>JARQOC010000005.1:573707179-574401342 GCA_033576535.1 Allobates femoralis
TGCACAGTTCCTCTATATTGCTCTTGCACAGGTCCTCTATATTGCTCATGCACAGGCTCCTCTCCTGTATCCTATGGATGATGTATGTGTATCTGCAGGGTGGGGTGCAGTGATTGTGTCTGTGACTCCCCTCATTTGTTGCTCGCTGTGACTCCCCGTCCTTGCTCCGTGTACCCGTCACTCACAATCTTTACCATTTACAGTTTTCCACTTTGTCTGTAGAGAATCCAATCAATGTGTGACGGATGGTCCCGCGCCGCCATCGTATCTGATGACAATCCGCGCTGCTGGAGCACTGCGCACCCAATTACAGGGGTGTCCTGTCCCATCAGAAGATGTTGTTGTATCTTACTGATGACACTGTGTTACGAAGGTCTCGGACAGTTCCTGATAGAACTCAATGGAGAAGAGACCCTGAATGCTCAGACCCCCCCCGAACACATCCATGATCCCGGACATTACATTCATGGCTTAGAGGACAGACATCTAGTTTGAGATAATGATTTGGACAATTATTGATTTTATTGTAAGGTAAACTATATCCCATCCTCTCTGTCCTCTGTCCTCCATGTCCTTTGGCTTTTATCTTTGTCACGGTTCCATATTTTGGCAGAAGAATAAACCCCTCATTGTGTCTTCACCCTCCGCCCATTAGTGACTGAATGAAGGGACGTCATTGATTTTGTCTAATTGTAAAACTCAATATTATTCTCCGATATTTGGGGTTTATTAACTTTTTACGAGGTCTGGGGGAAACACCTATCCTCCTTGTGGAGAGTATTCTGCCAGCCGGCAGTGAGGAGACTTAAAGCTGCAATGCTCCTCTGGGAAATTGAATATGTAAAGTGTCACTTAAGTAGACAAACTCTAATGCTGGCACCAATAAAGGTAGAAATCTTTGAAGTCATATTCGACTCTATAACAAGCCTTTTAATATGACTCAGGATTTGGGCAAGATCAGAGCCCCAATCTGCAGACGGGGTGCGGCTTACAGTCTCCTCACTGCTGGCTGGCAGATTCCTCTCCGCAAGGAGAATAGCTGTTCCCCCAGACCTCGTCTTAGCCTCTCATACAGCAAGATCAGATGCCACATACTGCACTGATGAGGGGCAGTCACCCCAAAAATCTGCAGTTTGGGGTCTCATCTGGCACAAATCCTGAGTCATAATAAAAGGCTTGTAATAGAGTCAATTATGACTTTTAGGATTGTTACCTTTATTGGTGGCATTAGAGTTTATCTACTTAACTGACAATTTGTATTAACTTTTGACCCGGTCACAGATTAAGAAGTCTCCAGGCTCCGCTCTTCCTCACGTCCCACTACATGCACCTCTGACCCCATTCCCTCACACCTACTCCAGTCCCTCTCTCCAGTGGTCACCACTCACTTAACCACAATCTTCAATCTCTCCCTCTCTTCCCCTCCTCCTTCAAACACTCTATCATTACTCCATTATTAAAGAAAACATCCCTTGACCCATCCTGCACAAATAGCTACAGACCAGTCTCCAATCTCCCCTTCATCTCTAAACTCCTGGAGCGCCTGGTCTGCTCCCGCCTCACCCGTTACCTCTCCACTCACTCTCTTCAAGATCCATTACAGTCTGGTTTCCGCCCCCTCCACTCTACAGAAACCGCCCTCATCAAAGTGACCAATGACCTTCTGACGGCAAAACGTAATGGTGGCCACTCTCTGCTTATCCTTCTTGATCTCTCTGCAGCCTGTGACACTGCTGACCATCATCTCCTACTCTCTATGCTGCACTCCATCAAGGACACTGCTCTCTCCTGGCTCTCCTCCTATCTTTCTGACCGCTCTTTCAGTGTATCATCCTCTGGCTTCACTTCCTCCCCTCTTCCCCTCACTATTGGGGTCCCTCAGGGTTCAGTCCTTGGACCTCTCCTCTTCCTCTCACTATTGGGGTCCCTCAGGGTTCAGTCCTTGGCCCTCTTTTCTTCCTCTCACTATTGGGGTCCCTCAGGGTTCAGTCCTTGGACCTCTCCTCTTCCTCTCACTATTGGGGTCCCTCAGGGTTCAGTCCTTGGCCCTCTTCTCTTCCTCATACTATTGGGGTCCCTCAGGGGTCAGTACTTGGCCCTCTCTTCTCTTCCTCATACTATTGGGGTCCCTCAGGGTCAGTACTTGGACCTCTCCTCTTCTCTCTCTACACAGCCCCGATTGGACAGACCATCAGCAGATTTGGCTTTCAGTACCATCTTTATGCTGATGACACACAATTATACACTTCAGCTCCTGACCTTACCCCGCTGTATTACAGAACACCAATGACTGTCTAGCTGCAGTCTCCAATATCATGTCCACTCTCTACCTGAAACTAAACCTTTCCAAAACTGACCTTCTTCTGCTCCCCCCATCCACTAACCTCCCTAAACCTGACATCTCTCTCTCAGTGTGCGGCACCATGATAACGCTTAGTCAGCAGGCTCGCTGTCTGGGTGTTATGTTGGACACTGATCTCTCTTTCACCCCATATATACAATCTCTCACCATCTCCTGTCGCTTGCACCTGAAGAACATCTCTAGAATTCGCCCCTTTCTCACCATGGAAACAACTAAAACCCTCACTGTGGCCCTGATCCATTCCCGCCTTGACTACTGTAATTCTTTATTAGCTGGCCTCCCCCACAGTAAGCTTTCCCCTCTCGAGTCTATCCTTAATGCAGCAGCCAGGATCACCTATCTAGCTAACCGTTACTCAGATGTTTCTGCTCTGTGCCAGTCACTGCATTGGCTACCCGTTCACTATAGGATCAAATTCAAATTGCTTGTTGTCACCCACAAAGCTATTCATGGTGCGGCACCTCCCTACCTCTCCACCCTCATCTCTGTCTACCACCCCACCCGTCCCCTTTGCTCTGAACGCGACCTCAGACTAACATCGGCACTAATCCGAACCTCCCATTCCCGACTCCAAGACTTCTCTCCAGCTGCACCAATCCTCTGGAATGCTCTACCCCAAGAAATCAGGACCATCCACAACTTGCATAGCTTCAGACGCTCCCTAAAAACACACCTCTTCAGGGCGGCCTATCCTTCTCCCTAACAGTAGTCATTTAGACATAAGATATTCATTGTTATAAGCCCCTGTACTTTGTGTTCCCATCCCGTCTTAGATTGTAAGTTCCTTCCAGCAGGGTCACCTTCATTTCTTGCCTTATTTATTGTATTTCCTACATTGATTCTATGTTTATTGTATGTAACTACTGTTCTGTATTACCTAGCATTCTGTACCATATATTTTTCTTATATGTACCATTGTACTGTAACGCGCTGCGGAATATGTTAGCACTATACAAATAAAGTATTATTATTATTATACCTACCTGCAGTCATTCCTGTCATACCGACCTCTAGTGGTCACAGTGATAACTGCAATACGACCCTTGTATACGGCCTCTAGGATGGAGACACATTTGTGACACTTTTATTTGACCGATTCGGTTCCATAGAAGAAGAAAGTGAGAATTCTAGAACTCAAGGGCCCCAAGGCGACAACTCCAGCGGGGCCCCAAATTATTGCAAATCTTTAATCGTAGTCGGGGTTTTCTATAGGACAAAGGGACTTTTGGGGCCGGTTGCCGCCCCTGCACCTGTTATAGTTACACCTCTGCCTCTGACATTGGAGCGCAGCAGTAATTACCTTTAGTGTCTCTGTAAATCTGAAGATTGCAGACGTCTTATGTCGGATTATTGTATAATCTGATCCCTTTACTGAAGCGATCTTCACTTACATAATCTATGCTCCGATTACACCCAGAGCTGCGCTCAGAATTCTGCTCAGTGACTTGTTTCTGCCTTTCTCTTCTCTATAATTCATTGTTAGTTACCCTTGGAGATTTGTATTTTGCACTTTTTTATTTTTTAATATGGTTGCAAAAATACAGCGTATATAGAAAAACCCTTCAATAACCCCCCTACTAAACTCAGCCCTAATAAAACCGGAGGGACCAATTGCCTCCAGAAGTCACATCATCAGTCATTTAAGTCCACCTGGGTGTAATTTCTTCTCAGTATGACTACAGTGGTTCAATGAAAGATCAAACAGCATCATGAAAACCAAGGAACACGCCAGACAGGTCAGGGATAAAGGAGTGGAGGAGAGTAAAGCAGGGTTAGGTTATAATAAATAGCCCAAGCTCTGAACACCTCACAGATCAAACAGCATCATGAAAACCAAGGAACACACCAGACAGGTCAGGGATAAAGGTGTGGAGGAGAGAAAAGAGGGTTAGGTTATAATAAATAGCCCAAGCTCTGAACACCTCACAGATCAAACTGCATCATAAAAACTAAAGGACACACCAGCCAGGTCAGGGATAAAGGAGTGGAGGAGAGTAAAGAAGGGTTAGGTTATAATAAATAGCCCAAGCTCTGAACACCTCACAGATCAAACAGCATCATAAAAACCAAAGGACACACCAGACAGGTCAGGGATAAAGGAGTGGAGGAGAGTAAAGAAGGGTTAGGTTATAATAAATAGCCCAAGCTCTGAACACCTCACAGATCAAACAGCATCATAAAAACCAAAGGACACACCAGACAGGTCAGGGATAAAGGAGTGGAGGAGAGTAAAGAAGGGTTAGGTTATAATAAATAGCCCAAGCTCTGAACACCTCACAGATCAAACAGCATCATAAAAACCAAAGGACACACCAGACAGGTAAGGGAAAAAGGAGTGGAGGAGAGTAAAGTAGGGTTAGGTTATAATAAATAGCCCAAGCTCTGAACACCTCACAGATCAAACAGCATCATAAAAAACAAAGGACACACCAGACAGGTCAGGGATAAAGGAGTGGAGGAGAGTAAAGAAGGGTTAGGTTATAATAAATAGCCCAAGCTCTGATTATTTCATGGAGCACTGATCAATCCATCATCCAAAAATGGAAGGAGAATGGCACAAATGTAACCCTACAATACACGGCCGTCCACTGAGACTGACATCCAAAGAAGGAGAAGAACCGAGAGGCATATGGTCACTGGAGCCCAGGGGAGGATCTGTCCACAGGACGAATATTAGTCGTAGACATCACAAATCTGCCCTTTATCGAAGAGGGGCAAGAAGAAAGATATTTCTGAAAGCAAGAAACTAGAAGAAAACCATGTAGGGACACAGCGAGCAGTGGAAGAAGGGGCCCTGGTCAGGTGAGACCAAATGAAAACTCTTTGGGCTAAATAGAAAATGCTAGGTGTGGTGGAAAAGTAACCCTGCACATCACCCTGAAAACACCATCCCCACCGCTACACATGGTGGAGGCAGCATCCTGCTGTGGGGAGGCTTTGCTTCAGCAGAGGCAGGGAAGCTGATCAGAGGTTATGGGAAGATGAATGGAGAAAAATACAGGACAATCCTGGAGGAAAACCTGTTAGAGGCTGCAGAAGATTGATATCTGATAGATACTGAAGTGATGGATGACTGATATCTGATAGATACTGATGTGATAGATGATTGATATCTGATAGATACTGATGTGATAGATGATTGATAACTGATAGATATTGATGTGATAGATGATTGATATCTGATAGATACTGAAGTGATGGATGACTGATATCTGATAGATACTGATGTGATAGATGATTGATATCTGATAGATACTGATGTGATAGATGATTGATAACTGATAGATATTGATGTCATTGATAATTGATAACTGATAGATACTGATGTGATAGATGATTGATAACTGATAGATATTGATGTGATAGATGATTGATAACTGATAGATATTGATGTGATAGATGATTGATAACTGATAGATATTGATATGATACAATTGATACATTGTAGACCCCAGAAGAGAATGACACAAGTCACAGAGTTTTCCATCTATATCCCTGACCCTCTTGGGTTGGCACGTTGTGTCCGCGGCCGTCGTCCTCATAGACCTGGCTCAGTCTGATCGTCACCTCTGATGTTTATGGGCCTTATCCCCCACACCAGTCTGCCTTTGGCCGGGGGAGTATTTTCCACGGTTCCCCGATGGCTGCGGCCACTGACAGATTTCCACTGTCTAATATGAAAGAGAAAAGTTTGTGGCCGTTGAGCGTAGCGGGTGATGGGCAGCGCTCCCAGACGTGGCGTGCAGCGCATACTTGGCTCAGGCACAGCGGTTACAGAGCTGGCAGCCGGTGACTGGAGGACGGTGCTAATTCAGGTGAACGAGGCCGCTCACATCTAATCTCAATATTTAACCGGTGACCGCAGGAATCGAACCTGCAATATTGAGGTCAGAAAATTAGAACTGGCAGCGCAGAGCCCCGAGCCTTCTGTGTATAGATAGACTCTGCTGGGGGCGCCCCCTACTGGCCAGAGGGGAGATTATATGTGTATAGATAGAGCAGGGATAGACTCTGCTGGGGGCGCCCCCTACTGGCCAGAGGGGAGATTATATGTGTATAGATAGAGCAGGGACAGACTCAGCTGGGGGCGCCCCCTACTGGCCAGAGGGGAGATTATATGTGTATAGATAGAGCAGGGACAGACTCTGCTGGGGGCGCCCCCTACTGGCCAGAGGGGAGATTATATGTGTATAGATAGAGCAGGGACAGACTCTGCTGGGGGCGCCCCCTACTGGCCAGAGGGGAGATTATATGTGTATAGATAGAGCAGGGACAGACTCTGCTGGGGGCGCCCCCTATTGGCCACAGGGGAGATTATATGTGTATAGATAGAGCAGGGACAGACTCTGCTGGGGGCGCCCCCTACTGGCCAGAGGGGAGATTATATGTGTATAGATAGAGGGACAGACTCTGCAGAGGGGAGATTATACGTGTATTGATAGAGCAGGGACAGACTCTGCTGGGGGCGCCCCCTACTGGCCAGAGGGGACATTATATGTGTATAGATAGAGGAGGGACAGACTCTGCTGGGGGCGCCCCCTATTGGCCACAGGGGAGATTATATGTGTATAGATAGAGCAGGGACAGACTCTGCTGGGGGCGCCCCCTACTGGCCAGAGGGGAGATTATACGTGTATTGATAGAGGAGGGACAGACTCTGCTGGGGCGCCCCCTACTGGCCAGAGGGGAGATTATATGTGTATAGATAGAGGGACAGACTCTGCAGAGGGGAGATTATACGTGTATAGATAGAGCAGGGACAGACTCTGCTGGGGGCGCCCCCTACTGGCCAGAGGGGAGATAATATGTGTATAGATAGAGCAGGGACAGACTCTGCTGGGGGCGCCCCCTACTGGCCAGAGGGGAGATTATATGTGTATAGATAGAGCAGGGACAGACTCTGCTGGGGGCGCCCCCTACTGGCCAGAGGGGAGATTATATGTGTATAGATAGAGCAGGGACAGACTCTGCTGGGGGCGCCCCTACTGGCCAGAGGGGAGATTATATGTGTATAGATAGAGCAGGGACAGACTCTGCTGGGGGCGCCCCCTACTGGCCAGAGGGGAGATTATATGTGTATAGATAGAGGAGGGACAGACTCTGCTGGGGGCGCCCCCTACTGGCCAGAGAGGAGATTATATGTGTATAGATAGAGCAGGGACAGACTTTGCTGGGGGCGCCCCCTACTGGCCAGAGGGGAGATTATATGTGTATAGATAGAGCAGGGACAGACTCTGCTGGGGGCGCCCCCTACTGGCCAGAGGGGAGATTATATGTGTATAGATAGAGGGACAGACTCTGCTGGGGGCGCCCCCTACTGCCAGAGGGGAGATATTGTGTATAGATAGAGAGGCAGACTCTCGTGGGGGCGCCCCTACGGCACAGAGAGGAGATTATATGTGTATAGATAGAGGGACAGACTCTGCTGGGCGCCCCCTACTGCCAGAGGGATGATATATAGTGTAGTAGATGAGGCAGCTCTGTGAGGGAGCCCACTAGAACAGAGGGATATATCTGGTATAGATAATGTAGAGATGTCACCTCAGTCTAGTGACCCCACGAAGGGGAGATTATATGTTGATACAGATAGAGAGAAGACTTGTGGGCGCCCATAACTGCCAGAGGGGAACAGTGATATTGATATCAGATAATGAGATGACTCTCTGCAGTCCCTATGTAACACCACAGATAACTAGTGATATCTGAGACAGATATGTAGTAGAGTCCCCTTGCAGCCAAGAAACACAGGATAACACAGGATATCTCTGAGTACAGATATGTGTAGATGTACCTGCAGTCCTATGTACCCACAATACACAGGAATTTGGTAAGATATGAGAGAGACTTGCGCCTATGCACAAGATAACGTGTATTTGAGACAGATATGTGGGCGCCCTATGTCCAAGAAACAGTGATATATAGATAATGTATGTTGCAGTCCTATGTAACCACAGATAACAGTGATATCTCTGAGTACAGATAAGTGTAGAGTCACTGCAGTCCTATGTAACCCACAGATAACACAGTGATATCTCTGAGTACAGTATGTAGTAGATGTCACTGCAGTCTAGTAACACCACAGATAACCAGTGATATCTCTGATACAGATATGTAGATGTCACCTGCAGTCCTATGTAACACCACAGATAACACAGTGATATCTTGATACAGATATGTAGTAGATGTACCTGCAGTCTATGTAACACACAGTACACAGTGATATCTCTGGTACAGATAATGTAGATGTCACTGCAGTCTATGTAACACCACAGATAACACAGTATATCTGAGTACAGATAATGTAGTAGATGTCACTGCAGTCCTATGTAACACCACAGATAACACAGTGATATCTGAGTACAGAAATGTAGAGATGTACCTGCAGTCCTATGTAACACCACAGATAACAAGTGATATCTGGTACAGTAATGTAGATGTACTGCAGTCCTATGTAACACACAGAAACACAGTGATATCTCAGTACAGATAATGTAGTAGTGTCACCTGCAGTCCTATGTAACACCACAGATAACACAGTGATATCTGAGTACAGATAATGTAGTAGATGTCACCTGCAGTCCTATGTAACCCACAGATAACACAGTGATATCTCTGAGTACAGATAATGTGTAGATGTCACCTGCAGTCCTATGTAACACACAGATAACACAGTGATATCTCTGAGTACAGATATTAGTAGATGTCACCTGCAGTCCTATGTAACACACAGATAACACAGTGATATCTTGAGTACAGATAATGTAGTAGATGTACTGCAGTCTATGTAAACAAGATAACACAGTGATATCTCTGAGTACAGTAATGTATAGATGTCACCTGCAGTCCAGTAACACCACAGATAACACAGTGATATCTCTGAGTACAGATAATGTAGTAGATGTCACCTGCAGTCTATGTAACACCACAGATAACACAGTATATCTTGAGTACAGATAATGTAGTAGATGTCACCTGCAGTCCTATGTACACCACAGATAACACAGTGATATCTGAGTACAGATAGTTAATGTCACTGCAGTCCTATGTACACCACAGATAACAAGTGATATCTGGTACAGAATGTAGATTACCTGCATCCTATGTAACACCACAGATAACACAGTGATATCTCTGAGTACAGATAATGTAGTAGATGTCACCTGCAGTCCTATGTAACACCACAGATAACACAGTGATATCTCTGAGTACAGATAATGTAGTGATGTCACCTGCAGTCCTATGTAAACACAGATACACAGTGATATCTCTAGTACAGATAATGTAGTAGATGTCCCCTGCAGTCCTATGTAAACCACAGATAACACAGTGATATCTCTGAGTAACAATAATGTAGTAGATGTCACCTGCAGTCCTATGTAACACCACAGATAACACAGTGATATCTCTGAGTACAGATAATGTAGTAGATGTCACCTGCAGTCCTATGTAACACCACAGATAACACAGTGATATCTCTGAGTACAGATAATGTAGTAGATGTCACCTGCAGTCCTATGTAACACCACAGATAAACAGTGATATCTCTGAGTACAGATAATGTAGTAGATGTCACCTGCAGTCCTATGTAACACCACAGATAACACAGTGATATCTCTGAGTACAGATAATGTAGTAGATGTCACCTGCAGTCCTATGTAACACCACAGATAAACAGTGATATCTCTGAGTACAGATAATGTAGTAGATGTCACCTGCAGTCCTATGTAACACCACAGATAACACAGTGATATCTCTGAGTACAGATAATGTAGTAGATGTCACCTGCAGTCCTATGTAACACCACAGATAACACAGTGATATCTCTGAGTACAGATAATGTAGTAGATGTCACCTGCAGTCCTATGTAACACCACAGATAACACAGTGATATCTCTGAGTACAGATAATGTAGTAGATGTCACCTGCAGTCCTATGTAACACCACAGATAACACAGTGATATCTCTGAGTACAGATAATGTAGTAGATGTCACCTGCAGTCTATGTAACACCACAGATAACACAGTGATATCTCTGAGTACAGATAATGTAGTAGATGTCACCTGCAGTCCTATGTAACACCACAGATAACACAGTGATATCTCTGAGTACAGATAATGTAGTAGATGTCACCTGCAGTCCTATGTAACACCACAGATAACACAGTGATATCTCTGAGTACAGATAATGTAGTAGATGTCACCTGCAGTCCTATGTAACACCACAGATAACACAGTGATATCTCTGAGTACAGATAATGTAGTAGATGTCACCTGCAGTCCTATGTAACACCACAGATAACACAGTGATATCTCTGAGTACAGATAATGTAGTAGATGTCACCTGCAGTCCTATGTAACACCACAGATAACACAGTGATATCTCTGAGTACAGATAATGTAGTAGATGTCACCTGCAGTCCTATGTAACACCACAGATAACACAGTGATATCTCTGAGTACAGATAATGTAGTAGATGTCACCTGCAGTCCTATGTAACACCACAGATAACACAGTGATATCTCTGAGTACAGATAATGTAGTAGATGTCACCTGCAGTCCTATGTAACACCACAGATAACACAGTGATATCTCTGAGTACAGATAATGTAGTAGATGTCACCTGCAGTCCATGTAACACCACAGATAACACAGTGATATCTCTGAGTACAGATAATGTAGTAGATGTCACCTGCAGTCCCTATGTAACACCACAGATAACACAGTGATATCTCTGAGTACAGATAATGTAGTAGATGTCACCTGCAGTCCCATGTAACACCACAGATAACACAGTGATATCTCGGAGTACAGACAATGTAGTAGATGTCACCTGCAGTCCTATGTAACACCACAGATAACACAGTGATATCTCTGAGTACAGATAATGTAGTAGATGTCACCTGCAGTCCCATGTAACACCACAGATAACACAGTGATATCTCTGAGTACAGATAATGTAGTAGATGTCACCTGCAGTCCCATGTAACACCACAGATAACACAGTGATATCTCGGAGTACAGACAATGTAGTAGATGTCACCTGCAGTCCCATGTAACACCACAGATAACACAGTGATAGCTCTGAGTACAGACAATGTAGTAGATGTCACCTGCAGTCCCATGTAACACCACAGATAACACAGTGATATCTCTGAGTACAGATAATGTAGTAGATGTCACCTGCAGTCCCATGTAACACCACAGATAACAGTGATATCTCTGAGTACAGATAATGTAGTAGATGTCACCTGCAGTCCTATGTAACACCACAGATAACACAGTGATATCTCGGAGTACAGACAATGTAGTAGATGTCACCTGCAGTCCCATGTAAACCCACAGATAACACAGTGATATCTCTGAGTACAGATAATGTAGTAGATGTCACCTGCAGTCCCATGTAACACCACTTTCTTGTTGACGTTTACGTTGTGTATAATTGATTCCTGTTATTTTTTGTGATACTGTCTCTTTAAATCTCCAGAATCAGATGTGATATCTGCAGCGCCTGGTAATAAGTAAGTGCACCCCCCTCCTTATAGGGATGTAAAACTTTTCACAACTCCTTTTAGGAGGTTTAGAGTCTACAAAAATCCCAATAAAGTCATCCTAGAGGTCTGAGCGCATCATAAACCGCCAATTCACATACCGAGGCATGAAGCGATGATCCTGCGGCCGCCATGATGTGACCATAAAGGTGCAGACGGTCACTGCTTCCCTGTGTTATAAAGGTGACAGAGTGATCAGGAGCTTCTGTGCCTTTTCTAATGTTATTTATTGATTTACTGGACTTCAGCTCCATCCCGAGCCATGGAGACTTAATGGATAAACGCTCTGTAAGGGAATCGAGCTTGTGCAGCCTAGATAGGTCAACTAGGGTCTACTCCAAGCCTAGATAGGTCCACCAGGGTCTCCTCCAAGTCTTGATAGGTCCACTAGGGTCTACTCCAAGCCTAGATAGGTCCACCATGGTCTACTCCAAGCCTAGATAACTCCACTAGGGTCTACTCCAAGCCTAGATAACTCCACCAGGGTCTCCTCCAAGTCTTGATAGGTCCACTAGGGTCTCCTCCAAGCCTAGATAACTCCACCAGGGTCTCCTCCAAGTCTTGATAGGTCCACTAGGGTCTCCTCCAAGCCTAGATAGGTCCACTAGGGTCTACTCCAAGCCTAGATAGGTCCACTAGGGTCTCCTCCAAGCCTACATAACTCCACCAGGGTCTCCTCCAAGTCTTGATAGGTCCACTAGGGTCTCCTTCAAGACTAGATAGGTCCACTAGGGTCTACTCCAAGCCTAGATAGGTCCACCATGGTCTACTCCAAGCCTAGATAACTCCACTAGGGTCTACTCCAAGCCTAGATAACTCCACCAGGGTCTCCTCCAAGTCTTGATAGGTCCACTAGGGTCTCCTCCAAGCCTAGATAACTCCACCAGGGTCTCCTCCAAGTCTTGATAGGTCCACTAGGGTCTACTCCAAGCCTAGATACGTCCACTAGGGTCTCCTCCAAGCCTACATAACTCCACCAGGGTCTCCTCCAAGTCTTGATAGGTCCACTAGGGTCTCCTTCAAGACTAGATAGGTCCACTAGGGTCTACTCCAAGCCTAGATAGGTCCACCATGGTCTACTCCAAGCCTAGATAACTCCACTAGGGTCTACTCCAAGCCTAGATAACTCCACCAGGGTCTCCTCCAAGTCTTGATAGGTCCACTAGGGTCTCCTTCAAGACTAGATAGGTCCACTAGGGTCTACTCCAAGCCTAGATAGGTCCACCATGGTCTACTCCAAGCCTAGATAACTCCACTAGGGTCTACTCCAAGCCTAGATAACTCCACCAGGGTCTCCTCCAAGTCTTGATAGGTCCACTAGGGTCTCCTCCAAGCCTAGATAACTCCACCAGGGTCTCCTCCAAGTCTTGATAGGTCCACTAGGGTCTACTCCAAGCCTAGATACGTCCACTAGGGTCTCCTCCAAGCCTACATAACTCCACCAGGGTCTCCTCCAAGTCTTGATAGGTCCACTAGGGTCTCCTTCAAGACTAGATAGGTCCACTAGGGTCTACTCCAAGCCTAGATAGGTCCACCATGGTCTACTCCAAGCCTAGATAACTCCACTAGGGTCTACTCCAAGCCTAGATAACTCCACCAGGGTCTCCTCCAAGTCTTGATAGGTCCACTAGGGTCTCCTCCAAGCCTAGATAACTCCACCAGGGTCTCCTCCAAGTCTTGATAGGTCCACTAGGGTCTACTCCAAGCCTAGATACGTCCACTAGGGTCTACTCCAAGCCTACATAACTCCACCAGGGTCTCCTCCAAGTCTTGATAGGTCCACCAGTGTCTCCTCCAAGCCTAGATAGGTCCACTAGGGTCTACTCCAAACCTAGATAGATCCACTAGGGTCTTCTCCAAGTCTAAATAACTCCACCAGGGTCTTCTCCAAGTCTTGATATGTCCACCAGTGTCTCCTCCAAGCCTATAACGGTCCACCAGTGTCTTCTCCAGCCTAGGTAGGTCCACCAGCGTCATCTCCAAGCCTAGATAGGTCCCCCAGCGTCTTCACCAAGCCTAGATAGGTCCACTAGGGTCTATTTCAAACCTAGATAGATCCACCAGGGTCTTCTCCAAGTCTAAATAACTCCTCCAGGGTCTTCTCCAAGTCTTGATATGTCCACCAGTGTCTCCTCCAAGCCTAGAAAGGTCCACCATGGTGTTCTTCAAACCTAGATAGATCCACCAGCGTCTTCATAAAGCCTAACTAGTTCTAGTAGAGTCTTCTCCAAGCCTAGATAGATCCAACAGGGTCTTCTGCAAGTTGTGTACTTGGAAGAGGGAAGGGATTTGACTGCTACCACTATGACTCCCCGGACTCCCAGGCATCCAGGGCGTGGTGGACTGGCTTCCAACCGGAATATGCAATAAAGGAAACGCCAGTGCCACTTCTCAATATCTTCTTCCCTACTTTAATAGTGTAAGGATTATGAAAACATCAGTGTTCCACTGGGGGGCCGTACACCAGACAGTTTCGGGATACACCCTTAGTCGACTAAGGGTGTATCCCGAAACGCATCTGGTGTACGGCCCCCCAGTGGAACACTGATGTTTTCATAATCCTTACACTATTAAAGTAGGGAAGAAGATATTGAGAAGTGGCACTGGCGTTTCCTTTCCAGGGTCTTCTGCAAGCTTAGATAGATCAACCATGATCTTCTCCCGAGTCTTGATAGGTCCACCAGGGTCTTTTCCAAGCTTAGATTGGTCCACCAGTGTCTTTTCCAAGCCTAGATAGGTCCACCATGGTCTTCTCCAAGCCTAGATAGGTCCACTAGGGTCTTCTCCAAGCCTAGATAGGTCCACTAGGGTCTTCTCCAAGCCTAGATAGGTCCACCAGGGTCTTCTCCAAGCCTAGATAGGTCCACTAGGGTCTTCTCCAAGCCTAGATAGGTCCAATAGGGTCTTCTCCAAGCCTAGATAGGTCCACCAGGGTCTTCTCCAAGCCTAGATAGGTCCACCAGGGTCTTTTCCAAGCCTAGATAGGTCCACTAGGGTCTTCTCCAAGCCTAGATAGATATACTAGGGTCTTTTCCAAGCATTCATATGCCCACCAAGGTCTTCTCTGCCATTATCTTGACAGTATCAAGCCGTCAGGTTCTGGTCTTCCTTTTCTCTTTGTTCCTTCTATTCTCCCTCCCATGATGTCTTCTCCAGTGATTGCTCCCTTCTTATGATGTGTAGACAGTCGTATCTTGGTGATCCTTCCTTCCAGTGACATGTCTGGACTGATATGTTCCAGTATTGATGTGTTTGCTCTTCTTGTCATCCATAGTATTGATAACCTCCTTCATGTTTCTGCCCTGAGGATCTGTATCTGGATGGCTATGAAATGCGTAGGCTAATAAAGTTTCCAAAAGAAACATTGGATACATCTTCATTGCTTGGCAGCGCATGTCTTTGGGTCCATACTGAGATACTGCTTTCACAATGGTGGATCAGTGCAATAGCCATTGATGTTTGGAGTGGTGGTTGTGACCGGCTCACAAACCAGTCAGGTGAGCCTCACCAATCACTATTTTGTTTAGTCTATCACCAGATAAGGTGAGAAAAGCCTTATCCTACTAATCCTGTAAGAATACAATATACCCAGATGTGGAGGCTCAGGCTACAATAAGGACCTGCTTCAGTCATCAGTTGTTCATATGCTATGTGGCCTCAGTCTAGGAGCTTTGGTTCTGACTAGAGGACCATCAGAACTGGATTATATTCTGCAGGAGTTCAGCCTAGGATTGTAGGATTTGGCTCTAAAATCAGAGTCAATTTAAATAACCCAGATTGGGATAATTCGGTCACCTGGCTACAGACAGTGCTGTGCTCGGTCAGCTTCCTATGCTTATCGCTATTGCTTTCTCAGTGGGTGCCTGCCAAAAGCGGGGTGCTGCTGGATTAGGGTAAGCGTCCCTAGAAGCCCCAAAGGCACGAATATTCTAATCCCTGCAGAGTCAGCAGAAGGGTGAGACTCTGTTGCCTGTTACACTGTGTTGTGCTTGGTTATGTGTTATATGTCTTTGACTGTTGGGGATCCAATAAAGTCTTACTATTGTGTGGATCCCACACCCTGTGTTATCTGAGTAGTGTTCTGCTCATGGTTAAGGAGTTCAGGCGCTCAGTTGGGAAGAGTCCTGACACATGTGGTCTTTCTAAAGGCGGCCAGGCCAGTGGACAAGAGCACCCACTGACCCCCGTGTCTCCACAGAGGAGAGCACCCACTGACCCCCGTGTCTCCACAGAGGAGAGCACCCACTGACCCCCGTGTCTCCACAGAGGAGAGCCCCCACTGAACCCCGTGTCTCCACAGAGGAGAGCACCCACTGACCCCCGTGTCTCCTCAGAGGAGAGCCCCCACTGAACCCCGTGTCTCCACAGAGGAGAGCACACACTGACCCCCGTGTCTCCACAGAGGAGAGCACCCACTGATCCCCGTGTCTCCACAGTGAGCACCCACTGACCCCTGTGTCTCCACAGAGGAGAGCACCCACTGACCCCCGTGTCTCCACAGAGGAGAGCACCCACTGACCCCCGTGTCTCTACAGAGGAGATCACCCACTGACCCCCGTGTCTCCACAGAGGAGAGCCCCCACTGACCCCCGTGTCTCCACAGAGGAGAGCACCCACTGACCCCCGTGTCTCCACAGAGGAGAGCACCCACTGACCCCTGTGTCTCCACAGAGGGGAGCCCCCACTGACCCCCGTGTCTCCACAGAGGAGAGCACCCACTGACCCCCGTGTCTCCACAGAGGAGAGCACCCACTGACCCCCGTGTCTCCACAGAGGAGAGCACCCACTGACCCCCGTGTCTCCACAGAGGAGAGCACCCACTGACCCCTGTGTCTCCACAGAGGAGAGCGCCCACTGACCCCCGTGTCTCCACAGAGGAGAGCACCCACTGACCCCCCGTGTCTCCACAGAGGAGAGCACCCACTGACCCCCCGTGTCTCCACAGAGGAGAGCACCCACTGACCCCCGTGTCTCCACAGTGAGCCTTGGCTTTATGTATTGGGACTAAGAACTCGTCAATAGAACCTGTAGAACCTGAGGAGAGGAGACATCTGTAAGACTCTGATAAGACAGAAATATCCGAGGAGCAAAGTCTGTGCCATAATGAACCTCATATAATCATCTATATAACGTACGATGACCTCCGGGGAGAGAACAGGAAAGAAAATGTCTCAACCTCTACGACCAGCAGAAGACTTGGCCCCCGAATCCTCAATCACTTTTCATCAGAATTCTGGCGTAAAACGTCTTAAAATTACTTGAAAGTTTGTAAAGTTTTGCACGATGTGAATTTAACAACTGGAAAAAAGTACGGACATGTTTTGACCAAATACTTTGCAATAAGTAACTAAAAACTAGTGCTGCTAAAAGCACAGGGTACTTTGTACATACATTTTTTTGCAAAATCCATATTTAAGCCATCCCACCCCGTCAAGGTGACCCATTTATGGACTGTCCCTATACTAACTGTATTATGACCTGCTACAGAGCCAACTGACCTCATAACAAGCAGGATACTGAGTGTGACCGGGTCCCAAAGATGGACTCACAGAAATGGGATGCATTATAACATCTCAGCTCAGTATAGGAAGGGTGGGGCTCCTCCTAACTTGTCAGGAGACAAGTACCTGAGTCAGAGCGAACTAGTGCAGACAATAAACACCAAATTGAATGATACAAGTGGAAAAAGGTGACCCAGCATCCTGCTTCTTATGAGGTCAGTTGGCACAGTAGAAGATCATACTACAGTCAGTGTAGGGACTGTCCTGACATGGGTCACCTTGGCGAGGTGGGATGGCTTAAATATGTTTTTTTTAAAAAAAAGGTATGTACCAAGTTTTTATGTATTTATTGCCAGGTATCAGGTCATAACATGCACATACCTTTTCCACTTGTTTCCTTCAATGTGGTGTTTATTGTGACCTCGCTGTACAGGCCTGTCCACACTAGTTCACTCTGAATCAGGTTTTTCTGTATTACGGTTTGAAGATCTATAGAAAAGTGATAACATTTACCATTTCTGCTCCACCAGGTGTTTTGACTCAGGTGAGTCGTGGTCAAGCTGCCCACCTCACCAATCCTTCATAACAAGGGGGGCATCAATAAGGACAGATGGTGGGTGAGGGTGCTCACCTCTTAAAGGGAACCATAGAAGCAGGGCTATAAAGTGAGACCAGTTCCTTACAGGCCCTGGGATACTGAATACAATCATATCTTTACTTGAATGATTCCATGTTTGATTGCAGAGAAAAGTGTCATAAAACTCCTGGAAAACAGGGCAGCAGATGATTGATGTGCGCAGCACTGCGTCACTATTTCATCTCAGGAGGGTTTGGCTTACAGCTAAAAGGCATGCCCACAGGGGAGTAAAAAAAAAAAACGAACCCAAATAGTGACGCAGTGCTGCACACATCAATCATCTGCTGCCCTGTTTTCAAGGAGTTTTATGACACTTTTCTCTGCAATCAAACCTGGAATCATTCAAGTAAAAGTATGGTTGCATTCAGTATCCCAGAGCCTGTAATGAACTGGCCTCACTTTATAGCCCTAAATCCTTCTGGTTGGTTCCCTTTTAATGAATTCTTCATTCACCATGTCTTCTGTTTGCTGTCGGAGAATGAGTAGAGTTTGGTTTCCATTTAGAGGCTGTGACCCTGCACATATCCGGTCCGGCCCCCCCCCAAAGTGGATACCAGGGGCGTAACTTCAATAGGTGCAGGGGTTGCAATCGCACTTGGGCCCTGGATCCAAAAGTCCCTTTGAGCTATAGAAAAAGACTATAACTATTAAAGATTTGCAATAATTGGGGGCCCCATTTGAGCTTTTGCACTGGGGCCCATGAGATACAAGTTACACCAGAGGTGGATACCATCCTATCCTGTGCGGAGGATACATCATTAGCTGCACACATCTCTGTTTGTTACTATGTATCAGTGCAGGATGATTGTTTTGCTGCATTGTCTACACTGGATACAATTGTATCTCCTCGGTTGCTGCCATAAGGCTACGTTCACACTTTGTGTGTTTTTGCAGCTTTTTACTGAACCAGCAAAAGCTATAGGATTTCAGAAATCTCCTGCACACGACGATTGTGGCTTTTGTTCCCCGACAGAAATGGAAAACTGAAAGAAGCAGCGTCAGTTCTATCAGCAGTTCTGCAGTGTATTTTTAACCATTGACAGTAATGAGAATGTGCAAAATGCTACAAATGTGCAAAATGCTACAAATGTGCAAAATGCTGCAAATGTGCAACTGCTCTATTTTTGATGTTTTTATAGTGAATGAAACTAACTTTATTAAACATGTATGTACACTAGACAAATGACACCGAAAATGCAACAAAAACAGCAAAAATTCAGTAAAAAAAAACATTAAAAAGCAGCCAAATAAGCAGCAATAAAAAACAACAAAAAAGAAGCATAAAAAGCAGCAAAAACGCAAAAACACAACAAGAAACACTGCCAGAAAATGCATCAGAATTGCAGCATCACCTTTTTTTGGAAGCAGCTCCTCCTGCCATCGCCCGAGCAGGAGCTGGAGTCCCTCTATCACCAGGAGCCGCTCCTCCTGCCATCGCCCGAGCAGGAGCAGGAGTCCCTCTATCACCAGGAGCCGCTCCTCCTGCCATCTCCCGAGCAGGAGCAGGAGTCCCTCTATCACCGGGAGCCGCTCCTCCTGCCATCGCCCGAGCAGGAGCTGGAGTCCCTCTATCACCGGGAGCCGCTCCTCCTGCCATCGCCCGAGCAGGAGCTGGAGTCCCTCTATCACCGGGAGCCGCTCCTCCTGCCATCGCCCGAGCAGGAGCTGGAGTCCCTCTATCACCAGGAGCCGCTCCTCCTGCCATCGCCCGAGCAGGAGCTGGAGTCGCTCTATCACCGGGAGCCGCTCCTCCTGCCATCGCCCGAGCAGGAGCAGGAGTCCCTCTATCACCAGGAGCCGCTCCTCCTGCCATCTCCCGAGCAGGAGCAGGAGTCCCTCTATCACCGGGAGCCGCTCCTCCTGCCATCGCCCGAGCAGGAGCTGGAGTCCCTCTATCACCAGGAGCCGCTCCTCCTGCCATCGCCCGAGCAGGAGCTGGAGTCGCTCTATCACCGGGAGCCGCTCCTCCTGCCATTGCCCGAGCAGGAGCTGGAGTCCCTCTATCACCGGGAGCAGCTCCTCCTGCCATCGCCTGAGTGGGAGCCGGAGTCCCTCCATCACCGAGAGCCGCTCCTCCTGCCATCGCCCGAGTGGGAGCTGGAGTCCCTCCATCACCGGGAGCCGCTCCTCCTGCCATTGCCTGAGCAGGAGCTGGAGTCCCTCCATCACCGAGAGCCGCTCCTCCTGCCATCGCCCGAGCAGGAGCTGGAGTCCCTCCATCACCGGGAGCCGCTCCTCCTGCCATCGCCCGAGCAGGAGCTGGAGTCCCTCCATCACCGGGAGCCGCTCCTCCTGCCATCGCCCGAGTGGGAGCTGGAGTCCCTCCATCACCGGGAGCCGCTCCTCCTGCCATTGCCTGAGCAGGAGCTGGAGTCCCTCCATCACCGAGAGCCACTCCTCCTGCCATCGCCTGAGCAGGAGCTGGAGTCCCTCCATCACCGGGAGCCGCTCCTCCTGCCATCGCCCGAGTGGGAGCTGGAGTCCCTCCATCACCGGGAGCCGCTCCTCCTGCCATTGCCTGAGCAGGAGCTGGAGTCCCTCCATCACCGAGAGCCGCTCCTCCTGCCATCGCCCGAGTGGGAGCTGGAGTCCCTCCATCACCGGGAGCCGCTCCTCCTGCCATTGCCTGAGCAGGAGCTGGAGTCCCTCCATCACCGAGAGCCGCTCCTCCTGCCATCGCCCGAGCAGGAGCTGGAGTCCCTCCATCACCGGGAGCCGCTCCTCCTGCCATCGCCCGAGCAGGAGCTGGAGTCCCTCCATCACCGGGAGCCGCTCCTCCTGCCATCGCCCGAGTGGGAGCTGGAGTCCCTCCATCACCGGGAGCCGCTCCTCCTGCCATTGCCTGAGCAGGAGCTGGAGTCCCTCCATCACCGAGAGCCACTCCTCCTGCCATCGCCTGAGCAGGAGCTGGAGTCCCTCCATCACCGGGAGCCGCTCCTCCTGCCATCGCGCCGAGTGGGAGCTGGAGTCCCTCCATCACCGGGAGCCGCTCCTCCTGCCATTGCCTGAGCAGGAGCTGGAGTCCCTCCATCACCGAGAGCCGCTCCTCCTGCCATCGCCCGAGTGGGAGCTGGAGTCCCTCCATCACCGGGAGCCGCTCCTCCTGCCATTGCCCGAGCAGGAGCTGGAGTCCCTCTATCACCGGGAGCCGCTCCTCCTGTCATCGCCCGAGCAGGAGCTGGAGTCCCTCCATCACCGGGAGCCGCTCCTCCTGCGTCACATGGCAATGTGCTTTTCACAGCAAACTTAGACAACACTGTACATAACAACGGGCAGAACGCCAACAGGAACGAGCTAGTCTCAGCTGTTACAGCACTAATACAACACTTCACTAACCCAGGGCTCACCAAAGCGGCCCCTGAGTTAGCGAGCGTACACAGAGATCTGTTTTTCTGCGGCATTAGCCCACTAGGCGCACACGTAGACCCAGAAACCAGACACAGAATATGGAATAATGATTATATTGACATATGGTCTATATCTGCCTCTAGCTCTTCCCTCTGTGACTGTTATTTCAGGAGAACTTGCAGCAGAATGTCTATGTCTGCCTCTAGCTCTTCCCTCTGTGACAGTTATTTCGGGAGAACTTGCAGCAGAATGTCTATGTCTGCCTCTAGCTCTTCCCTCTGTGACAGTTATTTCGGGAGAACTTGCAGCAGAATGTCTATGTCTGCCTCTAGCTCTTCCTTCTGTAACTGTCATTTCAGGAGAACTTGCAGCAGAACGTCTATGTCTGCCTCTAGCTCTTCCCTTTGTAACTGTTATTTCCGGAGAACTTGCAGCAGAATGGCTATGTCTGCCTCTAGCTCTTCCCTCTGTAACTGTCATTTCAGGAGAACTTGCAGCAGAATGTCTATGTCTGCCTCTAGCTCTTCCCTCTGTAACTGTCATTTCAGGAGAACTTGCAGCAGAACGTCTATGTCTGCCTCTAGCTCTTCCCTCTGTAACTGTCATTTCAGGAGAACTTGCAGCAGAATATCTATGTCTGCCTCTAGCTCTTCCCTCTGTAACTGTCATTTCAGGAGAACTTGCAGCAGAATGTCTATGTCTGCCTCTAGCTCTTCCCTATGTGACTGTCATTTCAGGAGAACTTGCAGCAGAATGTCTGTCTTCTCACTCTTCCCCTATCCATAGA
This sequence comes from Allobates femoralis, assembly GCA_033576535.1. Lineage (NCBI taxonomy): Eukaryota > Metazoa > Chordata > Amphibia > Anura > Aromobatidae > Allobates > Allobates femoralis. The sequence goes on from JARQOC010000005.1 coordinate 573,729,364, forward strand.
ACTTTATAATCACCAGTTGTCATCTATGTCAGTAATGGAGAAATCTGTCTTCCTTGAATGCAGATTTTACCCATGAATTGAGAATGAAAGATCAGTCCAGAAGGAGAAAGAAGCAGATTTCTCCTATAGGATTTATTACAAAGTTGGTTATTTTCACATATTAATACCAGTAAAAATTACTATTTAATTGCATGTATTTAAGGCTAAAAATCACATTTCCAATAGGATTTCATTACAAATCTTGCATGGTTTGCCTTCTGTATCCTCTGTGATGAATTGTGCATAACTGGCTACAGGGTGAGTTAAATGAGAACCATCAGTGAGCTCAAGCTGATGGTTTGTATCTGTCTTTTTTTGAGCTTTCTGACCCTTTATTTCTACGTTAATCCCTTGATTTCTTACTTGATAACTTTGAGAGTTGTCTTACAGGGAGAATTGGGGTAACGTTTTCCCCTTAAAGCATAACCGCTGTTTAAATTTGTAATTAATAATAATGTAAAGCAAGTGATTATAATAAACTTTCTAATATACATTAGAAAATTCTGGTTGGTTACCATTCCTAAACCTTCCAGAAGGTGTCCCCACTGCACTGTGTGTGAAACAGACATATGTTCATTATCAGTCAGATCCGTCTTCACACTGAATACGGGCATGTAACCATATAAGGGAAAGTGGGAGTGGCCTATACTCCTGACTACAGCTGGGGAGGAAACAATGTATCAGATTAGCTCAGAATACAGCAAAGTTGCTAAGCAACGTCAGAGTGTCAGGATCACTGCAAACTCCTCTTTCCCTGACACAAGCTTCAGATCTGTCATCTGGCTCCACATAGGATCTCTGTTAAACCCTACTCTGCTGTCACATTGCACTGCTCCCTATCAGACGCTGGCCACACCCACACAGCTATAAAATGCAGTTTTTACAAGAGCACAGAAAAATGTGAGAAAATGAGTCATATGGCACAAAAAAGCATTATCTTAGCTGCTATGTGACCCATCATTAACAATCAGTGCAGTGCTTGTTTTTTCATTTAAATGACATTTACACTTTAAGCACACCCCATATAACAGGTCGAGCCCCTTCCCCTGCTCCTGGGCTCGCTGACCTCATACAATGGGACTCCTATGTGTACACACAATGCGGGTATCCCATTGGGGCAGATTCGCTCACCCCTACTTACACACGAGGATAGAGGACGGGCAGGAGGCCGCTTACCCTCAGATCTGTCAGCTCTTCACTATACACATTTTTGGGATTCACGGATCTCTGGATATTGCATCACTTTTGGGAAATGAACGCCCCGGGGAGATATATACGAGGGGGTATGGATTTATCATAGTATGATTTATAATAATCCTCATATGGAAATACAATACAAATACATGAGAACACTGTGCAGCTGTTTACAATGCTTTATTAACCCTTTAAAGTGCGCCTGTCATTTCAGCGACTGTTCACAACAATCTGTCCTGTGTGTATAGGAGGGATAACACTATTTCTGGCCATTAGTTTACTTGTATTTTGCATTGTGACTAGTTCTCCCCTCCACAGGCACTATCTGTAATTTTCAGTTGTCTCTGAGCTGGTGAGTGCAGACAGGCTGCTATGATGTCTCCCATACATGTAATGCATGTTCACAAGCAGCAGCAGACTGAAGATCATTATGGTTAGCAGTGTAGCTGTTAATCCATCACTGGTAGTGAAATAAAATACTTAATAGAAGCAGCAGCATGGAGGACATTGTGCTGAGCAGTGTAGCTGTGAATCCATCACTTGCAGTAAGATAAAATACTAGAAGCAGCAGCATGGAGGACATTATGCTGAGCAGTGTAGCTGTGAATCCATCACTTGCAGTAAGATAAAATACTAGAAGCAGCAGCATGGAGGACATTATGGTTAGCAGTGTAGCTGTGAATCCATCAGTGGCAGTGAGATAAAACACTTACAAGAAGCAGCAGCATGAAGGACATTGTGCTGAGCAGTGTAGCTGTGAATCAATCTCTGGCAGTGAGATAAAATACTTACTAGAAGCATCAGCATGGAGGACATTATGCTGAGCAGTGTAGCTGTGAATCAATCTCTGGCAGTGAGATAATACTTACTAGAAGCAGCAGCATCGAGGACATTATGCTGAGCAGTGTAGCTGTGAATCCATCACTGGCAGTGAGATAAAACACTTACAAGAAGCAGCAGCATCGAGGACATTATGCTGAGCAGTGTAGCTGTGAATCTATCAATAGCAAAAAATGTTTGTACTGTGTCATGCAGTAGATAGAAAAATATTAGAATCTGAGAGTCCTCAGTGGCTGATGCCTTTTAATGGCGAACTGAAAAGATGGTAAGTAAAGCAAGCTGTCGAGACACGTCTATGGCCTCTTCGTCAGGCTGATTAATAGCCTGATGAAGAGGCCATAGTCTTTTCAGTTCGCCATTAAAAGGTATGAGCCACTGAGGACTCTCAGATTCTAATAGTTTTCTATTACTGGCAGTGATATAAAACACATACTAGAAGCAGCAGCATGAAGGACATTGTACTGAGCAGTGTAGCTGTGAATCCATCACCAGCAGTGAGATAAAACATCTAATAGAAGCAGCAGCCTGGAGGACACTATAGAGCAGTATTGAACAGAAGTGGATAGAGAAATAAGAGGCCCCCATGCTAGAAAAGAATAAGTGGCTCTTTCCAGTCCAATAGTTTATCATAAGACATAATTTCACTTGCCTTAGAGGAGGAGGTGCCCACTCCCCCCTTTATCTCTTTGGCCACTGTCAAGCTACACAGGTTGAGCAAATGGTATGTCTGTCCCTTGTACTGAGCACTGTTGCTGTCAATTCAGCACTGGAGTGAGATACAGCACAACAAGCATCAGCAGCATGGAGGACATTATTTATTAAGGGGTACTGAGCAGTGTAGCTGTGAGTAGTGATGGACCCGTACCAAACACATAGTGCTTGTGCACAAGGTCCCTAACACGGGTTTCCATGGGACACTCATGTTACAGTTCGGGTCCAGTTCAGGTCCAGGGCCTGTAAATCAAAGCGTAAAATGAATAATAAACAATTATAATTATACTTACCTCTCCCGTGACGCGTCCTCCCATCTCGCTGCCTCCCGGCCGCTTCTACTTTCAGGGCCGCTCATTACCTTCCAGGTTATTCACTCCACTGCTCGTCGCTCGGCAATTTTCGGCATCAGGGTTGACCCGAGTTCATGGCCTGAGCGATGAACTCAGGTGAACTCTGACTGTCTCTGTCATTCTCAGCCTGCTTCTTGCTCTGGATAGACGCTTGTCTATACAGAGTGATGTAGCAGAGTTCAGCTGACCCTGTGGACTACGTTGGACTGAGCATTTTTTTTCTTTTTAATAAAGATGGAGTCTCTAAATGTTTTTTTGTTTTATTTTTAATTAAAAAAAATATTCTCTGTGTTGTGTTTTGTTTTTTACTGTTTACTAGAAATTCATGGTGGCCATGTCTAATTTGACATGACGCCATGAATTTCAGGCTTAGTGCCAGCTGATGATATAAAGCTGTTATGAACCCCATTATTACCCAGCGTGCCACCGCCATCAGGGCCGCTGGAGGAGCCGGGTAAAACGCCTGCAAATGGTGCTGAGAAACAATGCAGGGGCGGTTGCGGGCTGCGGTTTACTTGGCTGGCGATCAAAATGTGGCATGAGCTCATGCATTTTTTAAATTATATTTTAAATAATTAAAAAAAAAATAATGGGCTTCCCTATATTTTGATTGCCAGCCAAGGTAAAGCCAGGCAGCTGGGAGTGGCAACCCGAAGCTGCGGTCGTTAGGACATCGTTTAGACATTGTTGGTGAGATTTCACACGTCTAGATATCGTGGACGGAGCACCAACGACCCAGCGAGCAGCTATCGTTCGTACAACCCAGCGACCGATACTTGTTCACTGATGTGAATGGGCGAAGTCGTGAATGACCTGGTGTCACACACAATGATGCCGCAGGTTGGCTGATCGAGGAACGTCTGATTTATGAACATGTTCTCAAATCTGGATTCAGCGATCCAACGATTTATCGTATCCATATCTCAGTGTCACACGCACTCGAGACAGTAATGATGTCGCTTGAACTACTCCCAACCCGTGACGTTTGAGCAATATCGTTCACCATATCGTACCGTGTAACGGGGCCTTAAGACATATCAGTGGCACACAGGATATTATGCAGCAAAACAGAGCTGTGCAGCTGTAAATTCAGCTCTAGGGTGGAGTAAACACTTACTAGAAGAGGTATTAGTAGCACACAGGATATCATACAGCAGGACTGTGCTGAGTAACTGTGAATTCAGCTGTAGGGTGGAGTAAACACTTACTAGAAGAGGTTTTAGTAGCACACAGGATATTATACAGCAGGACTGTGCTGAGTAACTGTGAATACAGCTCTAGGGTGGAGTAAACACTAGAAAAGATATCAGTAGCACACAGGATATCATACAGCAAGACTGGGCTGAGTAACTGTGAATCCAGCTCTAGGGTGGGGTAAACACTTACTAGGAGAGGTATTAGTAGCACACAGGATATTATACAGCAGGACTGGGCTGTGTAACTGTCAATCCAGCTCTATGTTGGAGTAATCACTTACTAGAAGGGGTATTAGTAGCACACAATATATTTTACAGTAGGATGTTGCTGTGTAGCTGTGAATACAGCTCTAGGGTGGGGTAAAAACGTACTAGGAGAGGTATTAGTAGCACACAGGTTATTATACAGAAGGACTGGGCTGTGTAACTGTGAATCCAGCTCTAGGGTGGGGTAAACACTGCTATGAGTGTTCTGTACAGGGACCTGACTTGGGTCCTTTTCTGTTGTACATTTTCGACAGGTCCTCATTCTGTAGTCTACAGACCCTCACCCCTGATAACTTGGGAAGGAGTCCCCCTTTAATGAATGTCTGGGTCCTATTTTTCAAGCCAACTTTATCTCTTATCTCTATAAAACAGGCAACAATCCCCAGCAGAATCCGAGACGTATCATCATCATCATCATCATCATCATCATCATCATCATCATCATCAGCTTCTCATCCTCAAGGCTGATCTCTTCCCTATCACATCAGTTATAATCTGGGGCAGAGCGTCATGTGATCCTCATCATCATCATCAGATCTGCAGCGTGTGATAATGGCCCTGACAGTCCTCATAGTTCAGGGTCCTCCTGGTGACCCCACAGGTTCGGGGCACAATGTCGCCTCATATCCCCATATAATCATAGACAAGAGAAGGTGGAGGAGCCGCGGAATCTGGAAGTGATCAGACCCCCCCGAATGTCAGGAGATAGAACATAGACAAGATAATCTGCCCCCCATAACCTGGAATTCTCCAAATATCAGAATGATCATAGAGGGCGGATAAGGAGAAATAGACTGCAAGTGACATCTAACACATGTGGTGTTACATAGGACTTCAGGTGACATCTAACACATGTAGTGTTACATAGGACTGCAGGTGACATCTACTACATTATCTGTGGTGTTACATAGGACTGCAGGTGACATCTAACACATGTGGTGTTACATAGGACTGCAGGTGACATCTACTACATTATCTGTACTCAGATATCACTGTGTTATCTGTGGTGTTACATAGGACTGCAGGTGACATCTACTACATTATCTGTACTCAGAGATATCACTGTGTTATCTGTGGTGTTACATAGGACTGCAGGTGACATCTACTACATTATCTGTACTGAGAGCTATCACTGTGTTATCTGTGGTGTTACATAGGACTGCAGGTGATATCTACTACATTATCTGTACTCATATCACTGTATTATCTGTGGTGTTACATAGGACTGCAGGTGACATCTACTACATTATCTGTACTCAGAGATATCACTGTGTCATCTGTGGGGTTACATAGGACTGCAGGTGACATCTACTACATTATCTGTACTCAGAGATATCACTGTGTTATCTGTGGTGTTACATAGGACTGCAGGTGACATCCTCTACATTATCTGTACTCAGAGAGATATCACTGTGTTATCTGTGGTGTTACATAGGACTGCAGGTGACATCTACTACATTATCTGTACTCAGAGATATCACTGTGTTATCTGTGGTGTTACATGGGACTGCAGGTGACATCTACTACATTATCTGTACTCAGATATCAGTGTTATCTTTGGTGTTACATAGGACTGCAGGTGACATCTACTACATTATCTGTACTCAGAGATATCACTGTGTTATCTGTGGTGTTACATAGGACTGCAGGTGACATCTACTACATTATCTGTACTCAGAGATATCACTGTTATCTGTGGTGTTACATAGGACTGCAGGTGACATCTACTACATTATCTGTACTCAGAGATATCACTGTGTTATCTGTGGTGTTACATAGGACTGCAAGTGACTATTCATTATTACCATTGTCACAGATGTTATATACTGTGTCCTTCATGTCTGTCTCGGTGACTCATTCATCATTGTTTTGATTACATTGTTTATGATTTCTGAGTTTTTGGCATTTAGATTGATATTAATGTAGTGTTATGTCATTCCAGCGCTGGGTTCGTGTCTGACTGCGGAGCTGATCATGAAGGACATACACTTGTTCTTCCCCCTATACATACACTTGTTCTTCCTCTATATGTACACTTGTTCTTCCCCTATAGAAACACTTGTTCTCCCCCCTATACATACACTTGTTCTTCCTCTATATGTACACTTGTTCTTCCCCCCATAGAAACACTTGTTCTTCCCAGTATACATACACTTGTTCTTCCCCCTATACATACACTTGTTCTTCCCCCTATACATACACTTGTTCTTCCCCCTATACATACACTTGTTCTTCCCCCATAGAAACACTTGTTCTCCCCCCTATACATACACTTGTTCTTCCCCCTATACATAGACTTGTTCTTCCCCCTATACATACGCTTGTTCTTCCCCCTATACATACACTTGTTCTCCCCCCTATACATACACTTGTTTTCCCCCCTATACATACACTTGTTCTTTCCCTATATGTACACTTGTTCTTCCCCCTATAGAAACACTTGTTCTTCCCAGTATACATACACTTGTTCTTCCCCTATACATACACTTGTTCTTCCCCCTATAGAAACACTTGTTCTTCCCCTATATGTACACTTGTTCTTCCCCTATACATACACTTGTTCTTCCCCCTATAGAAACACTTGTTCTTCCCAGTATACATACACTTGTTCTTCCCTATGCATACACTTGCTCTTCCCCTATAGAAGCACTTGTTCTTCCCAGTATACATACACTTGTTCTTCCCCTATAGATACACTTGGTTTTCCCCCTATACATACACTTGTTCTTCCCCCTATAGAAACACTTGTTCTTCCCCCTATACATACACTTGTTCTCCCCTATAGAAAAACTTGTTCTTCCCAGTATACATACACTTGTTCTTCCCCCTATACATACACTTGTTTTTCCCCCTATACATACACTTGTTTCTCCTCCTATATATAGACTTGTTCTTCCCCTATATGTACACTTGTTCTTCCCCTATAGAAACACTTGTTCTTCCCCCTATACATACACTTGTTCTTCCCCCTATACATACACTTGTTTCTCCCCCTATACATACACTTGTTCTTCCCCTATATGTACACTTGTTCTTCCCCCTATAGAAACACTTGTTATTCCCAGTATACATACACTTGTTCTTCCCCTATGCATACACTTGTTCTTCCCCCTATAGAAACACTTGTTCTTCCCCTATATGTACACTTGTTATTCCCCCTATACATACACTTGTTCTTCCCCTATAGAAACACTTGTTCTTCCCAGTATACATACACTTGTTCTTCCCCTATAGATACACTTGGTTTTCCCCCTATACATACACTTGTTCTTCCCCCTATAGAAACACTTGTTCTTCCCCCTATACATACACTTGTTCTTCCCCCTATAGAAACACTTGTTCTTCCCAGTATACATACACTTGTTCTTCCCCCTATACATACACTTGTTCTCCCCCTATAGAAACACTTGTTCTTCCCCCTATACATACACTTGTTTTTCCCCCTATACATACACTTGTTCTCCCTCCTATATATACACTTGTTCTTCCCCTATATGTACACTTGTTCTTCCCAGTATACATACACTTGTTCTTCTCCCTATACATACACTTGTTTTTCCCCTATACATACACTTGTTCTCCCCCTATACATACACTTGTTCTTCCCCTATATGTACACTTGTTCTTCCCCCTATAGAAGCACTTGTTCTTCCCAGTATACATACACTTGTTCTTCCCCTATGCATACACTTGTTCTTCCCCCTATAGAAACACTTGTTCTTCCCAGTATACATACACTTGTTCTTCCCCCTATACATACACTTGTTCTCCCTCTATACATACACTTGTTCTTCCCCCTATAGAAACACTTGTTCTTCCCAGTATACATACACTTGTTCTTCCCCCTATACATACACTTGTTCTTCCCCCATACATACACTTGTTCTTTCCCCTATACATACACTTGTTCTTCCCCCTATATGTACATTTGTTCTTCCCCCTATACATACACTTGTTCTTCCCCCTATACATACACATGTTCTTCCCCTATAAGTACATTTGTTCTTCCCCCTATAGATACACTTGTTCTTCTCCCTATTCATACACTTGTTCTTCCCCCTATATATACAACTAGATGGTGGCCCGATTCTAAAGAAGGAGGGCAGAGGAGAGCGGAGGCTGGAGGCAGAGGAGGCGGAGGCTGACAGAGGAGAGCGGAGGCTGGAGGCAGAGGAGTAGCGGAGCTGGAGGCAGGGAGAGCGGAGGCTGGAGGGCAGAGAGAGCGAGGCTGGATGGCAGAGGATAGCGGAGCTGGAGGGCAGGGAGAGCGAGGCAGGGAGAGCGAGGCAGGGAGTCGAGGCAGGGAGGCGAGCTGGAGAGCGAGGCTGAAAGGCGAGGCTGAAAGAGCGAGGCTGGAGAAAGCGAGCTGGGAGCGGGCAGGAGAGAGCAAGAGAGCGGAGCAGGGAAGCGTAGGCCGGGTAAAGGAGCAGGAAAGCGAGGCAGGGTAGAGCGGAGACAGGAGAGCGGAGGCTGAGGCAGAGGAGAGCGGAGGCAGGGGAGCGAGCAGGAAAGCGAGGCAGGGGAAGCGGAGGCAGGGTAGAGCGGAGACAGGGAGAGCGGAGGCTGGAGGGCAGAGGAGAGCGGAGGCAGTAAGAGCGGAGGCGGAGAAGAGCGGAGGCTGGAGAGCGGAGGCTGGGAAGAGCGGAGGCTGGGAAGAGCGGAGGCAGAGGAAGAGCGGAGGCAGGGAGAGCGAGGCTGAGGCAGAGCAGAGCGGAGGCTGGAAAAGAGGGAGGCTGGAGAAGAGGGAGGCTGGAGAAGAGCGGAGGCTGGAGAAGAGCGGAGGCTGGAGAAGAGCGGAGGCTGGAGAAGAGCGGAGGCTGGAGAAGAGCGGAGGCAGGGGAGAGCGGAGGCAGGGGAGCGGAGGCTGGAGAAGAGCGGAGGCTGGAAAAGAGCGGAGGCTGGGAAAAGAGCGGAGGCTGGAGAAGAGCGGAGGCTAGGGAGAGCGGAGGCAAGGGAGAGCGGAGGCAAGAGGAGAGCGGAGGCAGGGAGAGCGAGGCAGGGGAAAGCGGAGGCAGGGAAAGCGGAGGCAGGGTAGAGCGGAGACAGGGGAGAGCGGAGGCTGGAGGCAGAGGAGAGCGGAGGCAGGGAGAGAGCGGAGGCAGGGGAAAGCGGAGGCAGGGGAAAGCGGAGGCAGGGTAGAGCGGAGACAGGGGGGGCGGAGGCTGGAGGGCAGAGGAGAGCGGAGGCAGGTAAGAGCGGAGGCTGGAGAAGAGCGGAGGCTGGGGAAGAGCGGAGGCTGGGGAAGAGCGGAGGCTGGGAAGAGCGGAGGCTGGGAGAGCGGAGGCAGAGGAAGAGCGGAGGCAGGGGAGAGCGGAGGCTGGAGGGCAGAGCAGAGCGGAGGCTGGAAAAGAGGGAGGCTGGAGAAGAGGGAGGCTGGAGAAGAGCGGAGGCTGGAGAAGAGCGGAGGCTGGAGAAGAGCGGAGGCTGGAGAAGAGCGGAGGCAGGGGAGAGCGGAGGCAGGGGAGAGCGGAGGCAGGGGAGAGGCGGAGGCTGGAGGGCAGAGGAGAGCGGAGGCTGGAGAAGAGCGGAGGCTGGAGAAGAGCAGAGGCTGGAGAGAGCGGAGGCTGGAGAAGAGCGGAGGCTGGAGAAGAGCGGAGGCTGGAGAAGAGCGGAGGCTGGAGGGCAGAGGAGAGCGGAGGCTGGAGAAGAGCGGAGGCTGGAGAAGAGGGGAGGCTGGAGAAGAGGGAGGCAGGGGAGAGCGGAGGCAGGGGAGAGCGGAGGCTGGAGAAGAGCGGAGGCAGGGGAGAGCGGAGGCAGGGGAGAGCAGAGGCAGGGGAGAGCAGAGGCAGGGTGAGAGCAGAGGCAGGGAGAGAGCGGAGGCTGAGGAGGGCAGAGAAGAGCGGAGGCTGGAGAAGAGAGGGAGGCTGGAGGAGAGCGGAGGCTGGGGGAGAGCGGAGGCTGGGGGAGAGCGGAGGCTGGGGAGAGCAGAGGCTGGAGAAGAGCAGAGGCAGGGGAGAGCAGAGGCAGGGGAGAGCGGAGGCTGGAGAAGAGCGGAGGCTGGAGAAGAGCGGAGGCAGGGAGAAGCGGAGGCAGGGGAGAGCGGAGGCAGGGGAAGAGCGGAGGCAGGGAGAGGGAGAGCGGAGGCAGGAGAAGAGCGAGGCAGGAGAAGAGCGGAGGCAGGAGAAGAGCGAGGCAGGAGGAGAGCGGAGGCAGGAGGAGAGCGGAGGCTGGAGGAGAGCGGAGGCTGGAGGAGAGCGGAGGCTGGAGGAGAGCGGAGGCAGGGGAGAGCGGAGGCTGGGGGCAGGGAGAGCGGAGGCTGGAGGCAGGGAGAGCGGAGGCTGGAGGGCAGGGAGAGCGGAGGCTGGAGGGCAGGGGAGAGCGGAGGCTGGAGGAGAGCGGAGGCTGGAGGAGAGCGGAGGCTGGAGGAGAGCGGAGGCAGGGGAGAGCGGAGGCAGGGGAGAGCGGAGGCTGGTGGGCAGGGGAGAGCGGAGGCTGGAGGGCAGGGGAGAGCGGAGGCTGGAGGGCAGGGGAGAGCGGAGGCTGGAGGGCAGGGGAGAGCTGGAGGCAGGGAAGAGCGGAGGCAGGGTGGAAGAGCGGAGGCAGGGGAAGAGCGGACGCAGGGGAAGAGCGGAGGCAGGGGGGAGAGCGGAGGCAGGGAGACGGAGAGGCGGAGGAGCGGAGAGGGAGGAGGGGAGAGCGGAGGCAGGGGAGAGAGGGGGAGCGGAGGGCAGGAAGAAGAGCGGAGGCAGGAGAAGAGCGGAGGCAGGGAAGAGCGGAGGCAGGGAAAAGAGCGGAGGCTGGAGGCAGAGGGGAGAGCGGAGGCGGAGGGCAGGGGAGAGCGGAGGCTGGAGGGCAGGGGAGAGCGGAGGCTGGAGGGCAGGGGAGAGCGGAGGCTGGAGGGCAGGGGAGAGCAGCGAGGTGGAGGGGCAGGGGAGAGCGGAGGCTGGAGGGCAGGGGAGAGCGAGGCTGGAGAAGAGCGGAGGCTGGAGAAAGAGCGGAGGCTGGGGAAGAGCGGAGGCGGAGGGGAGAGGCGGAGAGCTGGAGGCTGAGGGAGAGCGGAGGCTGGAAAAGAGGGGAGGCTGGAGAAGAGGGGAGGCTGGAGAAGAGCGGAGGCTGGAGAAGAGCGGAGGCTGGAGAAGAGGGGAGGCTGGAGGAGAGCGGAGGCTGGGGGAGAGCGGAGGCTGGGGGAGAGCGGAGGCAGGGGGAGAGCGGAGGCAGGGGAGAGCGGAGGCAGGGGAGAGCAAAGGCAGGGGAGAGCGGAGGCAGGGGAGAGCGGAGGCAGGGGAGAGCGGAGGCAGGGGAGAGCGGAGGCTGGAGAAGAGCGGAGGCTGGAGAAGAGCGGAGGCAGAGGAGAGCGGAGGCTGGAGAAGAGCGGAGGCAGAGGAGAGGCTAAGGGGCACAGAAAAGGGGAGGCTGGGGGGGCACAGGAGAGGGGAGGCTGGGGGGGCACAGGAGAGGGAGGCTGGGGTGGCACAGGAAAGGGGAGGCTGGGGGGCACAGGAAAGGGGAGGCTGGGGGGGCACAGGAAAGGGAGGCTGGGGGGGCACAGGAGAGGGGAGGCTGGGGGCGCACAGGAGAGGGGAGGCTGGGGGGGCACAGGAAAGGGGAGGCTGGGGGGGCACAGGAAAGGGGAGGCTGGGGGGGCACAGGAAAGGGGAGGCTGGGGGGCACAGGAGAGGGGAGGCTGGGGGGGCACAGGAGAGGGGAGGCTGGGGGGGCACAGGAGAGGGGAGGCTGGGGGGGCACAGGAGAGGGGAGGCTGGGGGGGCACAGGAGAGGGGAGGCTGGGGGGGCACAGGAGAGGGGAGGTTGGGGGGCACAGGAAAGGGGAGGCTGGGGGGCACAGGAAAAGGGAGGCTGGGGGGCACAGGAGAGGGGAGGCTGGGGGCACAGGAGAGGGGAGGCTGGGGGGGCACAGGAGAGGGGAGGCTGGGGGGGGCACAGGAGAGGGGAGGCTGGGGGGGCACAGGAGAGGGGAGGTTGGGGGGCACAGGAAAGGGGAGGCTGGGGGGCACAGGAGAGGGGAGGCTGGGGGCACAGGAGAGTGGAGGCTGGGGGGCACAGGAGAGGGAAGGCTGGGGGGGCACAGGAGAGGGGAGGCTGGGGGGGCACAGGAGAGGGGAGGCTGGGGGGGCACAGGAGAGGGGAGGTTGGGGGGCACAGGAAAGGGGAGGCTGGGGGGCACAGGAAAAGAGAGGCTGGGGGGCACAGGAGAGGGGAGGCTGGGGGCACAGGAGAGGGGAGGCTGGGGGGGCACAGGAGAGGGGAGGCTGGGGGGGCACAGGAGAGGGGAGGTTGGGGGGCACAGGAAAGGGGAGGCTGGGGGGCACAGGAAAGGGGAGGCTGGGGGGCACAGGAGAGGGGAGGCTGGGGGCACAGGAGAGGGGAGGCTGGGGGGGCACAGGAGAGGGGAGGCTGGGGGGGCACAGGAGAGGGGAGGCTGGGGGGGCACAGGAGAGGGGAGGTTGGGGGGCACAGGAAAGGGGAGGCTGGGGGGCACAGGAAAAGGGAGGCTGGGGGGCACAGGAGAGGGGAGGCTGGGGGGGCACAGGAGAGGGGAGGCAGAACACGCACCGGGCTGTCGGCGGGGCTGTGTGGTCCGTGATGGAGGAGAGTGGGCGGTACCGGCGGAGGCCGCACACCGGAGTGTGGGGCGGGCCGGTTCCTGGATGTTGGTGGGAGGGTGCATGTAGCCACCCTGCCGCCTGAGCCGATCGGAGGCCGGTGTCGGCGCTGCCGCCCTGCAGCCTACAGTGCCACAGGGCGCGCGCCCTCTTACAGCGTCCGTCTCTGCTGAGGCCGCCGCTGATGTTGGTGGCGCCGCCCCCTTATGTGATGCCGCTCCCCCTGGCTGCCGGCGCTCTGGACTCAGGGCTCACACTGTCCAGTAGACGGTGCGGCCCTGGGTGGGAGCACACGGCTCTGTGTGAGGGTGGCGGTGGCGCTTTAGCGCCCACTGCGAGCCGCTATTCAGGTTTGACAGCGGCTCGCCGCTCGTGGGTCTGGAACTTCTGGTTCCGGTCTGTGACACAGGGCGCAGGCCGTCACGGAAGTTGGCCAGATTCCACAGGAAGTGGCCTTCGGGTTTTATATATATGATTGTTCTTCCCCTATAGATACACTTGTTCCCCTATAGATACACTTGTTCTTTCCCCTATACATACACTTGTTCTTCCCCTATAGATACACTTGTTCTCCCCCTATATATACACTTGTTCTTCCCCTATAGATACACTTGTTCTCCCCTATATACACACTTGTTATCCCTATAGATACACTTGTTCTTCCCCTATATATACACTTGTTCTTCCCCTATAGATACACTTGTTCTCCCCTATATACACACTTGTTATCCCTATAGATACACTTGTTCTTCCCCTATATATACACTTGTTCTTCCCCTATAGATACACTTGTTCTCCCCTATATATACACTTGTTATCCCTATAGATATACTTGTTATCCCCTATAGATACACTTGTTCTTCCCCCTATAGACGCTCTGTATGGGCACAGATATTGTGGCTTAATGCATGAGATGCTGACTGTGAGGTGAATAGCCAGGGAGCTATACCTGCACTCAGTGTAAACTCCACGTGAGATCAGTAGCATTAGAGGCTTCTATTGTGCCGCAAACATCAATCACCAGAGAATGAGAACAATTGTGAGCAGCGATTGTATCAAGATGAAGCCGTCCGTGCCTGAGTGCTGAGCGCGCCTATACAGCCGCAACGTGGAGCCGAGCACAGAGGACGATGGTGCCAAAGTATTAAGGGAGACCCCCAGTTCTATGTGTACCCTGCTCTCCTGACCAGACATGTGGTGATAATTAGGCTACAATTGTGGCCAAAAGTATTGACACCCCTGCAATTCTGTCAGATAATCCTCAGTTTCTCCCTGAAAATGATTGCAATCACAAATTCTTTGCTATTATTATCTTCATTTAATTTGTCTTCAATGAAAAAACACAAAAGAGAATGAAGCAAAAAGCAAAACATTGATCATTTCACACAAAACTCCAAAAATGGTCCAGACAAAAGTATTGGCACCCTCAGCCTAATACGTGGTTGCACAACCTTTAGCCAAAATAACTGCGATCAGCCGCTTCCGGTAACCATCAATGAGTTTCTTACAATGCTCTGCTGGAATTTTACACCATTCTTCTTTGGCAAACTGCTCCAGGTCCCTGATATGTGAAGGCGCCTTCTCCAAACTGCCATTGTTAGATCTCTCCACAGGTGATCTATGGGATTCAGGTCTGGACTCATTGCTGCCACCTTAGAAGTCTCCAGTGCTTTCTCTCACACCATTTTCTAGAGCTTTTTGAAGTGTGTTTTGGGTCATTGTCCTGCTGGAAGACCCATGACCTCTGATGGAGACCCAGCTTTCTCACACTGGGCCCTACATTATGCTGCACAATGTGTTGGTAGTCTTCAGACTTCATAATGCCATGCACACGGTCAAGCAGTCCAGTGCCAGAGGCAGCAAAGCAACCCCAAAACATCAGGGAACCTCCGCCATGTCTGACTGTAGGGAGCGTGTTCTTTTCTTTGAATGCCTCTTTTTTCCTCCTGTAAACTCTATGTTGATGCCTTTGCCCATAAATCTCTACTTTTGTCTCATCTGACCAAAGAACATTCTTCCAAAACGTTGTAGGTTTTCTCTTTTGTATGTCTCGGGGTAAGAAGTGGGGTCTTCCTGGGTCTCCTACCATACAGTCCCTTTTCATTCAGACACTGACAGATAGTACGGGTTGACACTGATGTACCCTCGGACTGCAGGGCAGCTTGAACTTGTTTGGATGTTAGTCGAGGTTCTTTATCCACCATCCGCACAATCTTGTGTTGAAATCTCTCGTCAATGTTTCTTTTCCCTCCACATCTAGGGAGGTTAGCCACAGTGCCATGGGCTTTACACTTCTTGATGACACTGCGCACGGTAGACACAGGAACATTCAGGTCTTTGGAGATGGACTTGTAGCCTTGAGATTGCTCATGCTTCCTCACAATTTGGTTTCTCAAGTCCTCAGACAGTTCTTTGGTCTTCTTTCTTTTCTCCATGCTCAATGTGGTACACACAAGGACACAGGACAGAGGTTGAGTCAACTTTAATCCATGTCAACTGGCTGCAAGTGTGATTTAGTTATTGCCAACACCTGTTAGGTGCCACAGTAAGTAAGGTCTGTAATTACTAATTAAGAAGCATCACATGATTTTTCTAACAGTGCCATACTTTTGTCCACCCCCTCTTTTTTTATGTTAGGTGGAATTAGATCCAATTGCTTTAGTACAATCTTTTTGTAAATTTTTCATTGAAGGACAAATTAAATGAGATAATAATAGCACATGAATGTGTGATTGCAATCATTTTTGGAGAACGGGATTATCTGACAGAATGCAGGGTCAATACTTTGCCAAACTGTAGTACACAGATAGCTCCTCAGTCTTCTTATACGTATCTTTATACCACATCTCTATGAGGTCTAGTCACTTCTATTAACTCACCTGTCTTGGCTTCATCAGTCTCATTTCTTCCCCACAATCCAGCCTAGCTCCCTTTAGTTC
Organism: Allobates femoralis; assembly: GCA_033576535.1. Lineage (NCBI taxonomy): Eukaryota > Metazoa > Chordata > Amphibia > Anura > Aromobatidae > Allobates > Allobates femoralis. Next base: position 573,745,467 of record JARQOC010000005.1, read on the forward strand.
CAGTTCATGGAAAATCATTGCTCCCCTCCCGCTGGTTCCGCACCTTGTCCTCCAAGTTGGCCAAAATGCCAAACTGAGCTTCTAGCTTCGAGCTTTGGGAGCTCCTGCCTGGGACACTCATTCATCTCATGCTCTGTCCATCCTGGCCTATTACCTTTAAGAGATAAAAGTCTGGGCCACACTGCTAGACGCCCGTGTCCCGGGACCTGTCTACACTTAGTTCTTCGTCGGTCCTCTGACCCAGGCTCCAATAGATCACCCTGTAACTCAGTCACTCTATCTCTTTTCAGGATCTTGTTTCCCTATGTCTCGGTCTCCTCTATTTGGGATCTTGCTATCACTGTCTTGGTTCTCTTTCCCTCTACAGACAGCCACGTCATACGGCTTACTATTGGCCAAACCTTAGGTCTGCTTCTGTCTCAGGCTGTGCCCTATATCACATACTGAGGGGAAATCTATGCTGTCTCTCACCTAACCCTTCCATATTTTGGCAAGCCCCAAACATTAACTCCTCTGCCCTCCATCAACCCTTAAGATGAGGGTCACAGTCCTTTTAAACACAGTCCCTGAGGTGCAAGTCCATTGTGGATCGGGTAAAGTCGTGCCGTCCTCTCGCGGCTTCAAAGTCCCTAAATCCAGCAGGGATGCACAACATGCGCAAACAAACTTGGAAGGGGGTAAAACATTGCCTCCATCAATACCTACTCATTACCTGTTACTGAGCACCACACAGCTTCATCGTATGGTAGTCAAAACATTAGAAAGGCAAACACTACAATGTATCACATTACAATTCACATTACATATAACCAACACATCACATAATACATTATACATCTCAACAACTACAATGGCGTCTTCAAATGGGAACGTGGGTAATACTGTATGTCCTTCTCCATTTATGTCCCCCTCCGTTAGAAATAGTCGTCCGCGACATCCGAAGAACATGAAAGACACCAATACATTCATTAACACAATCTCTTCCTCCAAGTCCAAGTTAATTTTTGCCCTTTAACATAGTCTCAGGTATATTTGACTTATTAAGATCCTTTGTGACCATTCATTCACGTTTCATAAAGTACAGTCCATCCCTGTAAGGTAGCCCATTGTGAACAGGGCTCCATCCTTTATTTTTCTGTCAACTCTGAAGACGTGGTCTTAGTCCTTTAGGGGCAAAGTCCTTATTAAAGAGCATGCAGTCCTCTTGAGGCTGCAAAGTCCCTAAACCAAGCAGGGGTCTCTGTGCGCAAACAAACTGGGGAGCATAAAACAACTTCCCGCCATACATGGCTACAATGAGGGGGAGTCCTGGATATATTGGTCTTAGACCCACTGATTATGACCCCCCCCCATGAACTTCAGAACTGTCCAGTTGGTAGAACAGGTACGACACGTCCTACTTAGCATTTGAGCCTATTCCCCCGGGCCCTTGTAGACATTTGCAATTCATTTCCCCTGGTGGTAAGGGTCTCTCCCTCAGATGTGGGGACTGTCTTTAGGGTAGTGGGGAACCACTAATGTATGGCATGCAAGACCTCCGGGTATTTGGTCCTTCTGTGGGCCATGAACCAGGCAGGGTTACAGAATTTTGCTTCCAGCTTCTGCTTCCAGGGTTTCCCCAATTCCTCCATTAGGGGCACCAACCACCACCCATGGTGCACGCCCTATCTTTAGGCCTCCTCAGGCCTTCACCAACTCTCACCCCAACTTCACACCGTTCTGTCCTTCCTTGACTCTCTAAAGGAAAATAACACCCTCTCAATCATCTCTCCGTGTTATGCATCATTACTCTGCCTTTCGATGGGTGGGGTCTCCCTCCTGGAGGAACCTAAAAGGGGAAACATCTGATCCTGAAGCCGTGATCCCCTGGAGGAAATCTGATTCTGAAGCTATGGCCACCTGGAGGAGCCTAAAGGGTGAAACATCTGATTCTGAAGCTGTGGCCCCCTGGAGGAGCCTAAAAGGGTGAAACATCTGATCCTGAAGCCGTGGCCCCTGGAGGAGCCTAAAAGGGGAAACATCTGATCCTGAAGCCATGGCCACCTGGAGGAGCCTAAAAGGGTGAAACATCTGATCCTGAAGCTGTGGCCACCTGGAGGAGCCTAAAAGGTGAAACATCTGATCCTGAAGCTGTGGCCAGCTGGAGGAGACTAAAAGGGGAAACATCTGATCCTGAAGCCATGGCCACCTGGAGGAGCCTAAAAGGGGAAACATCTGATCCTGAAGCTGTGGACACCTGGAGAAGCCTAAAAGGGGAAACATCTGATCCTGAAGCTGTGGTCCCCTGTAGGAGCCTAAAAGGGGAAACATCTGATCCTGAAGCCGTGGTCCCCTGTAGGAGCCTAAAAGGGGAAACATCTGATCCTGAAGCCATGGCTACCTGTAGGAGCCTAAAAGGGGAAACATCTGATCCTGAAGCCATGGCCACCTGGAGAAGCCTAAAAGGGGAAACATCTGATCCTGAAGCCATGGCCACATGGAGGAGCCTAAAAGGGGAAACATCTGATCCTGAAGCCGTGATCCCCTGGAGGAACCTAAAAGGGGAAACATCTGATCCTGAAGCCGTGGCCACCTGGAGGAGTCTAAAAGGGTGAAACATCTGATCCTGAAGCTGTGGCCAGCTGGAGGAGACTAAAAGGGGAAACATCTGATCCTGAAGCTGTGGTCACCTGGAGGAGACTAAAAGGGGAAACATCTGATCCTGAAGCCATGGCCACCTGGAGTGAGCCTAAAAGGGGAAACATCTGATCCTGAAGCTGTGGTCCCCTGTAGGAGCCTAAAAGGGAAACATCTGATCCTGAAGCCGTGGTCCCCTGTAGGAGCCTAAAAGGGGAAACATCTGATCCTGAAGCCATGGCTCCCTGTAGGAGCCTAAAAGGGGAAACATCTGATCTGAAGCCATGGCCACCTGGAGGAGCCTAAAAGGGGAAACATCTGATCCTGAAGCCATGGCCACCTGGAGGAGCCTAAAAGGGGAAACATCTGATCCTGAAGCCGTGATCCCCTGGAGGAACCTAAAAGGGGAAACATCTGATCCTGAAGCCGTGGCCACCTGCAGGAGACTAAAAGGGTGAAACATCTGATCCTGAAGCTGTGGCCACCTGGAGGAGACTAAAGGGGAAGAATCTGATCCTGAAGCTGTGGACACCTGGAGAAGCCTAAAAGGGGAAACATCTGATCCTGAAGCCATGGCCACCTGGAGGAAGCCTAAAGGGGAAGTATCTGATCCTGAAGCTGTGGACACCTGGAGAAGCCTAAAAGGGGAAACATCTGATCCTGAAGCCATGGCCACCTGGAGGAGCCTAAAAGGGGAAACATCTGATCCTGAAGCCATGGCCACCTGGAGGAGCCTAAAAGGGGAAACATCTGATCCTGAAGCCGTGATCCCCTGGAGGAACCTAAAAGGGGAAACATCTGATCCTGAAGCCGTGGCCACCTGCAGGAGACTAAAGGGTGAAACATCTGATCCTGAAGCTGTGGCCACCTGGAGGAGACTAAAGGGGAAGTATCTGATCCTGAAGCGTGGACACCTGGAGAAGCCTAAAAGGTGAAACATCTGATCCTGAAGCTGTGGTCACCTGGAGGAACCTTAAAGGGAAAACATCTGATCTGAATGTAACAATGTGTCCATGATTTCACTGCAACCAGCAAAAAGCAGTGAAATTGCATCCAATGATGCAATGTGTAACGGTACCCTAAAAGAGGAAAACCTCTGGGTCTGAAGCTGTAGTCACCTGGGGAGCCTAAAGGGGAAACCTCTGATTCTGAAGAAATCGTCATCTGAAGGAGCCTAAAATGGCAACATCTGATCCTGATGCCATGGCCACCTGGAGGAGCCTAAAGGGTGAATAACATCGGGATCCTGATGCCATGGCCACCTGGAGGAGCTAAAGGTGAAACATCTGATCCTGATGCCATGGCCACCTGGAGGAGCCATAAAGGGGAAACATCTGATTCTGATGCTGTGGTCATCTGAAGGAGCCTAAAGGTGAAACATCTGATCCTGAAGCCATGGTCACCTGGAGGAACCATAAAGGGTGAAACATCTGATCCTGAAGCCATGGCCACCTGAGGAACCATAAAGGTGAAACATCTGATCCTGATGCCGTGGTCATCTGAAGGAGCCTAAAGGGTGAAACATCTGATCCTGAAGCCATGGCCACCTGGAGGAACCATAAAGGGGAAACATCTGATCCTGATGCCGTGGTCATCTGAAGGAGCCTAAAGGGTGAAACATCTGATCCTGAAGCCATGGCCACCTGGAGGAACCTAAAGGGGAAAACTCTGATTCTGATGCTGTGGTCACCTGAGGAGCCTAAAAGGGAAAATCTGTGATCCTGAAGCCTTATGGCTCCTGTTCCTCTGGGTGATGTGACAGCTATTAATACAGGGGGTCCCAAATTAGAGCCCCTCTATTAACCACAAATGAAGCACTGAGGTTTACCCTCATACTCCTCCTTCCCATAGCGCAGATCGGGGTCTGTTCACACTATCTCCATCTCTCCTCTGGATACATTGTATATAGATGTTACATGAGCCCCTCAGCCCCCTGCATATAACGTCTCCCGGAGAGAATTCTCCCGCCATGATGTCAGAGCTTTCACAACCTTATCAGCTGTGAGGTATAGATGTCCCCGAAATGGAAGACAGATGTGGACCAGCGAGAGGTCCCCCCCCCCCCCAACATGGAAAAGAGAGGTCCAGGGACACACTATGATGAGGCAGTGGCCATAGAGGGGACCGGGCACTCCACACCTGGACTGGGTCGATTTCCTGTAAGTTGCAGAATTTGATAGCCAAAATTTAGGAATAATATAGAACAATAACAACAATAGGAATAAAGAAGCAAAATATAAACTATATATATATAACATTCCCATATACTAATGACGAGCTCACTGACTGATCACTGATAACTCATTCTGCAGTCTGCTATGTACAGTGATACATAGAGGATGGAGAAGAGAGATAAGTGTTACAGATCAGAGACTGAGCTCACTGACTGATCACTGGTAACTCATTCTGCAGTCTGCTATGTACAGTGATACATAGAGGATGGAGAAGAGAGATAAGTGTTACAGATCAGAGACTGAGCTCACTGATGATCACTGGTAACTCATTCTGCAGTCTGCTATGTACAGTGATACATAGAGGATGGAGAAGAGAGATAAGTGTTACAGATCAGAGACTGAGCTCACTGACTGATCACTGGTAACTCATTCTGCAGTCTGCTATGTACAGTGAATACATAGAGGATGGAGAAGAGAGATAAGTGTTACAGATCAGAGACTGAGCTCACTGACTGATCACTGGTAACTCATTCTGCAGTCTGCTATGTACAGTGATACATAGAGGATGGAGAAGAGAGATAAGTGTTACAGATCAGAGACTGAGCTCACTGACTGATCACTGGTAACTCATTCTGCAGTCTGCTATGTACAGTGATACATAGAGGATGGAGAAGAGAGATAGTGTTACAGATCAGAGACTGAGCTCACTGACTGATCACTGGTAACTCATTCTGCAGTCTCTATGTACAGTGATACATAGAGGATGGAGAAGAGAGATATGTGTTACAGATCAGAGACTGAGCTCACTGACTGATCACTGGTAACTCATTCTGCAGCCCTTATGTACAGTGATACATAGAGGATGGAGAAGAGAGATGAGTAGTTTACAGATCAGAGACTGAGCTCACTGAACTGATCACTGGTAACTCATTCTGCAGTCTGCTATGTACAGTGATACATAGAGGATGGAGAAGAGAGATAAGTGTTACAGACAGAGACTGAGCTCACTGACTGATCACTGGTAACTCATTCTGCAGTCTGCTATGTACAGTGATACATAGAGGATGGAGAAGAGAGATAAGTGTTACAGACCAGAGACTGAGCTCACTGACAGATCACTGGTAATTCATTCTGCAGTCTGCTATGTACATGATACATAGAGGATGGAAAAGGAGATAAGTGTTACAGCAGAGAGAGCCACTGATGATCACTGGTACTCATTCTCTTCTGGCAGTACAGTGTACATAAGTGAGAAGAGATAAGTGTTACAAGACCAGACCCTGATGTCCGGAAAATTCTGCAGTTGTTTATTACAGTGTAAGGTATGAGAAAGGAAAAGTGTTGACAGGAGAGCCACGCAACATGGTAAATGAGGCTAGTACAACATAGGATGGAAGAGATAGTGCAGATGGACGGCTCACTGACTGATCCTGTAATCATTCTGCATTGGATTAAGTGACTACAAAAGGATGAGAGCAGATGAAGTGTTTACAATCATAACTACGCTCACTGATGATCACTGTACTCATCTGCAGTCTGCTTGTACAGTGTACATAGAGATGGAGAGAGAGATAATGTTAAGTCAGAGACTGAGTCACTGACTGATCACTGTAACTCATCTGCAGTTGTATGTACGTAGAACATAGGGATGGAGAGAGAGATAAAGTGTTACAGACAGAGACTGAGCTCACGACTGATCACTGGTAACTCATTCTGAAGTTGCTATGTACAGTGATACATGAGGATGGAGAAAGAGATAAATGTTACAGATCAAGACTGAGCTCACTGACTGATCACTGGTAACTCATTCTGCAGTCTGCTATGTCAGTGATACATAGAGGATGGAGAAGAGAGATAAGTGTTACAGATCAGAGACTGAGCTCACTGACTGATCACTGGTAACTCATCTGCAGTCTGCTATGTACAGTGATACATAGAGGATGGAGAAGAGAGATAAGTGTTACAGATCAGAGACTGAGCTCACTGACTGATCACTGGTAACTCATTCTGCAGTCTGCTATGTACAGTGATACATAGAGGATGGAGAAGAGAGATAAGTGTTACAGATCAGAGACTGAGCTCACTGACTGATCACTGGTAACTCATCTGCAGTCTGCTATGTACAGTGATACATAGAGGATGGAGAAGAGAGATAAGTGTTACAGATCAGAGACTGAGCTCACTGACTGATCACTGGTAACTCATTCTGCAGTCTGCTATGTACAGTGATACATAGAGGATGGAGAAGAGAATAAGTGTTACAGACAGAGACTGAGCTCACTGACTGATCACTGGTAACTCATTCTGCAGTCTGCTATGTACAGTGATACATAGAGGATGGAGAAGAGAGATAAGTGTTACAGATCAGAGACTGAGCTCACTGACTGATCACTGGTAACTCATTCTGCAGTCTGCTATGTACAGTGATACATAGAGGATGGAGAAGAGAATAGTGTTACAGATCAGAGACTGAGCTCACTGACTGATCACTGGTAACTCATTCTGCAGTCTCTAGTACAGTGATACATAGAGGATGGAGAAGAGAGATAAGTGTTACAGACAGAGACTGAGCTCACTGACTGATCACTGGTAACTCATTCTGCAGTCTGTATGTACAGTGATACATAGAGGATGGAGAAGAGAGATGAAGTGTTACAGATCAGAGACTGAGCTCACTGACTGATCACTGGTAACTCATTCTGCAGTCTGCTATGTACAGTGATACATAGAGGATGGAGAAGAGAGATAAGTGTTACAGACCAGAGACTGAGCTCACTGACTGATCACTGGTAACTCATTCTGCAGTCTGCTATGTACAGTGATACATAGAGGATGGAGAAGAGAGATAAGTGTTACAGACAGAGACTGAGCTCACTGATGATCACTGGTAACTCATTCTGCAGTCTGCTATGTACAGTGATACATAGAGGATGGAGAAGAGAGATAAGTGTTACAGATCAGAGACTGAGCTCACTGATGATCACTGGTAACTCATTCTGCAGTCTGCTATGTACAGTGATACATAGAGGATGGAGAAGAGAGATAAGTGTTACAGATCAGAGACTGAGCTCACTGACTGATCACTGGTAACTCATTCTGCAGTCTGCTATGTACAGTGATACATAGAGGATGGAGAAGAGAGATAAGTGTTACAGATCAGAGACTGAGCTCACTGACTGATCACATTGGTAACTCATTCTGCAGTCTGCTATGTACAGTGATACATAGAGGATGGAGAAGAAGATAAGTGTTACAGATCAGAGACTGAGCTCACTGACTGATCACTGGTAACTCATTCTGCAGTCTGCTATGTACAGTGATCATAGAGGATGGAGAAGAGAGAAAGTGTTACAGATCAGAGACTGAGCTCACTGACTGATCACTGGTAACTCATTCTGCAGTCTGCTATGTACAGTGATACATAGAGGATGGAGAAGAGAGATAAGTGTTACAGATCAGAGACTGAGCTCACTGACTGATCACTGGTAACTCATTCTGCAGTCTGCTATGTACAGTGAATACATAGAGGATGGAAAGAGAGATAAGTGTTACAGACAAGACTGAGCTCACTGACTGATCACTGGTAACTCATTCTGCAGTCTGCTATGTACAGTGATACATAGAGCGGATGGAGAAGAGAGATAAGTGTTACAGATCAGAGACTGAGCTCACTGACTGATCACTGGTAACTTATTCTGCAGTCTGCTATGTCAGTGATACAGAGAGGATGGAGAAGAGAGATAAGTGTTACAGATCAGAGACTGAGCTCACTGACTGATCACTGGTAACTTCATTCTGCAGTCTGCTATGTGCAGTATATAATAGAGGATGGAGAAGAGAGATAAGTGTTACAGATCAGAGACTGAGCTCACTGACTGATCACTGGTAACTCATTCTGCAGTCTGCTATGTACAGTGAATACATAGAGGATGGAAAGAGAGATAAGTGTTACAGATCAGAGACTGAGCTCACTGACTGATCACTGGTAACTCATTCTGCAGTCTGCTATGTACAGTGATACATAGAGGATGGAGAAGAGAGATAAGTGTTACAGATCAGAGACTGAGCTCACTGACTGATCACTGGTAACTCATTCTGCAGTCTGCTATGTACAGTGATACATAGAGGATGGAGAAGAGAGATAGTGTTACAGATCAGAGACTGAGCTCACTGACTGATCACTGGTAACTCATTCTGCAGTCTGCTATGTACAGTGATACATAGAGGTGGAGAAGAGAATAAGTGTTACAGACAGAGACTGAGCTCACTGACTGATCACTGGTAACTCATTCTGCAGTCTGCTATGTACAGTGATACATAGAGGTGAGAGAAGAGAATAAGTGTTACAGATCAGAGACTGAGCTCACTGACTGATCACTGGTAACTCATTCTGCAGTCTGCTATGTACAGTATACATAGAGGATGGAGAAGAGAGATAAGTGTTACAGATCAGAGACTGAGCTCACTGACTGATCACTGGTAACTCATTCTGCAGTCTGCTATGTACAGTGATACATAGAGGATGGAGAAGAGAGATAAGTGTTACAGATCAGAGACTGAGCTCACTGACTGATCCCTGGTAACTCATTCTGCAGTCTGCTATGTACAGTGATAGATAGAGGATGGAGAAGAGAGATAAGTGTTACAGATCAGAGACTGAGCTCACTGACTGATCACTGGTAACTCATTCTGTTTTTTAATTAACAAAATAATATGTACACCCCAGAGACTGTGTATTTCATTAATGTATAGGTGTTAGGATATTTGTTGGAGAAAATAACAGCCCTAGAGGCTGACATCCTATTCACTTTGTGTTATTGGTTTGCAAAGTGAAAAATACAATATTTCTGCTCATTAATTCAGTTCCATCCACTGTGATGATTCCCGGGATGTTTGTATATTTGTTGCTGGTGAAGGTCGGAGCTGCTTTGTATGGACGATCCATGTATGGATCAGTCATCTTTCGCCTATAGCTGATGTATATACTGTATATACCGGCTCCATTATTAGGTAGGAATACGAGGCTCACATTACTGATTCTTGTTATAAATGGAGATTTTATAAGAAGGCGAAGTCAGAAGAACGAGATAAGAAAAGACGATCATAAAACAGGTTCACAAAGCGTCCGAAACTAATGGAGAAGATTGTAATCATGTAAGTGGAGTTATGTGTCTGCTACATAAATGGTAGAAAGGTCACACTGGAATAAGGGGGCGCCTGATACAATACAGACATTACAATGGGGTATGGAGAAGGGTAGGAAGGCCCTAATGGTAGAGAGAGGGGACCATACCTATGGCTGCACCGTGAGCTCCCTAACATCCCTAAACGGGTCCTTTCATAAGCAGTAATGCATGTCTATATTCCTATATTCAATGTATTTCCTTAGCAGTAATGCATGTCTATATTCCTATATTCAATGTATTTCCTTAGCAGTAATGCATGTCTATATTCCTATATTCAATGTATTTCCTTAGCAGTAATGCATGTCTATATTCCTATATTCAATGTATTTCCTTAGCAGTAATGCATGTCTATATTCCTATATTCAATGTATTTCCTTAGCAGTAATGCATGTCTATATTCCTATATTCAATGTATTTCCTTAGCAGTAATGCATGTCTATAGTCCTATATTCAATGTATTTCCTTAGCAGTAATGCATGTCTATATTCCTATATTCAATGTATTTCCTTAGCAGTAATGCATGTGTCGAGCCCACTGGGACGAGGGTACTCGGTACCGGACCGGGTCTGCTGCTGGGGGATGTCACGGGTGGTCCTGGTCCGGACCGTTGTCCCGGGCTCTGGCAAGTAAAAGGGGGTATTTACAGGGGAGAAACGTTTGTCGTGATGCCACCCACGGTGTGTGGTCAGGCATGGGACCACCGCTGCTGCAGAACCTCTGGGGTGATGTTAGGCAGCTTAGATGGTACTGTTCTCTGTAGGTAGAGGAGAGGTCCCCGGGGCAGTGATTGGTAAAGTCAATGGTGGGAATGATAGATGTTGCAGGCAGGGGATGTGGCTGGAGCCTCTGGCCCTGGGTGGCAAGTCCGGCCATTCCATCCAGCCCCAATTGAGGTGAGGACCGGGGGGACCGCAAATCCTATGGGGGGGCGGCCCTGTATGTGCCCCCTGCCACCTGGGCCAGTCCGCCCTGGTTGCAGGATAGGGATGATAGTGGAGATGGTGGCTGCTTGTGAGGGAGAGCAGGGTTTGCAAGGATTATAATGGGGTTGTAGGCGGCACAGGCACTTACTTTGCAGTTGCAGAACTGGTTGTCTTGGTGCTGGATGAGGTATAGTATAGGTGCAATTCCCTAAGGGTGCGTGCCCACATAGAGGTTTATGGTCAGTTTAGCATAGGTTTTATTTAAATTTATGTAAATCCTAAGCAGCGCTAGGACTAAGTAACCCTATGTCATTTGGAAACCGCTGTGCACACAATGTGGGTTTATGTGAGCGGTTTCCTCGCGGTTTAGGACCATACAACATGTCAATTCTTCTCAGCGGTTTGTGATCGTTTCTGAGGCAGAAAAGGTTTCCAGCATAATCAATGGCGCTGTGCACAGCCGCCCCTAAACCGTCCAGAAAACGTCCGGAAGTCTGTGTGCGACGGTTTAGGAGCCCCCAGAGTGGGAGGAGCTCAGAGAGGAAGCAGGAAGTGAGAACACATAACAAACAGGCACCATGGCGTGGTACAGGCGCATGGAGATAAATGTGCCCCGTCTGCTGCTTTTGGTGAGTAGCCACAGCCGGGCCCCCCTGCATGTCACCTTCTTCACTCTGTGTCTTGCTTGTCTATTATGCCGCATGCAATGTACTGGGGCTAAGGTCACTGACAGCTGCATTGATCGTCCGGGATGCCCAGGGGGGCAGTGACAATGAGGAGAGCACTCAGACACATGAGAGCCCCGGAACTGAGTGGGCCACAGACCGACAGGGGCCACAGACACACAGGGGCCAGTGCCACACTGGGGGCCTCACACTTACAGGGGGCACAGGCACACAGGGGCCAGTGCCACACTGGGGCCTCAGACTTACAGGGGGCACAGGCACACAGGGGCCAGTGCCACACTGGGGGCCTCAGACTTACAGGGGGACACAGGCACACAGGGGCCAGTGCCACACTGGGGGCCTCAGACTTACAGGGGGACACAGGCACACAGGGGCCAGTGCCACACTGGGGGCCTCAGACTTACAGGGGACACAGGCACACAGGGGCCAGTGCCACACTGGGGGCCTCAGACTTACAGGGGGTCACAGACACACAGGGGCCAGTGCCACACTGGGGGCCTCAGACTTACAGGGGGCACAGGCACACAGGGACGTGTGGTTAAGTCACTCTGGCAATCAAGATGAAATATGTATCCTGAATTTTGCACAGCCATGTAGTGTTTTGATTGTAACCTGTTTTTTTTTTCAATGGTAGATTGAAGCCCGTCCAGAGCTCTGGGACCGGGGCTGTGCAGGGTATAGCGATCGGATTTTGAAGGGCCAGTCCTGGATCGCAATATGCCGGGAGTTATACCCGCAATATCCACTGGCTGAGCGTCAACTGCAAGCTGCCATCGGTAAATGTCTTTAAGTGTGTTGACAAAGCACTGGCCATAGCTGTGTTTTTGGTTGTATATTCACTTTGATTTTTTTCCCTCTTTTTCCTGAAGATAAAGACGTGAGGAGCCGATGGAAATCTGTCAGAGTCGCCTTCCACAAGTTCATCTCCAAGCATGAGAAAGGTGGGTCATCCCCACAGAGAAGAAGTGTCCATTCTACCATGAACTTCAGTTTATTCTAACCGGCGGAATCTGAGGCCGTAAGTATTACAGTACAACTGCGGCCAATGCAAAAGCATAGCAGTGTGCTGACCCTTTCATGGCTGGTGTGGTTGCCTTTACATTGGCTCTGATCTGCTGAACAGTGAAATAACCTTCCCTACTTCAAGAATTTATATGGGAAATTCCTTTCTTTTTTTTTGTCTTCATATACCTACAGACGTAATGTGAGTTGACTTACTAAGATTTTTCTTTCTTTGTCCAATAGAAGCGAAGGGAACGTACCTCCTCCTTCATCGCTGGAAGAAGTGGGCGCGAGTGCTCCAGACCCCGATAGATCATCTAGCCACAGTGTCAGCCATTGTCTTTCAGAAAGATCCACTCCCGATTGTGTGGATCCAGATGTGTCACTTCAAATTCGTACCACAGGTGCTGAAAATTCGTCCTCCAACTCGACTCTGTCATCTTCCCGGAAGTGCGCTCACCCACACCACCAATGCCAATCGCAACGCGACGTGGAGGAAGAAGCCAATCTGGTCTTCAGGCGATTCCCTTCTTGGCACATGAGGCTCTCAGCATGTTGAGGCAGGCCGGCGAGGTTGATCGCTTTGACCATGCTGGAGCCCATGTGGCGTCTTGCCTTCGGGAGATGCGTGCTGATCGAGAGGCCTCATTTTTGTCTGTTCTTTATGGACTCCTGGCAGAGTACCGTTCGAAAGACCCTATACCAAATGTGGCCACCATTGTGCATGGGGTACACAAAATATTCCATCCTGATAACCCCAGGCGTGGAGGTTACTCTGGGGCCCATGGCAGGCACCCTGAGTCTTCGGGACTGCATATGTAGCCAAATTTCGGTCGTCAACCTCAACGTCAAAATGCGGAGAACTATCCATCCTACTCAGCCCAATTATCGGATGATAGTATAGAATTGGCCAGCCAAGCCTTGTTTGGAGCTGATTATGGCAACCGCATGTTTCACATACTAAACATTTGTTAGCCCACCCGCACCTGTTTTTTCAACATTTTCGTGCTCTCAGGTCCGATTGTCAAAAACTGGTTAATGATACCGTAGCATTCTTTACAAGGTACCACCATATATACAGGATTTCACATACATTAGTGCCTTCTTCACCCTTGGCCCCTGTCTGACACAGAAAGAAGACACATATAGCGTATGAGTTGTTGCAACGATTTTAATCATTTAGGCATGGCGTGATCTTGGAACGTTATTTTTGTTTTACAAAGTCACAGCCTACGAAATCGTTGACATTAAATTATAATTTATCCAATATTTTTTAAAGAGGTTGACGAGGTGACCGGCCAATCAATTACATGCCAACTCCAAAAACTGGAGTCTGAAAGCATATGGTCATTGTGTGCTGTGATGGAAGGTACCCAAGTAGCTTCCGGATGGGTGGGCAACAAGGCTCGAGGAGTATTGCCAGGACACGGCACCTTCAGGTGTCATGAAGTAGTCAGCGAAGGTGTCTCGCACCGCCACTGCTGAATTTGGGGGGGCGACCGGAACCCCAATTGATGGCGTTAGGGAATACTGGGAGCTGCAAACCGTCTATGTGATCATTCAAATAACCACGCATAAAGTTGTGCAAAACGCAGCACGCCTTAACGACAACATCAATTGTGGTTTCATTCAGTTGTATAGCTGAATGGAACACCCTCCACTGACTAGTCATGATCCCGAAGGTGCATTCCACGACTTTCGTGATAGTTAAAAATCCTACGCCGGTCATCCAGTCCCCTACTTGAGAATGGGCGCAGCAGGTTAGGCATCAAGGGAAAAGCCTCATCCGATACCATCACGTAGGGACTGGATGCGTGGAGCCGAGCAAAGGGCTATCGGCAGGTACGGTGGTGTGATCTTGGAGCACTTGTAGACCAATTTGTGAGTTTCGCAACACACGAGAATCCCCGGTACTGCCATAGGCACCCACATCAATGGCAACAAATCGGTAGTGAGCATCAGCCAAGGCCATCAGGACCACTGAAAAATACTTCTTAGAATTATAGAAGCGTGATCCTGATCGCTTTTTCACACGGATATGTTTGCCATCAACGGCACCTATGCAGTTCGGGAAGTTGGCCACAGACTGAAAGCCTGTCGCTACCTGCAACCAAGTCTCCTCGTTTGGAGAAGCCATCACAATGGGCTGCAAGTCCTCCCAGATCACAGTGCACGTCACCTTTACAATTTTCGAGATGGTGCTTTTGCCCACCCTGAATTGCAGACGGGGTAGTGTTAGGGAGTATATTTAGGCTCCTTTCAAGGATCCTCTGTTCAGCAGACCTGTGGCTTTATGGAAGGAGCAGACAGACGCTCCATAGCGCTAGACCATCATCCCGGTGTCCACAATAAATTCAACTATCAAATTCCCGTTGATTGCCGCTTCTCTTGATAGTTTTGCTGATAAAATAACATGACATCATTTCTGTTTGCCTGGACAAGCTATATTCACAGCATTAGACAGGGGGCACACGGGCCGGTAAATTGCGCAGTGCAAAGCGAGGAGAGGAGACACAAAGGGAGGAAAGGGTGGAGAGGAGACACCGAGGGAGGAGAGCTGGGGGAGAGGAGACACCGAGGGAGGAGAGCTGGGGGAGAGGAGACACCGAGGGAGGAAAGCTGGGGGAGAGGAGACACCGAGGGAGGAGAGCTGGGGGAGAGGAGACACCAAGGGAGGAGAGCTGGGGGAGAGGAGACACCGAGGGAGGAGAGCTGGGGGAGAGGAGACACCGAGGGAGGAGAGCTGGGGGAGAGGAGACACCAAGGGAGGAGAGCTGGGGGAGAGGAGACACCGGGTGAGAGGAGAGCTGGGGGAGAGGAGACACCGAGGGAGGAGAGCTGGGGGAGAGGAGACACCGGGTGAGAGGAGAGCTGGAGGAGAGGAGACACCGAGGGAGGAGAGTTGGAGGAGAGGAGACACCGAGGGATGAGAGCTGGGGGAGAGGAGACACCGGGTGAGAGGAGAGCTGGGGGAGAGGAGACACCGGGTGAGAGGAGAGCTGGGGGAGAGGAGACACCGAGGGAGGAGAGCTGGGGGAGAGGAGACACCGGGTGAGAGGAGAGCTGGGGGAGAGGAGACACCGAGGGAGGAGAGCTGGGGGAGAGGAGACACCGAGGGAGGAGAGCTGGGGGAGAGGAGACACCGGGTGAGAGGAGAGCTGGGGTAGAGGAGACACCGGGTGAGAGGAGAGCTGGGGGAGAGGAGACACCGGGTGAGAGGAGAGCTGGGGGAGAGGAGACACCGAGGGAGGAGAGCTGGGGGAGAGGAGACACCGGGTGAGAGGAGAGCTGGGGGAGAGGAGACATCGGGTGAGAGGAGAGCTGGGGTAGAGGAGACATCGGGTGAGAGGAGAGCTGGGGGAGAGGAGACACCGGGTGAGAGGAGAGCTGGGGGAGAGGAGACACCGGGTGAGAGGAGAGCTGGGGGAGAGGAGACACCGAGGGAGGAGAGCTGGGGGAGAGGAAACACCGAGGGAGGAGAGCTGGGGGAGAGGAGACACCGGGTGAGAGGAGAGCTGGGGGAGAGGAGACACCGAGGGAGGAGAGCTGGGGGAGAGGAGACACCGAGGGAGGAGAGCTGGGGGAGAGGAGACACCGAGGGAGGAGAGCCGGGGGAGAGGAGACACCGAGGGAGGAGAGCTGGGGGAGAGGAGACACCGAGGGAGGAGAGCTGGGGGAGAGGAGACACCGAGGGAGGAGAGCCAGGGGAGAGGAGACACCGGGTGAGAGGAGAGCTGGGGGAGAGGAGACACCGGGTGAGAGGAGAGCTGGGGGAGAGGAGACACCGGGTGAGAGGAGAGCTGGGGGAGAGGAGACACCGGGTGAGAGGAGAGCTGGGGGAGAGGAGACACCGAGGGAGGAGAGCTGGGGGAGAGGAAACACCGAGGGAGGAGAGCTGGGGGAGAGGAGACACCGGGTGAGAGGAGAGCTGGGGGAGAGGAGACACCGAGGGAGGAGAGCTGGGGGAGAGGAAACACCGAGGGAGGAGAGCTGGGGGAGAGGAGACACCGGGTGAGAGGAGAGCGTGCACAGCCAGAGGCAGTGGGCACAGCTACCAGCCCGGCTCCTGCAGCGAGCTCCTACAGCCGTCAAGCAGCTTTAGGCCAAGTTCAGACACAGCGTATTTTGCTGCGTCTTTTTGCGTCCGCCTTTTCCAGCGTCTTTTGGGTGCGCAAAAAGACGCAGCAAAATACAGAGCTGCATGCACGCACCTGCGCTTTGTGTGCTGCCCCCTCCCCTGTGTGCCCGGTGCCCGCCCCCTACAGATTTCACAGTGTATTCTATACACTGTGAAATCTAAATACAGTGAAGCTAGGGGTGTAAAAATGATAAACATGGTATACTTTATCCCTGTCCATCAGGAGAGGATGGACCCACATTCGGGGTGTTTCGTCAACCTGTTAACAAGTCAATAAAAGAAACAATGGTTATCCGGATCCATACGAATGGCCACAGTGCTCAATTGAAGGGCTCAGTTACATCAGAGCACATTTTTGTCTTACACAACAGTCGTTTGTCACAAAAACAATGTAGCTGGACACCTAAACACACACACAATATGTTGTCCAGGGCATGGTGGGCACTGTCTTTCTGGTTCAATAGCGTCATGCTGGCAAAGTACATTTATGGCACCTGCATCATTGTTTCGGAGGCCACGCAACTCTCAAAAGCTAATAGATATTCTTCAGGCTGGCACACATGTATTGTGGGGAGACACAAACCTATTTCTTACCTAATTTTCCTCCTCTTCTTGTTCGAGAAGCTGCTGCAAAATGACGTAGAGCAACAATTGCTTGGACGCCCTACACCATTCAGCTTAGTACTGTCCACGGAGTCTGTACGGGGGCTGGGTTTTCCTCCCACCCTGTCCAGGTCCTCAGCTTCCTTGCGCTGCGCTGTGTGTGTGTCCCTGCTGCCGCTTCTAGCTTAGCTGCTGGCACTGTCTCACTCTTTCTCTCCTCTCTGGTACCCCTTGGCTAGGCAACTTGAGTCTTCTGTGTTGTACTGACCCCTCCGTGTTGCTTTGCTCTGGTACTGTGGTGATCTAGAGACTCCACTACTCCTGGATTCACTGTGCTGTTTGTCAGTCACAGTGTCGGATCCGGTGACCATTCTGTGCGCTCCTCTGGGGCGAGTGGTGATGGCTCGAGCAGCAGATTGTGGAGAAGCCTGTCGTGGCTCCTTTTACACCACAATCTCCCTCTCTTAGTTCTCCCAGGAACTAAACTAACTACTTCCTGTGGACCTGGAGTATATAAGAGAGCTGGTTGTGCTCCCCCTCCTGGCCCAGAGGTGCTAGTGTAGGTCAGTGTGTTGTGGGGAGGGAACCCGTGTGATGTTACTGTGGCACATTAACCCCTGGGGTGCCACACATGTCTATATTTCTATATTTAATGTATTTCCTTAGCAGTAATGCATGTCTATATTCCTATATTCAATGTATTTCCTTAGCAGTAGTGCATGTCTATATTTCTATATTTAATGTATTTCCTTAGCAGTAATGCTTATCTATAGTCCTATATTCAATGTATTTCCTTAGCAGTAATGCATGTTTACATACCTTAGTGTTTCGGAGTGCAGCTGTGTATTTGTTACAGTATATTTCATGTTTAGTATACACCTGTTCACACTTGCCTGTTAGAAAGTGCTATCAGTTTTCTAATTGAGCCATTGGCCCATCTTTAGCAGTGACCCTGTAACTGGCAGGATCCCGGTGCAGCACTTACAAGCTCTATAGTAAACAGCTTGTAAGCATATGCTCCTTACCTAGGTGTCACGCAGGGTGGTATAACCGTAAGGGGATAAGGAAGTAGAATGGAAAAATGGGCAAAACGTGATCAGGGGATCTAGTCTGACCCTTAGACTGGGTGGTCCCCGGCTCACCCTGTTCCTGGATTTACCTCTGATGGTGAGGACGTCTGAGCCGTCACCCTCGCCCTCTGCTCCTGATCAGCCCTAGGCTATGACCAGCCCACCACCATCCATGGACCAGGAAGCACAGCAGCTCCCACACACACACACACACACACACACACGTCTTCTCAGCTCTAGACTAAACTCTATCAGCGACATCTGCTGGTTGGAGAGGGAACTACTTAAAGGCAGGGAAGTGGACAACCTCACCAGCTGACACATCAAGCCACAACAGCAGCTCACTATGCCTGAAGAGCCATAACACCATAGACAGCAGCAGCTTCTGACATTAACACTGAATGTGCCAAAGGGAATTTACTCCCATTTAAAGTACTGCAGAGCTTTTCCCATGGGCACTAGGAAACCAGACACCACTGATAGAATGCAGAGGTGGCCAGTAACCACGGCGACAAGAAGTAAACTATAGAATAAAACGCTACAAATTCTTGAAAACTGAGAGGAATTTTAATAAGTAAGATGTACATTTGCAATTTTACTGTTTTGCATGATGAGAAACCCCCTTTACTAGTGTGATGGTGGATATGGTCGGTTATAGTTTACTGGATTTTACAAGTGCTGTTCCTATACTGTGTATTCAGCCCTTCCTGTGTACTTATTACACTCCTGAGGGTCTGGTCATTGCATTATTGTGGACACGTCCTTACTTGGTCAGGTCATTCTATCCCCCCAGAAGTAACAATAGACCTGGTTTGAACATGGGAGGTGGTTGGGTGGAGGAGAAGCAAGGTGTGTTTTCAGCTTGTGTCTGGGACGCTGAGTTGAGACCAGCTCCACAAAGGGATTTAGAGAAACCTGGACGTGCAATATACTACTGGATTGTTTTTATGGATTTTTATGTTTTTTTAAGCAATAAAGGTTCTTGGGCTGTTCACACACGTCTCCCTCTGTTGATTGTGGGATACCGGAGAAGGACCTAGTGACAACTAGACATCCAGGAGCCTCTACAATGGTTGTGAGCAATGATATTTGTATGAGGGATGATGATAAAAGAAGTAAGAGAAACTTTGTTGCATCTTTGAAATGAGGATAAAACCTCTAAATGATTATTCTCCAGGTTAGATCTCTGCCAGAAGGACACAAAGAAATTGTATGAGAGTCATGTAAGATTAAACTGTCGAGAAAGGGGTAAAATAATTTAAAAGATTGGCTGAGATTATTAACGTACGGATTATTAATCCATAAATCAGGGCTGAGTCTGTTCAGTAGTTAGGAGTCGGTTTAGTGGGGTCTGAGCCCATCAGCTCCAGCCGGAGCCCCACAGTGTCACTCACTGGGAAGTGGCTGCTCCTCTTCACCTGGACCTGAATGGCTGAATGGCTGTGATTGAACATTCTGGAGGATCTGGAGAATTCACGTCTTCTTGGTAAACCACATTTCTTCATTGGTCACAGGCAGCTGATGGAGAAACCAGATATTTCTTCCAGTCCCCCCCACTCATGAATATTCATGTGTCTCCAATGGGGATAATGAAGTCACTGCCAGACTCTGTGCAATGTCTAGGTTTTTGTCCTCTTTCCTCCAGACTCCGCTATCCCCTCCAGAGTCCTCATTTCCCATCCATACACCTATATCTTCCATTATCTCCTTGAAACGCCTCTGTCCTCTTCAGACCCTTCTGTAGCCTACAGACGTCTCAGGTCTCCTCTGTATCTTTCAGATCTGTCTCCATCAGAATCCTCTGAATCCTCTAGACTCCAAACCCCTCTGTGCCCTACATATCCATCCCACTGACCTCTTCAAGACCCCTCTGAGATCCTACACACTCCTTTTTTTCCTCTTCAGAGTTTTCTGTCTCTTCCAGACTCTTCTATCCTCTCCAACTTCTCTGTTCTTTCCAGACTCATCTGTCCTCCGTCAGAATCCTCTGTCCTCATCTAGACTCCTGTCCTCTTTTAGACAACTCTTTCCCATTCAGCTACTCTGTCCTTCTCTAGAGTCCTCTGTCCGCCTCTAAACTTCTCCGTCTTGCTCAAGACTTCTCTGTCCTCCTCAGAGTCCTCTCTACGCCTCTAGACTCCTCAGTCCTACTCTAGACTCCCCTGACCTCCTCTAGTCTTCTCTATCCTCCTATCCAGTCCTCTGTCATCTAGACTTCTCTATCCTTCTATAGACTGTTCTGTCCTTATCTAAACTATTCTGTCTTTCTCCAGAAACCTCTGTTATCCACTAGACTCCTCTGTCCTCATTCAGACAATTCTTTCCTATTTGGATATTCTGTCCTCCTCTAGACTCCTCTGTCCTCCTTCTAGACTCATCTGTCCTCCTCTAAACATCTCTAGCCTCACTCTAGACTCCTCTGTCCTCCCTCCAGACTCCTCTGTCCTCCCTCCAGACTCCTCTATCCTCATCCCTCTAAACTCCTCTGTATTCCTCCCTCTAGATGCCTCTGTCCTCTCTCTAGACTCCTCTGTCCTTCTCCCTATAGACCCCCTATCCTCCTCCAGACTCCTCTATCCTCCTCTCTCCAGACCCCTTGTCCTCATCCCTCTAGACTCCTCTGTCTTCACTCTAGACTCATCTGTCCTCCCTCTAGTTCCTCTGTCCTCTTCCAGACCCATCTGCCCTCTTCCTTCTAGACTTTTTTGTCCTTTTCCCTCTAAACCCCTCTCTCCTCCTCTAGACCCTTCTACTAGATCTCTTTGTCCTTTTCCCTCCAGACTCCTCTGTCCTTCTCCAGACCCCTCTATCCTCCTCCCTCCAGACTCCTCTGTCCTCCTCCCTCCAGACTCCCCTATCCTCCTCCCTCCAGACTCCTCTATCCTTCTTCCTCTAGACTCCTCTGTCCTCCTCCCTCCAGACTCCCCTATCCTCCTCCCTCCAGACTCCTCTATCCTTCTTCCTCTAGACTCCTCTGTCCTCCTCCCTCCAGACTCCCCTATCCTCCTCCCCTCCAGACTCCTCTATCCTTCTTCCTCTAGACTCCTCTGTCCTCCTCCCTCCAGACTCCCCTATCCTCCTCCCTCCAGACTCCTCTATCCTTCTTCCTCTAGACGCCTCTGTCCTCCTCCCTCCAGACTCCCCTATCCTCCTTCCTCTAGACTCCTCTGTCCTCCTCCCTCCAGACTCCCCTATCCTCCTCCCTCCAGACTCCTCTATCCTTCTTCCTCTAGACTCCTCTGTCCTCCTCCCTCCAGACTCCCCTATCCTCCTCCCTCCAGACTCCTCTATCCTTCTTCCTCTAGACTCCTCTGTCCTCTTCCCTCCAGACTCCCCTATCCTCCTCCCTCCAGACTCCTCTATCCTTCTTCCTCTAGACTCCTCTGTCCTCCTCCCTCCAGACTCCCCTATCCTCCTCCCTCCAGACTCCTCTATCCTTCTTCCTCTAGACTCCTCTGTCCTCCTCCCTCCAGACTCCCCTATCCTCCTCCCTCCAGACTCCTCTGTCCTCCTCCCTCCAGACTCCCCTATCCTCCTCCCTCCAGACCCCCTCTATACTCCTTCCTCTAGACCTCTTTGTCCTTTTCCCTCCAGACTCCCCTATCCTCCTCCCTCCAGACTCCTCTATCCTTCTTCCTCTAGACTCCTCTGTCCTCCTCCCTCCAGACTCCCCTATCCTCCTCCCTCCAGACTCCTCTGTCCTCCTCCCTCCAGACTCCCCTATTCCTCCTCCCTCCCAGACCCCTCTATACTCCTTCCTATAGACCTCTTTGCCCTTTTCCCTCCAGACTCCCCTATCCTCCTCCCTCCAGACTCCTCTATCCTTCTTCCTCTAGACTCCTCTGTCCTCCTCCCTCCAGACTCCCCTATCCTCCTCCCTCCAGACTCCTCTATCCTTCTTCCTCTAGACTCCTCTGTCCTCCTCCCTCCAGACTCCCCTATCCTCCGCCCTCCAGACTCCTCTATCCTTCTTCCTCTAGACTCCTCTGTCCTCCTCCCTCCAGACTCCCCTATCCTCCTCCCTCCAGACTCCTCTATCCTTCTTCCTCTAGACTCCTCTGTCCTCCTCCCTCCAGACTCCCCTATCCTCCTCCCTCCAGACTCTCTATCCTTCTTCCTCTAGACTCCTCTGTCCTCCTCCCTCCAGACTCCCCTATCCTCCTCCCTCCAGACTCCTCTATCCTTCTTCCTCTAGACTCCTCTGTCCTCCTCCCTCCAGACTCCCCTATCCTCCTCCCTCCAGACTCCTCTATCCTTCTTCCTCTAGACTCCTCTGTCCTCCTCCCTCCAGACTCCCCTATCCTCCTCCCTCCAGACTCCTCTATCCTTCTTCCTCTAGACTCCTCTGTCCTCTTCCCTCCAGACTCCCCTATCCTCCTCCCTCCAGACTCCTCTATCCTTCTTCCTCTAGACTCCTCTGTCCTCCTCCCTCCAGACTCCCCTATCCTCCTCCCTCCAGACTCCTCTATCCTTCTTCCTCTAGACTCCTCTGTCCTCCTCCCTCCAGACTCCCCTATCCTCCTCCCTCCAGACTCCTCTATCCTTCTTCCTCTAGACTCTCTCTGTCCTCCTCCCTCCAGACTCCCCTATCCTTCTTCCTCTAAACCCCTCTGTCCTCCTTAGACTGTTTCCTCCAGAGGACTGTGGTGACTTTAGTGTAATTGCTGTTATCAGTCCAGGTATAACGGTGCAGTATTTCCCCACCACAGACAGATGTCAGTCCCTGTGTGGATGAGGCACTGAGGCTATACATGGATTTATCCACATCTGTCTATCAGCAGTGATACATCTCTGTACACACTATATACCTGTATATAAGGGACGCTGCTCCTGGAAGATAAACAACATGAAGATCCACTGCAAACCGACATCTACAATCTGAGGACCTGGAGGTAGATAAATATATATACAGTGTCTTGTGAAAGTATTCAGCCCCTATGTATACATACAGTGCCTTGTGAAAGTATTCAGCCCCCTATATACAGTGCCTTGTGAAAGTATTCAGCCCCTATGTATACATACAGTGCCTTGTGAAAGTATTCAGCCCCCTATATACAGTGCCTTGTGAAAGTATTCGGCCCTCTATATACAGTGCCTTGTGAAAGTATTCAGCCCCCTATGTATATATACAGTGCCTTGTGAAAGTATTCAGCCCCCTATGTATATATACAATGCCTTGTGAAAGTATTCGGCCCTCTATATACAGTGCCTTGTGAAAGTATTCAGCCCCCTATGTATATATACAGTGCCTTGTGAAAGTATTCAGCCCCCTATGTATATATACAGTGCCTTGTGAAAGTATTCAGCCCCTTATTTAGTATTTATACAGTGCCTTGTGAAAGTATTCAGCCCCTATGTATATATACAGTGCCTTGTGAAAGTATTCAGCCCCTATGTATATATACAGAGCCTTGTGAAAGTATTCAGCCCCCTATGTATATATACAGCGCCTTGTGAAAGTATTCAGCCCCTTATTGGTATATTATATACAGTGCCTTGTGAAAGTATTCAGCCCCCTTATGTATATATACAGAGCCTTGTGAAAGTATTCAGCCCCCTATGTATATATACAGTGCCTTGTGGAAAGTATTCAGCCCCCTATGTATATATACAGTGCCTTGTGAAAGTATTCAGCCCCCTATGTATATATACAATGCCTTGTGAAAGTATTCAGCCCCCTATGTATATATACAGTGCCTTGTGAAAGTATTCAGCCCCCTATGTATATATACAGTGCCTTGTGAAAGTATTCGGCCCCCTATGTATATATACAGTGCCTTGTGAAAGTATTCAGCCCCCTATGTATATATACAGAGCCTTGTGAAAGTATTCAGCCCCTATGTATATATACAGTGCCTTGTGAAAGTATTCAGCCCCTTATGTATATATACAGTGCCTTGTGAAAGTATTCAGCCCCCTATGTATATATACAGTGCCTTGTGAAAGTATTCAGCCCCCTATGTATATATACAATGCCTTGTGAAAGTATTCAGCCCCCTATGTATATATACAGTGCCTTGTAAAAGTATTCAGCCCCCTATGTATATATACAGAGCCTTGTGAAAGTATTCAGCCCCCTATGTATATATACAGAGCCTTGTGAAAGTATTCAGCCCCCTATGTATATATACAATGCCTTGTGAAAGTATTCAGCCCCTATGTATACATACAGTGCCTTGTGAAAATATTCAGCCCCTATGTATATATACAGTGCCTTGTGAATGTATTCAGCCCCCTATGTATATACAGTGCCTTGTGAAAGTATTCAACCCCCTATGTATATACAGTGCCTTGTGAAAGTATTCGGCCCCCTATATACAGTGCCTTGTGAAAGTATTCAGCCCCCTATGTATATACAGTGCCTTGTGAAAGTATTCAGCCCCCTATGTATATACAGTGCCTTGTGAAAGTATTCAGCCCCCTATGTATATACAGTGCCTTGTGAAAGTATTTGGCCCCCTATATACAGTGCCTTGTGACAGTATTCGGCCCCCTATATACAGTGCCTTGTGACAGTATTCGGCCCCCTATATACAGTGCCTTGTGAAAGTATTCGGCCCCCTATATACAGTGCCTTGTGAAAGTATTTGGCCCCCTATATACAGTGCCTTGTGACAGTATTCGGCCCCCTATATACAGTGCCTTGTGACAGTATTCGGCCCCCTATATACAGTGCCTTGTGAAAGTATTCGGCCCCCTATATACAGTGCCTTGTGAAAGTATTCAGCCCCCTATATACAGAGCCTTGTGATAGTATTCAGCCCCCTATATACAGTGCCTTGTGAAAGTATTCAGCCCCCTATGTATATATACAGTGCCTTGTGAAAGTATTCAGCCCCCTATGTATATATACAGTGCCTTGTGAAAGTATTCAGCCCCCTATGTATATATACAGTGCCTTGTGAAAGTATTCAGCCCCCTATGTATATATACAGTGCCTTGTGAAAGTATTTGGCCCCCTATGTATATATACAGTGCCTTGTGAAAGTATTTGGCCCCCTATGTATATATACAGTGCCTTGTGAAAGTATTTGGCCCCCTATGTATATATACAGTGCCTTGTGGAGGTATTTGGCCCTTTGAACTTTTCAACCTTTTGCCACATTTCAGGCTTCAAACATAAAGATATAAATTCTAATTTTTCTGTGAATAATCAACAAGTGGGACACAATCGTGACGTGGAACCAAATTTATTGGAGATTTTGAACTTTTTTTAACAAATAAAAAACTGAGGCGTGGGGGGTGCAATATTATTCATCCCCTTGAGTTAATACTCTGTAGCGCCCCCTTGAGTTAATCCTCTGTAGCGCCCCCTTGAGTTAATCCTCTGTAGCGCCCCCTTGTGCTGTGATTACAGCTGCAGTCTCTTGGGGTTTGTCTCATTCTTCCTTGCAGAACAGCTGGAGCTCAGTGAGGTCGGATTGAGGCGTTTGTGATCAGCAGTTTTCAGCTCTTTCCACAGATTCTCCATGGGATTCAGGTCTGGATGTGACTTGGCCATTCTGAGTGAGTTTTCTGCACTGAAAGTAAAGGGGACGAATAATATTGCACGCCCCGATTTTCAGTTATTTATTTCTTAAAAAGTTTAAAATATCCAATAAATTTGGCTCCACCTCACGATTGTGTCCACTTGTTGTTGATTCTTCACAAAAAAAATGAGAATTTATATCTTTATGTTTGAAGCCTGAAATGTGGCAAAAGGTTGAAAAGTTCAAGGGGCCAAATACTTTCACAAGGCGCTGTATATATACATAGGGGGCTGAATACTTTCACAAGGCACTGTATATATACATAGGGGGCTGAATACTTTCACAAGGCACTGTATATATACATAGGGGGCTGAATACTTTCACAAGGCACTGTATATATACATAGGGGGCTGAATACTTTCACAAGGCACTGTATATAGGGGGCTGAATACTATCACAAGGCACTGTATATACATAGGGGGCCGAATACTTTCACAAGGCACTGTATATAGGGGGCTGAATACTTTCACAAGGCAGTGTATATAGGGGGCCGAATACTTTCACAAGGCACTGTATATAGGGGGCTGAATACTTTCACAAGGCACTTGTATATAGGGGGCTGAATACTTTCACAAGGCTCTGTATATAGGGGGATGAATACTTTCACAAGGCACTGTATATAGGGGGCTGAATACTTTCACAAGGCACTGTATATAGGGGGCCGAATACTTTCACAAGGCACTGTATATAGGGGGCTGAATACTTTCACAAGGCACTTGTATATAGGGGGCTGAATACTTTCACAAGGCACTGTATATAGGGGGCTGAATACTTTCACAAGGCACTGTATATAGGGGGATGAATACTTTCACAAGGCACTGTATATAGGGGGCTGAATACTTTCACAAGGCACTTGTATATAGGGGGCTGAATACTTTCACAAGGCTCTGTATATAGGGGGCTGAATACTTTCACAAGGCTCTGTATATAGGGGGCTGAATACTTTCACAAGGCACTGTATATAGGGGGCTGAATACTTTCACAAGGCACTGTATATAGGGGGCTGAATACTTTCACAAGGCACTGTATATAGGGGGCGGAATACTTTCACAAGGCACTGTATATAGGGGGCTGAATACTTTCACAAGGCACTGTATATAGGGGGCTGAATACTTTCACAAGGCACTGTATATAGGGGGCTGAATACTTTCACAAGGCACTGTATATAGGGGGTGAATACTTTCACAAGGCACTGTATATAGGGGGCGGAATACTTTCACAAGGCACTGTATATAGGGGGCTGAATACTTTCACAAGGCATGTATATAGGGGGCGAATACTTTCACAAGGCACTGTATAAGGGGGCGAATACTTTCACAAGGCACTGTATATAGGGGGCTGAATACTTTCACAAGGCACTGTATATAGGGGGACGAATACTTTCACAAGGCATGTATATAGGGGGCGAATACTTTCACAAGGCACTGTATATAGGGGGCTGAATACTTTCACAAGGCACTGTATATAGGGGGCCGAATACTTTCACAAGGCACTGTATATAGGGGGCTGAATACTTTCACAAGGCACTGTATATAGGGGGCTGAATACTTCACAAGGCACTGTATATAGGGGGCGAATACTTTCACAAGGCACTGTATATAGGGGGCTGAATACTTTCACAAGGCAGTGTATATAGGGGGCGGAATACTTTCACAAGGCACTGTATATAGGGGGCGAATACTTTCACAAGGCACTGTATATAGGGGGCGAATACTTTCACAAGGCACTGTATATAGGGGCGAATACTTCACAGGCTGTATATGGGGGAATACTTACAAGCCTGTATATAGGGCGAATACTTTCACAAGGCACTGTATATAGGGGGCGGAATACTTTCACAAGGCTCTGTAATATAGGGGGGTATTCGGATGTATACCTTTCACAAGGCTCTGTATATAGGGGGCGAATACTTTCACAAGGCATCTGTATATAGGGGGCTGAATATTATTTTTTTTTTCTTTCACAAGGCACTGTATATAGGGGGCTGAATACTTTCACAAGGCACTGTATATAGGGGGCTGAATACTTTCACAAGGCTCTTATATAGGGGCTGAATACTTTCACAAGGCACTGTATATAGGGGGCCGAATACTATCACAAGGCACTGTATATAGGGGGCTGAATACTTTCACAAGGCACTGTATATAGGGGGCCGAATACTTTCACAAGGCACTGTATATAGGGGGCTGAATACTTTCACAAGGCACTGTATATAGGGGGCCAAATACTTTCACAAGGCTCTGTATATAGGGGGCTGAATACTTTCACAAGGCTCTGTATATAGGGGGCGGAATACTTTCACAAGGCACTGTATATAGGGAGCTGAATACCTTCACAAGGCACTGTATGTGTATATATATATAAACCTGAATGTGTATATGTGTGTGTGTATATCCGGGATTGGCATCTACACCACAGCAACTACAGCCACAAAATTTTGCAGAGTCACATGTCTGGACCCCGAGAGTGTCATAGGCTATGTTGTGAGGCGAAATTTTAACCCCGCGCATTCCAATTCACCAAACAATTTTGGACCTATCTACATAATGGAGAGAAAGTGACAGTTACCAGTTGACAGTTGTGAATGAGAGGGGCTTAATGACACAAACACACACACCACAAAGAGACACACACACCACAGAGACACACACCACACAGACACCCCCCACAGGGACACACACACATACACACCCTATAGGGACACATGCACACACCCCTCCCCCCACAAGGACACACACCACAGGGACACCCCCACAGAGACATACGCACACCCCAGGGACACACACACCACACACACAGACACAGATGTGCACACTTCACCTCACACAACTCGCCTCATACGTGTACTATCTTTAATTTCCAAAAATAAACATTTGATTAAAAACAGCCAATGTGCAACACATGTGCCATATAGGGAATTAAGGCAGATGTCAGTCACATGAGCTGTCTATTATGTGTATGTGTGAGGTAACATATACTGCCCGGCCAGGGGGAGGGTTTACTGTTGGCTGGAGATTTATTAGGCTGCCTATAGCAACCAATCACAGCTCAGCTTCTATTTTCCTACAGATCATTAATATGACATATTCAAATTCTATTATGTTATAGATAACAGCAGTTATTTATTATCCCGGGGGTAGCCGGGTATTACAGCTAGTATATATATATATAATCAATGCAGTAAGAGAGCGTCATTCATATTATATACAGGAGATTATGTACGAAACAAACAATATGTGGGAGATCAGTGGAAGCCTCAGGTTTACTGCATTATAGTCTTCATTATATCAGAGATGAAGAGCCATAAAGATGACAGCGATTAAATGAAGCATCACCACAAAGGAGGCCGATAACCTGCAGATCCATTACAGCTTTCACTAAAGTCAATATTAATCTACAGCTATACATGCCCCGACCGAGCCGTCCCTACTGCTAACAACAAGCAGGATATTCACTGGTAACTTCTAACTTTTAGAAAGATACAAAAGAAATATATATATTACTATAACACTGCAACTATGTACACAAAAAAGTAATATACTACTGCACCCCTATATACAAGATAATAATACTATATACTGCTCCTATATACAAGAATATAACTACTATAATACTGCCCCTATATACAAGAATATAATCACTATAATACTGCCCTATATACAAGATAAACTACTAATACTGCTCCTAAACAAGAATATAACTACTATAATACTGCTCCTATATACAAGAATATAACTACTATAATACTGCTCCTATATACAAGAATATAAAACTACTATAAGAATATATACTAAACTGCCCTATATACAAGAATATAACTACTATAATACTGCCCCTATATACAAGAATATAACTACTATAATACTGCCCCTATATACAAGAATATAACTACTATAATACTGCCTATATAAGATATAACTACTATAATACTGCTCCTATATACAATGAATATAACTACTATAATACTGCTCCTATGTACAGGAATATAACTACTATAATACTGCTCCTATATACCAGAATATAACTACTATAATACTGCTCCTATGTACAAGAATATAACTACTATAATACTGCCCCTATATACAAGAATATAACTACTATAATACTGCTCCTATATACAAGAATATAACTACTATAATACTGCCCCTATATACAAGAATATAACTACTATAATACTGCCCCTGTATACAAGAATATAACTGCTATAATACTGCCTCTATGTACAAGGATATAACTACTATAATACTGCTCCTATGTACAATAATATAACTACTATAATACTGCCTCTATATACAAGAATATAACTACTATAATACTGCTCCTATATACAAGAATATAACTACTATAATACTGCTCCTATGTACAAGAATATAACTACTATAATACTGCTGCTATATACAAGAATATAACTACTATAATACTGCCCCTATATACAACAATATAACTACTATAATACTGCTCCTATGTACAAGAATATAACTACTATAATACTGCCTCTATATACAAGAATATAACTACTATAATACTGCTCCTATATACAAGAATATAACTACTATAATACTGCTCCTATGTACAAGAATATAACTACTATAATACTGCCCCTATGTACAAGAATATAACTACTATAATACTGCCCTATATACAAGAATATAACTACTATAATACTGCCCCTATATACAAGAATATAACTACTATAATACTGCCCCTATATACAAGAATATAACTACTATAATACTGCTCCTATATACAAGAATATAACTACTATAATACTGCCCCTATATACAAGAATATAACTACTATAATACTGCCCCTATATACAAGAATATAACTACTATAATACTGCTCCTATATACAAGAATATAACTACTATAATACTGCTCCTATATACAACAATATAACTACTATAATACTGCTCCTATGTACAAGAACATAACTGCTATAATACTGCCCCTATGTACAAGAATATAACTACTATAATACTGCTCCTATATACAAGAATATAACTACTATAATACTGCTCCTATATACAAGAATATAACTACTATAATACTGCTCCTATATACAAGAATATAACTACTATTATACTGCTCCTATATACAAGGATATAACTACTATAATACTGATCCTATGTATAAGAACATAACTACTATAATACTGCCCCTATATACAAGAATATAACTACTATAATACTGCCCCTATATACAAGAATATAACTACTATAATACTGCTCCTATGTACAAGAATATAACTACTATAATACTGCTCCTATGTACAAGAATATAACTACTATAATACTGCTCCTATATACAAGAATATACTATAATACTGCTCCTATATACAAGAATATAACTACTATAATACTGCTCCTATGTACAAGAATATAACTACTATAATACTGCCTTCTATATACAAGAATATAACTACTATAATACTGCTCCTATATACAAGAATATATTATAATACTGCTCCTATATACAAGAATATATTATAATACTGCTCCTATATACAAGAATATAACTACTATAATACTGCCCCTATGTACAAGAATATAACTACTATAATACTGCCCCCCTATGTACAAGAATATAACTACTATAATACTGCCCCTATATACAAGAATATAACTACTATAACACTGCTCCTATGTACAAGAATATAACTACTATAATACTGCTCCTATGTACAAGAATATAACTACTATAATACTGCCCCTATATACAAGAATATAACTACTATAATGCTGCTCCTATATACAAGAATATAACTACTATAATACTGCTCCTATATACAAGAATATAACTACTATAATACTGCCCCTATATACAAGAATATAACTACTATAATACTGTCCCTATATACAAGAATATAACTACTATAATACTGCTCCTATATACAAGAATATAACTACTATAATACTGCCCCTATATACAAGAATATAACTACTATAATACTGCCCCTATGTACAAGAATATAACTACTATAATACTGCCCCCTTTGTACATGAATACATCTATTAAAGTAATGCTCCTCCCCTGTTTCTGTAACGCTCCCTTCCTATCCCCCGATCTCTCCATGCTTTCCTACCCTGGTATACGCATGCTCCCCTGCAAGCTCCTCTACCCCAGTCTCCACATGCTTCCCTCACCTCCTTCAGTCTTGGTTAGCTCCCCTCCCCTGGTCTCTGCATGCTCCTCTCCCTCAGTCTGCATATGCTCCCCTCTCTTGATCTCTGCACGCCGCACTCCCCTGGGCTTCGCATGTTCCCCTCCCCCTGCACGCTCCCTCCCCCAGTCGCCGCATGCTCCCTTTCTATTCCCCCCGATTTCTACATGCTTCCCTCCCCTGGACTCCAAATGCTTCCCTTCCCCCTCATGCTCAATCCCCCCCCCCTACTGCACGTTTTTCTCTCCCAATTTCTGCATGCACCCCCACCCCCCCTGATCTCCGCATGCTTCCCTTTGCTCCCCTGTCCTCCCTATGCCCCCTCCTCCAATCTCAGCACGCTCCCCTTTCCTTCCCTGGTCTCCCCACACTCCCCTCTCTTGGTATCCACACGGGGGCGCAGAGAGAACATCCTGGAGATGGGGTGAGGGCACAGGAGCAGAGACAGTGCACAGGGGGAGAGCGATCACATGGGGGGGAGAGCGGACAGGGGAAAGCGCACAGGGCGTGGAGAGACAGCCGCCAACCCCAGCACCAGAGAACCCGCCCCTATTGTGATGTCACCGCCCACCCGATGTGATAGCATGGGGCCCACATCCAGTCTTTATAATAAGGCTCATGTCTCTTGGGTAGATATAAGGGCTGTGGTTTCCTCAGACTTTTCTTGTCTCCATTGACATTTTCTTCTGGAATTAATACATTACACATTGGCTCATTATGTTTCCTCTTCTCCTTCCCGGCAGTTATTCTGTTATAATCTCCAGTTATTAGCCGGGGCTTCTGGATTTTCTTTGTGTTCCTCGTCTGCTCACACCTCTATGTCTGGCACATTTCGGCTCATCACACATTGGGGGGGAGATGTGACTCGCAGGATAGACTTCTCCGTCTATTGATTTCTATCGCAGTCAATTATAGGTTCTAATTTAAGAGATTAGACGGCGAAGAGACGTGACTGTGCTGCGGAGCGTTGCTCCTATTAACCCACTTACTGTGGACCCTCAGGAGAGCGCTGCTCCGCAGCACAACATTCCCTGATATTCACCACGTCATTTATAACACGAGGTGCCGCCGTACAGTACACACTGATATCCAGTTTTTGCCGTATTATGAAAAAAGTAACGTATATGAATGTTTGTGAGCAAAACAGAATTCTGCGGTCAATATCTGAATATTTACGTAAATTTAAAGGGTTTTTCCCCACAAACAAAGTTGATTTCAATTAATAGATCTTGACATAATAGTAAGTTTGACAATTGGATGTGTTTAAAAAAAATGTTCCTGTTCCGAGATATTCTTATAAATGTGTAAGGAAATGTGTCTGACCGGGCAAGGACACGATCGGATCATACTATGTTTCCTGGGCAAGGGGAGGACACAAAGGAGTGTACAGATAATACAGCACAGGGTCACAGATGATTTTTTCTGTGATGTACATTTCCCTGCATGTTTTTAAAAAATGTTTTAGAATTATTTGTGATCCCAGTGCTGTAATGTCGGTATACTCTTTTATGTCCCCCCCATTCAAGAGAAGTGGTATGATCAGACCATATCTGGACACATTTATAAGAATATCTCAGGACAGGAACATTTTTTTTAAACACTTCCAATTGTGGAAATTATTATTATTCCAAGATCTATTGATTAAAATCAACTTTGTTTGTGGGAAAAATCCCTTTAAGACACTCCATTTTCTGCCCTTTAGGCCGGGTTCAGTGGCCTCTTTCAGGTTGGAGCAGTTGCTTCCGCTCATTGCACACATGACCGGCCCCAGATGCCGCTCCCTATGCTCATCCACATTACTGATTATACATGGCATCAGTTATTCTATTCAATATATGCAATTTTTTTTTTTTGCCATACGGACCATAGTCTGTGTGCACTGGTCACACTGACTGTAATCGGTCCTTGTGCTCTTCAGGTGCGGAAACAGTACAGACCAAGTCTGAAATCTCTCCAGCTCTAGGGTTTCTAGTCTAAGGCGATGTTCACACTTTGCATTTTTTCTGCAGCTATACCTGCCCTCTTGACAATAAAAAGCTGCTTCCAAAAAGCAAGTTTTGATGCTTTTTTTGTTGCTTTTTTTGTTGTGTTTTTTACCTGCATTTTTGGTGTCAGTTGTCTATAGTATATGTTTAATAAACTTATTTTCATTCACCACAAAAGCAGCAGTTGCGTTTTTGCACTTCCTTCCTCCAAGGTGGTCAGAATAGAAAGAATCTATTATCGGCATCAAAGTGATGAATCATGTGACTATTTAAAGGGAGGGGGAGTGGTCACAAACAAACCGCAGCTGAGTGTAACTAACCAGGAGCTACCAACAACAAAAAAGTCATTAACCCTTGCTGTATCAAAATAATGTAATCACATTTAAAATCCAGTCTCACAAATTTATATGAAGCTCAGATCCCAGAGCTGTCACAATCTCACAATGACTGGACACTCTCGTGGCATCAGCTTTGTTCTGTGATCAGTGCATTTTTGCTCAATGCTTTATTGCATTATTGATTTGTGTTCTTGTTTTGTGCCGGCCTCGTATCATGTTTAGAATCTACGTCTGGAACGTTTCCCCATGGATTTGACTGTACACAACCATGCAATGGTTTATAATCCACAAATTGCCACAAGAATTGTCTTTTGCCAAGATACCAGTGCACGTCTATGGGTCCTCCCAGCGGGGATGTCAGAGGTCAGAGCACTTTGCTGCAAACTCTCAATTCTGATAAGTATCGGGTCAAGAAAAATGTTCAAGCTCTGAATACAAACAGTCACCGTCACATTCACTGACTGCAAAAGGATGTCGATGACCGTATTCACTCAAGACTTTATAATCAGGAGACTTTGAGCCGGAGCAGAGCATGTGCCTGAGTCTGTGCCTGAGCCTGAACCTGTGCCTGAGTCTGTGCCTGAGCCTGAGTCTGAGTCTGTGCCTGAGCCTGTGCCTGAGCCTGTGCCTGAGTCTCTGCCTGAGTCTGTGCTTGAGCCTGAGTCTGTGCCTGAGCCTGTGCCTGAGTCTGTGCTTGAGCCTGAGTCTGTGCCTGAGTCTGTGCCTGAGTCTGAACCTGTGCCTGAGTCTGTGCCTGAGCCTGAACCTGAGCCTGTGCCTGAGTCTGTGTCTTAGTCTGTGTCTTAGTCTGTGCCTGAGCCTGTGCCTGAGTCTGTGCTTGAGCCTGAGTCTGTGCCTGAATCTGTGCCTGAGTCTGTGCCTGAACCTGTGCCTGAGTCTGTGCCTGAGCCTGTGCCTGAGTCTGTGACTTAGTCTGTGCCTGAGTCTGTGCCTGAGCCTGTGCCTGAGCCTGTGCCTGAGCCTGTGCCTGAACCTGTGCCTGAGTCTGTGCCTGAGTCTGTGACTGAGTCTGCGCCTGAGTCTGTGCCTGAGTCTGTGTCTTAGTCTGTGTCTGAGTCTGTGCCTGAGTCTGTGCCTGAGTCTGTGCCTTAGTCTGTGCCTTAGTCTGTGCCTGTGTCTTAGTCTGTGCCTGAGCCTGTGCCTGAGTCTTAGTCTGTGCCTGAGTCTGTGCCTGAGCCTGTGCCTGAGCCTGTGCCTGAGCCTGAACCTGTGCCTGAGTCTGTGCCTGAGTCTGTGACTGAGTCTGCGCCTGAGTCTGTGCCTGAGTCTGTGTCTTAGTCTGTGTCTTAGTCTGTGCCTGAGTCTGTGCCTGAGTCTGTGCCTTAGTCTGTGCCTGAGCCTGTGTCTTAGTCTGTGCCTGAGCCTGTGTCTTAGTCTGTGCCTGAGTCTGTGCCTGTGCCTGAGTCTTTGCCTGTGCCTGAACCTGTGCCTGAGTCTGTGCCTGAGTCTGTGCCTGAGTCTGCGCCTGAGTCTATGTCTTAGTCTGTGTCTTAGTCTGTGCCTGAGTCTGTGCCTGAGCCTGTACCTGTGCTTGAGTCTGTGCCTGAGTCTTTGCCTGTGCCTGAACCTGTGCCTGAGTCTGTGCCTGAGTCTGTGTCTTAGTCTGTGCCTGAGTCTGAGTCTGTGCCTCAGTCTCTGCCTGGACCTGAGTCTGAGTATAAGCCTGTGCCTGCACCTGTGCCTGAGTCTGTGCATGAGCCTGCACCTGTGCTTGTGCCTGAGTCTGTGCTTGTGCCTGAGTCCGTGTATGAGTCTGTGCCTGCACCTGTGCCTGCGCCTGAGCCTGTGCCTGAGTCGGTGCAGGAGCCAGTGCCTGTGACTGCTCTTGGGCATTAATAGACTAAAAAAGTCCCATGGTCCGCTGTAGGTATCTATCAAATATGGAGGAAGGAGCAATGGGAAGATGTTAAACATATCTTTTCGGCTCTGTCCAGACGTTGGTTGTTGATTTCACAAATCCGCAGTAAAACCTGAGGTGTTTTTAGCATCTCCTGATTTTTCACAGGAAGTTTGCTGAGTTTTTTGCTGAGTTTTTTGCTGAGTTTTTTGCTGAGTTTCTTCTGCATTTTGGCCATAGAACAAAGCCAATAACACAGAATACAATTGTCAGCTTAGTCTTTAAAAAAACGCAGCAAACCCAGTGGTGTTTTCAGTGTCTGCAGAGGACACAAGCCAGTGTGTGCGGAGGGCGAATCCCAGAGGATCTGCTGGAAACCAAAAACACAGGCAAGGATAAAACCAAGGCAAAACCTGACCCAAATCTGCAGCAAAATCGCCCTGTGTGAACATTGCCGTACTAAAAGATCAAGGATCCATTACTGACGCGTTTCAGGTTACCTCACAGAAAGATATGAGGTGAAGGTTTAACGGGGTTGTCCTGAAATCTATCAACATGGCTAATTTCTGTCGAAAACACCCCATGTCTACAGGTTGCATGTGGTATTATAGAATAGGCCCATTCATTTAATGGAGCTGAGCTGCAATATCACACACAACCTGTACACGGGGAGGGCGCTGTTTTTGAAAAAAATTAGCCATGTGGATAGATTTCAGGACAGCCCCTTCAAATAGTGAAAGGAAAAGATGTTTACTGTAAACAAGGACAAATTAGCATGGAAAATACCAGAAATTACCCCTTCTGTATGGAGATTGCATAAAACTGGGCGAAAACAAATACATTTCAATAATTAGATTAAACAAGTGTCAAAATCAACCATCGTCCTCATAACACAAAGACAAAACATTTGTATTTATGATTAAAAATACTTTATTTTATTAATAACTAGGAAAATCCCCATGGAAATGATATGGTGAATTGTTGGTTATGGTCGTTAAGGTTTTACTTATCCACAGCAACCAATCACAGCTCAGCTTTCACTTTACCTCATCGGCTTCAGTGCTGTAAACTGCACTGTGGTTGCTATAGGCGACCAGAACTGTGAGGTAATGCTCATAAATGAGGCCTCAGTTACTTCTGCAGGGGCTATAGACACCAGAGCGATCTTACTGTGAGGTAATTCTCATAAATGAGGCCTCAGTTACTTCTGCAGAGGCTATAGACACCAGAACGATGTTATGTGAGGTAATTCTCATAAATGAGGCCCAGTTACTTCTGCAGGGGCTATAGGTGACCAGAACGATCTTACTGTGAGGTAATTATCATACATGAGGCCTCAGTTACTTCTGCAGGGGCTATAGGTGACCAGAATGATCTTATTGTGAGGTAATTCTCATAAATGAGGCCCAGTAAGGGCCCTTTTACATCAGCGGTATTTTCAAATCGCGGCAGATGCGGTGAAAAAAACGCATCTGCCGCGATTACCGCATAACCGCGACACTTGCGGCACACTTGCGGCAAGCCCCATGCAATGTCTATGGGGCTTGCGGTAAGGGTGCGGCAAGTGCGGTTTCGGCACATCCAGCAGGTGCGGCCGCGAAAAAAAAACGCTGCTTGCATCGTTTTTTTCCGCGGCCGCACCTGCCGCAAGTGCCGAAACCGCACTTGCCGCACCTGCCGCACCCTTACCGCAAGCCCCATAGACATTGCATGGGCTTGACGCAAGTGTGCCGCAAGTGTTGCGGTTATGCGGTAATCGCGGCAGATGCGTTTTTTTTCACCGCATCTGCCGCGATTTGAAAATACCGCTGATATGAAAGGGCCCTTACTTCTGTAGAGGCTATAGGCACCAGAATGATCTTACTGTGAGGTAATTCTCATAAATGAGGCCCCAGTTACTCCAGCAGAGGCTATAGGTGACCAGAACGATGTTACTGTGAGGTAATTATCATAAATGAGGCCCAGTTACTTCTGTAGAGGCTATAGGCACCAGAATGATCTTATGTGAGGTAATTCTCATAAATGAGGCCCAGTTACTTCTGCAGAGACTATAGGTGACCAGAACGATCTTACTATGAGGTAATTCTCATAAATAAGGCCCAGTTACTTCTGCAGAGGCTATAGGCACCAGAACGATCTTATGTGAGGTAATTCTCATAAATGAGGCCCAGTTACTTCTGCAGAGGCTATAGACACCAGAACGATCTTACTATGAGGTAATTCTCATAAATGAGGCCCAGTTACTTCTGCAGAGGCTATAGGCACCAGAACGATCTTACTGTGAGGTAATTCTCATAAATGAGGCCCAGTTACTTCTGCAGAGGCTATAGGTGACCAGAGCGATCTTATGTGAGGTAATTCCCATAAATGAGGCCCAGTTACTTCTGCAGAGGCTATAGACACCAGAACGATCTTATTGTGAGGTAATTATCATAAATGAGGCCCCAGTTACTTCTGCAGAGACTATAGGCACCAGAACGATCTTACTGTGAGGTAATTCTCATACATGAGGCCTCAGTTACTTCTGCAGAGGCTATAGGTGATCAGAACGATCTTATTGTGAGGTAATTCTCATAAATGAGGCCTCAGTGACTTCTGCAGGAGCTATAGGTGACCAGAACGATCTTACTGTGAGGTAATTCTGATAAATGAGGCCTCAGTTACTTCTGCAGAGACTATAGGTGACCAGAACGATCTCATGTGAGGTAATTATCATAAATGAGGCCCACTTACTTCTGCAGAGGCTATAGACACCAGAACTGTGAGGTAATTCTCATAAATGAGGTCCAGTTACTTCTGCAGGGGCTATAGACACCAGAACGATCTTATTGTGAGGTAATTCTCATAAATGAGGCCCAGTTACTTCTGCAGAGGCTATAGGCACCAGAACGATCTTATGTGAGGTAATTCTCATAAATGAGGCCCAGTTACTTCTGCAGGGGCTATAGACACCAGAACGATCTTACTGTGAGGTAATTCTCATAAATGAGGCCCAGTTACTTCTGCAGAGGCTATAGGTGACCAGAGCGATCTTATGTGAGGTAATTCCCATAAATGAGGCCCAGTTACTTCTGCAGAGGCTATAGACACCAGAACGATCTTATTGTGAGGTAATTATCATAAATGAGGCCCCAGTTACTTCTGCAGAGACTATAGGCACCAGAACGATCTTACTGTGAGGTAATTATCATAAATGAGGCCCCAGTTACTTCTGCAGAGGCTATAGGTGACCAGAACGATCTTACTGTGAGGTAATTCTCATAAATGAGGCCCAGTTACTTCTGCAGGGGCTATAGGTGACCAGAACGATGTTACTGTGAGGTAATTCTCATAAATGAGGCCTTAGTTACTGTATGTCAGCAGGGGTATAGGCAGTTTGTGTGGTTCTGTGTTCAGCAGCCCCACACACAGATTTTCTGCTTTATATATAGATGCACCATAAGTGACATGTTTATCGTGGCCGCCATGATCACAACACATAAAGGAAACATATTCCTGCCAGAAATGAAAACAACTCTGGATTTGCAGGAAAATAAATTCTAATATGTAATAAAAAGGGGCAAAAAAAAGGATTAAAGGGAACCTGTAGCCCCCATTGGGCATTTTAAACTGTGCCCACCAGCATTTACATGATGTAAATGGGGTTCTAGTATAACCCATGTGCCCAGACGTGCCCCTCATATCTGAAATATGAACTTTTATTATGTCCAGCGCTAGCCTCCTATTGAGGCCGGGAGGCTGCTGTTTAGACCTGGCGTATAATGCTCTCGCGGCTGCTGAACCCGCCCTGCGGTTCTTACATTTGCCTCCCCTCCTCTGGCCGGTGCGGTCAGTGACAGCCACACTCGTGCCGGCGCAGTGGAGTCTGCGCTCCATAGAACATAGTGCAGATGTCTCAAATCTGGCGAGACCTTGGCACTAACAGCGGTACGCCTGCGCAGTGGAGTCTACGCTCCATAGAACATAGTGCAGATGTCTCAAATCTGGCGAGACCTTGGCACTAACAGCGGTACGCCTGCGCAGTGGAGTCTGCGCTCCATAGAACATAGTGCAGGTGTCTTAAATCTGGCGAGACCTTGGCACTAACAGCGGTACGCCTGCGCAGTGGAGTCTGCGCTCCATAGAACATAGTGCAGGTGTCTCAAATCTGGCGAGACCTTGGCACTAACAGCGGTACGCCTGCGCAGTGGAGTCTGCGCTCCATAGAACATAGTGCAGGTGTCTCAAATCTGGCGAGACCTTGGCACTAACAGCGGTACGCCTGCGCAGTGGAGTCTGCGCTCCATAGAACATAGTGCAGATGTCTCAAATCTGGCGAGACCTCGGCACTAACAGCTACGCCTGCGCAATGAAGCGGGTGTCCGTGCATAGTGCCTAAACAGCAACCTCCCGGTCTCAGAAGGAGACCTGCGCTGGACATAATAAAAGTTCATATTTCAGAGGGCCAGAGAACCCCATTTACATCATGTAAATGCTGGTGGGCATAGTTTAAAATGCCCAAAGGGGGTGACAGGTTCCCTTTAATGGAATAAGATGGCAGCAGATTTGCAAACATAATAATGTCAGCCGGACGCTGCCCATACAAACAGCGCTATCCCCTAGTGGCCAAAATAGCCGGTGCATGATCAAAATCAGGCAAACAAGCCCATGGGGTACTACAAGTCCCAGCACACCACAAGCCCTAAAATAATCCCATTAGTTGTCAGCACAGACGTGGATTGTCACCTGTGCTGTAGACAGCAGTCTGCTATATCAATAATATATGTGCCCTGCAGCACGTATGGACGGAAACCGTCATTAACCTTTACAGTGGGGTGACTGTAAGCTCTTCAGACCAGGTAATCAGCGATGTAAGTTGAAGCTTTTGTCACCCCAATGTCCCCAGACACGGACTGGCCCTCAGGAGAGCAGGGGGATCCTGCGGGGGGGGGCCCATTTGCAGTAGTACGTCACTTACCCCCGAACATAATCACTTGTTTCACTATGTAAAGATAAAGGAAGCATCTCATCATCCATTTTATACATTATCCGGCATGTTATTATATCAAATCAAACGTAAATTTGGTAATGTCATATTTGCATGTAGTTGCATCAGTGGCCCCCAGAGTCAATGTTATGGGTGGGCCCCTGACGCCCCAGTCTGACACTATCTGCAACAGGACCAACTATCATTGGACTTTAATAGTATAGGTCTTCTCATGTGGGGCCACCAGGGACATTGAGGGCCCTTTACACACCAGGGTAACACTGCAGCCTCTGCACCCAATATGAGGCAGACTCATTAGCCAAAGTTAAGGACGCTAGCTCTCCCCATGGCAGTGCCCTAGGTGCCTCTGGAGGGCTATTGGGTACTCTACACCTCTCCATATAACAGTATTCTGTGTGTCTCTGGAGAGTTAGGGGACTCTCTCCAGCTCTCCCCATGGCAGTGCCCTAGGTGCCTCTGCAGGGCTATGGGGCACTCTACACCGCTCCATATAACAGTATTCTGTGTGTCTCTGGAGGGTTAGGGGAATCTCTCCAGCTCTCCCCATGGCAGTGCCCTAGGGTAACACCGCAGCCTCTGCACCCAATATGAGGCAGCCTCAGTAGCCAAAGTTAAGGATGCTAGCTCTCCCCATTGCAGTGCCCTAGGTGCCTCTGCAGGGTTAGGGGAGTCTCTCCAGCTCTCCCCATGGCAGTGCCCTTGGAGCCCCTGGAAGGTTAGAGATGTCTCTCCAGCTCTCCCCATGGCAGTGACCTAGGTGCCTCTGGAGGGTTAGGGGAATTTCTCCAGCTCTCCACATGGCAGTGCCCTAGGTGACTCTGCAGGGCTATGGGGCACTCTACACCTCTCCATATAACAATATTCTGTGTGTCTCTGGGGGGTTAGGGGACTCTTTCCAGCTCTCCCCATGGCAGTGCCCTAGGTGCCTCTGCAGGGTTAGTGGTGTCTCCCCAGCTCTCCCCATGGCAGTGCCCTAGGTGCCTCTGCAGGGTTAGGGGAGTCTCTCTAGTTCTCCCCATGGCAGTGCCCTTGGAGCCCCTGGAAGGTTAGAGATGTCTCTCCTGCTCTCCC
The DNA here is from genome assembly GCA_033576535.1 of Allobates femoralis. Taxonomy (NCBI): domain Eukaryota; kingdom Metazoa; phylum Chordata; class Amphibia; order Anura; family Aromobatidae; genus Allobates; species Allobates femoralis. The sequence continues at coordinate 573,787,795 of JARQOC010000005.1, forward strand.
CATGGCAGTGCCCTAGGTACCTCTGGAGGGTTAGGGGAGTCTCTCCAGCTCTCCCTATGGCAGTGCCCTAGGTGCCTCTGGAGGGTTAGGGGAATCTCTCCAGCTCTCCTCATGGCAGTGCCCTAGGTGCCTCTGGAGGGTTAGGGGATCTCTCCAGCTCTCCCTATGGCAGTGCCCTAGGTGCCTCTGGAGGGTTAGGGGAATCTCTCCAGTTCTCCTCATGGCAGTGCCCTAGGTGCCTCTGGAGGGTTAGAGGAGTCTCTCCACCTCTCCCCATGGCAGTGCCCTAGGAGTCTCTGGAAGGTTAGAGGAGTCTCTCCATCTCTCCCCATGGCAGTGCCCTAGGAGTGTCTGGAAGGTTAGAGGAGTCTCTCCATCTCTCCCCATGGCAGTGCCCTAGGAGTCTCTGGAAGGTTAGAGGAGTCTCTCCATCTCTCCCCATGGCAGTGCCCTAGGTGCCTCTGGAGGGTTAGAGGAGTCTCTCCATCTCTCCCCATGGCAGTGCCCTAGGAGTCTCTGGAAGGTTAGAGGAGTCTCTCCATCTCTCTCCATGGCAGTGCCCTAAATGCCACTGGAGGGTTAGAGAAGACTCTCCAGTTCTACCCATGGCAGTGCCCTAGGTGCCTCTGGAGGGTTAGAGAAGTCTCTCCAGCTCTCCACATGGCAGTGCCCTAGGTGCCTCTGCTGGGTTAGAGGAGTCTCTCAAGCTCCCCCTACGACAGTGCCCTAGGTGCCTCTAGAGGGTTAGAGGAGACTCCCCAGCTCTACCCATGGCAGTGCCGTAGATGCCTCTTGAGGGGTAGAGAAGTCACTCAAGCTCTCCTCATGGCAGTGCCCTAGGAGTCTCTGCAGGGTTAGAGGAGTCTCTCAAGCTTTCCCCATGGCAGTGACCTAGGTGTTTCTGGAGGATTGGGGGAGTCTCTGCAGCTCTCCCCATGTCAGTGCCCTAGGAGCTTCTGGAGGGTTAGAGGAGTCTCTCAAGTTCTCCACATGACAGTGCCCTAGATGCCTCTACAGGGTTAGGGGAGTCTCGGGGTTGCATCCCTCTGTGGTGCAGCAGCCATACCATTATATGCCTCTCTCTGGAGCATTATATCCCCCTCTCTGTAGAATTGTATCCCCTCTCTGTAGCATTATATCCCCCTCTCTGAAGCATTATATCCCCCCTCTGTAGCATTATATCCCCCTCTCTGTAGAATTGTATCCCCTCTCTGTAGCGTTATATCCCCCTCTCTGTAGCGTTCTATCCCCCTCTCTGTAGCGTTCTATCCCCCTCTCTGTAGCATTATATCCCCCTCTCTGAACCATTATATCCCCCTCTCTGAAGTATTATATCCTGACTCTGTAGCATTATATCTCCCTCTCTGTAGCACTCTACCTCGCTCTCTGTAGCATTATATTCCCCTCTCTGTAGCAGTCCATCCCTCTTTCTGTAGCTTTATCTCCCCCTCTCTGTAGCTTTATCTCCCCCTCTCTGGAGCATTAAATCCCCCTCTCTGTAGCATTCTATCCCCCTCTCTATAGCATTCTATCCCCCTCTCTATAGCATTCTATCCCCCTCTCTGTAGAATTCTATCCCCCTCTCTGTAGCATTATATCACCCTCTCTTGTAGCATTATATCACCCTCTCTAGAGCATTCTATCCCCCTCTCTGTAGCATTATATCCCCCTCTCTGTACCAATATATCCCCCTCTCTGTAGCATTCTATCCCCCTCTCTGTAGCATTATATCCCCTTCTGTAGCATTATCTCCCTCTCTCTGTAGCATTATATCCCCCTCTCTGTACCATTATATCCCCCTCTCTGTAGGATTATATGCCCCTCTGTACCATTATATCCCCTTCTCTTGGAGCATTATATGCCCCTCTCTGTACCATTATCTCCCCCTCTCTGTATCATTATATCCCCCTCTCTGTGGCATTATCTCCCCCTCTCTGGAGCATTATATCCCCTCTCTGTAGCTGTATCTCCCCCTCTCTGTAGCATTAAATCTCCTCTATGGAGCTTTCTATCCCCCTCTCTGTAGAATTATATCCCCTCTCTGGAGTACTGTATCCCCCTCTCTGGAGCATTATATCCCCCTCTCTTTAGCATTATATCCCCTTCTCTCTAGCATTATCTCCCTTCTCTGTAGCATTATATCCCCCTCTCTGGATCATTTTATCCCCCTCTCTGTAGAATTATATCCCCCTCTCTGTAGCATTCTATCCCCCTCTCTATAGCATTCTATCCCCCTCTATGGAGCATTCTATCACCCTCTGTGTAGCATTATCTTACCCTCTCTGTAGCATTATCTCCCCCTCTCTCTAGCACTATATCCCCCTCTCTGTAGCATTATATCCCCCTCTCTGGAGCATTATATTCCCCTCTCTGGAGCATTATATCCCCCTCTCTGGAGCATTATATTCCCCTCTCTGGAGCATTATATCCCCTTCTCTTGAGCATTATCTCCCCCTCTCTAGAGCACTGTATTCCCCACTCTGTAGCATTATATCCCCCACTCTGTAGCATTATATCCCCCTCTCTGTAGCAGTATATCCCCCTCTCTGGAGCATTATATCCCCCTCTCTGGAGCATGTTTTCCTCCTCTTTGTAGCATTATATCCCCCTCTGTAGCATTATATCCTCCTCTCTGTAGCATTGTATCCTCCTCTCTGTAGCATTATCTCCCCCTCTCTGTAGCATTGTATCCCCTTCTCTGTAGCATTATATCCCCCTCTCTGAACCATTATATCCCCCTCTCTGAAGTATTATATCCAGACTCTGTAGCATTATATCCCCCTCTCTGTAGCACTCTACCTCGCTCTCTGTAGCATTATATTCCCTCTCTGTAGCAGTCCATCCCTCTTTCTGTAGCTTTATCTCCCCCTTTCTGTAGCATTATCTCCCCCTCTCTGGAGCATTGTATCCCCCTCTCTATAGCATTCTATCCCCCTCTATGGAGCATTCTATCACCCTCTCTGGAGCATTCTATCACCCTCTTTGTAGCATTATCTTACCCTCTCTGTAGCATTATCTCCCCCTCTCTCTAGCACTATATCCCCTCTCTGTAGCATTATATCCCCTCTCTGGAGCATTATATTCCCTCTCTGGAGCATTATATCCCCCTCTCTGGAGCATTATATTCCCCTCTCTGGAGCATTATATCCCCTTCTCTGGAGCATTATCTCCCCCTCTCTAGAGCACTGTATTCCCCACTCTGTAGTATTATATCCCCCACTCTGTAGCATTATATCCCCCTCTCTGTAGCAGTATATCCCCCTCTCTGGAGCATTATATCCCCCTCTCTGGAGCATGTTTTCCTCCTCTTTGTAGCATTATATCCCCCTCTGTAGCATTATATCCTCCTCTCTGTAGCATTCTATCCTCCTCTCTGTAGCATTATCTCCCCCTCTCTGTAGCATTCTATCCCCTTCTCTGTAGCATTATATCCCCCTCTCTGAACCATTATATCCCCCTCTCTGAAGTATTATATCCCGACTCTGTAGCATTATATCCCCCTCTCTGTAGCATTATATCCCCCTCTCTGAACCATTATATCCCCCTCTCTGAAGTATTATATCCCGACTCTGTAGCATTATATCCCCCTCTCTGTAGCACTCTCCTTCGCTCTCTGTAGCATTATATTCCCCTCTCTGTAGCAGTCCATCCTCTCTTCTCTGTAGCTTTATCTCCCCCTCTCTGTAGCATTATCTCCCCTCTCTGGAGCATTGTATCCCCCTCTCTGTAGCATTCTATCCCCCTCTCTGTAGAATTCTATCCCCCTCTCTGTAGCATTATGTCACCCTCTCTGTACCAATTATATCCCCTCTCTGTAGCATTCTATCCCCTCTCTGTACATTATATCCCCTTCTGTAGCATTATATCTCCCTCTGTAGCATTATATCCCCCTCTCTGTAGCATTATATCCCCCTCTCTGTAGGATTTATATGCCCCTCTCTGTACCATTATATCCCCTTCTCTGGAGCATTATATCCCCCTCTCTGTACCATTATCTCCCCCTCTCTGTAGCATTATATCCCCCTCTCTGTAACATTATATCCCCCTCTCTCTGTAGCATTGTATTCCCCTTCTCTGTAGCATTATATTCCCCTCTCTGTATCATTATATCCCCTCTCTGTGGCATTATCTCCCCCTCTCTGGAGAATTATATCCCCCTCTCTGTAGCTGTATCTCCCCCCTCTCTGTAGCATTAAATCTCCTCTCTGGAGCTTTCTATCCCCCTCTCTGTAGAATTATATCCCCCTCTCTGGAGTACTGTATCCCCCTCTCTGGAGAAATTATTTCCCCCTCTCTGTAGCATTATATTCTTCTCTCTATAGCATTATATCCCCCTCTCTGTAGCATTATATCCCCTTCTCTCTAGCATTATATCCCCTTCTCTGTAGCATTATATCCCCCTCTCTGGATCATTTATATCCCCCTCTCTGTTAGAATTATATCCCCCTCTCTATAGCATTATATCCCCCTCTCTGTAGCATTCTATCCCCCTCTCTATAGCATTCTATCCCCCTCTTGGAGCATTCTTTCTACACCCTCTCTGAGATCATCTCTCATCTACCCTCTTGTAGCATTATCTTACCCTCTCTGTAGCATTATCTCCCCTCTCTGTAGCACTATTATTCCCCCTCTCTGTAGCATTAATCCCCTCTCTGTGAGCATTATATCCCCCTCTCTGGAGCATTATATCCCCTCTCTGTAGCATTATCTCCCCTCTCTGGAGCATTATATTCCCCTCTCTGGAGCATTATATCCCCTTCTCTGGAGCATTATCTCCCCCTCTCTAGAGCACTGTATTCCCCCTCTTGTAGCAGTTATATCCCCCTCTCTGGAGCATTATATCCCCCTCTCTGGAGCATGTTTTCCTCCTCTTCTGTAGCATTATATTCCCCCTCTGTAGCATTATATCCTCCTCTCTGTAGCATTGTATCCTCCTCTCTGTAGCATTATCTCCCCCTCTCCTGTAGCATTCTATCCCCTTCTCTGTTAGCATTAATTTCCCCTCTCTGTAACCTTATATCCCCCTCTCTGTAGCATTATTATCCCCGTCTCTGTAGCATTATATCCTCCTCTTTGTAGCATTATATCTCCCTCTCTCTAGCATTATATCCCCCTCTCTGTAGAATTATATCTCCCCTCTTTGTAGCCATTATCTCCCCCTCTCTGTAGCATTATATCCCCCTCTCTGTAGCATTATATCCTCCTCTTTGTAGCATTATATCTCCCTCTCTGTAGCATTATATCCCCCTCTCTGGAGCATTATATCCCCTCTCTGTAGCATTATATCCCCTCTCTGTAGCATTATATCCCCTCTCTGTAGCATTATATCTCCCTCTCTGGAGCATTATATCCCCCTCTCTGTAGCATTATATCCCCTCTCTGTAGCATTATATATCCCCTTCTCTGTAGCATTATATCCCCCTCTCTGAGCATTATATCCCCCTCTCTGGAGCATTATATCCCCCTTCTCTGTAGCATTATATCCCCCTCTCTGTAGCATTCTATCCCCTCTCTGTAGCATTCTATCCCCCTCTCTGTAGCATTATATCCCCCTCTCTGTAGAATTATATCCCCTTCTCTGTAGCATTCTATCCCTCTCTCTGGAGCATTCTATCCCCTCTCTTGAGCATTCTATCCCCCTCTCTGTAGCATTCTATCCCCCTCTCTGTAGCATTCTATCCCCCTCTCTGTAGCATTATATCCCCTCTCTGTACCATTATATCCCCCTCTCAAAACCATTATATCCCCCTCTCTGTAGCCTTATCCCCCCTCTCTGTAGCATTATATCTCCTCTCTGGAGCATTATATCCCCCTCTCTGTAGCATTCTATCTCCTCTCTGGAGCATTCTATCCCCCTCTCTTGGAGCATTCTCTCCCCCTCTCTGTAGCATTATAACCCCCTCTCTGTAGCATTCTATCCCCTCTCTGTAGCATTCTATCCCCCTCTCTGTAGCATTATATCACCCTCTCTGTAGCATTATATCACCCTCTCTAGAGCATTCTATCCCCCTCTCTGTAGCATTATATCACCCTCTCTAGAGCATTCTATCCCCTCTCTGTAGCATTATATCCCCCTCTCTGTACCAATATATCCCCCTCTCTGTAGCATTCTATCTCCCTCTCTGTAGCATTATATCCCCTTCTGTAGCATTATATCTCCCTCTCTGTAGCATTATATTCCCCTATCTGTAGCATTATATCCCCCTCTCTGTAGCATTATCTCCCCCTCTCTGTAGCATTATATCCCCCTCTCTGTACCATTATATCTTCCTCTCTGTAGGATTATATGCCCCTCTCTGTACCATTATATCCCCTTCTCTGGAGCATTATATGCCCCTCTCTGTACCATTATCTCCCCCTCTCTGTAGCATTATATCCCCCTCTCTGTAACATTATATCCCCCTCTCTGTAGCATTGTATTCCCTTCTCTGTAGCATTAAATCCCCTCTCTGTATCATTATATCCCCCTCTCTGTGGCATTATCTCCCCTTCTCTGGAGCATTATATCCCCCTCTCGCTAGCTGTATCTCCCCCTCTCTGTAGCATTAAATCTCCTCTCTGGAGCATTCTATCCCCCTCTCTGTAGCATTATCTCCCCCTCTCTGTAGCATTATATTCTTCTCTCTATAGCATTATATCCCCCTCTCTGTAGCATTGTATCCCCTTCTCTCTAGCATTATATCCTTCTCTGTACATTTATATCCCCCTCTCTGGATCATTTTATCCCCCTCTCTGTAGAATTATATCCCCCTCTCTATAGCATTATATCCCCCTCTATGGAGCATTCTATCCCCTCTATGGAGCATTCTATCACCCTCTCTGGAGCATTCTATCACCCTCTTTGTAGCATTATCTTACCCTCTCTGTAGCATTATCTCCACCTCTCTGTAGCACTATATCCCGACTCTGTAGCATTATATCCCCCTCTCTGTAGCATTATCTCCCCCTCTCTGGAGCATTATATCCCCCTCTCTGGAGCATTATATCCCCTTCTCTGGAGCATTATCTCCCCCTCTCTAGAGCACTGTATTCCCCACTCTGTAGCATTATATCCCCCACTCTGTAGCATTATATCCCCATCTCTGTAGCAGTATATCCCCCTCTCTGGAGCATTATATCCCCCTCTCTGGAGCATTATATCCCCCTCTGTAGCATTCTATCCTCCTCTCTGTAGCATTATCTCACCCTCTCTGTAGCCTTATATCCCCCTCTCTGTAGAATTCTATCCCCCTCTCTGTAGCATTATATCCCCCTCTCTGTAGCATTATATCCCCGTCTCTGTAGCATTATATCCTCCTCTTTGTAGCATTATATCTCCCTCTTTCTAGCATTATATCCCCCTCTCTGTAGCATTATATCTCCCTCTTTGTAGCATTATCTCCCCCTCTCTGTAGCATTATATCCCCCTCTCTTTAGCATTATATCCTCCTCTTTGTAGCATTATATCTCCCTCTCTGTAGCATTATATCCCCCTCTCTGTAGCATTCTATCCCCTTCTCTGTAGCATTCTATCTCCCTCTCTGGAACATTATATCCCCCTCTCTGTAGCATTATATCCCCCTCTCTGTAGCATTATATCCCCTCTCTGTAGCATTATATCCCCCTCTCTGGAGCATTATATCCCCCTCTCTGTAGCATTATATCCCCTCTCTGTAGCATTATATCCCCTTCTCTGTAGCATTATATCCCCCTCTCTGAAGCATTCTATCCCCCTCTCTGTAGCATTCTATCCCCCTCTCTGTAGCATTCTATCCCCCTCTCTGTAGCATTCTATCCCCCTCTCTGTAGCATTCTATCCCTCTCTCTGTAGCATTATATCTCCCTCTCTGTAGCATTCTATCCCCCTCTCTGTAGCATTCTATCCCCCTCTCTGTAGAATTCTATCCCCTTCTCTGGAGCATTCTATCCCCCTCTCTGGAGCATTCTATCCCCCTCTCTTGAGCATTCTATCCCCCTCTCTGTAGCATTCTATCCCCCTCTCTGTAGCATTCTATCCCCCTCTCTGTAGCATTATATCCCCCTCTCTGTACCATTATATCCCCCCTCTCTGTACCATTATATCCCCCTCTCTGTAGCATTATGCCCCCTCTCTGTAGCATTATATCCCCCTCTCTGTAGCATTCTATCCCCCCTCTATATAGCATTATATCCCCTCTCTGTACCATTCTATCCCCCTCTCTGTAGCATTCTATCCCCCCTCTATATAGCATTATATCCCCCTCTCTGTACCATTCTATCCCCCTCTCTGTAGCATTATATCCCCTCTCTGTAGCATTATATCCTCCTCTATATGACACTATATCCCCCTCTCTGTAGCATTATATCCCCTCTCTGTGCTATAATAAGCCGCACACTGAGGGTAAACAGTCCCCCTGTGGTGGTCACGTGTCCCCTGTGGCAGCCAATGGCGTTGTGGCCGTGCTGTTATTACCGTCCTCCCAGCAGTGAGAGCTCAGTGAGTGGAGCACAGTGTGCACAGGGCGCAGCCCCTTCCCAGAACACGAGCTGAAGGCGGCTATTATCCGCACAGCAGCCCGGAGCCTGCAACTGCACGAGCAACTACAAGAAGTGCACCGGGGACACCAAGAAAGTGATCCACCGAGGACCTAAGACAGAAAGTGATCCACCGAGGAACCCAGACAGAAAGTGATCTACCGGGGACCCCAAGACAGAAAGTGATCCAACCGAGGAACCCAGACAGACAGTGATCCACCGGGGACCCAAGACAGAAAGTGATCCACCGGGGACCCCAGACAGACAGTGATCCACCGGGGACCCCAGACAGAAAGTGATCCACCGGGGACCCCAGACAGAAAGTGATCCACCGAGGAACCCAATCATCCAGGGAGGACCCCATACAAAAAGTGATCCACAGAGGACCCCAATCATCCAGAGAGGACCCCAATCATTCAGGGAGGACCCCATACAGAAAGTGATCCACAGAGGACCCCAATCATCCAGGGAGGACTCCAATCATCCAGGCAGGACCCCATACAGAAAGTGATCCACAGAGGACCCCAATCATCCAGGCAGGACCCCATACAGAAAGTGATCCACAGAGGACCCCAATCATCCAGGGAGGACCCCATACAGAAAGTGATCCACTGAGGATCCCATCCTGACAGTCATCCACAGAGGATCTCATCCTGACAGTCATCTAGGGAGGACCCCATACAGAAAGTGATCCACAGAGGACCCCATCCTTACAGTCATCCAGGGAGGACCCCATCCTGACAGCCATCCACTGAGGACCCCAATCATCAAGTGAGGACCCCATCATGACAGTCATCCAATGAGGATCCCATACTGAAAGCTATCTACTGAGGACCCCAGACAGCTATTTAGGGAGGACACCTATCATTACAGTCATCCATTGTGGACCCTCACCCTGAAAATCATCCACAGATGACCCCCATCCTGACAGTGATCCATTGATAACCCTCATCCCAATAGTCATCTATTGAGGGCTCTTATCCTGACAGTCATCGAATTAGGACCCCCATCCTGACAGTAATCCTATAAGTAACCCATCATACCACACAGTCATCCAGTGAGGACCCCATCCTGACAGTCATCCAGTGAGGACCCCATCCTGAGAGTCATCCAGTGAGGACCCCATCCTGACAGTCATCCAATGAGGACCCCATCCTGACAGTCATCCAGTGAGGACCCCATCCTGAGAGTCATCCAGTGAGGACCCCCTCCTGACAGTCATCCAATGAGGACCCCATCCTGACAGTCATCCAATGAGGACCCCATCCTGACAGTCATCCAGTGAGGACCCCCATCCTGACAGTAATCCTATAAGTAACCCATCATACCAGTCAACTAGAACTCCATCCTGACAGTCATCCAGTGAGGACCCCATCCTGACAGTCATCCAGTGAGGACCTCATCCTGACAGTCATCCAGTGAGGACCCCATCCTGACAGTCATCTAGTGAGGACCCCATCCTGACAGTCATCTAGTGAGGACCCCTATCCTGACAGTCATCCACTGAGAACCCCCATCCTGACAGTCATCCAGTGAGGACCCCATCCTGACAGTCATCCAGTGAGGACCCCATCCTGACAGTCATCCAGTGAGGACCCCATCCTGACAGTCATCTAGTGATAACCTCATCCTGACAGTCATCCAGTGAGAACCCCTATCCTGACAGTCATCCACTGAGAACCCCCATCCTGACAGTCATCCACTGAGGACCCCATCCTGACAGTCATCCAGTGAGGACTCCATCCTGACAGTCATCCACTGAGAACCCCCATCCTGACATTCATCCAGTGAGGACCCCATCCCGACAGTCATCCAGTGAGGACCCCATCCTGACAGTCTTCCACTGAGGACCCCATCCCGACAGTCATCCAGTGAGGACCCCATCCCGACAGTCATCCAGTGAGGACCCCATCCTGACAGTCATCCAGTGAGGACCCCATCCTGACAGTCTTCCACTGAGGACCCCATCCCGACAGTCATCCACTGAGGACCCCATCCCGACAGTCATCCACTGAGGACCCCATCCTGACAGTCATCCAGTGAGGACCCCATCCCGACAGTCACCCACTGAGGACCCCATCCCGACAGTCATCCACTGAGGACCCGATCCCGATAGTCATCTAGTGAGGACCCCATCCTGACAAGTCATCCAGTGAGGACCCCATCCTGACAGTCATCCACTGAGGACCCCATCCTGACAGTCATCCACTGAGGACCCCATCCTGACAGTCATCCACTGAGGACCCCATCCTGACAGTCATCCACTGAGGACACCCATCCTGACAGTCATCCAGTGAGGACTCCATCCTAACAGTCTTCCACTGAGGACCCCATCCCGACAGTCATCCAGTGAGGACCCCATCCCGACAGTCACCCACTGAGGACCCCATCCCGACAGTCATCCACTGAGGACCCGATCCCGATAGTCATCTAGTGAGGACCCCATCCTGACAGTCATCCAGTGAGGACCCCATCCTGACAGTCATCCAGTGAGGACCCCCTCCTGAAAGTCATCCAGTGAGGACCCCATCCTGACAGTCATCCAGTGAGGTCCCAATCCTGACAGTCATCCAGTGAGGACCCCATCCTGACAGTCATCCACTGAGGACCCCATCCCGACAGTCATCCAGTGAGGACCCCATCCTGACAGTCATCCAGTGAGGACCCCATCCTGACAGTCATCCAGTGAGGACCCCATCCTCACAGTCATCCAGTGAGGACCCCATCCTGACAGTCATCCAGTGAGGACCCCATCCTCACAGTCATCCAGTGAGGACCCCATCCTCACAGTCATTTATTGAGGACCCCATCCTGACAGTCATCCAATGAGGTCCCAATCCTGATAGTCATCTAGTGAGGACCCCATCCTGACAGTCATCCAGTGAGGACCCCATCCTGACAGTCATCCAGTGAGGACCCCATCCTCACAGTCATCCAGTGAGGACCCCATCCTCACAGTCATTTATTGAGGACCCCATCCTGACAGTCATCCAGTGAGGACCCCATCCTGACAGTCATCCACTGAGGTCCCCATCCTGACAGTCATCCAGTGAGGACCCCATCCTGACAGTCATCCACTGAGGTCCCCATCCTGACAGTCATCCAGTGAGGACCCCATCCTGACAGTCATCCACTGAGGTCCCCATCCTGACAGTCATCCAGTGAGGACCCCATCCTGACAGTCATCCACTGAGGTCCCCATCCTGACAGTCATCCAGTGAGGACCCCATCCCGACAGTCATCCAGTGAGGACCCCATCCTCATAGTCATCCAGTGAGGACCCATCCTGACAGTCATCCAGTGAGGACCCCATCCTGACAGTCATCCAGTGAGGACCCCATCCTGACAGTCATCCAGTGAGGACCCCATCCTGACAGTCATCCAGTGAGGACCCCATCCTGAAAGTCATCCAGTGAGGACCTCATCCTGACAGTCATCCAGTGAGGACCCCATACTGACAGTCATCCAGTGAGGACCCCATCCTGACAGTCATCCAGTGAGGACCCCCTCCTGACAGTCATCCAGTGAGGACCCCATCCTGACAGTCATCCAGTGAGGACCCCCATCCTGACAGTCATCCATTGAGGTCCCAATCCTGACAGTGATCCAGTAAGGACCCCATCCTGACAGTCATCCAGTGAGGACCCCATCCTGACAGTCATCCAGTGAGGACCCCATCCTGACAGTCATCCAGTGAGGTCCCAATCCTGATAGTGATCCAGTAAGGACCCCATCCTGCAGTCATCCAGTGAGGTCCCAATCCTGATAGTGATCCAGTGAGGACCCCATCCTGCAGTCATCCAGTGAGGTCCCCATCCTGATAGTCATCCAGTGAGGCCCCCATCCTGACAGTGATCCAGTGAGGTCCCAATCCTGACAGTGATCCAGTGAAGGACCCCTATCCTTAGGTCCTGAGATCACATCACCTGGAGATCTGCAGCTTTGGTCGGGATCGGTGCTTTCTCTGGGGTGGAGGATGGTGGATTTCCTTCTCTTACATGGGACTTCTCCAGCTTAGGAGACAGTTTGGCTCCAGGATAGTGTTGAGCCCTATGTGCTGGAGCTGATCCCTGGAGCTGATGAGCTGATCCCTGGAGCTGATCCCTGGAGCTGATCCCTGGAGCTGATGAGGTGATCCCTGGAGCTGATCCCTGGAGCTGATCCCTGGAGCTGATGAGCTGATCCCTGGAGCTGATCCCTGGAGCTGATGAGCTGATCCCTGGAGGTGATCCCTGGAGCTGTCCCTCCTCTGTGATGGGATCTCAGGGTCCACCGTGCTGACTGCAGCTGCAGACCCCTCTCCCCTCACCCCAGCACTGTCCCCTCTCCTGGATGAGGACTGTCTGCAGGCTTGTTGTTGGAGACATGGTCCTTGTCCTCAGGGGGCGCTGCCAGCTGGGCGCCCTGAGCCCCCGGGGGCCGGTGTGAGCCCCCTGTGCTGTGGATATGGGAACTCTGGTGCTGTGGACCAGTCTGGCTTCCATCGTCTGCTGCTCTCTCCTTTCCTCTGCTCTGGTGAGTCCTCACACAAGTCCCAGGATGTCTCCACACCCCAATGTTACATTCTGTGCACATTAGTTCTATCAGTTCTAGACACATTGTATTGTGTCAGTGTCAGGGCACTGCATTGGGTCAGTGTCAGTGCATTGGGTCAGTGTCAGTGCATTGGGTCAGTGTCAGTGCACTGCATTGGGTCAGTGTCAGTGCATTGTGTCAGTGTCAGTGCATTGTGTCAGTGCATTGTGTCAGTGTCAGTGCATTGGGTCAGTGTCAGTGCATTGGGTCAGTGTCAGTGTCAGTGCATTGGGTCAGTGTCAGTGCATTGGGTCAGTGTCAGTGCATTGGGTCAGTGTCAGTGCACTGCATTGGGTCAGTGTCAGTGCATTGTGTCAGTGTCAGTGCATTGTGTCAGTGCATTGTGTCAGTGTCAGTGCATTGGGTCAGTGTCAGTGCATTGGGTCAGTGTCAGTGTCAGTGCATTGGGTCAGTGTCAGTGCATTGTGTCAGTGTCAGTGCATTGTGTCAGTGCATTGTGTCAGTGTCAGTGCATTGTGTCAGTGTCAGTGCATTGGGTCAGTGTCAGTGCACTGCATTGTGTCAGTGCATTGGGTCAGTGTCAGTGCACTGCATTGGGTCAGTGCATTGGGTCAGTGTCAGTGCACTGCATTTAGTCAGTGTCAGTGCATTGGGTCAGTGTCAGTGCATTGGGTCAGTGTCAGTGCATTGGGTCAGTGTCGGTGTACTGCATTGGGTCAGTGTCAGTGCATTGTGTCAGTGTCAGTGCATTGTGTCAGTGTCAGTGCATTGTGTCAGTGCATTGTGTCAGTGTCAGTGCATTGTGTCAAGTGTCAGTGCATTGGGTCAGTGTCAGTGCACTGCATTGTGTCAGTGCATTGGGTCAGTGTCAGTGCACTGCATTGTGTCAGTGCATTGGGTCAGTGTCAGTGCACTGCATTGTGTCAGTGCATTGTGTCAGTGTCAGTGCACTGCATTGTGTCAGTGTCAGTGCATTGGGTCAGTGTACTGCATTGTGTCATTGTCAGTGTGCTGCTTTGTCAGTGCACTGCATTGTGTCAGTTCATTTGGTTGTATCACTGTCAGTGTCAGTGCACTTCATTGTGTCAGTGTTAGTGCACTGCATTGTGTCATTGTCAGTGCATTGGGACAGTGCCAGTTGCACTGCATCGTGTCATTGTCAGTGCACTGCATTGTGTCAGTGTGCTGCTTTGTTAGTGCACTGCATTGTGTCATTGTCAGTGCATTGGGTCAGTGTCAGTTGCACTGCATCGTGTCATTGTCAGTGCATTGTGTCAGTGCATTTGGTTGTGTCAGTGTCAGTGCAGTTCATTGTGTCAGTGTGCTGTATTGTGGCAGCGTCAGTGTTGTGCATTTGTGTCAGTGTCATTGTGCTGCTCTCTGTGTTTGTGTACTGCACTGTGTCAGTGTGCTGCTTTGTCAATGTCAGTGTGCTGCATTATATCTCTGCATTTGGTTGTATCAGTGTCAGTGCACTACGTTGTATTACTTGCTAATATTTGAATTTAATTGATAAATGCAACAATCTGGAATGAGCAGCTGGTGTAACGTTTCGGTCTTGTGTGGGCCTTCATCAGATATTTACCCTAATATTGTAATGAATTATTAGTGCTCTGATGAGGTGATGGATAAAGGTGTGCGGGTTGTGCAGCCTGGAGGATCATGTATGTGTCCGGCTGACAAAACCTGTACACCTCCCTCCATCACTTCATCAGAGCACTTATAATTCATTACGATATTAGGGTAAATATCTGATGAAGGGCCACACAAGACCGAAACGTTACACCAGCTGCTCATTCCAGATTGTTGCATTTGTGAATTAAAGTTCCCACCACCTGTGAAGTCCCTGAGTGCCAGGCTGAATTACTATTATTATTGTTACTGTTATTCTATCTATATACAACAGTTACACACTGCAAAGAAGATCCTTATGCTGGATTCTGTATTAAATCACTAGTCGGACACTTCCCAAACGCCTAGGACTATTACTATTATTATTATATTATTATTATTATCTAACACTGATTGGACCCCTACTGAAGCATCACTGTTTACTGGAGTGCTGTATCAGTATCAGTGCGCTACAAAGTGTCAGTGCGCTGCACAGTTTTGGGCACTACTCACAGGCAGGTGCATGGTTTAGTGCTGGGTTTTATGTGATTTTAGAGGGGGTCTGCAGCCCCACCACACAGGGGTGACCCCGGGATCTGCAGCCCCACCACGCAGGGGTGACCCGGATATCTGCAGCCCCACCACACAGGGGTGATCCCGGGATCTGCAGCCCCACCACACAGGGGTGACCCCGGGATCTGCAGCCCCACCACGCAGGGGTGACCCGGGGATCTGCAGCCCCACCACACAGGGGTGACCCCGGGATGTGCAGCCTCTCCACACAGGGGTGACCCAGGGTCTGCAGCCCCTCCACACAGGGGTGACCCCGGGATCTGCAGCCTCTCCACACAGGGGTGACCCAGGGTCTGCAGCCTCTCCACACAGGGGTGACCCAGGGTCTGCAGCCCCTCCACACAGGGGTGACCCCGGGATCTGCAGCCTCTCCACACAGGGGTGACCCAGGGTCTACAGCCTCTCCACACAGGGGTGACCCAGGGTCTGCAGCCCCTCCACACAGGGGTGACCCAGGGTCTGCAGCCTCTCCACACAGGGGTGACCCAGGGTCTGCAGCCCCTCCACACAGGGGTGACCCCGGGATCTGCAGCCTCTCCACACAGGGGTGACCCAGGGTCTGCAGCCTCTCCACACAGGGGTGACCCAGGGTCTGCAGCCCCTCCACTTGAGGTGACCCCAGAATCTGCACACAGGAGTGAGCCGGGGTCTGGACCCCCCTCCAGACAGGGGTGACCTCATACTGAGGCCACAGGATTGAAATATTTACAGGGAACTCAGAGCTGCAGGGAGCAAAGTCCAGAAGACTGACAGTCAGTGAGTGACAGCAGGTGACAGCGCGCTGACTGCTTTATTGACGGCTGTAAATTCAGAAGGATTCATTGCTTTTCTTTTTTGGGCTGCGGAGCCGACACCATATATCTCACACCCTGTATACACCTCCGTATACCTCACCCTCTCCTGAGTACAGATAATGTAGTAGATGTCACCTGCAGTCCTATGTAACACCACAGATGACACAGTGATATCTCTGAGTACAGATAATGCAGTAGATGTCACCTGCAGTCCTATGTAACACCACAGATAACACAGTGATATCAGTACACATAATGTAGTAATGTCACCTGCAGTCCTATGTAACACCACAGATGACACAGTGATATCTCTGAGTACAGATAATATAGTAGATGTCACCTGCAGTCCTATGTAACACCACAGATAACACAGTGATATCAGTACACATAATGTAGTAGATGTCACCTGCAGTCCTATGTAACTACAGATTCCTGGCAGTGTTGGTGCCATGTTTTCAGCATTCTGTAGTGATGAGGCTGTGACTGATGTGTTTATGAGATGAAGGATCCTGACCTCCTGATCTTTATTATCAGCTGGCAGAGATGATGGATCTGATGTGCGATAACATCTGACATTTGGATAATTCCTCCTCGGTCTCCTTAAAGGGAAGTGATGATGATGATGATGATGATGATGGGGCTCTGCTTGTTTTTCACACCTGTTCTTCCCTCTGACAGATAAGTGTGCAGTTTTGGGTCGCTGTGCTCAGATCCAATGTTCTTTTTTGCTTGTTTTTTCTTGTCTGGGGGTGATGGAGTCATTTGCTTGTCATTATCTCCATGAGTTCTATTCATTGTAATGTGCCCCCAGTGCCCCCAAAGTCTCCAGTTCCCCGATGTCCTCAGTGTCCCCAGTGACTCAGTGTCCTCCCAGTAACCCCTTGTGCTTCCAGTGCTCCCAGTGCCATTAGCACTTCCATTGCTTCCAATGCTTCTAGTGCCCTCAGGGTTTACAGTGCAACTGTGCTCCCAGTAACCCCTTGTGCTTCTAGTGCCACCAGTGCCATTATTACTTCCAGTGCCATTATTACTTCCAGTGCCCTGTGCTTCCAGTGCCAATACTACATCCAGTGCCCCTGTGCTTCCAGTGCCAATACTACATCCAGTGCCCTGTGCTTCCAGTGCCAATACTACATCCAGTGCCCCTGTGCTTCCAGTGCCAATACTACATCCAGTGCCCTGTTGTGCTTCCAGTGCCAATACTACATCCAGTGCCCTGTGCTTCCAGTGCCAATACTACATCCAGTGCCCTGTGCTTCCAGTGCCAATACTACATCCAGTGCCCCTGTGCTTCCAGTGCCAATACTACATCCAGTGCCCTGTGCTTCCAGTGCCAATACTACATCCAGTGCCCTGTGCTTCCAGTGCCAATACTACATCCAGTGCCCCTGTGCTTCCAGTGCCAATACTACATCCAGTGCCCTGTGCTTCAGTGCCAATACTACATCCAGTGCCCCAGTGCCATTACTACTTCCAGTGCCACCAGTGCCATTACTACTTCCAGTGCCACGTGCCATTACTACTTCCAGTGCCACAGTGCATTACTACTTCCAGTGCTATTATTACTTCCAGTGCTATTATTACTTCCAGTGCCATTATTACTTCCAGTGTTCCTGTGCTTCCAGTGCCAATACTACATCCAGTGCCCCCAGTGCCATTACTACTTCCAGTGCCATTATTACTTCCAGTGCATTATACTTCCAGTGCCATACTATTCCAGTGCCCCTGTGCTTCCAGTGCCAATACTACATCCAGTGCCTGTGCTTCCAGTGCCAATATACATCCAGTGCCCTGTGCTTCCAGTGCCAATACTACATCCAGTGCCCCTGTGCTTCCAGTGCCAATACTACATCCAGTGCCCCCAGTGCCATTACTACTTCCAGTGCACAGTGCCATTACTATTCCAGTGCTATTATTACTTCCAGTGCCATTATTACTTCCAGTGTCCCTGTGCTTCCAGTGCCAATACTACATCCAGTGCCCCCAGTGCCATTACTACTTCCAGTGCCCTGTGCTTCCAGTGCCAATACTACATCCAGTGCCCTGTGCTTCCAGTGCCAATACTACATCCAGTGCCCTGTCTTCAGTGCCAATACTACTCCAGTGCCCTTCAGTGCCATACTACTCAGTGCTGTGACTTCCAGTGCCAATACTACTCCAGTGCCCTGTGCTTCCAGTGCAATTATACTCCAGTGCCCTATGCATTACTCATCATTACTCCAGTGCCCCTGTGCTTCCAGTGCCAATACTACATCCAGTGCCCTGTGCTTTCCAGTGCCAATACTACATCCAGTGCCCTGCTTCCAGTGCCAATACTACATCCAGTGCCCTGTGCTTCCAGTGCCAATACTACATCCAGTGCCCTGTGCTTCCAGTGCAGTGCCATTACTACTTCCAGTGCCACCAGTGCCATTACTACTTCCAGTGCTATTATTATTCCAGTGCCATTATTACTTCGTGTCCCTGTGCTTCCAGTGCCAATACTACATCCAGTGCCCCAGTGCATTACTACTTCAGTGCCCCTGTGCTTCCAGTGCCAATACTACATCCAGTGCCCTGTGCTTCCAGTGCCAATACTACATCCAGTGCCCTGTGCTTCCAGTGCCAATACTACATCCAGTGCCCCTGTGCTTCCAGTGCCAATACTACATCCAGTACCCTGTGCTTCCAGTGCCAATACTACATCCAGTGCCCCTGTGCTTCCAGTGCTATTATTACTTCCAGTGCTATTATTACTTCCAGTGCCTTATTACTTCCAGTGTCCCTGTGCTTCCAGTGCCAATATACATCCAGTGCCCAGTGCCATTACTACTTCCAGTGCCCTGTGCTCCAGTGCCATACTACATCCAGTGCCCTGTGCTTCCAGTGCCAATTACTACATCCAGTGCCCCTGTGCTTCCAGTGCCAATACTACATCCAGTGCCCCTGTGCTTCCAGTGCCAATACTACATCCAGTGCCCCTGTGCTTCCAGTGCCAATACTACATCCAGTGCCTGTGCTTCCAGTGCCAATACTACATCCAGTGCCTGTGCTTCCAGTGCCAATACTACATCCAGTGCCCTGTGCTTCCAGTGCCAATACTACATCCAGTGCCCTGTGCTTCCAGTGCCAATACTACATCCAGTGCCTGTGCTTCCAGTGCCATACTACATCCATGCCCCTGTGCTTCCAGTGCCAATAACATCCAGTGCCCCTGTGTTCCAGTGCCAATACTACATCAGTGCCCAGTGCCATTACTACTTCCAGTGCCACCAGTGCCATTACTACTTCCAGTGCTATTATTACTTCCAGTGCTATTATTACGTCCAGTGCCATTATTACTTCCAGTGTCCCTGTGCTTCCAGTGCCAATACTACATCCAGTGCCCCAGTGCCATTACTACTTCCAGTGCTATTATTACTTCCAGTGCCATTACTACTTCCAGTGCCATTATTACTTCCAGTGTCCCTGTGCTTCCAGTGCCAATACTACATCCAGTGCCCCCAGTGCCATTACTACTTCCAGTGCTATTATTACTTCCAGTGCTATTATTACTTCCAGTGCCATTACTACTTCCAGTGCCCCAATGTTTGGCATGGTAAGGATTGTTTCTTCCATTGTTTTATGCATTTGTCCTGTGATGCAGATGGATGATTTCCTCCTTACACATTATGGTCCATCTGAATCAGGATGCTCGGCAAACTTCACACTTTGTGTATCTTATGTCCAGGGTGATGACAGGGTTAATACCAAAGATTGTCATATATTACTAGATGGGTGCCCGATGCACAATGCATCGGGATTCTAGCAGAGCGAGTCTCTGACTCGCAATGGCCGCTCCGCGGCCAATGCTTCGCGCTGCTAAGGCGACTCGCCATGCCCGCTGCGCGGGCATAGCAGAGTCGCCTTAGAGCTGCTCGCAATGGCCGCTGCGCGGCCAATGCTTCGTTCGTATCCACATGACCACGCTGACTCGCAGCGAGTGTGGACTCAAAAGGTTGCGCGAAATCCATTCGTGATTATATAATAGATACCTGTTGGTGTTTTGAGGTGAGAGGTTAGCATATATTGTTCCTGAAGAGCTATAATGGCAAGGGGTTAATTCATATTATACCAGTTGATCTAGGGTGACATGAAATTAATACATATCATCCCTGGATGAATCACAAAAAACAGTCAAACAAACATGTAAAAATATTCTGTGAAAAGCAAGTGCTGCTGAAAAAGTGTTAAAAAACAGGGTATTTAGTTGATGCATTTTTTGCAAAAAATGTATACTAAGCCGCTCTACCACTTCAAGGTAACCCGTATCAGAGCAGTCCCTATCTGTTGTATTTAAAACATGACCATGTGTATTGGTACCTAAAATGAGCAGGATCCAGACAGGATCCCTGGATGTCTAGGATGGGGAACGATTTCTATATATTATCCCTGGTGGTCTAGGGTAGAGAAAGATTGTCATATATTATCCCTGGTGGTCTAGGGTAGAGAAAGATTGTCATATATTATCCCTGGTGGTCTAGGGTAGAGAAAGATTGTCATATATTATCCCTGGTGGGATAGGGTGGAGAAAGATTGTCATATATTATCCCTGGTGGTCTAGGGTAGAGAAAGTTTGTCATATATTATCCCTGGTGGTCTAGGGTAGAGAAAGATTGTCATATATTATCCCTGGTGGGATAGGGTGGAGAAAGATTGTCATATATTATCCCTGGTGGGATAGGGTGGAGAAAGATTGTCATATATTATCCCTGGTGGTCTAGGGTGGAGAAAGATTGTCATATATTATCCCTGGTGGTCTAGGGTAGAGAAAGATTGTCATATATTATCCCTGGTGGGATAGGGTGGAGAAAGATTGTCATATATTATCCCTGGTGGGATAGGGTGGAGAAAGATTGTCATATATTATCCCTGGTGGTCTAGGGTAGAGAAAGTTTGTCATATATTATCCCTGGTGGGATAGGGTAGAGAAAGATTGTCATATATTATCCCTGGTAGGATAGGGTGGAGAAAGATTGTCATATATTATCCCTGGTGGGATAGGGTGGAGAAAGATTGTCATATATTATCCCTGGTGGGATAGGGTGGAGAAAGATTGTCATATATTATCCCTGGTGGTCTAGGGTAGAGAAAGTTTGTCATATATTATCCCTGGTGGGATAGGGTAGAGAAAGTTTGTCATATATTATCCCTGGTGGGATAGGGTAGAGAAAGTTTGTCATATATTATCCCTGGTGGGATAGGGTAGAGAAAGTTTGTCATATATTATCCCTGGTGGGATAGGGTGGAGAAAGATTGTCATATATTATCCCTGGTGGGATAGGGTAGAGAAAGTTTGTCATATATTATCCCTGGTGGTCTAGGGTAGAGAAAGTTTGTCATATATTATCCCTGGTGGGATAGGGTAGAGAAAGATTGTCATATATTATCCCTGGTAGGATAGGGTGGAGAAAGATTGTCATATATTATCCCTGGTGGGATAGGGTGGAGAAAGATTGTCATATATTATCCCTGGTGGGATAGGGTGGAGAAAGATTGTCATATATTATCCCTGGTGGTCTAGGGTAGAGAAAGATTGTCATATATTATCCCTGGTGGGATAGGGTAGAGAAAGATTGTCATATATTATCCCTGGTGGTCTAGGGTAGAGAAAGATTGTCATATATTATCCCTGGTGGGATAGGGTAGAGAAAGATTGTCATATATTATCCCTGGTGGGATAGGGTGGAGAAAGATTGTCATATATTATCCCTGGTGGGATAGGGTAGAGAAAGATTGTCATATATTATCCCTGGTGGGATAGGGTGGAGAAAGGTTGTCATATATTATCCCTGGTGGTCTAGGGTTGCTAAGAAGTGACAGTCCGGTGATGACCCTGCGCACATAATGTATCAGCCCAGCAGAGCCCTCTTGTCTGCACTTTGCTCCAGGCCGGGGTCTGCTGCTATCAGTTCCTTCTTCTGCACCTCTCGTTAACCCCTTCATGCCTTCATTCCTGCACACAGAGGGTGATTGTCCTTCCAGGGCTCTTAGTCGGTGACTGCGGACGTGTCCTGTGCAGAGAAAAACAAGAGCGTCCACACATTACTCACAAAACACCACCATTCATGGATACCTGCGGGCAGAGACAAGCATGTCACTATTCAGTATGAGTGCGCCCTGCGGGGGGCGCTGTGCTGTGGACGCCACACTGCCCTGTGTATATAGGACACTGCATATGGAGCAGCTCCCTCATAGTCTACTGTTATCTCACCATTCAGAGATATAACACTGGCCATAAACTGCGCCTCCTGCTGGGTCCTCAGAGGTATTGCACCCTGCCTGGTGACATGTGTCTATGAGCAGCTGTCCTGACCAGGTGTGAGGACCCCCAGAGATGGCCGCCACAGGTGCAGCACGGCGTCACAGCTCTCTTCTTCCCACCATTCCTCATTTTCCGCTCTGCTGTTGATGCTCATCCAAATCCTCCTGGTTCATGACACAATAATGACGCTCTTCATGGCTGACAACCTCTATGGAAGCGGAGGACAGCAGTAGTCAGAGCGCACAGACTCCACAGGGGGGCGACTCGGGGGTGAAATATCAGATATAATAGTGGGGGGTGATTTCACTTGTAATTTCGGCATGTTCTTCCCCCCCCACCCCACCCTCCTCCGCCGCCTCTCTCCATGGACCAGACCCTCCCGTCTCATCTACCTCCCTAATTGACCTGGACTGTGCGGCGATTACAGAAGCCCCTCACATCAGAAATATTATCCTAACCATTACCTTGTCTGAGAAACAGCAGCCAAAGCATGTCACTTATACAGAGAGCCCAGAAATACAGGGAGGAGGATGGGAGGGGGATGAGAGGAGAACAGGAGGGGATGGTAGAGGAACAGGAGGGGGATGAAAGGACAACAGGAGGGGAGAAGAGGGAGGGAGAAGGGGGATGGGAGGGGACAGAAGGGGGAGAGAGGAGGGGGACAGAAAGGCGAGAGGAGAGGGATGGTAGAGTAATGGGAGGGAAGAGGGTAGAAGAGAGGAGGGGTATGGGAGGGAGAAAGGAGGGGTACAGGAGAAGAATGGAAGTGGAGAATAGGGGAATGGGAAGAGATCAGGAGGGGGAGAGGAGGGGAATGGTAGAGGAACAGGAGGAGGACGGGAGGGGAACAGGTGGGGAAGAGATGAGGAGGATGAGAGAGGTGATGGAGGGAGAGGGGAGAAAAGAGGAGCGGGGAGGGAGAAAAGAGGGGTACTGGAGGAGAATACATGGGGGAGAGGAGGGGGATGGGAGGAGAACTGGAGGGGGAGAGGAGGGGAATGGTAGAGGAACAGGAGGAGGACAGGAGGGGAACAGGTGGGGAAGAGATGAGGAGGATGAGAGAGGTGATGGAGGGAAGAGGGGAGAAAAGAGGAGCGGGGAGGGAGAAAAGAGGGGTACTGGAGGAGAATACATGGGGGAGAGGAGGGGGATGGGAGGAGAACTGGAGGGGGAGAGGAGGGGGATGGTAGAGGAACAGGAGGAGGACGGGAGGGGAACAGGTGGGGAAGAGATGAGGAGGATGAGAGAGGTGATGGAGGGAAGAGGGGAGAAAAGAGGAGCGGGGAGGAGAAAAGAGGGGTACTGGAGGAGAATGCATGGGGGAGAGGAGGGGGATGGGAGGAGAACTGGAGGGGGAGAGGAGGGGGATGGTAAAGGAACAGGAGAGGGATGGGAGGGAAACAGGTGGGAAAGAGACAAGGGAGATGGGAGGACAACAGGAGAGAGAGGAGGAGGACAGCAGGGGTAGAGGAGGGGGACGAAGGGGGAAGAGAGGAAAGGGATAGGAGGAGAATAGGAGGGGTAGAGGAGGGGACAGAATGTGGAGTGGAAGGGGACAGGAGGGGGAGAAAGGATGAGGGGGGAAGAGAATATGGAGAGAGGAGGTGAAAAGTTGGGAAACGGGAGGGAGAGAGGAAGGGGACAGGAGCGGAACAAGAGGGGTACAAGGAGTTGCAGAGGAGTGGACTGGATAGGGACAAGAGGGGAAAAGAAAAGAGGTTGAGTGTAGCAGGATGGGAGAGGAACAGGAGGGGGAGAGAAGATGGGGGACAAAGGAACAGGGGGTGAGGTGGGTGAGAAGAGGGGGATAGGATGTGGGCAGGAAAGGGATAGGAAGAGCTGAGAGGGGAACAGAAGGGGAGATGAGGGGGTTGGGATGGGGACAGGAAGGGTAGAGGGGCAGGTGAGAGGGGTGAACAGGGGGAGACAGTAGAAGGATTGGGACCTGGAGGATGCATTGGGAGGAGGATGGGAGGGGTTAAAGGGGAGAGGAGAGAAATGTCAGGAAGAGGGGAGGGAAACAAAAAGTGGAGAGGAGGGGATGGAAGGGAGAGAGAAAGGGACAAGAGGGGGACAGGAGGGGATTGGTATATCGACAGGAGAGAGAAGGGGGACAGAAGGTGTTCAAAAGGCGAAGATGATGGGAATGGAGGGGGAGAGAAGGGTATAAGCAGGGTATGGGAAAGGGACATGGAGGGGAGAGGAGCCGCCACCGTCTGGCACTTTACATTGTAATGACATTCTATCAATCCTTTCACAATTCTGATACAATCCTTCTTCATGTCTCCTTCACTGGTGATGTGGCCATGTACCGCACACAGGTGTCTGCAGTTACACCCCCGTATCTGGGGGGCAGTGTTATTACAGGGCTGCATGGGGGTTTCCCTAATAACATAAACTAATATTAGAATCATGTTAGTAATCTGCCAGTAACTCTCGTCCCTCCCAAGCTGATCGGAGATGGTTCTCCCTTCCTGATCTCTCATCTTCTTGTGGGCTTAGTGTAGATTTCTATTTTTTGTGTGATCAGAGTTGCGTCATTCTACAAAAACATTCCCAAATTAGAGGGAAATTAGCCAATGTGAATGCTTCCATTCACAGGAGACGAGCAAATCCTTCAAAATCATAAATGATCCTCTGGTGATGAACTTAAGATGTTGACCTATCTGGGGGACCAGTAGGGGCTTGTTCAGATGCAGAGTTTTCACGAGCGGCTTCTATGGATGCTCTTTATGTCTTGGTCTCATTCCTATTATAGTCTATGGGGCTGTTCACATGTCCGGGTAAATCACAGGTGTCGGATCAATCTCATTAATACAAGTCTATGGGTACAGGAAGACATCGGATACACTAGAAGCCGTGTGCTGCCTGTTTTCATAACCGGTTTGATATGAGAAACTGGTGGAACCAACATTTATTCTTCATCCAAGAAAACATGAGACTCGGAGCATCCGAGAAATGTTACGGAGACACTTAATAAATGTTATGTGCCGTGACGCGCTGCAGAGAACAGACAAGCGCTAATGTGGAAATGACATTACAGGTTATTAATACGGATAGCGCCATTACCAGAGCTCTGGATGCAGATTATCTGCCACCATTCACCTCCCTGTGACCTGCCAGAATTAAACGCTGCTGAATTCTAACCACTAGATTGTAAGCTTTTCATACAAGACGTGTGACAGTAGGAAAGTGACTGCAGGTTTCAATCATCTGAGAAATGTAATAGTTACATCTCTGCATGTTGTAAATGGTGCATACTGAAGCGCACATGGCGGGTAATCAATCAGTTCCACGTGTCACATCATCATTCAGGTGTCACATATGTGTGACCCTGGATAACTGAGACATCCCTCGGGTGTCACATATGTGAGACCCTGGATAACTGAGTCATCATTCGGGTGTCACATATGTGTGACCCTGGATAACTGAGTCATCCTTTGGGTGTTACATATGTGTGACCCTGAATAGCTGAGTCATCCTTCAGGTGTCACATATGTGTGACCTGGATGATTGAGTCATCCTTCAGGTGTCACATATGTGTGACCTGGATGATTGAGTCATCCTTCAGGTGTCACATATGTGTGACCTGGATGATTGAGTCATCCTTCGGGTGTTACATATGTGTGACCCTGGATAACTGAGTCATCCTTCAGATGTCACAAATGTGTGACCCAGGATAGCTGAGTCATCCTTCGGGTGTTACATATGTGTGACCCTGAATAACTCAGTCATCCTTTCGGTGTCATATATGTGTGACCCAACTGAGTCATCCTTCAGGGTCGGTGGTGTGACATGAAGCTGAAAGACCCCAAATGCTATAGCTCCAACGGGGCACCAAATTATTGGAAGCCTGTAATAGAACTGGTCTTTTTATATAGGCCAAAAGAACCTTTTGGGGCCCTTAAGCTCCAGGACCCAGGTGTGATTGTAATCCCTGCACCTATTGCAGTTACAGTTGTGGCCAAAAGTATTGACACCCCTGCAGTTCTGTCAGATAATGCTCAGTTTCTTCCTGAAAATGATTGCAATCACAAATTCTTTGGTATTATTATCTTCATTTAATTTGTCTTCAATGAAAAAACACAAAGGAGAATGAAGCAAAAAGCAAAACATTGATCATTTCACACAAAACTCCAAAAATGGGCCAGACAAAAGTATTGGCACCCTCAGCCTAATACTTGGTTGCACAACCTTTAGCCAAAATAACTGCGATCAACCACTTCCGGTAACCATCAATGAGTTTCTTACAATGCTCTGCTGGAATTTTACACCATTCTTCTTTGGCAAACTGCTCCAGGTCCCTGATATTTGAAGGGTGCCTTCTCCAAACTGCCATTGTTAGATCTCTCCACAGGTGATCTATGGGATTCAGGTCTGGACTCATTGCTGCCACCTTAGAAGTCTCCAGTGCTTTCTCTCAAACCATTTTCTAGAGCTTTTTGAAGTGTGTTTTGGGTCATTGTCCTGCTGGAAGACCCATGACCTCTGAGGGAGACCCAGCTTTCTCACACTGGGCCCTACATTATGCTGCACAATGTGTTGGTAGTCTTCAGACGTCATAATGCCATGCACATGGTCAAGCAGTCCAGTGCCAGAGGCAGCAAAGCAACCCCAAAACATCAGGGAGCCTCCGCCATGTCTGACTGTAGGGACAGTGTTCTTTTCTTTGAATGCCTCTTTTTTTCTCCTGTAAACTCTATGTTGATGCCTTTGCCCATAAAGCTCTACTTCTGTCTCATCTGACCAGAGAACATTCTTCCAAAACGTTTTAGGCTTTTCAGGTAAGTTTTGGCAAACTCCAGCCTGGCTTTTTTATGTCTCGGGGTAAGAAGTGGGGTCTTCCTGGGTCTCCTACCATACAGTCCCTTTTCATTCAGACACAGACGGATAGTACGGGTTGACACTGTGGTACCCTCGGACTGCAGGGCAGCTTGATCTTGTTTGGATGTTAGTCGAGGTTCTTTATCCACCATACACACAATCTTGCATTGAAATCTCTCATCAATTTTTCTTTTCCGTCCACATCTAGGGAGGTTAGCCACAGTGCCATGGGCTTTAAACTTGATGACACTGCGCACGGTAGACACAGGAACATTCAGGTCTTTGGAGATGGACTTGTAGCCTTGAGATTGCTCATGCTTCCTCACAATTTGGTTTCTCAAGTCCTCAGACAGTTCTTTGGTCTTCTTTCTTTTCTCCATGCTCAATGTGGTAACACAAGGACACAGGACAGAGGTGGAGTCAACTTCAATCCATGTCAACTGGCTGCAAGTGTGAGTTAGTTATTGCCAACACCTGTTAGGTGCCACAGGTAAGTTACAGGTGCTGTTAATTACACTAATTACAGAAGCATCACATGATTTTTCTAACAGTGCCAATACTTTTGTCCACCCCCTTTTTTATGTTTGGTGGAATTAGATCCAATTTGGCTTTAGGACAATTCTTTATGTGTTTTTTCATTGAAAACAAATTAAATGAAGATAATAATAGCAAAGAATTTGTGATTGCAATCATTTTCAGGAAGAAACTGAGGATTATCTGACAGAATTGCAGGGGTGTCAATACTTTTGGCCACAACTGTATATGCCTGTCCAGGGCCCTAAACACAAATCTAATATTCTATCGTATTTTCGTCTTCTTCTCCAGTGACATCCAGAGCTGCACTTACAATTCTGCCTCCATGGTGGATGCAACCTCTGCTCATATCTACAGCTATATTCATAATTCTGACATCACTTCATTCTACTCAAGGCTCATCCAAAACAGCATTTATAATTATGATGATAAATTGTGTCTTACCTATTGGTTTCATCACAGCTGAATGCACAATTCTACTTTTACATCATGTTGTCAATTCCAAGACTGCACTTACAGCCTAGCCATGCACCTGTATAGCATCATGGCTCATGGCTTCTTAATAAAACTCTAAATGGGAATTTAGCATTGTGAAGGCAGCTCTGGATGTAACTAATATAATAAATGATGTAACAGCAGTATGGTGAACGCAGCTCTGGATGTAACTAATATAATGATGTAACAGCAGTATGATGAATGCAGCTCTGGATGTAACTAGTATAAGAAATGATGTAACAGCAGTATGATGAATGCAGCTCTGGATGTAACTAGTATAAGAAATGATTTAATAGCAGTATGGTGAGTGCAGCTCTGGATGTAACCAGTATAAGAGATGATGTAATAGCAGTATGATGAATGCAGCTCTGGATGTAACTAATATAATAAATGTTGTAACAGCAGTATGGTGAATGCAGCTCTGGATGTAACTAGTATAATAAATGATGTAACATCAGTATGGTGAATGCAGCTCTGGATGTAACTAGTATAATAAATGATGTAACAGCAGTATGGTGAATGCAGCTCTGGATGTAACTAGTATAAGAAATGATGTAACAGCAGTATGGTGAATGCAGCTCTGGATGTAACTAGTATAAGAAATGATGTAACAGCAGTATGGTGAATGCAGCTCTGGATGTAATTAATATAATAAATGATGTACCGTAACTAACATGCCGTCTCTTTTTTCTCTCACCTCACCCACGCTCTGCATCTTTACTATTTCCTTCCCGTCCCCTCTCCCTACACTGTGGGGCACAGCAGTCTGTGGTGTCAGTGCCTCGGCCTCCATACACCTCTTCTCTTGATTGACGATTAGTGAATGTCTTGAGTTTCATCATTTGTTTACAAAGACTCTTCTACTATTCTTAAGCTTCACCTTCTCCACTTACAACCTGAGCTACCACCAGTCTCGGACTGTCTCTTATGGGGATGTCACACGTGTCAATATCGCTGCTGCACATGAGGTTGCAGCAATATAGATACATGTGGGACAGGGCCATAAATCGCCGGTTGATGATCGCAGGTTTTAGAACCTGCTCTAAGGGTACCGTCACACCTGGCCATATCGGCGATTTCATAGGCATCGCAGGAGCATGGCCTATCGCCGCCGATATCACCACTGCGTCGCCTAATGTAAAGAGGCGATGTCTGTGCTTATAATCGCCTTAGAGTGGTCGCCTGGCTTCTCAGCACTGCACTGAAACCAGGCGAGCACTCTGGGGCTATGTGTACACATCGCCCCATGTAACATGCCGATCGCCGATGTTACAGGCGATGGGAGCCTCTTCCATGTTACAGCATCGCCGCTGGGGTTTGGAGACACCCCAGCGGTGATGACACCTCTAACATCGCCGGTGCGTCACCGAAGGTATCGCCGTGTGTAAACTCGCAACAGCGACGCTGGCGGGGGACAAAAACGTGCGCGTTCCCGTGCGTAGCCGGTGATATCTCCGGCTAGGTGTGACGGTACCCTAAGACCTGGGGATGGTCGCCCAGTGGACAGGCAGCAGTATTATAGTAGTTATATTCTTGTATATAGGGGCAGTATTATAGTAGTTATATTCTTGTATATAGGGGCAGTATTATAGTGGTTATATTCTTGTATATAGGAGCAGTATTATAGTAGTTATATTCTTGTATATAGGGGCAGTATTATAGTAGTTATATTCTTGTACATAGGGGCAGTATTATAGTAGTTATATTCTTGTATATAGGGGCAGTATTATAGTAGTTATATTCTTGTATATAGGGGCAGTACAGTATTATAGTAGTTATATTCTTGTACATATGAGCAGTATTATAGTAGTTATATTCTTGTACATAGGGGCAGTATTACATTGGTATATAACTATATACTGGAGGAATATAGGAGATACATTTGTCGTTTTCCTCCGGCACAGCTTTAGCTTCTCTTTGTCATTACAGCCATTTTCTTGCAGATTTGTTGCTTTGCTTCTCTTGGTCTTTGATATATTGATGTAAGGACAGATGGATATTAATGAGCGCTGTATGAAGTGACTTGGTTGTTAGCCCCATGTTACACAATATACTGGATTGTCCTCCGGATTCGCTCACATCCCGCCACTTTGTCGCTTTACATGTGTTTTCACTTTTAAAAAATCTGCTCCATCTGTTTATGGTTGTTATATTTTTGTAGATGGATCATATTTATTGAATCAGTACTGTGCGGGTGTCTCATGTATCATGATGAGAGTAGTAGTACTGTAGTGGTGTCACACATCTCATGATGAGAGTAGTAGTACTGTGGGGGTGTCACACATATGATGAGAGTAGTAGTACTGTGGGGGTGTCACACATCTCATGATGAGAGTGGTAGTACTGTGGGGGTGTCACACATCTCATGATGAGAGTAGTAGTACTGTGGGGGTGTCACACATCTCATGATGAGAGTAGTAGTACTGTGTGGGTGTCATGTGTCTCATGATGAGCTCCAGGGCCCGGGTGCGATTGCAAACCCTGCACGTTTCATAGTGAGAGTAGTAGTACTGTGCGCATATCACATGTGTTATGATGAGAGTAGTAGTACTGTGCACATGTCACATGTGTTATGATGAGAGTAGTAGTACTGTGCGCATGTCACATGTGTTATGATGAGAGTAGTAGTACTGTGCGTGTGTCACGTGTATCATAATTAGAGTATTAGTACTGTGTGGGAGTCACATAATTAATGATGAGAGTAGTAGTACTGTGCAGGTTTCATGTGTCTCATGATGAGAGTAGTAGTACTGTGCAGGTTTCATGTGTCTCATGATGAGAGTAGTAGTACTGTGTGGGTGTCGTGTCTCATGATGAGAGTAGTAGTACTGTGCGGGCGTACATCGTTCTTCAGTTTCTCAATGTTTGTGAATCTGCCATACACACAGACTTCTTGGGAGGCTGCATGTAAATTTGGCCCTCCACATACATCAGGGTTGGGGGTAACCACATGTCCCCCTCAGGCCTCTCTTTCATCATGTGGTTTGTAATCTTACAACTTTGGCCATCAATTTTCAAGGAAAGTTGGAAACATTTCTCCTCCTTAGTTTAATAGTGGTGAAAGATTTGCTGCACACTTGATGTAATCATCTGGATGAAAGAAATGATAGCAGTGAGAGGGTTGAGGCCATTATCAGATCACCTTCTATCAGCCTGTGTGATGACTACTGTGCAGCCTCCACATTACACGACCCCTGTGATCACAGCGGAGGCTGCCATGGTTCTGAGTGTACTGTCCTCCAGGTTTATCATCTCATCCTTGCCTTATATATAATCAGGTAATAAGTCTCCAGAACCGGGACACGTCGGATCAGTAAACAGTCTTGTGTGTTGTGACCAAACACACCTGCTGGCCACATCACTCGCCAACGGAGACCAGAGAAATATTGGTATTTTATAGAGGAGCAGCTGCTGAATACATAGTGTATCTCTGAGAAAAGCTCATAAATGGCCACAAAGCAAAACACAAAGTTATTCCTGGAAGTGGTGACATGACTGTGTCATCAGAGTCTCATCCGGCTTCGGTCACATGATCACGTTCTGCTAGAAACAAACTCAGATAAGAAAAGAAAATTGATGTGAGCGGTGTCTGAGACTGGTGAATGGCAAATGAATAATGGTCACACCCAACTGTAACCATCCTACCATTTACATGTCTCCTATGTCTCACATATTCCTTCATTTACATATCCAACTGTTTCCATCCCCTCTTTTTTTACCCGTTTCCTGGTCCCTATTGTTTTCTGTCTATTGTTTTTTTTTCTTATTGTTTCCTATTTTCTATTGTTCTTTTTCCCTATTGTTTCCTGTTCCCTATTTTTTCCTTGTCTCTACTGTTTCTTGCTCACTATTGTTTCCTGTTTTCTATTGTTTCTTATTCTCTTCTATTTACATTGCTTTTGTTTCCTTTTCCCTATCATTGCATGTTCTTTACTGTTGTTTGATCCCTATTATTTTCTGTTTCCTATTGTTTCCTTTTCCTTATTGGTTTCTTTTCTCTATTATTTCCTATTCCCTACATTTTACATTCCTCAGTGTTTGATGTTCTTTATTATTTTCTGTTCCCTGTTGTTTCATGTCCCCTATTATTTACATTCCCTTATTGTTTACATTACTAGTTGTTTCTTTCCTTGTTTCCTATGTTCCATTGTTTCATTTGTTTCCTGGTCGCTATTGTTTACAGTCTATTATTTCCTGTTCCCTATTACTTCCTGTTTTATATTGTTTCCTATATCCCATTGTTTCATGTTTGCTGTTGTTTCCTTTCACTATTGTTTTGTGTTCACCATTGTTTCCTGTTATCTATTGTTTCCTGTTTCCCATTGTTTCATGTTCTCTCTTATTTCCTGTTCTCTGTTGTCTCCTGTTCCCCATTGTTTCCTGTTGTTTCCTGTTCCCCATTGTTTCCTTTTTCTCATTGTCTCCTGTTATCTATTGTTTCCTGTTCTCTGTTGTTTCCTGTTTCCCATTGTTTTCTGTTTCCTATTGTTTCCTGTTCCCCATTGTTTCCTGATATCTGTTGTTTCCTGTTCTCTGTTCTTTCCTGTTTCCTGTTCCCCATTGTTTCCTGGTCTCTGTTGTCTCCTGTTCCCCATTGTTTCCTGGTCTCTGTTGTCTCCTGTTCTCCATTGTTTCCTGGTCTTTGTTGTCTCCTGTTCCCCATTGTTTCCTGGTCTCTGTTGTCTCCTGTTCCCCATTGTTTCCTGGTCTCTGTTGTCTCCTGTTCCCCATTGTTTCCTGGTCTCTGTTGTCTCCTGTTCCCCATTGTTTCCTGGTCTCTGTTCTCTTCTGTTCCCCATTGTTTCCTGGTCTCTGTTGTCTCCTGTTCCCCATTATTTCCTGGTCTCTGTTCTCTCCTGTTCCCCATTGTTTCCTGGTCTCTGTTGTCTCCTGTTCCCCATTGTTTCCTGGTCTCTGTTGTCTCCTGTTCCCCATTGTTTCCTGGTCTCTGTTGTCTCCTGTTCCCCATTGTTTCCTGGTCTCTGTTGTCTCCTGTTCCCCATTGTTTCCTGGTCTCTATTGTCTCCTGTTCCCCATTGTTTCCTGTCTCATTGTTTCCTGTTTCCCATTGTTTCCTGTCTTTAGTTGTTTCCTGTTCCCTATTGTTTCCTGTTCGCCATTGTTTACTGATTTCTGTTGTTTCCTGTTCCCTATTGTTTCCTGTTTCCCATTGTTTCCTGTTTCCCCTTGTTTCCTGTTCCCTATTGTTTCCTGTTTCCCATTGTTTCCTGGTCTCTGTTGTTTCCTGGTCTCTGTTGTTTCCTGTCTCTCATTGTTTCCTGTCTCTCATTGTTTCCTGTTCTCTGTTGTTTCCTGTTCCCTATTGTTTCCTGTTTCCCATTGTTTCCTGGTCTCTGTTGTTTCCTGGTCTCTGTTGTTTCCTGTCTCTCATTGTTTCCTGTTCTCTGTTGTTTCCTGTTCCCCATTGTTTCCTTTTCTCTGTTGGTTCCTGTCTCTCATTGTTTCCTGTTCCCCATTGTTTCCTGTTTCCCTGTTGTTTTCCTGTTCCCTGTTGTTTCCTGTTCCCTATTGTTTCCTGTTCTATGTTGTTTCCTGGTATCTGTTGTTTCCTGGTCTCTTTTGTCTCCTGTTCCCCATTGTTTCCTCTTCTCTTTTGTCTCCTGTTCCCCATTGTTTACTCTTCTCTGTTGTTTCCTGTTCCCCATTGTTTCCTTTTCTCTGTTGTTTCCTGTCTCTCATTGTTTCCTGTTCCCCATTGTTTCCTGTTCCCCATTGTTTCCTGTTCCCCATTGTTTACTGTTCTCTGTTGTTTCCTGTTCCCTATTGTTTCCTGTTTCCCATTGTTTCCTGGTCTCTGTTGTTTCCTGGTCTCTGTTGTTTCCTGTCTCTCATTGTTTCCTGTTCTCTGTTGTTTCCTGTTCCCCATTGTTTCCTTTTCTCTGTTGGTTCCTGTCTCTCATTGTTTCCTGTTCCCCATTGTTTCCTGTTCCCTGTTGTTTCCTGTTCCCTGTTGTTTCCTGTTCCCTATTGTTTCCTGTTCTATGTTGTTTCCTGGTATCTGTTGTTTCCTGGTCTCTTTTGTCTCCTGTTCCCCATTGTTTCCTCTTCTCTTTTGTCTCCTGTTCCCCATTGTTTACTCTTCTCTGTTGTTTCCTGTCTCTCATTGTTTCCTGTTCCCCATTGTTTCCTGTTCCCCATTGTTTACTGTTCTCTGTTGATTCCTGTTCCCCATTGTTTCCTGTTCCCCATTGTTTCCTGGTCTCTGTTGATTCCTGTTCCCTATTGTTTCCTGTTCCCCATTGTTTCATGTTATCTATTGTTTCCTGTTCCTTATCGGTTTCTATTTAGCGGTTAAGATTTACTAAACCTGACTTAAAATCCGGTTTAGAATTAGACTGGATTCACCCAGTGGCTCACCCTAGAATATACATGTGGTGCCTCCCTATACCGTCTCGTCTATTTTCTCTACCTTCTGTCTCTCTTACTTTAACCCAATTTTTGAACCAAAACTTTGGCTTCTTCCCCCATTTTCCCACTAAATCCGAGAATTTTGGAGTTTAAAATAGTTCTTCAATAATTTGTAATACTAGTTTTGCCCAGATACGGCTTTTCCTGTTTTTTGGTGTTTCTTTATGTATTCTTGTAGGGAAAATTAGAAACAGATGTTGGCCGTATTAATGACCCTATAATCTGCTTTGTAATATATTTTTACACTTATGGTAAAGTTTCTACTTCTCTGACATTTTTTTCAGATATATCATGCTCAGGGTGTGGTGTTTTTATTTTGTCATGCATTCTCCTATAGGCTTCATTACAGAGAAGTCTCTAGTAAAAGCTGTGTGTGCAGGAGGCGGATGGATTCCACATTCCTTGTTCTTTACTTTCTCCTACTTTCCTTGTTGTTTCTTACTTTCACTGTGGTTTCTCTTTATCTGTGGTTTTGCTCCTGTGTTTCTGCACCTTCCTTGTGTATTACAGACCGTTTTGGAGCTTACATGTTTCTTCACCATTTATTCCTCTTATTTTCATATATTTTACTTAATGTATATATACATACATACTACTCCTATTTTAATATCTTGTTACATATTCCCATTTGTTGCACATTCCCTTTTATTACACATTCCCAATTGTTACACATTCTCTATTGTTACACATTTCTTCAGTTACACATTCTCTATTGTTACACATTTCTTCAGTTACACATTCCCTATTGTTAAAAATTAGATTGAAAAAAACAGGCACTGACCTTATGTGGCTAGAAGTATTCCAGATGGAAGAAGGGCGTCCAGTGTACCGGTGATGCTCAGCACAGTTGGAGACAATCAATTGTAAGAAGATGCAGCACTCATCCGGTTCAGGTTTTCATGCAGCTTTATTCAAACCATGGGGTCAACAAGCAAAGGAGGGAGGGAGTGCAGGGACTTTGGTCACCATTTCGTGCCTGCTGACGCTTCTATGGGCCCCAGATACAAAGTGTATCTTGGACCTGTAGAAGCGTCAACAGGCGCAAAACGGTGACTGAAGTCCCTGCACTCCCTCCCTCCTTTGCTTGTTGATCCCATGGTTTGAATAAAGCCGCATGAAAACCTGAACCGGATGAGTGTCGCATCTTCTTACAATTCCCTATTATTACATATTCCCTTTTGTTACACGTTCCTTCTGTTACACATTCCCAATTGTTACACATATTCCTTCTGTTACACATTCCCAATTGTTACACATTCTGTACTGTTACACAGTTCCTCCTGTTGCACATTCCCTCCTGTTACACATTCCCTCCTGTTACACATTCCCTCCTGTTACACATTCCCTATTGTTACATTTTCCCTTCTATTCCACATTTTCTATTGTTACACATTCTTAATTGTTAGACATTTCATATTGTTATACATTCCGTACTGTTATTTATTCCCTATTGTTACACATTCCTTATTGTTATACATGCTGTATTGTTACACATTCCCTATTGTTACACATTACCTGTTGTTCAGTCAGCTTTTTCCTACTAACTTACACTACCTGTTGTTACACATTCCCTTTAGTTACACATGCCCTATTGTTACACACTCTCTCCTGTTACACAATCCCTATTCTCACATGTTCCTTATTGTTACACATTCCCTATTGTTTACATTCCCTCGTTACACAATCCCTATTATTACCCATTCCCTACTGTTACATATTCCCTATTGTTACACATTCCCTACTGTTACACATTCCCTATTGTTACACATTCTCTACTGTTACATATTCCCTATTGTTACACATTCCCTCATGTTACACATTCTATACTGTTACACATTCCCTTCTGTTACACATTCCTTCCTGTTACACATTCCCTTCTGTTACACATTCTCTACTGTTACATAGTCCCTATTCTTACACATTCCCTACTGTTACACATTCTATATTGTTACACATTCCCTTCTGTTACACATTACCTGTTGTTAGACATCCCTTCCTGTTACACTTTCCCTTCTATTACACATTCCCTATTATTACACATTCCCTTCTGTTACACATTCCCTATTATCACACATTCCCTTCTGTTACACATTCCCTATTGTTTACATTCCTCATTGTTTTCTCTCCATTATTTGTACAAAACAATATTGGCATCACCATGGAGTGCTGGTATTTTTCTTAATACACATCCTATGCTCACATGTTAGGATCCATCTGTCATTAATTTCCAGCCCATATAATTTAAATCATATTTTTTGTAATTCATGTATAAAAGTATAGTCTCCTATTTCCATCCACAACCTTTTGCTCTCCAAATTTTCTTTCTTTCTCAGTATGGGACACACTACGACACCCTTAATTAATGCCACTTTCATGCTGCCATTCCTAAGTGAGCCTTTTAGGGGTGCATAACAAACTCTAAACCTTGCCTCTTGCTCCTATTCTCCCATTCTTGGAAGGTGATGAGTGGTTTACCATTGGGTTTCTACCACCTGTGGGCCCCAGTGAGGCCCCACGGGCTCCTGCATATATACAGTACATGTATACTGCCCTGTAATGATTGGGCCTGGAGTATAATGCCGCTTTTTACATTTGTCTTATGGAAAATCCGTAAGGGGAAATATTTGGGCTGATAGAATAGTCCAGGACTAATAATAATAATATAATGTATATTTAGCTCTAGAACAACACGCTGGAGACTTTTTTACTGACTCGGCCGTTTTAGCTTTAACTCTACGGTGGCACTGAGGCATCCTGGGAGGAAGCCAATATCTACATCGGTGCAGAACTGAGCGCCCGCCGCCGCCAAGATGTGTATAAAATCCAATTGTGCTCATTGACGGCGTTTTACAAGGGATTTAAGAGGAAAACATTAAAATTCTGGCAATTAACCCATTTACTGCCAGAACAGATTTCAGCTGTTATGTCACCTAAATTTACGACATGCGAGAAAATTCTTAAAAAGTGCAAAGTCACCTGAACACCTCTGTGTTTCCCCAACTGAGGGTTTATTCAGTGGCCCCGATTATTGCAAATCTGTTATAGCATTAGTCTTTTTCCATAGGCCAAAGGGACATTTGGGGCCCCCTGGGCTACAGGGCCATGGTACAATTGCAACCCCTGCACCTATTATAGTTACGCCGAAGGGTTTATTATAATTGTATCCGGTATAGAGAATCCTCTGTGAATCCTCTGGTTCACAATGTATCAGTCTGGGGTCCAGGAGATCACACACTGGATACAATTGTAACAAACTGCAAGTATTAGGCTATGTTCACACACTGGGTTTTGCTGTGTTTTAGCTGCATTTTTTTCCTTGGTCTTATTCAAATACATAGTAATAAATAGCTGAATATTTCATTCCAAGCAAAACCTATGAAATTCTAGATTGTCGTGCACACATACAGAAAGTCTGTTTATTTCCAACAGAAAAAGAGAGAGGAAGAGAGAAGAAAGAGAAGAGAGAGGGGTGAGAAAGAAGAAAGAGACATACAGAGGTACAGAGGGAAGAGAGAGAGATAGAAGGAGAGAGAGGGAAAGAGAGTAGAGAGAGGGAGGAAGAGCGAGCGAAAGAGAGGGAGAGAGAAGAGAGAGGGTGAGAAAAAGGAGAGAGGAGATTGAGCAAGGGTGAGAGAGGGAGTGAGAGAGAGAGTAAAAAAGAGAGGAAGAGAGAATGAGTGAGAGAGAGGAAAGAGATTAGAGAGAGGGGGATAGAGAAAGGGAAAGAGAGAGAGATTGAGAGTGAGAGAAGTAAGAGAAGAGAGAGAATGAGAGAAGGAGAGAGGGGAGAGAGATATACAGAAATAGAGGGGGTGACAGAAGAAAGAGAGAAAGAAAAGAGAGTGAGGAAGAGAGAGGGAGAGAGAGGAAGAAAGAGATATAGAGAGGAGAGATATAGAGATAGAGAGGGAGAAAGACGAAAGAGATGGAGAAAGAGACAGAAGAGAGAGGGGGAGAGAGAAAGAGAGAGAGATATAGAGGGGAAAGAGAGATACAGAGATAGAGAGGGTGACAGAGAAGAAAGAAAGAGAGAGGGAGAAAGAGGGAAGAGAGAGGGGGAGAGAGGGAACAGAGAGATACAGAGATAGAGAGGATGACAGAAGAATGAGAGAAAAAAAAGAGAGGGAGAAAAAGAGGGGGAGAGAGGAAGAGATATAGAGGGGAAAGATACAGAGATAGAGAGGGTGACAGAAGAAAGAGAAGAGAGAGAGGGAGAGAGAGAAGAAAAAGAATAGAGAAAAAGAGGGAGAGAGAACAAACAGCCAGGGGGATGAACTAAAAAGCAGAGGAGGAAAACGCACCAAAAAAACGCATAGAACGTATTGCAAAGAGATCTTTATCTATTCAAAATAGAACAGATTTTGTTGAAGAAAAACCCTCATCAAAAACCCCCTGTGTGAGCACAGCCCTATAGGGAGGGATGGGATCTTCAGCCTGTGGATGTGAAGTTGAAGGTTTCCTTCAATGACAGCAGCAAAAAGTCTTAAAAATGCTGAATATGGGAACCCAGAAGGTAGATCTTATCAGGGAGGAGTTTGAGGCTTTGCACGTGGTTTGTATCATTGGGCGCATCGTTATATATATTACACTTGTGTCTGGAGCTGGACTGTAACTTCTTATAAAGTTGGGGGATTCCTAAATCTGTCTTACATCTTAGCATCACTGACTGCACCCGGGGATGATCGCTGCTGCAGATTGCACATTGCTAATTTATTGGTGCAAAAAAAAGTTTTCATGAATTATTGATGTTTTTAGTTGTAGAATTGGTGAGATCAGCGTCTACTAATGTATCCTCAGGCTGGAGTCACATGAGAGGTGGCAGTGTTATTTGGAAATAATATTGATATCAGCTGTATTTTATGTCTGGTGAAGGGCAAATGAAAGGTGGAAACGTTGAGTCGGACCCTATGGGTTCCTGTGTCCTATTTCTCGCCGGGTGTTTTCCTCATGTTCCTTATTCTTTCCGGTGATCTTAGTCTCTTTTGTTTCCTTGTTCCCTGTTGTTTGTTTTCTATTGTTTCCTGTTACCGTTTGTTGACATGTTTGATAGATTTCACATGTTCCTCATTATTTTCATGTCCTCTTTCTTTACATGTTTGATAGATTTCACATGTTCCTCATTATTTTCATGTCCTCTTTCTTTACATGTTTGATATTTTTCCCTCTTCCTTTATTGATTTTGTGTTCCCTATTCCTTTGCTTTTCCAAACATTTACAGTCCCTTTTATTTACATACAAAGGGCTGGTTTACTAAAACTGACTTCAAATCAGACATCGTTAGACCAGTTTGGGGGACCTGGGATCAGGAGGTCCCAGTGTTTAATCGATCCCAGGTCTGCCATGAAGCCCACGTGACTTATTATCTTGTGGATTTACTTTCTTTCCACTATGAGGGAGTTAAGAGCCATTTACTTTCTAGCTGAAATTTCTCTTAGGCTTAATCCCAGCTGCAGCTTCTTATCATCACTTCCTTCTGCTATATTTACCTGCTCTTGGCTTCACTCCATGCTAGATATAGATTCTCTATAGCTGGGATGGGGAACTCCAGGCCTCGAGGTCCACCAACAATTCATATTTTCAAGATTTCCTTAGCATCACACAGGGGTTGGAATTATCACCAATACAGATGATTCAGTTATAATCTGTGCAATACTAAGGAAATCCTGAAAACATGACCTGTTGATGGCCCTCGAGGCCTGGAGTTCCCCACCTCTGCTATAGAAAATTTATATCTGGCATGAAGTGAAGCCAAGAGCAGGTAAATATAGCAGAATGGAGTGATGATAAGAAGCTGCAGCTGGGATTAAGCCTAAGAGAAATCTCAGCTTGAAAGTAAATGTCCCTTAATTCCGTCATACTGGAGAAGATTTGGAGTCGTTTTATATCTGTTTTCTTCCTTGTTTTGTTTGTTCCATTGCCCTTAAGGGGAGGGAGGATCATATAGGTGAGATGTATCTAGGTGTATACCAAGATATGAGACCCAGGCATCCTCACCTTCTGGGGTTATCTTGGGGACTATGAGACCCAGGCATCTTCACCTTCTGGGGTTATCTTGGGGACTATGAGACCCAGGCATCCTCACCTTCTGGGGTTATGTTGGGGACTATGAGACCCAGGCATCCTCACCTTCTGGGGTTATCTTTGGGACTATGAGTCCCAGGCATCCTCACCTTCTGGGGTTATCTTGGGGACTATGAGACCCAGGCATCCTCACCTTCTGGGGTTATCTTTGGGACTATGAGACCCAGGCATCCTAACCTTCTGGGGTTATCTTGGGGACTATGAGACCCAGGCATCTTCACCTTCTGGGGTTATCTTGGGGACTATGAGACCCAGGCATCCTCACCTTCTGGGGTTATGTTGGGGACTATGAGACCCAGGCATCCTCACCTTCTGGGGTTATCTTTGGGACTATGAGTCCCAGGCATCCTCACCTTCTGGGGTTATCTTGGGGACTATGAGACCCAGGCATCCTCACCTTCTGGGGTTATCTTGGGGACTATGAGACCCAGGCATCCTCACCTTCTGGGGTTATCTTGGGGACTATGAGATCCAGGCATCCTCACCTTCTGGGTTATGTTGGGGACTATGAGACCCAGGCATCCTCACCTTCTGGGGTTATGTTGGGGACTATGAGACCCAGGCATCCTCACCTTCTGGGGTTATCTTGGGGACTATGAGATCCAGGCATCCTCACCTTCTGGGGTTATCTTGGGGACTATGAGACCCAGGCATCCTCACCTTCTGGGGTTATCTTGGGGACAGGGATAGCCTAGGGACGTCTATTATGAGGGTCACCTAAGGTGCCTTGATTCCCCTGTATGTATAGTCATATATAATGGAACGTCTGCAACTTTCCAAAGACGCAGACTGAACTCCCCTCTAATTACAATGGAGTGCGCCCCCTGTGTCCTATTTGTGCAGTGCGGGGAGATACATTGATATTTGAGTTTTCCCCTTTAAAACATCGCCCTCATTACCCTTAGATTTCACTGTTGATCTTTGACCGCACAAATCTAGTTTGATTGCTGATCTCATCAGGAGGATGTAACCTGCGCACATGGCGGTAATGTCAGCTCTGGAGTTCTGCTAATGCTGTTACTCCATGACTTTATTCCACTTACTGTCTGTGGGCTCGGGGTCTGCACCTAACACAATTCCACCCAGATGTGGTTCTACCTTAATAGAGTATCGATTTAATAAACCGCACATTCTTCTGCAGTACCAGCTCTTTACTGTAGGGGTCACTCTTCCCGTCATCCCTGGAGAAATAGCGCCCCCTGCACTGCAGGAATTTAGGGGAAAAGTTTAGAAAATTGGTCACAGGATCATTAGTCCTGGAGGAGCGGGGTGAGATGGGAGCGGACAGCAACAGTCTGGAATATTATCGGCTGGGCAGTCAGGGTTTGGGCATGCTCGGAGTTGTAGTTGTCCCACATAAAAACTAGGGATTAAAGATTAATTGTAATGGCCCACTAGGGGCGCTACTTAGGTAGACTGATTTTGGTTATGATTGACCACTATGAGTGTCACTGACCTTTTGTTATTTGGGGCACCGCTTAGTTTCTTTTGTTGGGATTGGCCACTAGGGGCGCTGCTGAGCTAGTCTAATTTTAGTTGTTATTGGACACTAGGGGCGCTGTTAAGCTAGTCTGATTTTAGCTGTGATTGGCCACTGGGGGGGCTGCTGATCTAGTCTGATTTTAGCTGTGATTGGTCACTAGTGGTGCTGCTGAGCTAGTCTGATTTTAATTGTTATTGGCCACTAGGGGCGCTGCTGAGCTAGCCTGATTTTAGTTCTGATTGGCCACTAGTGGTGCTGCTGAGCTGTTCTGATTTTAATTGTTATTGGCCACTAGGGACGCTGCTGAGCTAGCCTGATTTTAGTTGTGATTGGCCACTAGTGGTGCTGCTGAGCTAATCTAATTTTAGTTATTATTGGCCACTAGGGGCGCTGCTGAGCTATTCTGATTTTAGTTGTGATTGGCCGCTAGTGGCACTGCTGAGCTAGTCTGATTTTAGTTGTGATTGGCCACTAGGGGGGCTGCTGAGCAATTCTTATTTTAGTTGTGATTGGCCACTAGTGGCACTGCTGAGCTAGTCTGATTTTAGTTGTGATTGGCCACTAGGGGCACTGCTGAGCCAGTCTGATTTTAGTTGTGATTGGCCACTAGGGGCACTGCTGAGCCAGTCTGATTTTAGTTGTGATTGGCCACTAATGGTGCTCCTGAGCTAGTCTAATTTTAGTTATTATTGGCCACTAGGGGCGCTGCTGAGCTAGCCTGATTTTAGTTCTGATTGGCCACTAGTGGCACTGCTGAGCTAGTCTGATTTTAGTTGTGATTGGTCACTAGGGCGCCACTTAGTCTGAGATTACCTATTATTGACCACTAGGGGTGACACTTAGTCTTATTTTACCTGTGATTGGCCACTAGGGGCACCACATAGTCTGATATTACCTATTATTGGCCACTTGGGGCGTCACATAGTCTGATATTACTATTATTCTCCACTAGGGGCGCTGTTGATCCGGTCTGTACAGCCCATTATTGATGCCCAGCATTGCAGAATGACCCCATCACTTCTTTCTTTCCCATGACATATCCTCCAGTCTTGTCCCCATTTTCTCGGTTCGCTGTTGGTCCTTCCTCTCGGTCCACACTCCGGGCTCCCGCAGGCGACACAGTGCATGTTTGTTTTCGTCAGTGTGCAGGCACTAAAGATGTCAGATAAATATGTGATCTGTCTACAGATCCAGCATTACATAGGGATCGTGTCAGGGAGACGGAGGGGCTGCACAGGCGGAACGTGCTAACAAATTGTGCCATTTACAGAAGTGTCCTCAGATGATCCGACGTAACCACAGCGCGGCTCAGTACATATTCCTATTAAACCCACATGTGGGACGTTCACTGCCCGCTGGATGGATGGGGGTGACCTCT
Source organism: Allobates femoralis (assembly GCA_033576535.1). Lineage (NCBI taxonomy): Eukaryota > Metazoa > Chordata > Amphibia > Anura > Aromobatidae > Allobates > Allobates femoralis. The sequence continues at coordinate 573,831,309 of JARQOC010000005.1, forward strand.
GCGGAGGAGTCCTGCCAGCACTGAGCTCTGCCCCTGGTGATGATGCCCCTCTGCACGGCTGTGTGTGCGGTTGGTGCCCACTGGTTGGTGAGGGTGACCTCTGGGCTCTGCCCCAGGTGATGATGCCCTTCTGCAGGGCAGTGTGTGAGGTTGGTGCCCGCTGTTAGAATGGGGGTGACCTCTGGGCTCTGCCCCAGGTGATGATGCCGCTCTGCGGGGCTGTGTGTGAGGTTGGTGCCCGCTGGTTAGATGGGGGTGACCTTTAGGCTGTGCACCAGGGTGATGATGCCCCTCTGCAGGGCTGTGTGTGAGGTTGGTGCCCGCTGGTTAGATGGGGGTGACCTCTGGGCTCTTCCCCAGGTGATGATGCCCCTCTGCAGTGCTGTGTGTGAGGTTGGTGCCCGCTGGTTAGATGGGGGTGACCTCTGGGCTCTTCCCCAGGTGATGATGCCCCTCTGCAGGGCTGTGTGTGAGGTTGGTGCCCGCTGGATGGATGGGGGTGACCTCTCTGGAGAAGTCCTGCCAGCACTGGGTTCTGCTCCAGGGTGATGATGCCCTTCTGCGGGGCTTTGTCTGATGTTGGTGCCCGCTGGTGGCACAGTGCAGCCTGACCAGGTCAGTCCATGACTAATTTAATGGTCGAGGCTGATTATGGCAGCGCTTCCTCCAGAAAAACACAGATTATGGTGCCCTGGTGTGGACAGACTCTTCACCCGACCACCGGAGGGAAGGGGAAAAGTGACAAAGGTCCTATAAGGTCAAAGTCATAAAGAGCTGATGCCCAGTTTGTGTGTCAGGACTTACTGACCCTGGGCCTTAGGGTGATGGTTAAAGGGAATCAGTCAGCAGGGTTTTGCTATGTGATCTCAGGACAGCATGTTATAGGGTTTAAACACAGAATTCAGTGGTAGATCACTTATCAGGCTGTGTGCTGTTGTTTACTTACAGCACACTTATTATCCGGACTACAGCTCACAGGAATTGAAGCCCGTACATGCCACCTCGCCACCTGCCATATTACATGGAGGGACATTTCTCCTTTACTCTTTATTGTATAAATTCATTATATTTTATGCCTCCCAATGAGATAAACCTAAAAGAGTAGAGAGGCAGTCTACTGTACAGCATACAAGTCTATGTAGCATTAAGATCCCTTTCCTTGTACAGCAGATAATACAGGTCTATGCAGTATGGAGATACAGTTGTGGCCAAAAGTATTGACACCCCTGCAATTCTGTCAGATAATCCTCAGTTTCTTCCTGTAAATGATTGCAATCACAAATTCTTTGCTATTATTATCTTCATTTAATTTGTCTTCAATGAAAAAACACAAAAAGAATTGTCCTAAAGCCAAATTGGATCTAATTCCACCAAACATAAAAAAGGGGGTGGACAGAAGTATTGGCACTGTTAGAAATATCATGTGATGCTTCTCTAATTTGTGTAATTAACAGCACCTGTAACTTACCTGTGGCACCTAACAGGTGTTGGCAATAACTAAATCACACTTGCAGCCAGTTGACATGGATTAAAGTTGACTCAATCTCTGTCCTGTGTCCTTGTGTGTACCACACTGAGCATGGAGAAAAGAAAGAAGACCAAAGAACTGTCTGAGGACTTGAGAAACCAAATTGTGAGGAAGCATGAGCAATCTCAAGGCTACAAGTCCATCTCCAAAGACCTGAATGTTCCTGTGTCTACCGTGCGCAGTGTCATCAAGAAGTGTAAAGCCCATGGCACTGTGGCTAACCTCCCTAGATGTGGACGGGAAAGAAAAATTGACGAGAGATTTCAACGCAAGATTGTGCGGATGGCGGATAAAGAACATCGACTAACATCCAAACAAGTTCAAGCTGCCCTGCAGTCCGAGGGTACAGCAGTGTCACCCCGTACTATCCGTCTGCGTCTGAATGAAAAGGGACTGTATGGTAGGAGACCCAGGAAGACCCCACTTCTTACCCCGAGACATAAAAAAGCCAGGCTGGAGTTTGCCAAAACTTACCTGAGAAAGCCTAAAACGTTTTGGAAGAATGTTCTCTCTTTTTGGGCAAAGGCATCAACATCGAGTTTACAGGAGAAAAAAGAGGCATTCAAAGAAAAGAACACGGTCCCTACAGTCAGACATGGCGGAGGCTCCCTGATGTTTTGGGGTTGCTTTGCTGCCTCTGGCACTGGACTGCTTGACCGTGTGCATGGCATTATGAAGTCTGAAGACTACCAACACATTGTGCAGCATAATGTAGGGCCCAGTGTGAGAAAGCTGGGTCTCCCTCAGAGGTCATGGGTCTTCCAGCAGGACAATGACCCAAAACACACTTCAAAAAGCTCTAGAAAATGGTTTGAGAGAAAGCACTGGAGACTTCTAAGGTGGCAGCAATGAGTCCAGACCTGAATCCCATAGATCACCTGTGGAGAGATCTAACAATGGCAGTTTGGAGAAGGCGCCTTCACATATCAGGGACCTGGAGCAGTTTGCCAAAGAAGAATGGTGTAAAATTCCAGCAGAGCATTGTAAGAAACTCATTGATGGTTACCGGAAGCGGCTGATCGCAGTTATTTTGGCTAAAGGTTGTGCAACCAAGTATTAGGCTGAGGGTGCCAATACTTTTGTCTGGCCCATTTTTGGAGTTTTGTGTGAAATGATCAATGTTTTGCTTTTTGCTTCTTTCTCTTTTTGTGTTTTTTCATTGAAGACAAATTAAATGAAGATAATAATAGCAAAGAATTTGTGATTGCAATCATTTTCAGGAAGAAACTGAGGATTATCTGACAGAATTGCAGGGGTGTCAATACTTTTGGCCACAACTGTACATCCCCCTGTACAGCAGATAATACAGGTCTATGCAGCATGGAGATACATCCCCCTGTACAGCAGATAATACAGGTCTATGCAGCATGGAGATACATCCCCCTGTACAGCAGATAATACAGGTCTATGCAGAATGGAGATACATCCCCTGTACAGCAGATAATACAGGTCTATGCAGCATGGAGATACATCCCCCTGTACAGCAGATAATACAGGTCTATGCAGCATGGAGATACATCCCCCTGTACAGCAGATAATACAGGTCTATGCAGCATGTAGATACATCCCCCTGTACAGCAGATAATACAGGTCTATGCAGAATGGAGATACATCCCCTGTACAGCAGATAATACAGGTCTATGCAGCATGGAGATACATCCCCCTGTACAGCAGATAATACAGGTCTATGCAGCATGGAGATACATCCCCCTGTACAGCAGATAATACAGGTCTATGCAGCATGGAGATACATCCCCCTGTACAGCAGATAATACAGGTCTATGCAGCATGGAGATACATCCCCCTGTACAGCAGATAATACAGGTCTATGCAGAATGGAGATACATCCCCTGTACAGCAGATAATACAGGTCTATGCAGCATGGAGATACATCCCCCTGTACAGCAGATAATACAGGTCTATGCAGCATGGAGATACATCCCCCTGTACAGCAGATAATACAGGTCTATGCAGCATGGAGATACATCCCCCTGTACAGCAGATAATACAGGTCTATGCAGCATGGAGATACATCCCCCTGTACAGCAGATAATACAGGTCTATGCAGCATGGAGATACATCCCCCTGTGCAGCAGATAATACAGGTCTATGCAGCATGGAGATACATCCCCCTGTACAGCAGATAATACAGGTCTATGCAGCATGAATATACATCCCCCTGTACAGCAGATAATACAGGTCTATGCAGCATGGAGATACATCCCCCTGTACAGCAGATAATACAGGTCTATGCACATGGAGAATCATTCCCCTGTACAGCAGATAATACAGGTCTATGCAGCATGGAGGATCAGTCAGTTATGCAGTGTGTGCAGCATGGGGTGGCGGTGGAGTTGCCCTTTAAGCGGCCGGGCGTTCTTGGACACTTTCATGGGAACGTTTCCTTCGCTTCGTCTGGACGCAGAACAGGGGAAATTGTTCTCTTGTTCTTCTGTCCAAATAGTTTTAGAAACCAGAAAAGAGAAGTTTGGCCCCAAGAATCCGCTGCGGAGAATAATCACTTCCAGCCGCCCCGGCAGATCACGGCCCTCCTCTTTTTTGTCTTTTTGTTTTATATTTAATGTCTAGAACAATGAATAAATGTATGAGGAGCGTCCGAAGCGCCGGGCGTGAAATTGCCACAGATACAGACACAAGAATTAGGGAAATTCTCCAATATGGCTCCTGTGATCCGGAGAGATGACAGGAGGCGGCAGGGACCCGCACTGACCACGACTCATCTCTCTCCTCTGTGTCTAGGGGATTATGAGAATAAGGCGGCCATACTGGATCTGGGGCCCCGGGGGCCTACAATGTAAGGGGCCCCTGGAGAGAACATGTACATGCAGGGGGAGATATACTACATATATCGGTGGAGTTCCCTTGTATATATAGGTAGAAGTTAACCCTGTATGTATAGGTGAGTTTGCCTGTATGTATAGGTGGAGTTTTCCTGTTGTATAGATGGAGTTTCCTTTTACGTATAGGTGGAATTGCTCTTTATATATAGATGGAGTTACTCTGTATGTATAGGTGGAGTTGCTCTTTATATAGCTGGAGTTACCCTGTATGTATAGATGGAGTTCCCCTGTATGTATAAGTGGAGTTCCCCTTTATGTATAAGTGGAGTTCCCCTTTATGTATAGGTGGAGTTACCCTGTATGAATAGGTGGAGTTACCCTTTATGTACAAGTGGAATTCCCCTTTATGTATAGGTGGAGTTGCTCTTCATATATTGGTGGAGTTACCCTGTATGTATATATGGAGTTACCCTGTATGTATAGGGGGAATTGCTCTTTATATATAGGTGGAGTTACCCTGTATGTATAGCTGAAGGTACCCTGTATGTATAGGTGGAGTTCCCCTTTATGTATAGGTGGAAGTGCTCTTTATATGTAGGTGGAGTTGCCCTATATGTATAGGTGGAGTTACCCTGTATGTATAGGTGGAGCTTCTCTTTACATATAGGTGGAGTTCCCCTGTATGTATAGGTGGAAGTACTCTTTATATGTAGGTGGAGGTACCCTGTATGTAGAGGTGGAGTTCCCCTTTATGTATAGGTGGAGGTGCTCTTCATATATTGGTGGAGTTACCCTGTATGTATATATGGAGTTACCCTGTATGTATAGGGGGAATTGCTCTTTATATATAGGTGGAGTTACCCTGTATGTATAGCTGAAGGTACCCTGTATGTATAGGTGGAGTTCCCCTTTATGTATAGGTGGAAGTGCTCTTTATATGTAGGTGGAGTTGCCCTATATGTATAGGTGGAGTTACCCTGTATGTATAGGTGGAGCTTCTCTTTACATATAGGTGGAGTTCCCCTGTATGTATAGGTGGAAGTACTCTTTATATGTAGGTGGAGGTACCCTGTATGTAGAGGTGGAGTTCCCCTTTATGTATAGGTGGAGGTGCTCTTTATATGTAGGTGGAGTTGCCCTATATGTATAGGTGGAGTTGCCCTATATGTATAGGTGGAGTTACCCTTTATGTATAATTGGAGTTCCCCTTTATATATAGGTGGAGTTGCTCTTTATATATAGGAGGAGTTACCCTGTATGTATAGGTGGAGTTGCTCTTTATACACTGTGTTCCAAATTATTATGCAAATGTTCTTTTTCTCTGATTTTTCTAAATAGTCGGTGCAGATGACAGTCAGGGCCGCTTTACACACACCAACTTCTGTGACCAACTTCTGTGACCAACTTCTGAACAGATCTCTGGTTGCAGTGAAATCATGGACACTGTTCTATTTTGTTGCCGTGTACAAATGTAACAATGTGTCCATGATTTCACTGCAACCAGAGATCTGCGAACAATATCTGCACAGATATCTGTGTGTGTAACGTGGCCGTTAGTGTAATAAAAGTCATCACCCGATAGAGGATACATCAAATTTTATTGAAGAAATCTCCCTATGATAACAGTATAATCTTCAAAATTAAAACAAACCTCTACATGCCCTGTTCCACATTATTCGGCACAGGAGAGTTTCTAAACATTTGATATGTTTGAAAGAACTGAAAATGTTCATTTGTTGAATTTGCAGCATTAGAAGGTCACATTCACTGAAATAAAAAGCTATTTAACTCCAAAACATCCTAACAGGCCAAGTTACACGGTAACATAGGAACCCTACTTTGTTATCAGCTTCACAATTCTTGCATCCATTGATATTGTGAGTTTCTGGAGAGTTTCTGCTTGTATTTCTTTGCATGATGTCAGAGTCGCCTCCCAGAGCTGCTGTTTTGATGTGAACTGCCTCCCACCCTCAGATCTTTTGCTTGATTATACTCCTAAGGTTCTCTATAGGGTTGAGGTCAGGGGAAGATGGTGGCCACGCCATGGGTTTATCTCCTTTTGTGCCCATAGCAGCCAATGGCACAGAGGTATTCTTTGTAGCATGAGATGGGGCATTGTCATGCATGAGGAGGATTTTGCTCCTGTTTTTGCTTTTTGTACCATGGAGGAAAGTTCTCAGTCAGAAACTCTATATACTTTGCAGAGGTCATTTTCACACCTTCAGGAACCTTAAAGGGGCCTACCAGCTGTTTCCCAATGATTCCAGCCCAAAACAAAGACTCCTCCACCTCCTTGCTGACGTCGCAGCTTTGTTGGGACATGGTGGCATCCACCAACCATCCACTACTCCATCCATCTGGACCATCCAGGGTTGCTCGGCACTCATCAGTAAACAAGACTGGTTGACAATTAGTCTTCATGTATATCTGGACCCACTGCAACTGTTTCTGCTTGTGAGCACTGTTTAATTGAAAAAAAATAAAAATAAAACCCTATGACACTTAAAACCAATTTGCATAATAATTTGGAACACAGTGTATATAGGTGGAGTTACCTTGTATGTATATATGGAGTTATCATGTATGTATAGGTGGAGTTGCCCTTTATATATAGGTGGAGTTGCCCTTTATATGTAGGTGGAGAAACCCTGCATGTATAGGTGGAGCCAGACTAACCCTTTATGTATAGGTGGAGTTTCTTTTTATGTATAGATGGAGTTACCTTATCTGTATCTTATCATGTATCTCTGTATACTGGGAGCTCCCCCTAGTGGTGACTGCAGACAGGATCTTATCATGTATCTCTGTATACAGGGAGCTCCCCCTAGTGGTGACTGCAGACAGGATCTTATCATGTATCTCTGTATACAGGGAGCTCCCCATAGTGGTGGTGCAGACAGGATCTTATCATGTATCTCTGTATACAGGGAGCTCCCCCTAGTGGTGACTGCAGACAGAATCGTATCATGTATTTCTGTATACAGGGAACTCCCCCTAGTGGTGACTGCAGACAAGATCTTATCATGTTTCTCTGTATACAGGGAGCTCCCCCTAGTGGTGACTGCAGACAGGATCTTATCATGTATCTCTGTATACAGGGAGCTCCCCCTAGTGGTGACTGCAGACAGGATCTTATCATCTATCTCTGTATACAGGGAGCTCCCCCTAGTGGTGACTGCAGACAGAATCTTATCATCTATCTCTGTATACAGGAAGCTCCCCCTAGTTGTGGCTGCAGACAGAATCTTATCATGTATCTCTGTGTACAGGGAGCTCCCCCTAGTGGTGACTGCAGACAGGATCTTATCATGTATCTCTGTATACAGGGAGCTTCCCCTAGTGGTGACTGCAGACAGAATCTCATCATGTATCTCTATATACAGGGAGCTCCCCCTAGTGGTGACTGCAGACAGGATCTTATCATCTATCTCTGTATACAGGGAGCTCCCCCTAGTGGTGACTGCAGACAGGATCTTATCATGTATCTCTGTATACAGGGAGCTCCCCCTAGTGGTGACTGCAGACAGGATCTTATCATGTATCTCTGTATACAGGGAGCTCCCCCTAGTGGTGACTGCAGACAGGATCTTATCATGTATCTCTGTATACAGGGAGCTCCCCCTAGTGGTGGCTGCAGACAGGGTCTTATCATGTATCTCTCTATACAGGGAGCTCCCTCTAGTGGTGGCTGCAGACAGGATCTTATCATGTATCTCTCTATACAGGGAGCTCCCCCTAGTGGTGGCTGCAGACAAGATCTTATCATGTATCTCTGTATACAGGGAGCTCCCCCTAGTGGTGACTGCAGACAGGATCTTATCATGTATCTCTGTATACAGGGAGCTCCCCCTAGTGGTGGCTGCAGACAGGATCTTATCATGTATCTCTGTATACAGGGAGCTCCCCCTAGTGGTGGCTGCAGACAGGATCTTATCATGTATCTCTGTATACAGGGAGCTCCCCCTAGTGGTGGCTGCAGACAGGGTCTTATCATGTATCTCTGTATACAGGGAGCTCCCCCTAGTGGTGACTGCAGACAGAATCTTATCATGTATCTCTGTATACAGGGAGCTCCCCTAGTGGTGACTGCAGACAAGATCTTATCATGTTTCTCTGTATACAGGGAGCTCCCCCTAGTGGTGACTGCAGACAGGATCTTATCATGTATCTCTGTATACAGGGAGCTCCCCCTAGTGGTGACTGCAGACAGGATCTTATGTATCTCTGTATACAGGGAGCTCCCCCTAGTGGTGACTGCAGACAGGATCTTATCATGTATCTCTGTATACAGGGAGCTCTCCCTAGTGGTGACTGCAGACAGAATCTTATCATGTATCTCTGTATACAGGGAGCTCCCCCTAGTGGTGACTGCAGACAGCGTCTTATCATGTATCTCTGTATACAGGGAGCTCCCCCTAGTGGTGGCTGCAGACAGGATCTTATCATGTATCTCTGTATACAGGGAGCTGTTATAAGGGAGTCTGCAGCTTCCTTCCCGCTCTCTGTCTCTTCTTATGATTTACATTTTTGTGAAACCATAGATGCTTTTTAAGAAAACGAGAAACGTTACATATTTATCCAATTTCGAAATTAAATTACAAAAATAAAATAATAAGAGTGTATTTTTTGAAGTGATGGATATAATCTCCTTCCAGCGTTTTGCACCCTTGAGAGGTGCAGTTCTCTTGGCCGCATTGTATAATGTGTCCATTTGCTGTGGAATTCGGCCCCTCGCTGGGTCCGGACTGACTGCGCTCACTGTGGACCCGCAGCGTCCATCTCTGGGTAAATAGCTCAGCACACTGCCTCTTCTGTTGCTGCGGAGTTAACCCCTTAGATGCCGGGCCGCTCCTTTTAAAAAGCTTCTTTCTGGACCCAAAAAAAAGGCACCAAAGTAAAAAACAAAACTGACGGTGAAGTTCCCGCGCTGCGGCCGCTGCTCCTCGCTTCATCCTTGGCAGCGTTTCATGAGCAAATATTTTCTTGTCAAATCCAGCAGATGATAGACACATCCTCCTCAGTTCTCCATCCTGGTGATGTCATCGGAGGCAGTGACATCATGGGAACAGGTAAGATTAATGGGGCTGGACGGAGGAGGCGAGCTGTGTCCTCAGGATCAGCACCCCCTCACCCCCTCGTTCCCTCGCCCCCACGTTCCCTCACCCCCTCGTTCCCTCGCCCCCTCGTTCCCTCGCCCCCTTGTCCCCACGTTCCCTCGCCCCCTCATTCCCTCATCCCCTCGCCTCCTCACCCCCTTGTCCCCTCACCCCCTCATCCCCTCACCCCCTCGTCCCCTCGCCCCCTCGTTACCTTGCCCCCTCGTCCCCTGGCCCCCTCGTCCCCTCACCCCCTCGTCCCCTTACCCCCTCACCCCCTCGTTACCTCACCCCCTCGCCCCCTCCAGCTTCATTCATGGAACAGAGAAGAGTCAGAATATTATTATTATTATTTCATCTGTGGCTTTAACTCTTTCTTGGAGACTGTGCGGAGTCTCCGGGGTTCTCATGTAGAGACCGAGAACATGAACACGGAGGAGAAACATGTTCTCTTTTTTGTACATTTTTTCATTTATTTATTTCTTATTTCATAACTTTCACTAATTTTCTATCAGATAAAAGAGAAGTGAAATCCCTTGGATGAATGTGAACATTCCGGAACCTTCGGAGCGCCGTGATCCGCCCACAATTTAGCGTCCGTCTTCCGAGTCCTGATGTTTTTCCAGCATTTTTTCTGTATCGCTTCCTCTTGTTTTCCCCCCGATCTCTGTTCGCTGTCACTTCACACATCCAGTAATCGTTAGGGCACAGACACACTTATGCGAGTTACATGTGTATCTTGCATGCATCTCGCATGATTCATCTGGCCTGGCACCTGCCTTCCTGAACAGGAGCGTGTCAGCTGCCTGTATTTTTATGCAGCTCCGTCCTCCCATTCAGAGATGAGGCGGCCATTCCGGGTGAGTCATGCGAGACTCATGAGAATATCTCGCATGTATCTCACATGAGTCACCCACCTGCGTTTCTGAACGGGAGCGTGTCAACTGCCTGTATTTTTCTGCAGCTCTACGCTCCCATCCAGAAAGGCGGCGGCCATTCCAGGTGATACGTGTCTCATGTGACTCACCCAGAACGACTGCCAGCTCTCTGAACGGGAGCGCGTCAGCTGCTTGTGTTTCTATGCAGCTCCACGCTCCCGTCCAGAGAGACGGCAGCCATTCCAGGTGAGTCATGCGAGACTCAAGAAATTATCTTGCATGCATCTTGCATGATTAACCCGGCACCTACATTTCTGAAGAGGAGTGTGTCAGCTGCCTGTATTTCTGTGAAGCTTCACACTCCCATCCAGAGAGGCGGCAGCCATTCCAGGAGAGTCATGCGAGACTCAGGAAAGTATCTTGCATGCATCTCAAATGAGTCACCCGACCTGGCACCCTGCTTTCTGAACAGGAATGTGTAACTACTTGTGTTTATATGGATCTCCACACTCCCGTTCAGAAAGGCAGTTGTCGGGTCGGGTGACTCATGCAAGATGCATGCAAGTTACTCTTATGAGTCTCGCATGATTCACCCGGAATGGCTGCCTCCTCTCTGGATGGGAGTGTGTATGCATAGAAATACAAGCAGCTAACACGCTTTCGGTCAGAAAGACAGGTGCCAGGTGGGTGACTCGTGTGAGATGCATGGGAGATACTTTCATGAGTCTCACAAAACTTACTCAAAACGTCCGCCGCCTCTCTGGACGGGAGCGTGGAGCAGCATAGAAATACAAGCGGCTGACACGCTCCTGTTCAGAAAGGCAGGTGCCAGGTTGGGTGACTCATGTGAGACACATGCAAGATACTTTCATGAGTCTCACATGACTTACCCAGAAAGGCTGCTGTCTCTCTGGATGGGAGCGTGGAGCTGCATAGTAGCACAAGCAGCTGACGTGCTCCCATTTAGAGAGCTGGCATCTGTTCTGGGTGAGTCATGTGAGACTCGTGCGAGTATCTCCCATGCATCTCATATAGTGTGTTTCCACCCTTGGATCGGATCCAGCACAATCCATTGTGCAGTCACAACTTTTTTTTTTCCCATTTTTCAATAACTGATTTTGGCTGGATCCGTTTTTTTAACATTGAAGTCTATGGAAAATGGATCCAGTAACTGATCACTATTAATCCATTTGAAAGGAAAAAAAACAAATCCTTTACAAAGAATAAAAAGAGATCAGGTCTGGATCCGTTCTCCATAGACTCCTTGTTTTCATGGGATCATTAGGATACGCATTACCATTATGATAGGTGGGGGCTATCAATGGCTAGTTCTTGTCCAGGTGTGGCTACTATGACCACTCCTATCCCCTTTATATGGTCACATGGTTGCAGCATGCATTGCTGTGATGGAACCCATTTCTAGTCAATCTGCCTGGGGTGAAGGAGGCTCTCTGGAGAGCTGACTACTGCTAAGCCGTCTACTGTCAAGGAGCGAGGCCACAGGCGTGAAGGTGGTTTGTTGTTCAATGTCTGTCTCCCCTTCCCTCTTGTTATTATTATTGCGGTGGCTGGGACTAGTGCTCCCGCCGGCCATCCCCTGTTGAGGACTAACATCAGGACCAGCAAGCGACTAGGTATCCTGCTCGGCGAAGGGTTGAAAGAACCCGTATAGGGACAGTAGGGATATTAGGACACAGCCACAGGTGAGTGCGGAGGTCATCTATGAGCAAGGCCCTCCGCTGTAGCTGTCTCCACATCTGTTGTTCTGTTGGTCCGTACATCGCTATCGCACAGTAGCCAGACATCTCCTTTACTCCTGCGGGACACTGGGAATCTGGATAATTGTTATACGCAGATGTGAATGCTCCCTTATATTGAAGCTTCTGCCAAGGTTAAGTATAGGGTGTGCAGAGGACGCCTTGTGTATCGTATCTGGGTACAGGCAGTAATTCGCAGGCAGGCTTTATACAGAGGCCGGGGCCATTAGTGGTGGGATATGGACGCTGTCCTGGAGAGCTCTGTGCAGTGGGCCAGCCGCCTATGTATATAGGGTTACACATGTACCGCCGCAGCCGCCGCTCACAGATCCACCATTTATTATAGAATTGGCTTCAACTTTAAAGCTGAGAGAGAAAAGAAGCCAAATCCTATCCTGTAATCTCTGCTCTGCCGTGTGTGACCTCTCCATAGCTTCTCCTACAGAGGGAGGGAGACGCTGCCCGGGGGCCCGGAGATCAGCCACTAAAGTGTTAAAAAAACCTCAAAAATAAATAACCAAAAATAAACTCCCCGTACTCATGTTCTGTCTCCTGTAACTTCAACATGAAAGGAGGAAAAGAAAAGACGGCTCCATTCCTCTATTGGCTCCAGCTTGGAAGCCATCAACATATTATACAGTCAAGTTTCCTAAGTGACCGGCCTGGAGGGAAATGCATCTCTGCCCCCCGGCCCAGTCCACCCCTGGTCATGGGCCCAGCCCTCCCCTGTTCATGGCTGAAAGTGTCGGCCATTGATATTGTTCCATAAAATGTCGTATTTCTTCATAATGTTATCACAGTTATAACTGTGGATATCACTGTTATTATGGGGCACTGTGGATATCGCTGTTATTATGGGGGCACTGTGGATATCGCTGTTATTATGGGCACTGTGGATATCACTGTTATTATGGGGGCACTGTGGATATCGCTGTTATTATGGGGCACTGTGGATATCGCTGTTATTATGGGGGCACTGTGGATATCGCTGTTATTATGGGGATGTGGATATCGCTGTTATTATGGGGGCACTGTGGATATCGCTGTTATTATGGGGCACTGTGGATATCGCTGTTATTATGGGGCACTGTGGATATCGCTGTTATTATGGGGATGTGGATATCGCTGTTATTATGGGGCACTGTGGATATCGCTGTTATTATGGGGGCACTGTGGATATCACTGTTATTATGGGGCACTGTGGATATCACTGTTATTATGGGGCACTGTGGATATCACTGTTATTATGGGGCACTGTGGATATCGCTGTTATTATGGGGGCACTGTGGATATCGCTGTTATTATGGAGGCACTGTGGATATCGCTGTTATTATGGGGGCACTGTGGATATCACTGTTATTATGGGGATGTGGATATCGCTGTTATTATGGGGCACTGTGGATATCGCTGTTATTATGGGGCACTGTGGATAGCGCTGTTATTATGGGGGCACTGTGGATATCGCTGTTATTATGGGGGCACTGTGGATATCGCTGTTATTATGGGGGCACTGTGGATAGCGCTGTTATTATGGGGGCACTGTGGATATCACTGTTATTATGGGGCACTGTGGATATCGCTGTTATTATGGGGGCACTGTGGATATCGCTGTTATTATGGGGGCACTGTGGATATCGCTGTTATTATGGGGGCACTGTGGATATCGCTGTTATTATGGGGGCACTGTGGATATCGCTGTTATTATGGAGACACTGTGGATATCGCTGTTATTATGGAGGCACTGTGGATAGCGCTGTTATTATGGGGGCACTGTGGATATCGCTGTTATTATGGGGCACTGTGGATATCGCTGCTATTATGGGGGCACTGTGGATATCACTGTTATTATGGGGGCACTGTGGATATCACTGTTATTATGGGGGCACTGTGAATATCGCTGTTATTATGGGGGCACTGTGGATATTCGCTGTTATTATGGGGCACTGTGGATATCGCTGTTATTATGGGAGCACTGTGGATATCACTGTTATTATGGGACACTGTGGATATCGCTGTTATTATGGGGCACTGTGGATAGCGCTGTTATTATGGGGGCACTGTGGATACGCTGTTATTATGGAGGCACTGTGGATATCTCTGTTATTATGGGGCACTGTGGATATCGCTGTTATTATGGGGGCACTGTGGATAGCGCTGTTATTATGGGGGCACTGTGGATATCGCTGTTATTATGGGGGCACTGTGGATATCGCTGTTATTATGGGGGCACTGTGGATATCGCTGTTATTATGGGGCACTGTGGATATTGCTGTTATTATGGGGCACTGTGGATATCGCTGTTATTATGGGGCACTGTGGATATCGCTGTTATTATGGGGCACTGTGGATAGCGCTGTTATTTTGGGACACTGTGGATATCACTGTTATTATTGGGACACTGTGGATATCACTGTTATTATGGGGCACTGTGGATATCGCTGTTATTATGGGGCACTGTGGATAGCGCTGTTATTATGGGGCACTGTGGATATCGCTGTTATTATGGGGTACTGTGGATATCGCTGTTATTATGGAGGCACTGTGGATATCGCTGTTATTATGGGGACACTGTGGATATCGCTGTTATTATGGAGGCACTGTGGATATCGCTGTTATTATGGGGCACTGTGGATATCGCTGTTATTATGGGGCACTGTGGATATCGCTGTTATTATGGGGGCACTGTGGATAGCGCTGTTATTATGGGGCACTGTGGATATCGCTGTTATTATGGGGGCACTGTGGATATCGCTGTTATTATGGGGCACTGTGGATATCGCTGTTATTATGGAGGCACTGTGGATATCGCTGTTATTATGGGGCACTCTGGATATCGCTGTTATTATGGGGGCACTGTGGATATCGCTGTTATTATGGGGCACTGTGGATATCGCTGTTATTATGGGGGCACTGTGGATAGCGCTGTTATTATGGGGCACTGTGGATATCGCTGTTATTATGGGGGCACTGTGGATATCGCTGTTATTATGGGGCACTGTGGATATCGCTGTTATTATGGAGGCACTGTGGATATAGCTGTTATTATGGGGCACTGTGGATAGCGCTGTTATTATGGGGGCACTGTGGATAGCGCTGTTATTATGGGGGCACTGTGGATATCACTGTTATTATGGGGCACTGTGGATATCGCTGTTATTATGGGGCACTGTGGATATCGCTGTTATTATGGGGGCACTGTGGATATCACTGGTATTATGGGGGCACTGTGGATATCGCTGTTATTATGGGGCACTGTGGATATCGCTGTTATTATGGAGGCACTGTGGATATCGCTGTTATTATGGGGGCACTGTGGATAGCGCTGTTATTATGGGGGCACTGTGGATATCGCTGTTATTATGGGGGCACTGTGGATATCGCTGTTGTTATGGGGGCACTGTGGATATCGCTGTTATTATGGGGATGTGGATATCACTGTTATTATGGGGCACTGTGGATATCGCTGTTATTATGGGGGCACTGTGGATATCACTGTTATTATGGGGCACTGTGGATATCGCTGTTATTATGGGGGCACTGTGGATATCACTGTTATTATGGGGCACTGTGGGTATCTTCTCATGGACACACCGTCCCCTGACCTCGGCTATCTCGGTGGCCTCCATGTCACATGCAGCCTCAGCCTCCTCTGTGTGAGAGGCAGCTGATCTGTCCTCTGTCTTATAAATGTTCTTCTTGTCTTATTTTGATGAGAAAATACAGGAAAACTTCACCTCTTGACTGGAACAAGATCACAAACACCGGCCAGGGGCGTCCCAGTGTCAGCAAGAACATAAGAAAAGACAAATATTAATACAGATAAAAAGGAGAAGAATTCTGAGTGCAGCTCTGGAGGTGTCCTGAGGATTTAATATGGAAATATCCATTTCAGATTTTGATTAAATTTGTATACAACATAACAAATTAAGGATTAAGAGTTACTGGATGTCACTGTAGTATAGTTAACTAGATGGGTGGCCGATGCACAATGCATCGGGATTCTAGCCGAGCGAGTCTCTGACTCGCAATGGCCGCTTCGCGGCCAATGCTTCGCGCTGCTAAGGCGACTCGCCATGCCCGCTGCGCGGGCATAGCGAGTCGCCTTACAACTGGTCGCATTGGCCGCTGCGCGGCCAATGCATTTTTCGTATCCACATGACCACGCTGAGTCGCATGCGACTTTGGTGCGCGAAATCCATTCGTGATTATATAATAGATGATGTAGTACACAGATTTATCTGAAACTAGGCAGCAATACATGGTGGATTAACAGAACTGTGAATGCAGCTCTGGATGTGATTAGAGTTTATCAACATAACAGCATGGTGAATGCAGCTCTAAATGATTGGAAAGTATCATAATGTTATAGTATGGTGTTACAGCTGTGTAAATGCTGCTCTGGATGGGACTGTAATATAAGGAATATTATATTGAAATTGTGACTGCAGCTCTGGATGTAACTAGAATATAGGGAATCATATAGCAGAATTTTGAGTACAGCTCTGCATGTAACTTGAATACTTGTATAAGCAATAATATAGCAGAATTGTGAGTACAGCTCTGGATGTAACTATAATATAAGGAATAATATAGCAGAATTGTGAGTACAGCTCTGGATGTAACTATAATATAAGGAATAATATAGTAAAAGTGAGTACAGCTCTTGATGTAACTATAATATAAGAAATAATATAGCATAATTGTGAACACAGCTCTGGATGTAACTATAATATAAGAAATAATATAGCAGAATTGTGAATACAGCTCTGGATGTAACTAAAATATAAGGCATAATAGAGCAGAATTATGAGTACAGCTTTGAATATGACTATAATATACAGAATAATAAAACAGAATTGTGAGTACAGCTCTGGATGTGACTGGAGTATATCACAATGTTATAGCAGAATTGTGAGTACAGCTCTGGATGTGACTGGAGTATATCACAATGGTATAGCAGAATTGTGAGTACAGCTCTGCAGATAACTATAATATAAGGAATAATATAGCAGAATAGTGAGTACAGCTCTGGATGTGATTGGAGTATACAGCATGGTATAACCCATCAGCCAGATGTTAGGTTCGGTCGTCACTGTTCACACTTTGCTCCTGGGCGACGACGTTCGCAGAAATGTGAGGACAGGCCGGAGGTGCTGAGGACTGGCCGGAGCTGGGAATTAGGACTTCATAGATGATAAAAAAATTACTAACCCCCCACCCCTCTCCCCCCCTCACCCATCTCCACCCCTAAATGTTGCAACATCACTGGGATCACTGGTATATGGCGGGCGATGGGGGTCATATTGTAGAGGTCGGGGGTCACCCTCATATGTATATTAGCCCCCGGTCAGGGGCCACATGATGTGTGCAGGCCGCACGATGAGTGGTCATGTGTGTGATGATGATCTGCTCTGCTGTATCTGGGGGTAGGCCAGCACTGTGTCTCTGTTAACGCTCAGATGGCTGGGTATATATATATATATATATCTATATATAGATATATATATAGATATATATAGATATATATATATAGCGTATATATTGCAAATCTCTAATAGCAATAGTGTTTTTCTATAGGCCAGAAGGACTTCTGGGGCCCCCTAGGCTCTAGGGCCCGGGTGCGGTTGCAGCCCCTGCTGTAGTTGCGCCCCTGTTTACATACATGTCACTTCTTCTGTATCTGTTATAAAGATCTAATACTCCCTAATAATCTTTTTGGGCAATAGTGAACAATCCGGGTGAGAACTAAACACCCGAAGTGTGATCACATAACCTGGACACAACCAGCAGGATTGAGATTGTGGGTAGTTAGCGAGCACCCAGTCACTCGCTTATTATCAGACCCAATTACAGAGTGGAAAGAAGGATTCATCCAAACTGATGCAAAAGAAAAGAGAAGCTCTTCCCCGTATTGACCAATCAGATCACATATTCCTATTCCAAAGGTCATTGAGTAATGAGACGTGTGATGTGATTGATTGTCATAGGCCAGGGTCACATTTGCGATGTGCCCCTAGCCTGCCGGATTCCGGTATTATCTTAGAACTTTTTCCAGCGCCGCATAGCGTTTCCGCTATGCGGTGCTGGAAACCGCTGCCCTTAGTTACCCGCTGTTTACCTGCACGACCTGTCACACAGGCAGCGGCTCGGAGGGCGTTTTACAGCGCCGCACAGGAAACCGTTGCAGACACGATTTCCTGTGCGGCGCTGTAAAACGCCCTCCGAGCCGCTGCCTGTGTGACAGGTCGTGCAGGTAAACAGCGGGTAACTAAGGGCAGCGGTTTCCAGCACCGCATAGCGGAAACGCTATGCGGCGCTGGAAAAAGTTCTAAGATAATACCGGAATCCGGCAGGCTAGGGGCACATCGCAAATGTGACCCTAGCCATAGACAGTCGCCCTTCATCATCGTCCCGGGATAAGAACGCCAAAAGTCACAAGGTCCAGAAAAGTAGTGAGAACTCCTGGATGATTGGGGGCGCTGATTATTTTCCATCATGCTCAGTGTTTGCTGTCAGTGAATAGTGTTTCCTTTCAGATACAGTAAAGCTGTATATAGCCAGCACTCAGAATTGGATACACTTGTGTCCAGTGTAGACAGAACCCAGAATCCTGGACTGTGATACAATGTAACATTCCCAGTGTTTTGTAAATACAGCAAAGTTCTACAACTTGTTGAGGATTACAATGTCAGAGATACTATCAGCCTCAGCAGCCCAGGCATGACAAGTCCTACTCACAGCTGATGGTTTGTTCCAATTGTGTCCAGTGTAGATACAGCTCTCTGCAGTTTTGTTACAATGTATCAGTGCTGACTTCACTGTGTTTAGCTAATACAAATGCATCTATTCCTCAGCTGAGATCTCCAATTTCACTTGCTGCTTCCAGTGCTAACTATTCTTTGGTAGAACTGATCCTGATAAAACTGTGTGGTCGGATAAATAACATGGGATTAAGGAATCTGAGAAGCGCTGGTGAATATAATATAGGACTCAGGAGTCTGGGAAAGCTGGGTGACCACATAACATAGGACTCAGGAGTCTGGGAATGCTGGGTGACCACATAACATAGGACTCGGGAGCCTGGGAAAGCTGGGTGACCACATAACATAGGACTCGGGAGTCTGGGAAAGCTGGGTAAACACATAACATAGGACTCAGGAGTCTGGGAAAGCTGGGTGACCACATAACATAGGACTCAGGAGCCTGGGAAAGCTGGGTGACCACATAACATAGGACTCACGAATCTGGGAACACTGGGTGACCACATAACATAGGACTCAGGAGTCTGGGAAAGCTGGGTGACCACATAACATAGGACTCAGGAGTCTGGGAAAACTGGGTGACATAACATCGGATTCACAAGTCTGGGAAAGCTGGGTGACATAACATGGTATTCAAGAGTCTAGGAAAAACTGTGTGACATATCTTGGGATTCAGGTGTCTGGGAAAGCTGGGTGATATAACATCGGATTCAGGAGTCTGGGAAAGCTGAGAGACCACATAACATGGGATAGAGAAGTCTGAAAAAGCTGGGTGACCACAACATGGGATTCAGGTGTCTAGGAAAGCTGGGTGACCACAACATGGGATTCAGGTGTCTAGGAAAGCTGGGTGACCACAACATGGGATTCAGGTGTCTGGGAAAGCTAGGCGACCAATCCTGTGGTTTACATAATATGGGATACATTAGTCTGAGAATCCTGTGGATGACATAACATGGGGTTCAGGTGTTTGGGAAAGCTGGGTGATGTAACATGGCATACAGGGGTCTGGGAAAGCTGGGTGATGTAACATGGCATACAGGTGTCTGGGAAATCTGGGTCACCCCCATGGATGGTGTTCGGTACATCCAGATCCTACATCGTCCTCAGCTTTGCGGTGACCTTGCTGTGGTGGAGATTCCCAGACAGCGCTGATCACATATATTCCATTTCGGAGCTCGCTGAGCGCCACCTGTTCCCTCGATGTGTCGCTGATTTTTCGGGGCTTTGCTGTATTATCGGGGGCTCAGGTTTCCAGTATTTGGGGAGGGGGTGGAGAGCGGCCGGACGGTCGCGGAGGGCGGAGGGGCCGCGTTTACTTTCCTCGCCTGAAACCCGACCCGTAAATGAAAAGTTTCTGCGGTTCGAGCGACTCCATCGGTTCTAAGCCGCGTCCTGGAGCGCGGCCAAGAGCAACACTTGTGCTGTGAACTGCGGGGCAATCTGTGGTCACCGCATTGTAGTAAACCCCGGCCGCTCCGGCTCCGCACCAGACACACGGCCGCTACAAACCCCGGACATAATGCGCTGGCGGCGGCTCAAGTCTACAGCCTGGAAGTGTCTGAGGACAGGTGCCAGCAACATCCCACCATAGCGTCCGGCTGTGTTCACACGCTGCATTGCTGCGGCTTTTTACAGAACCAGCAAAAGTTCTGAGATTCCAGATCTCCCCCGTAATGATATCAGTGCAGGATCTGAAATAGTAGGGACCACTCACAAGACCACCACTAATTCCCCAGCTTTCTTGGACTTCTGAATGGTAAACCCACCCCAATATGCAGTGATGAACTCACTATCATACATTGCAGAAACTAGAATCAGGGGAGCAACCACAAAAAGTCGGGGCCTAGGAGCAGGGGAGTAACTACAATAGGTGCAGGGGTTGCGATCGCATCGGGCCCTGCAGCCTAGGGGGGCCCCAAAAGTCCTTTTGGCCTATAGAAAAAGACTAATGCTATTAAAGATTTGCAATATTTGGGGGCCCCGTTGGAGCCTTCGCAATCGGGGTCCCTGGGCCTGAAGTTACGCCACTGCCTAGAGTTGGTAGAGTTGTAACAGACATCCTGGGTCATCTTGTGAAGGGACCTCCTGGGTCATCTTCTGTAGGGACCTCCTGGGTCATCTTCTGTAGGGACCTCCTGGGTCATCTTGTGAAGAGACCTCCTGGGTCATCTTCTGTAGGGACCTCCTGGGTCCTCTTGTGAAGGGACCTCCTGGGTCATCTTGTGAAGGGACCTCCTGGGTCATCTTGTGAAGGGACCTCCTGGGTTATCTTGTGAAGAGACCTCCTGGGTCATTTTGTGAAGGGACCTCGTGGGTCATCTTGTGAAGAGACCTCCTGGGTCTTTTTGTGAAGGGACCTCCTGGGTCCTCTTGTGAAGGGACCTCCTGGGTTAGATAGTCCAACCCCCTGTTCAAAACAAGATTCACTGAATCATCCCAGACAGATGTCTGTCCAGCCTCTGTGTGAAGCCTTCCGCTGAAGGAGAACTCACCCCCACTCCTGATCCACTCATTGATCACCCTCCCTGTCAAAAAGTGTTTTCTAATATCCAGTCTGTGTCTTCTCCCATTCAGTTTCATCCCATTGCTTCTGAGAATAAAGCTGATCCCTCTACAGTGTGACAGCCCTAGAATAAAGCTGATCAATCTACAGTGTGACAGCCCTAGAATAAAGCTGATCAATCTACAGTATGACAGCCCTAGAATAAAGCTGATCAATCTACAGTGTGACAGCCCTACAGATATTTGTATATTTGTAGACAGCTATTAAGTCTCGTCTCGGTCTTCTTTTTGGCAAGCTAAACATTTCCAGATCCTGTAACCATTCCTTATAGGATATACGGTAAGTCACCATTCTGGTCGCTCTTCTCTGAACTTGCTCTAGTTTGTTGATGTATTTTGCATAATGTGTTATCTATAACTGGACACAGTATACAGATGAGGCCTAACCAAACAAGTAGCCTATTGTAGGGCCAAAGATCCTGATTCCAGCAGTGTTACTTACTGGGCTGTTCAGTGTAGTTTTGATAATCTCCAGCTAATTAGACAGTGATTTTATCATTAGAGGACTACTTGTCCTGCTCCAACCTAGTCCAGCATATTCATGAACTGCTAAATCTACAGCAGAGCAAACAGTAATTTTATCTAAATGACAGCAAGCAGCTCGGTAAGTGACACATCGCTGGAATCGGGGTCTCTATCTCTACATTATGGTGACAGGTTCCTGTTAACATATCCCAGAACTGTGTTTGCCTTTTTTGTTGCTGCATCACACTGGTGACTCCTGTGCAGTCTGTGATCTATTACTATACACAATCTTATCACATTGGTGACTCCTGTGCAGTCTGTGATCTATTACTATACACAAGTCTTATCACACTTGGTGACTCCTGTATAGTCTGTGATCTATTACTATACACAAGTCTTATCACACTGGTGACTCCTGTCAGTCTGTGATCTATTACTATACACAAGTCTTATCACACTGGTGACTCCTGTGCAGTCTGTGATCTATTACTATACACAAGTCTTATCACACTGGTGACTCCTGTGCAGTCTGTGATCTATTACTATACACAAGTCTTATCACACTGGTGACTCCTGTGCAGTCTGTGATCTATTACTATACACAAGTCTTATCACACTGGTGACTCCTGTGCAGTCTGTGATCTATTACTATACACAAGTCTTATCACACTGGTGACTCCTGTGCAGTCTGTGATCTATTACTATACACAAGTCTTATCACACTGGTGACTCCTGTGCAGTCTGTGATCTATTACTATACACAAGTCTTATCACACTGGTAGACTCCTGTGCAGTCTGTGATCTATTATTACACAAGTCTTATCACACTGTGACTCCTGTGCAGTCTGTGATCTATTATATACACAAGTCTTATCACACTGGTGACTCCTGTGCAGTCTGTGATCTATTACTATACACAAGTCTTATCACACTGGTAACTCCTGTGCAGTCTGTGATCTATTACTATACACAAGTCTTATCACACTGGTGACTCCTGTGCAGTCTGTGATCTATTACTATACACAAGTCTTATCACACTGGTGATTCCTGTGCAGTCTGTGATCTATACTTATACACAAGTCTTATCACCTGGTGACTCCTGTGCAGTCTGTGATCTATACTATACACAAGTCTTATCACACTGGTGACTCCTGTGCAGTCTGTGATCTATTACTATACACAAGTCTTATCACACTGGTGACTCCTGTGCAGTCTGTGATCTATTACTATACACAAGTCTTATCACACTGGTGACTCCTGTGCAGTCTGTGATCTATTAAATATACACAAGTCTTATCACACTGGTGACTCCTGTGCAGTCTGTGATCTATTACTATACACAAGTCTTATCACACTGGTGACTCCTGTGCAGTCTGTGATCTATTACTATACACAAGTCTTATCACATGGGGACTCCTGTCAGTCTGTGATCTATTACTATACACAAGTCTTATCACACTGGTGACTCCTGTCAGTCTGTGATCTATTACTATACACAAGTCTTATCACACTGGTGACTCCTGTGCAGTCTGTGATCTATTACTATACACAAGTCTTATCACACTGGTGACTCCTGTGCAGTCTGTGATCTATTACTATACACAAGTCTTATCACACTGGTGACTCCTGTGCAGTCTGTGATCTATTACTATACACAAGTCTTATCACACTGGTGACTCCTGTGCAGTCTGTGATCTATTACTATACACAAGTCTTATCACACTGGTGACTCCTGTGCAGTCTGTGATCTATTACTATACACAAGTCTTATCACACTGGTGACTCCTGTGCAGTCTGTGATCTATTACTATACACAAGTCTTATCACACTGGTGACTCCTGTGCAGTCTGTGATCTATTACTATACACAAGTCTTATCACACTGGTGACTCCTGTGCAGTCTGTGATCTATTACTATACACAAGTCTTATCACACTGGTGACTCCTGTGCAGTCTGTGATCTATTACTATACACAAGTCTTATCACACTGGTGACTCCTGTGCAGTCTGTGATCTATTACTATACACAAGTCTATCACATGGTACTCTGTCAGTCTTGATCTATACTTAAAATCTTTACACGATGACTCCTGTGCAGTCTGTGATCTATTACTATACACAAGTCTTATCACACTGGTGACTCCTGTGCAGTCTGTGATCTATTACTATACACAAGTCTTATCACACTGGTGACTCCTGTGCAGGCTGTGATCTATTACTATACACAAGTCTTATCACACTGGTGACTCCTGTGCAGTCTGTGATCTATTACTATACACAAGTCTTATCACACTGGTGACTCCTGTGCAGTCTGTGTTCTATTAGTATACACAAGTCTTTCTTACACTCGCTGTTGTTGAGCCCTATTCCTCCCACTCTGTAGAAGCTTTTGCCCAGATGAAGGACTTTGCATTTCTCCCTGTTATAGACCATTCTTAGTTGCTGCCCACGTTTCCTCTCTCTTCTCTAGTATTTGCTATCCCTCCTAACTTTGTGTCATCAGCAAATGTAATCAGTTTACTCTCAATGCATCCATATCATTGATAAAGATGTTGAACAACACTTGGCCCAGGACAGAGCTCTGTGGCCATACTTGAAACTTTCTTCCAACTGGATGTGCAGCCATTTATGGCTGCTCTTTGGGTCCAATCATGAATTCACCTAGTAGTTGTCTTCTCCATTCCACACTTGGTCATTTTTTTTCAATAAGGATGGATAAGGAAGATATTTTGTCAATTACTTTACTGATGTCAAGATATACTACATCTACTGCATTTCCCTGATATACCCAGTCAAGACAAAAGGTATTGCCTGGCGCTTCTCCTGGTGCTTATCACAGATGAGCTGCCGTGAACACACCTCGCGCATGCGCAATGCGCATCGCGAGGTCCACAGTACTGAGGTCAGTATAGCCGGATATGACGAGTTTAGCGTCATAGCAACTATTTCGCCCATGTAATGTGATGCAGCGCTCTCTGCTGATTAGCACATCCATCAGGGTGTGAATAATTAGGCTGCAGGGGAGAAGCACCAGGCAACGCCTTTTGTGACTTCTCAATCTGAGAATCCACATTGCTTAAGGTAATTAAGTCACTTTTATGAACTTTCTAAATACACATTTTTAGCACAAAGGGATGGCTAGAAATGTATAAGGATGGTGCATGGACAGGTCTTAAAAGGCTGGTGGCTAACTTTTAGGGGCCAGGTTCCCTTTAATAATTTGTTCAATGATCTTTGCTGGCTCACAGGCCTATAGTCCCTGGGTTTATTTTCTTTCCCTTTTTAAACATAGGGACAACATTTGCTCCTCTCCAGTTCTCGGGGATTTCTCCTGTTTTCCAAGAATTTTCAAAGATTATGGAGAGTGGTTCAAATATTTCCTCTGCTATCTCCTCCAGTATCCTGGGGTAAATCGTCTGGACCTGGAGATTGGTAGTACAGGCTAATCACTACCCCTCTTCTCCCAACAAAAAAAAGACCAGCATCAGGGGAGCTCTAACCCCAGCTTTCCTGAACTTCTGACCTACAAACTCAGCCAGGTATGAACAAACTACTACACCACCAGAGAGTCTAATAGACTGTGTGCAAGAAATTGGAAATATTCATTGACCCCCCTCCCCCAAGAAAAGACCACCCTGCAGCACCAAAAAGGAGCCTTGGACAGTCTTCCCAGACCCCTGAAAGGTAATCCTGGAAAGTGATAGAGGAAAATGTCTTCTGTTCCCATATTGATTCCATGCAGTGGTATCCCCAGTATTGGATGTCCCCCCCCCCCAATCTTCGCCTCCCAACCCCCCGCTTTCCAAGAAATAGACTGGACCTGCTAATTACACAGAAGATTCCAGCAGAAATAATTACTGTGAATTTTCTAATTGAAAGGGAAACTTTTCTTGTCTTCAGGAACTCGCACCTAGAACAGGCGATTCTGGAGATTTCCTCTCGGACACAGCTTTCCTTGTTAAGAATAAGGGGGAAAGGGAAAATCTGTGTCAATAAATGTATTGGAGTGTGAGAGCCGAGAGACCGTCCCGAGCCAGGAGCCGGCGGTCAGACATGGGGGAACCCGATGGTTTCCTGCAATGCAAGTCTGTAAAGTGTGGGGGCGATTCATGAGAATATGGTGAGATGGCAGCACAAGCACAGGAATATATATATATATATATACCGTGTATGTATAGGTCTCCTCAATCCTACACCTCTTCTTCCAAGATACATTTTATATATATTTAACAGGAAGGAAAAGAAATAAAACAGAGAAGTCACTATCCAACATAGGAATATATCATATACTACAATACTGCCTCTATGTACAAGAATATAACTACTATAATACTGCCCCTATGTACAAGAATATAACTACTATAATACTGCTCCTATGTACAAGAATATAACTACTATAATACTGCTCCTATATACAAAAATATAACTACTATAATACTGCTCCTATGTACAAGAATATAACTACTATAATACTGCTCCTATATAACAAGAATATAACTACTATAATACTGCTCCTATACCCAAGAATATAACTACTATAATAATGCCCCTATGTACAAGAATATAACTACTATAATACTGCTCCTATATACAAGAATATAACTACTATAATACTGCCCCTATATACAAGAATATAACTACTATAATACTGCCCCTATATACAAGAATATAACTACTATAATACTGCCCCTATATACAAGAATATAACTACTATAATACTGCCCCTATATACAAGAATATAACTACTATAATACTGCTCCTATATACAAGAATATAACTACTATAATACTGCCCCTATGTACAAGAATATAACTACTATAATACTGCCCTATATACAAGAATATGACTACTATAATACTGCTCCTATGTACAAGAATATAACTACTATAATACTGCTCCTATGTACAAGAATATAACTACTATAATACTGCCCCTATATACAAGAATATAACTACTATAATACTGCCCCTATATACAAGAATATAACTACTATAATACTGCCCCTATATACAAGAATATAACTACTATAATACTGCCCCTATATACAAGAATATAACTACTAGAATACTGCCCCTATATACAAGAATATAACTACTATAATACTGCCCCTATATACAAGAATATAACTACTATAATACTGCTCCTATGTACAAGAATATAACTACTATAATACTGCTCCTATGTACAAGAATATAACTACTATAATACTGCCCCTATGTACAAGAATATAACTACTATAATACTGCCCCTATATACAAGAATATATCTACTATAATACTGCTCCTATATACAAGAATATAACTACTATAATACTGCCCCTATATACAAGAATATAACTACTATAATACTGCCCCTATGTACAAGAATATAACTACTATAATACTGCCCCTATATACAAGAATATATCTACTATAATACTGCTCCTATATACAAGAATATAACTACTATAATACTGCCCCTATGTACAAGAATATAACTACTATAATACTGCTCCTATATACAAGAATATATCTACTATAATACTGCTCCTATATACAAGAATATAACTACTATAATACTGCCCCTATGTACAAGAATATAACTACTATAATACTGCTCCTATATACAAGAATATAACTACTATAATACTGCTCCTATATACAAGAGTATAACTACTATAATACTGCTCCTATGTACAAGAATATAACTACTATAATACTGCCCCTATATACAAGAATATATCTACTATAATACTGCCCCTATATACAGGAATATAAACTTACTATAATACTGCCCCTATATACAAGAATATAACTACTATAATACTGCCCCTATATACAAGAATATAACTACTATAATACTGCCCTTATATACAAGAATATAACTACTATAATACTGCTCCTATATACAGGATATAACTACTATAATACTGCTCCTATATACAAGAATATAACTACTATAATACTGTCCCTATATACAAGAATATAACTACTATAATACTGTCCCTATATACAAGAATATAACTACTATAATACTGCCCTATATACAAGAATATAACTACTATAATACTGCTCCTATGTACAAGAATATAACTACTATAATACTGCTCCTATATACAAGAATATAACTACTATAATACTGCCCCTATATACAAGAATATAACTACTATAATACTGCCTCTATATACAAGAATATAACTACTATAATACTGCCCCTATATACAAGAATATAACTACTATAATACTGCCCCTATATACAAGAATATAACTACTATAATACTGCCCCTATATACAAGAATATAACTACTATAATACTGCTCCTATATACAAGAATATAACTACTATAATTCTGCCCCTATATACAAGAATATACCTACTATAATACTGCTCCTATATACAAGAATATAACTACTATAATACTGCCCCTATATACAAGAATATAACTACTATAATACTGCTCCTATATACAAGAATATAACTACTATAATTCTGCCCCTATATACAAGAATATAACTACTATAATACTGCCCCTATATACAAGAATATAACTACTATAATACTGCTCCTATATACAAGAATATAACTACTATAATACTGCCCCTATATACAAGAATATAACTACTATAATACTGCTCCTATGTACAAGAATATAACTACTATAATACTGCCCCTATATACAAGAATATATCTACTATAATACTGCCCCTATATACAGGAATATAACTACTATAATACTGCCCCTATATACAAGAATATAACTACTATAATACTGCTCCTATATACAAGAATATAACTACTATAATACTGCCCCTATATACAAGAATATAACTACTATAATACTGCTCCTATATACAAGAATATAACTACTATAATACTGCCCCTATATACAAGAATATAACTACTATAATACTGCCTCTATATACAAGAATATAACTACTATAATACTGCCCCTATATACAAGAATATAACTACTATAATACTGCTCCTATATACAAGAATATAACTACTATAATACTGCCTCTATATACAAGAATATAACTACTATAATACTGCCCTATATACAAGAATATAACTACTATAATACTGTGAAATAACCAGTGTAGTTCTATAGACTGGTGACCATTCGCAGTCGCTGTATTCCCAGTCTGGATTGGTTTTATAATCCCTCTTCTCTCTTTCCTCTGGTTAATCTCATGTGATATAATCCATCACAGTAGTAATGTTTCCTTCCAGACTGTGTTCTTTAGTCTTGGCTCCCCTATAGTCATAGCAGATGTAGCAGTATTGGCGGTGCGCTGCTGCAGGTGTGGATGAGGTTGTATTTCGGTATTTTATTTCTGCCTTCTCATTCCCTCTTTTTGGCGGTCAGTAGCTGCTGCGGCGCCCCTTGTTCTCCACTGTGGCCACTGATTTTACAGTAGTAGTGAAGCTCTGGACATGTATATGATGCTGGATATATGTGATGAGCAGCAGGTGAGCTATAAACACTGTAGCGACATATGAGCGGATAGAGAACGGTCGTATAACATATAGTCGAGTGCATGTGATACATGAAGCTGGAGACGGTTAATAATCTGAGAGGTCGGGAGTTTACAGCTCAGATTGTGACTATGGCCTCACATAGATCCATACATAGCTGTTACTGTATATACATTGCCTACCTGCCCACACCATGTGCATACCATGTCCTATTAACAATTAGTACATAACATCAACCGTAATCCCCATTGTACCGTATATGCCACATGCCAGCGCTCCCCACCCAAGCACAATAGGTTTGCCGTCAGTCATACTGAAAAGTGCAGCACAGCTTGAAGGTAATTATGGTGTCATGGGGGACATTATACAGCAATATAGAATGGTGTAGCTGTGAATCCAGCTCTTGGGTGAGATTATACATTTAGCATAAAAGCAGCAGCCTGTAATGCAATAACAACACCACTAGTGAGCAGAGTAGATGTGAATCCTGCACTTGTGTGAGAAGAACACTAACTTGAAGCAGCATAGAGGACAGTATAAAGTAATATAGAATGGTGTAGCTGTGAATCCAGCTCTCTGGTGAGATTAAACACTTAGCTGAACACAGCAGCAATGGGGAATGCAATAATAAAACCACTAGTGAGCAGTGTAGATGTGAATCTTGCACTTGTGTGAGAAAAACACTAACTGGAAGCAGCATAGGACATTATGAAGTAATATAGAATGGTGTAGCTGTGAATCCAGCTCTCTGGTGAGATTAAACACTTAGCTGAATACAGCAGCAATGGGGAATGCAATAATAAAACCACTAGTGAGCAGTGTAGATGTGAACCCAGCACTTGGGTAAAATGAAAACAGTAACTAGAAGCATCATGGAGGACATTATATAGCAATATACAATTGTGTAGCTCTGTATCCAGCTCTTGGGTGATAGCAGACACTTAGTTGAATGCAGCAGCCAGTAATGAAATAATAGGACCTCTAGTGAGCAGTGTAGATGTGAACTCAGCTTTTGGGTAAAATGAAATAATATTAACAAGAAGTCGAATGGAGGACATTATACAGCAGTACTGAGCAGTGTAGCTGGGAATCCAGCATGTCTCTCTGCTTGTAACTTGTGCTCTCCTCTGAAGGGAGTAGTATACACCGCTGTAAGAAATCTTCAGTTTCTTGGTAATGTCTCGCATGGAATAGCCTTCATTTCTAAGAAGAAGAATAGACTGTCGGGTTTCACATGAAAGTTCTCTTTTTCTGGCCATTTTGAGAGTTTCATAGAACAAACAAATGTAATGCTCCAGATTCTCAACTAACTCAAAGGAAGGTCAATTTTATAGCTTCTCTAATCAGCCAAACCATTTTCAGCTGCGCTAGCATACTTGTACAAGGGTTTTCTAGGGTTTCCTACACATCCATTAGACTTCTTACACAGTTAGCAAACACAATGTACCATTAAAACACTGGAGTGGTGGTTGTTGGAAATGGGCCTCTATACATCTATGTAGATATTGAATTAAAACCCAGACGTTTACAGCTAGAATAGTCATTAACCACATTAACAATGTATAGAGTGTATTTCTGATTCATTTAATGTTAGCTTCATTATAAAAAATGTACTTTTCTATAAAAAATAAGGAAATTTCTAAATGACCCCGCACTTTTGAACGGTAGTGTATGTACACACTGTAAGGTAGCGGTTAGGATCAGCACGACAGAAGGCAGTGACTCAGGTATTTACTCACACAGCACACAGTTTAATGGCAAAGTTCAGGTATTCACAGACCTCCAGGTTCCGGGGCGCAGCCAAGTACAACCTCATACAATCCCAACAGCTGATATAGAAGCTCTGTACCTTCCCCCGGGTAGGCTGTGTTAGGTCAGCACACAACCTTTCTCTCCTCACTGTCCGCTCATTAGCCTCATGAATGTCCGCTCTTGAGAGAGCTCACAGGCTGTGCTCCTGCTGCTGTTTTGACACACTCCACTCCCCTCAGCCCAGGGCAGCTTATATCATCTCCTATTCACCCACACACCTGGGCGTCAGTGCTTTCAATCAGCACTCAGCTCCAGTAGCAGCTGAGGCCGGTTTCACACATCCGTGTCACTACGGACGTGTGGAACAAGGCCATTTAGGGGCGGGGCATAGACTCATGTGTCACGGACGTGTGACACAATGGGTGCTGTCAGTGTGCTATCCGTGGATCCATGGATAGCACACGGCCAGCCTGTCACTGCATACTCACCTCGCTCCAGCGCTGACAGTTCCTCTCACTTCCGGTCCGCTCTTGGGCTCAGTGAAGTGAATATTCATGAGCCTAATGAGCGGCATCGGAAGAGAGAGGAGCAGACACAGCTGGAGCGAGGGGAGGAGGAAATTCTTTATTTTTAGGGTTGTCACTTTCGTCCGTGGACCGTGCACACGGATGTCACACGGATGACATCCGTGTGCATGGACGTTACACAGCGAAAGCGGTCCGTGTGTCTGCCAAAAAAATGGACTTCTTGCCGTGTGGAGCACACGGACACGCATGTGCTCCACACGGAGACACGGTCCGTGCTGAAAAACGGAAGTGTGAATTTGCCCATAGGGGAACATGTGTCCCCGTATATCCGTGCCTCTGGCATGTGTCTGCACGTACCGCACACGTGCCGGAGGCACGGATGTGTTAAACCGGCCTAACCCTGTGTTTACTGCTACTGAGCAGAAGATACAATCTCCCATATGCTGTGTCCCGGTCAGGGGACACATCAGGGTCAGATAACCACAACACACAAAGACATACTCTGTTTATAACTAAAAACAGTTAGTAACTATGCCCAGGCAACTCCACTCGTCTTGCATCATCCTTCCTGCACCACCCGTCTTGCACCGTCCTTCCTGCACCACTCGTCTTGTACCATCTTTCCTGCACCACTCGTCTTGTACCATCTTTCCTGCACCACTCGCCTTGCACCGTCCTTCCTGCACCACTCGTCTTGCACCTTCCTTCCTGCACCACTCGTCTTGCACTGTCCTTCCTGCACCACTCGTCTTGCACCTTCCTTCCTGCACCACTCGTCTTGCACTGTCCTTCCTGCACCACTCGTCTTGCACCTTCCTTCCTGCACCACTCGTCTTGCACTGTCCTTCCTGCACCACTCGTCTTGCACCGTCCTTCCTGCACCACTCGCCTTGCACCGTCCTTCCTGCACCACTCGCCTTGCACCGTCCTTCCTGCACCACTCGTCTTGTACCATCTTTCCTGCTCCACTCGTCTTGTACCATCTTTCCTGCTCCACTCGTCTTGTACCATCTTTCCTGCACCACTCGCCTTGCACCGTCCTTCCTGCACCACTCGTCTTGCACCATCTTTCCTGCACCACTCGCCTTGCACCGTCCTTCCTGCACCACTCGTCTTGCACCTTCCTTCCTGCACCACTCGTCTTGCACTGTCCTTCCTGCACCACTCGTCTTGCACCTTCCTTCCTGCACCACTCGTCTTGCACTGTCCTTCCTGCACCACTCGTCTTGCACCGTCCTTCCTGCACCACTCGCCTTGCACCGTCCTTCCTGCACCACTCGCCTTGCACCGTCCTTCCTGCACCACTCGTCTTGCACCTTCCTTCCTGCACCACTTGTCTTGCACCGTCCTTCCTGCACCACTCGTCTTGCACCGTCCTTTCTGCTCCACCCGTCTTGCACTGTCCTTCCTGCACCACCCGCCTTGCACCGTCCTTCCTGCACCACCCGTCTTGCACCGTCCTTCCTGCACCACCCGTCTTGCACCATCCTTCCTGCACCACTTGTCTTGCACCGTCCTTTCTGCTCCACTCGTCTTGCACCGTCCTTCCTGCACCACTCGTCTTGCACCGTCCTTCCTGCACCACTCGTCTTGCACCGTCCTTCCTGCACCACTTGTCTTGCACCGTCCTTTCTGCTCCACCCGCCTTGCACCGTCCTTCCTGCACCACTCGCCTTGCACAGTCCTTCCTGCACCACTCGCCTTGCACCGTCCTTCCTGCATCACTCGCCTTGCACCGTCCTTCCTGCACCACTCGCCTTGCACCGTCCTTCCTGCACCACTCGCCTTGCATTGTCCTTCCTGCACCACTCGTCTTGCATTGTCCTTCCTGCACCACTCGTCTTGCACCGTCCTTCCTGCACCACTCGCCTTGCACCGTCCTTCCTGCACCACTCGTCTTGCATTGTCCTTCCTGCACCACTCGTCTTGCACCGTCCTTCCTGCACCACTCGTCTTGCACCGGCCTTCCTGCACCACTCGTCTTGCACCGTCCTTCCTGCACCACTCGTCTTGCACCGTCCTTCCTGCACCACTCGTCTTGCACCGTCCTTCCTGCACCACCCGTGTTGCACCGTCCTTCCTGCCCCACTCGTCTTGCACCGTCCTTCCTGCACCACTCGTCATGCACCGTCCTTCCTGCACCACTCGTCTTGCACCGTCCTTCCTGCACCACTCGCCTTGCAGCATCCATCCGGCCGCGCCTGCGGTGCTGATAATTTGCTGAGTTGTGACAAGACAATTCTCTGCCATCCTCGGCTCTTTCTTGACCTTGTCAGACTCTTGGCATCACCGCCAGGTACAGGAGGATGAGGGCCGATCAATAAAATATAATCTCATCGTTTATTGCAGCAGCTGCCCGCATAGTAACATAGACAGATGGGCCGCTCTCCCCAACCAGACCTGACCTGCTCTAAAGATGGAACCGCGGCTTCTACATCACGTCAGATACATGAGAATGCTGGAAATGGAAACAAGCGGAGATTGATACGTAGTATCCAGACGGCAAATAACAGACGACAGGAGTGAGAGATGAATAATAGAAGGAGCAGACGGTGCAGAGATCTGTTCACTTCTTATCTGATTCCAGGAATGATGGGAAGTGACCAATAAAGTCCACAGTCCGGATCTGCCCAGATGGGTACCATGATGGCGGGGACTGCGAAATGCACTGGGCAGATTTATACATGATGTGTGTACAATACCCCGAAACACAGAGATTCTGGGCTGGTTTTAATCCGGAATAATATGACAAGGCTCATTAACTGGTCAATATTGACTTTAAAGGTACCGTCACACGCCGCCATATGGCTTCCATATCGCCGGCGATTTGACGTGAGCGCGCACGTTTCGGGCACTTTTTTCAGAACGCTGTGGAGCTGTCACACGTAGCGATCTGGCGTGTGATCCTCGGCGATCCTGCGTCACATGCCACCATCATAGCAGCAATGTAGCATACTGTTTCGATAGGGGCGTGCTAGAGTGTGTTTCACAGCGCCCCTATCACTGCGATTGGTGGACGGAACTGCGTTCCCATTGGTCAGCCTTGCGTGAACGCACGGGTCATCAAATAAGACGCCTCGGACAAGGCCAGCCAATCGGAGCGCAGTATCACCCACCAATCGCCGCACAAAAGAAACAACATCCAAACACGCCTACGGGATTGATTTCCGGATCGCTGTGTACTTCGCTATCGCCGTCACACGCCACGAAGCGCTGAGATCGCCTGGTGGATATCGCCTGATTTCCCTGCAGTTTGTCCAGTCACACGCCACTACGCACAGGCGATGTGGTTTCCACGTTGCCGAATTCGGGAATTGCCAGCCATCTCGCCGGCGATATGGTGGAGTGTGACGGTACCTTTAGGATTGCTACTCCCAATAGGTGGCTCTAGACTTCATCCTCTTCTTCTACGTTGTGGCAATTTACATTCTAATCATCCCCCCTCACCTGACATCAACTAAGGGCTTTAATTATGCACTGTGGCACTGCATGTCCAATTTTTCTGTGGAAGTGAGTATTGAGAGATTTCTGAACCATTCCCGCACTAGACAAAGAGGGTAAAGAGAAAAGAAGCCCCCAGTAGATCTCTACACCCCCGAAGATCCTCCACATTCCTTCAATGTGTCATCTGTGATATGTATTATGTCTTGTGTATATGTGATATGTATTCTGTCTTGTGTAT
Organism: Allobates femoralis; assembly: GCA_033576535.1. Classification (NCBI taxonomy): domain Eukaryota; kingdom Metazoa; phylum Chordata; class Amphibia; order Anura; family Aromobatidae; genus Allobates; species Allobates femoralis. The sequence continues at coordinate 573,866,577 of JARQOC010000005.1, forward strand.
ATGTGATATGTATTATGTCTTGTGTATATGTGATATATATCATATTCTGTGTATATGTGATATGTATTCTGTCCTGTGTGTATGTGATATGATTACGGTATGTCCTGTGTATATGTGATATATATCATATTCTGTGTATATGCGATATGTATTATGTCCTGTGTATATGTGATGTGGCCTGTGTATATGTGATATGTATTATGTCTTGTGTATATGTGATATGTATTACCGTATGTCCTGTGTATATGTGATATGTGTTCTGTCCTGTGTATACGTGATGTGGCCTGTGTATACGTAATATGTATTATGTCTTGCGTATATGGATATGTATTATGGCCTGTGTACTGTATATGTGCTATGTATTATGTCTTGTGTATATGTGATATGTATTATGTCCTGTGTATATGTGATATGTGTTCTGTCCTGTGTATACGTGATGTGGCCTGTGTATACATAATATGTATTATGTTCTGTGTATACGTGATGTGGCCTTTGTATACGTAATATGTATTTTGTTCTGTGTATACGTGATTTGGCCTGTGTATACGTAATATGTATTATGTCCTGTGTATATGTGATATGTATTATGTCCTGTGTATATGTGATATGTGTTCTGTCCTGTGTATATGTGATATGTGTTCTGTCCTGTGTATACGTGATGTGGCCTGTGTATACATAATATGTATTATGTTCTGTGTATATGTGATGTTTATGTGATATGTATCACAGTATGTCCTATGTATATGTGATATGTCCTCTGTATTGGATATCGGCGATACTTTCCCTGGAATCTGCCCTATATACACACATCAAAGTCCCATCATCTGGTATCAGGAGCAAAGATAATAAAAAGCTGAAGAAGTCATGATAAAAAAGGCACAAAAAACAAAGATACAAAGGTGGAAAGGGAAACCGAGAATAATCAGCAAAGATCTGCTCCTATCACTGGACTTAATGGCCATAAAAGCAATAAATGCCAGTAGTGTTGTGGAGTCGGAGCAGTTTTATTTTTGCACTTATTTTTCTTTATTTCAGGTGACTTTTCCCTGTTTGTGTTATAAATCCTCCTTATTTCTCATCCTTTATTTCGGGCTCTGGGTAATAACACTTTGCGGCAGGCCTCTCGCTCACATGACCCCGGTACATCATCATTATAACTATCTTGCTCGCGCTCATTTACCATTTTGACGGGATAATTTCGGTATTTTCAGACTCCTTGTTGCTATTTATTGCTTTCTGCAATCCTTGAGGTTTGTGCCACATTCTGTCTATCTGACATCATCTATGTAATTGCAGTGTAGACCGAAACAAAAAAAGCACCAAAATCTTTATTTTTATCATCCTAAATTCATCCTGGAAGCCTTGTGCTCCCGGCGGTTTTGTCCCGCGGACATTATGGCGACTATAACCGATCCTGAAAGTGCCACACACTATTGATCCTCCTTGTGCGGAGGCTCGCTCTATGGATTGGTTCTTACTTTTTATCATCCAATTATTTCCCTATTAAATGTTCAGATTTATCTAGGAATCTCCATATTCTGGGCTCACTCCTTTCTCCGGCTGGGTCTCTTTTGCGCTTGGAGACCAAACTTGGTTTCCCTACCTGGCTTCTGCTAGCCGTTCTCTGTATTTCCCCACACCTGGGTGATAGGAAGAAACAGAAGCCAGGTGTGTGTGCACATTGTTCTTATGATTCCGTAAATATAATTTGTGTCAGGCTCAGATACACGTTAATTTCATAATTCTGTATGATATCACGGTGCTAACGAGACCAACATTTCTTTGATAATTGATCTATGGCATGAAGAAACTCCTGCTAAGCTCAGAGCCTCAAATGTATTTAATTACTTTTTGTCACCTATCCATCTGTACCAGGGGATAAGGGATGTTGTTTCAGACTGCTACTCCTTCCCCACATTCGGGACATATCATGGGATTTATGATTGATTGGCATGTCCGGATATCTCCCATATTCTTCACAGTTTCATTGGGGTTTGAGTATTCTAATACAATCTTGGTCCTCCTTGTGCATTAACACCAGTATTGGCACTCCCGTCTTTCTCCAGTGTTTAATTTGGTTTCATTGGGGTTTTTTGAGTATTCCCAAAAAAATTCCAAAAATTTAGAGGAAATTATTGCCGAGTAATGAGCCGCTCAGGGATATTACATAAAATGTAACATTGCAGAATTTAATAATCCCATTGAGCGACGTCCTAATTCGGCCCACATGTTCCTGCCCCCGTGTCAGGGGAGGATTAACCTGCGATCTTCCTTATAATAACACACATTGGTTCCCGCTCGTAACGCAGCCGCGTCATTGCTTGTGCGGAACGCGATGTCATTGTCTCATGTTACAAATAAGATTATATTGTGAATCCGCATTTGGATTTTTCTTTCTAATTGATTCCTAATGGAGCTATGCATCGCTCCGAGGTCAATGCAGAATGTGTCGCTATTAATCGCTTGGTTTTCAAAAGAAGCATGTTCTGAACCGTGAATCGCATCGCTCTCGTATAAATACCCAATTTATAGTGTTGACGAAAGGGCTTTTTTTTTTAAAGTGAAATTACAAAACACAAGAATTAATACATAAGAACATTTGAAAAACAACTAATGAAGAGTTGGGCAATTAGCGGGATTTTCTATTTTACAATTGTTATGTATGTTGCGGAAGGGTTTAAATTGGCAAAATTGGAATTATTCCTGGTGTTTCACACCATGAGAGTGATTTTTAATTGTGTAATATGTAGATAAAAATGTATAAAAGTAAATTATAACTCAAGGTTTCTATTGTTAGTTTAAGTATGTTACCATTACAGAAAACCTACAAGAAATATAACACATAGAAACGTGCAAAAACAAAACTAATGAAGAGTTGGGCAGATAGCGGGATTTCTCATTTTACAATTGTTATGTATGTTGCGGAAGGGTTAAAATGGCAAATTGAAGATATGTCATGTGGACACCCCCTGTTAGAAGTGATTTTTAATTGTGTACTATGTAGATAAAAATGATATAAGAAGGTGAATATATAACACTCAGGTACTCACATGGTAAAGTTTAAGTACCTGTTCCTTTAAGAAAACCCTACAAGAAATACCCCAACCCATAAGAAACGGCCCACAATGAATGGCTCCAACCCATCAGGAATATCACCCATCAATAATGACCTGAACCCACCACAAATCGCACTCCAGGAATGTCCGTAACCCACCAGGAATAGCTCCAACTCAACAGGAATAACCCATCAATAATGGCCCACTAGGAATTCACCCCAACACAACAGGAATGACTCACTAGGAATGCCCCCAACCCACTAGGAATACCTCCCAACCCAGAAGAAATGCCCCAACCCACCAGAAATGGCCCAATAGTAATGCCCCTAATCTACCAGAAATGGCCCCCCAGGAATAGCCCTAACCTGCCAGGAATGGCCCTAATCCACCAGGAATGGCCCCATCCCACCAGGAATTGCCTCAATCCACCAGGATTGGCCCCCCCAGGAATTCTTCCAAACCACCAGGAATGTCCCAACCCACCAGGACTGCTTCCAACCCACCAGGAATGTCCCCAACCCACCAGTACTGCTTCCAACCCACCAGGAATGTCCCCAACCCACCAGTACTTCTTCCAACCCACCAGGAATGTCCCCAACCCACCAGTACTTCTTCCAACCCACCAGGAATGTCCCCAACCCACCAGTACTGCTTCCAACCCACCAGGAATGTCCCCAACCCACCAGTACTGCTTCCAAACCACCACGAATGTCCTTAACTCACTAAGAATGGCCCACCATGAATGTTTACAAGCGACCAATAATGGCTCACCAGGAATGGCCCCAACCCACGAACAATGGCTCACCAGGAATGGCCCCAATCCACCAGAAATGGCCCCATCCCACCAGTACTGCTTCCAACCCACCAGGAATGTCCCCAACCCACCAGTACTGCTTCCAACCCACCAGGAATGTCCCCAACCCACCAGTACTGCTTCCAACCCACCAGGAATGTCCCCAACCCAACAGTACTGCTTCCAACCCACCAGGAATGTCCTTAACTCACTAAGAATGGCCCACCAAGAATGTTTACAAGCGACCAATAATGGCCCACCAGGAATGGCCCCAACTCACCAACAATGGCTCACCAGGAATAGTCCCAATCCACCAGAAATGGCCCCATCCCACCAGGAATTGCCCACCAGGACTGGCCCCAACCCACAATGGCTCACCAGGAATGCCTCCAAGCCACCATGAATGTACCCAACCCACCAGGAATACCTCCCAACCCAGCAGAAATGCCCCAACCCACCAGAAATGGCCCAATAGTAATGCCCCTAATCTACCAGAAATGGCCCCCCAGGAATAGCCCTAACCTACCAGGAATGGCCCCAATCCACCTACAATGGCTCTCCATGAATGCCCCCCAACCCACCAGAAATTGCCCCAGTCCACCAGGAATGGCTCCAGCCCACCAGGAATAGCCTCAATCCACCAGGATTGGCCCGCCCAGGAATTCTTCCAAACCACCAGGAATGTCCCAACCCACCAGGACTGATTCCAACCCACCAGGAATGTCCCCAACCCACCAGTACTGCTTCCAACCCACCAGGAATGTCCCCAACCCACCAGTACTGCTTCCAAACCACCACGAATGTCCTTAACTCACTAAGAATGGCCCACCAAGAATGTTTACAAGCGACCAATAATGGCTCACCAGGAATGGCCCCAACCCACGAACAATGGCTCACCAGGAATGGCCCCAATCCACCAGAAATGGCCCCATCCCACCAGTACTGCTTCCAACCCACCAGGAATGTCCCCAACCCACCAGTACTGCTTCCAACCCACCAGGAATGTCCCCAACCCACCAGTACTGCTTCCAACCCACCAGGAATGTCCCCAACCCACCAGTACTGCTTCCAACCCACCAGGAATGTCCTTAACTCACTAAGAATGGCCCACCAAGAATGTTTACAAGCGACCAATAATGGCCCACCAGGAATGGCCCCAACCCACCAACAATGGCTCACCAGGAATAGTCCCAATCCACCAGAAATGGCCCCATCCCACCAGGAATTGCCCACCAGGACTGGCCCCAACCCACAATGGCTCACCAGGAATGCCTCCAAGCCACCATGAATGTACCCAACCCACCAGGAATACCTCCCAACCCAGCAGAAATGCCCCAACCCACCAGAAATGGCCCAATAGTAATGCCCCTAATCTACCAGAAATGGCCCCCCAGGAATAGCCTTAACCTACCAGGAATGGCCCCAATCCACCTACAATGGCTCTCCATGAATGCCCCCCAACCCACCAGGAATTGCCCCAGTCCACCAGGAATGGCTCCAGCCCACCAGGGATAGCCATTCCTCCACGATTGGCCCGCCCAGGAATTCTTCCAAACCACCAGGAATGTCCCAACCCACCAGGACTGCTTCCAACCCACCAGGAATGTCCCCAACCCACCAGTACTGCTTCCAACCCACCAGGAATGTCCCCAACCCACCAGGACTGCTTCCAACCCACCAGGAATGTCCCCAACCCACCAGTACTGCTTCCAACCCACCAGGAATGTCCCCAACCCACCAGTACTGCTTCCAACCCACCAGGAATGTCCCCAACCCACCAGTACTGCTTACAACCCACCAGAAATGGCCCCATCCCCCCAGTACTGCTTCCAACCCACCAGGAATGTCCCCAACCCACCAGTACTGCTTCCAACCCACCAGGAATGTCCCCAACCCACCAGTACTGCTTCTAACCCACCAGGAATGTCCCCAACCCACCAGTACTGCTTCCAAACCACCAGGAATGTCCCCAACCCACCAGTACTGCTTCCAAACCACCACGAATGTCATTAACTCACTAAGAATGGCCCACCAAGAATGTTTACAAGCGACCAATAATGGCCCACCAGGAATGGCCCCAACCACCAACAATGGCTCACCAGGAATGGCCCCAATCCACCAGAAATGGCCCCAACCCACAAGAAATGGCCCAATATTAATGTCCCTAAACATAATATATTTTATTTATATAAACCTCTTTAAGTCTAAAAGTCCCAGGATATCCCGGGCCGCTGACAAATACATATTGAGGGAGGAGAAGACAAAGAGAATTGATAAGACGACTCCAAGAAATCCCACAATATATTTCATCAGATTTCTTCCAAATAAATGTAAATGAAAAATATTTATCTTAACACATAATTTTAGAAACATCCCCACAATTTTTCTTAGAATCTTTATGTTTATTGTTTATTGTTTATTTTTTGTTTTTTTGACATTTGTAAAAATATTAATTTATTAAATAAATCTAAACTTTATTTTTTTATTTTATAAGAACAACAAAAGTCAGATTTTCCATCTTTTATTATTATTAAAAATGACCTAATAAAAGAAAAAGGGAAAATGAAAGCAGAGATTCCCTGATCGATGAGATCACAGATCCCCGGGGGCCGGTGGGGAGTGATCTCCTGATTGTCCCGGGGACATTTACTTTCCATAATATTTACCTTCCTCTTCCTCCTCTCATCACACGCGTCTCGTGGCCTTTAATGAAAATAAAGGAATTAGCGCAGTCGTCTGGGAATATCACATAATCGCAGCAATTTCTAGTGGGGATTATGGTGCTGACGTGTGACGAGCCGGCGAGCAGACGGATCTGGTTACTGCTATTTACAGGATCCATTGTGTGGATTATCAAAGATGGCTCCGACGGCAGATGTGGATCCGGAGGATCTATGGGCTCCGATAGGATCCAGGGGCTCCTAGAGGATCCAGGGGTTCAGAGAGGATCGAGAGGATCTAGGGACACCTAGAGGATCCAGGGACTCCTAGAGGATCCAGGGGTTCAGAGAGGATCCAGGGGCTCAGAGAGAGGATCCAGGGGCTCAGAGAGAGGATCCTAGGGCTCAGAGAGGATCCTGGGGCTCAGAGAGGATCCTGGGGCTCAGGGAGGATCCTGTGGCTCAGAGAAGATCCTGGGGCTGAGGGAGGATCCTGGGGCTCAGGGAGGATCCAGGGGTTCAGGGAGGATCCAGGGGCTCAGAGAGAGGATCCAGGGGCTCAGAGAGAGGATCCAGGGGTTCAGAGAGGATCCTGGGGCTCAGAGAGGATCCTGGGGCTCAGAGAGAGGATCTTGGGGCTCAGAGAGAGGATCCAGGGGTTCAGAGAGGATCCTGGGGCTCAGAGAGAGGATCCTGGGGCTCAGAGAGGATCCTGGGGCTCAGAGAGGATCCTGGGGCTCAGAGAGAGGATCCAGGGGTTCAGAGAGAGGATCCTGGGGCTCAGAGAGGATCCTGGGGCTCAGAGAGAGGATCCTGGGGCTCAGAGAGGATCCTGGGGCTCAGAGAGAGGATCCAGGGGTTCAGAGAGAGGATCCTAGGGCTCAGAGAGGATCCTGGGGCTCAGAGAGGATCCTGGGGCTCAGGGAGGATCCTGTGGCTCAGAGAAAATCCTGGGGCTGAGGGAGGATCCAGGGGCTCAGGGAGGATCCAGGGGCTCAGAGAGGATCCAGGACTGGAGGAATGAGCTAAATAATTGCAGATTATAAAAGTTAGGGTACCGTCACACTTTGAGACATCGCCGGTGATTTCGCAGGCGACGCACGGGAGCGCGCACATTTTTGGCATCCCGCCAGCGTCGCTGTCACGTGTTTACACGCAGCGATATCTCTGCCGACGCTGTGTCGATGTTTCAGGCGACATCACTGTTGGGGTGTCTACAAACCCCAACAGCGATCTTGTAACATGGGAGCCATAGGCTCCCATCGCCTGTAACATCGCCAATCACCATGTTACATGGGGCGATGCTTACACATCGCCTGAGAGCGGTTACCTGCTGTCAGAGCAGCGCTGAGAATCCAGGCGACCAATCTCAGACGATTTTTTGGAGAAAAATCGCTGTGTTACATGGGGCGACACGCCGGCGATGTTGCCGCCGATAGGCCACGCCCCTGCGTTAGGAAAGAATAAATAAATACATGGAAAGGATAGATAGATAGATAGATAGATAGATAGATAGATAGATAGATAGATAGATAGATAGATAGATGTTGGGCAGCACTACCAACAAAATACATGCAGGTGCAAAATAATCCTGAAAAGGCCGTGTCCAAACATTTACCAATATACAAGGAAGAATACACAGGTAGCGCTCCATTACATCAAGGGAAAGGTGGATTTTATTGATCCATTCTGGCCTTTCTCAAGATTCAGGACATCGCCAGACTGGATCAGTAAAATACACCTTTTTCACTTGATGTAATGGAGTGCTGCCTGATAATAGGCCCACGTCACACACACAGATAATTGTGCAGATATTGTTTGCAGATCTCTGGTTGCAGTGAAATCATGGACACATTGTTCTATTTTGTGGCTGTGTACAAATGTAACAATGTGACCATGATTTCACTGCAACCAGAGATCTGCAAACAATATCTGCACAATTATCTGTGTGTGTGACGTGGCCCATAGATAGATAGACAGATAGATAGATAGAAAAAACTACTAGAAAATTTTTTTTTTTATGTTTTGTAGATAGATAGAATAGATGGATATGTAAATGGAAAGAATAGATAGTTGGATAGATGAAAAGAATAGATAGATTGCAAGAATAGATAGATTGATAGGATAGATAAATTGAAAGGATAGATGAAAAGAATAGATAGATAGATAGATAGATATAGATAGATAGATAGATAGATAGATGGAAATAATAGATATATTAATAGATAGATGGGAAGGATACATAGATGGATGGCAAGGGTAGATCACTATAGATTGATTTATAGATCAATAAATATTGATAGGTAGATATTTGGATCTATTAGATTGGGACAGATATTGGGATAGATGGATAATAAATTGATTGATAGAAGGATGGATGGATAGATAGATAGATATGTGATGGATAGATATAGATAGATATAGATAGATGATAGATAATGGATGGATGGATATATATGTGATGGATATATATGTGATGGATATATATGTGATGGATAGATATTTGGACTCCGCAGCCTGTTGCGCGGGGTTTGGCGGGCGCAGGGTTAATGTGCGGCTTTCTATTTTTGGCGCGGTGACGCTTCACAGCCTGAAAGAATAAAAGAAGGTGAGAACGTCTTTACTGTGTAAAGAGGCGGATTGTGGAGATAAGTCCTGACAGTGCGACTTCTGCGCCCAATCCGCCAATTGATGATGAGCCATTTCCGAGGCTTTGAGGGATTTCTGTGCCCCCGGGGAGCTCGGCCTTCTAGGATTGCTCTGAGCCTCTATAGACTTATCTGTGTTTGTAGAGGGATTGTATGTGGAGACGGAGGTGGAATATTCCAGAAGACAAAGATATTATAGATGTGTATAGAAAACTCTGAGATCTGAGCAATGGCTGTGAATGGTGGAAGGAGAGAGCATTGTCTGTCACTTCATCACTATCTGGAGGTCGGGGGAACCGCTCGTTATCCTGCTCTATTCATATTTCATTACTACAGGATACAAAGTATCACCGGGATTAGAAGGATGAATTATAAATAATGTCATTATAGGAAGTGGAGACTAAATAATGTATAGAAAGATCAGCCAGAGCGTGCGGTCTCCTCCAGCAGAGAAAGAGTTAACTCAACCAGGAGGAGAACAAAGCTCAGCAGTCACATTTGAAATGTCAGAATAGATGGATAGATAGATAGTTATGCACATGTGTATTCCAACATGGGTAAAAAAAACAACTATCTCGAGGCAACTGCACCTGCACCCTACTGGTTCCTGTACAGACTAGTATATCTAGCTGTACAGCCCCTACTGGTTCCTGTACAGACTAGTATATCTATCTATACAGCCCCTACTGGTTCCTGTACAGACTAGCATCCTTAGCTGCACAGCCCTACTGGTTCCTCCTATACTGACTAGTATTCCTAGCTGCACAGCCACTACTGGTTCTTGTACAGACTAGTATACCTAGCTGTACAGTGCCTACTGGTTCCTGTACAGACTACTATATCTAGCTGCACAGCCACTACTGATTCCTGTACAGACTAGTATATCTAGCTGTACAGCCCCTACTGTTTCCTGTACAGTCTACTATATCTAGCTGCACAGCCCCTACTGGTTCCTGTACAGACTACTATATCTAGCTGCACAGCCACTACTGGTTCCTGTACAGGCTACTATATCCAGCTGCACAGCCACTACTGGTTCCTGTACAGACTAGTATATCTAGCTGCACAGCCCCTACTGGTTCCTGTACAGACTACTATATCTAGCTGCACAGCCACTACTGTTTCCTGTACAGACTACTGTATCCAGCTGCACAGCCCCTACTGGTTCCTGTACAGTCTAGTAGACCTTACTGCGCAGTATTTACTGATTTCTGTAGAGCGGGGTCCAGATGTTACACCCTGGGGGCAATGGGACCATATTGTTGTTGCCCAGGACCCTTTTCCGGCTGTGTCTGCTCCTGTATCCATCTATCATCATGAAGTTGCAATCTTGTAGCACTTTTGGGCTGATGACGGAAATAAATGGATGAAGCACATCCTAGTACGGGTTGTACTTACTTTGATACCTGCCAGAACTTCCTTTCTCACTGTGCTCATTGATTAGAACCTGACACTTAGACGTTTCATTCTGATGTGATATAGAACAAATAGAGAATTAGACTTTTGCATAACTCCTAGCGCCCCCTCCTGCCCTCCCCCCGCCAGCTCTTCGCCTTTGCTCGCTATCTTCGTCGCGTTGACTTGATGTCTGATTATTGGCGTACAGTTAATTTATTATGATCCCGGTGATACATTGTATCCTGCAGTCATGATGGATAACGAGGTGGTGATGATGTGATCTGCGGCCTCCTGCAGAGCATCTCACCCTGATTTATTATTGGTCATCAATAAGGAGGATTCATCAAACAAACCTTCCACCGTGTCCGTCTGTTCCAGTAGGATCGAAGTCATACATTATTCTGCTCATTACTTTATGAGTCCTGAATTGTCTTTTATATCAATTTTTGTAGACGTCGTGTGTGTATGGCCTAAACCCATAATACATAGTATTATTAGAGTGCAAGCTCTGTTGCCAAAAAACTGTATGAGCTAATAATCCTGTGCTGTGGACCCTCAATTTCCTTGTTGGTATCAGGAGAGTCTTGCCTTCAGTGGGGCCCCAATTATCGGACATCTTTAACAGCATTGGGCTTTTCATTTACACCATGTTCCACATTATTACGCAAATTGGTTTTAAGTGTCCTAGGGAATGAACCCCATTGCTGGTCTTGTGTCTCAGGGTCTTTGGATCACTGAAATCAATCTCAGATACCTGTGATAATTAGTTTGGCAGCTGAGCCCAATAAAAGGAAAACTGGGTGTTCCACAATATTACGCAGCCACAGTGTTCAAGTAACATGGGAAAGAAAAAGGATCTCTCTGCTGCCGAAAAGCAACAAATAGTGCAATGCCTTGGACAAGGGATGAAAACATTAGATATTGCACGAATAGTTAAGCGTGATCATCGTACTGTGAAGAGATTTGTGGCTGATTCTGAGCACAGACGTGTTCGTGCAGATAAAGGCAGAATGAGGAAGGTTTCTGCCAGGCAAGTTCATCAGATTAAGAGAGCAGCTGCCAAAAAGGCCTTACAAACCAACAAATATGTGAAGCTGCTGGAGCCTCTGGAGTCCCCCGAACCTCAAGGTGTAGGATCCTTCACAGGCTTGCTGTGGTGCATAAACCTACTATTCGGCCACCCCTAAACAGTGCTCACAAGCAGGAACAGTTGCAGTGGGTCCAGATATACATGAAGACTAATTGTCAAACAGTCTTGTTTACTGATGAGTGCCGAGCAACCCTGGATGGTCCAGATGGATGGAGTAGTGGATGGTTAGTGGATGCCACCATGTCCCAACAAGGCTGCGACGTCAGCAAGGAGGTGGAGGAGTCATGTTTTGGGCCGGAATCATTGGGAAACAGCTGATAGGCCCCTTTAAGGTTCCTGAAGGTGTGAAAATGACCTCTGCAAAGTATATAGAGTTTCCAACTGAGAACTTTCTTCCATGGTACAAAAAGCAAAAACAGGAGCAAAATCATCTTCATGCAGGACAATGCTCCATCTCATGCTACAAAGAATACCTCTGTGTCATTGGCTGCTATGGGCATAAAAGGAGATAAACCCATGGTGTGGCCACCATCTTCCCCTGACCTCAACCCTATAGGGTACCTTTACACGCCGCTACGACGGGATGGATACAACCCGCTACAGGCTACAAATGTAGCTTGTAGCGTCAATATAGCCCGTAGTAGCGGCGTGTGAAGACGGGACGTGACAGCCGGCAACAGATACATCTGTTTCCCAGCACTGCTCGAAAACAGATGGCTACAAAGCCGATTGTAGCGAGCTGTATCGGCGTGTAAAGAAGGAACAGAAGGGTTGTTCCTACACCATGCTATGTAGCTGGGGCGTGACACAGGCTCTGGGTTTCCGCGCCCCCTTCAGCGATCATTGGAGGAAGCTCCTGCGTTGCGATTGGTTGTCACCGCACAGGGCGGCATATTTAAGGAGCTGACGAGTCACACTACACAATTGCTCGAGCGTCAAGTATTAATCAGCCTCCTGCGATGCCTGCCCAATCATGGTATTTTTGCTTTCTCCTATCAGCGTACGGACGTCTCGTAATCCACAATTGTGGCACGCCTATGTGCTGTCCCTGCTGCACCAGGTACGCCCATAGTAGCTGGTTGTAGCGGTGTGTAAATGAGCTAAGATGAGCTACAGATGGCTACTTGAGACACCCGGCGATGTATCTAGCTATAGATGTTGCGTAGCGTAGCGCACCTTGTGGCGGCGTGTAAAGGAGGTGCGTTTACCGTTTGGAACCGTTTGGGCGTGCTCGTGCACGTGAAGTAGCGGATTGTATCCATCCTGTTGTAGCGGCGTGTAAAGGTACCCTAAGAGAACCTTAGGAGTATAATCAAGCAAAAGATCTATGAGGGTGGGAGGCAGTTCACATCAAAACAGCAGCTCTGGGAGGCGATTCTGACATCATGCAAAGAAATACAAGCAGAAACTCTCCAGAAACTCACAATATCAATGGATGCAAGACTTGTGAAGGTGACATCAAAGTAGGGTTCCTATGTTACCATGTAACTTGGCCTGTTAGGATGTTTTGGAGTTAAATATCTTTTTATTTCAGTGAATGTGACCTCCTAATGCTGCAAATTCAATAAATCAGCATCTTCAGTTCTTTCAAACATATCAAATGTTTAGAAACTCTACTGTGCGTAATAATGTGGAACAGGGCATGTAGAGAAGATTATACTGTTATCATTGGGAGATTTCTTCAATAAAATTCTATGTATCCTCTAACGGGTGATGACTCTTATTACACTGACTGTCATCTGCACCGACCATTTAGGAAAATCAGAGAAAAAGAACATTTGCATAATAATTTGGAACATTGTGTAGAACAAAGGGACTTTTGGGGCCCCTTAGGCTCCAGGGCCCTGGTGTGGTCACAGCCCCTCTAATCTACCCTGGTTTTATGGAGAGAAGGTACTGTAAATATAACATCAAATGCTACAGTCCAACTTCTCCTGTTTATCCCAGCCACGTGGCATTATTTCTGTGTCTGCGGGTGCATTGGTTCTGTGTCTGCGGGTGCATAAGTTCTGTGTCTGCGGGTGCATTGGTTCTGTGTCTGCGGGTGCATTGGTTCTGTGTCTGCGGGTGCATTGGTTCTGTGTCTGCGGGTGCATTGGTTCTGTGTCTGCGGGTGCATTGGTTCTGTGTCTGCGGGTGCATTGGTTCTGTGTCTGCGGGTGCATTGGTTCTGTGTCTGCGGGTGCATTGGTTCTGTGTCTGCGGGTGCATAGGTTCTGTGTCTGCGGTTGCATAGGTTCTGTATCTGCGGATGATTGGTTCTGTGTCTGCGGGTGCATTGGTTCTGTGTCTGCGGGTGCATTGGTTCTGTGTCTGCGGGTGCATAGGTTCTGTGTCTGCGGGTGCATTGGTTCTGTGTCTGCGGATGATTGGTTCTGTGTCTGCGGGTGCATAAGTTCTGTGTCTGCGGGTGCATTGGTTCTGTGTCTGCGGATGATTGGTTCTGTGTCTGCGGGTGCATAGGTTCTGTGTCTGCAGGTGCATAGGTTCTGTGTCTGCAGGTGCATAGGTTCTGTGTCTGTGGATGATTTGTTCTGTGTCTGTGGGTGCATAGGTTCTGTGTCTGCGGGTTCATAGGTTCTGTGTCTGCGGGTGCATTGGTTCTGTGTCTGCGGGTGCATTGGTTCTGTGTCTGCGGGTGCATTGGTTCTGTGTCTGCGGGTGCATTGGTTCTGTGTCTGCGGGTGCATAGGTTCTGTGTCTGCGGGTGCATAGGTTCTGTGTCTGCGGGTGCATAGGTTCTGTGTCTGCAGATGATTGGTTCTGTGTGTGCGGGTGCATTGGTTCTGTGTCTGCGGGTGCATTGGTTCTGTGTCTGCGGGTGCATAGGTTCTGTGTCTGCGGGTGCATTGGTTCTGTGTCTGCGGATGATTGGTTCTGTGTCTGCGGGTGCATAAGTTCTGTGTCTGCAGGTGCATAGGTTCTGTGTCTGCAGGTGCATAGGTTCTGTGTCTGTGGATGATTAGTTCTGTGTCTGTGGGTGCATTGGTTCTGTGTCTGCGGATGATTGGTTCTGTGTCTGTGGGTGCATAGGTTCTGTGTCTGCGGGTGCATAGGTTCTGTGTCTGTGGATGATTGGTTCTGTGTCTGTGGGTGCATTGGTTCTGTGTCTGCGGATGATTGGTTCTGTGTCTGCGGGTGCATAGGTTCTGTGTCTGCGGGTGCATAGGTTCTGTGTCTGCGGGTGCATAGGTTCTGTGTCTGCGGGTGCATTGGTTCTGTGTCTGCGGGTGCATTGGTTCTGTGTCTGCGAGTGCATAGGTTCTGTGTCTGCGGGTGCATAGGTTCTGTGTCTGCGGGTGCATAGGTTCTGTGTCTGCGGGTGCATAGGTTCTGTGTCTGCGGGTGCATAGGTTCTGTGTCTGCGGGTGCATTGGTTCTGTGTCTGCGGGTGCATTGGTTCTGTGTCTGCGGGTGCATAGGTTCTGTGTCTGCGGGTGCATAGGTTCTGTGTCTGCGGGTGCATAGGTTCTGTGTCTGCGGGTGCATAGGTTCTGTGTCTTCGGGTGCATAGGTTCTGTGTCTGCGGGTGCATTGGTTCTGTGTCTGCGGGTGCATTGGTTCTGTGTCTGCGTGTGATAGATTCTGTGTCTGCGGGTGCATTGGTTCTGTGTCTGCGGGTGCATAGGTTCTGTGTCTGCGGGTGCATTGGTTCTGTGTCTGCGGGTGCATTGGTTCTGTGTCTGCGGGTGCATAGATTCTGTGTCTGCGGGTGCATAGGTTCTGTGTCTGCGGGTGCATTGGTTCTGTGTCTGCGGGTGCATTGGTTCTGTGTCTGCGGGTGATAGATTTTGTGTCTGCGGGTGCATTGGTTCTGTGTCTGCGGGTGCATAGGTTCTGTGTCTGCGGGTGCATTGGTTCTGTGTCTGCGGGTGCATAGGTTCTGTGTCTGCGGGTGCATAGGTTCTGTGTCTGCGGGTGCATAGGTTCTGTGTCTGCGGGTGCATTGGTTCTGTGTCTGCGGGTGCATTGGTTCTGTGTCTGCTGGTGATAGATTTTGTGTCTGCGGGTGCATTGGTTCTGTGTCTGCGGGTGCATAGGTTCTGTGTCTGCGGGTGCATTGGTTCTGTGTCTGCGGGTGCATTGGTTCTGTGTCTGCGGGTGCATAGGTTCTGTGTCTGCGGGTGCATAGGTTCTGTGTCTGCGGATGATAGGTTCTGTGTCTGCGGGTGATAGGTTCTGTGTCTGCAGATGCTTCCGCCGGGTGCTTTTCTCATTTTATCTTGTGAGCACTAAATCTCCCCCATTGCAGGACGGTGGATAATCAGAAGGTAATAGAATGACGGCCTGTGATGGACTTAGTACGAGCTCAGTTCATCTGTGGATTTCACCTTTGCTCTCAAAAAGCCTCTCAGAAGCTGCAAGTAGAAATTCTGTGCAGACGCTTAAAATATAATTATATGTCTCCTATAGACTTAACACAGAGCAGACCCCTATACTGTCCAATAGAAGTCAGTTTGGAAGTAGGACAGCTCTGCTTCCCTCCGTCCGTGTTACAGAGCATGCCCCTATACAGTCCTATGGAAGTAATGATACCGTGTTAGCCAGTTAAAAAAAGATTGCTTGCTCTCAGTGGGAGAAACAAAATATTAATCTTGTAGTTTTGATACCTTGTAATGATGTTCCAAGGCGAGCTCTCGAGACTGCTCCCCATGCTTGATGGAGAGATGTAAGCAGGCTCGAGAGCTCGCTTTGGAACATCATTTATTGTATTTGTTACCCATGAAAAGGTATAATAACTATAAGGTTATTGTTTTGTTTCTCCCACCGTAAGCAATCATTAGAAGTTAAGAGCACAGCTCAGACCCTCTCCCCTTCATCACACTACTCGCTGGAGGTTAATAAGTATTGAGGATCCTCGCCCTCTTTCCTCTACCTCCTGCTCATTACAGTCTCCATATTAGGGATAGTTCAGCTCTGCTCTCCTTCAACTTGTGTCCTGCATGCAAACTGTACTCCCCTGTAGAAGGTAATAAGTAAGAGGAGTACAGAAGCTAACCGTCACCTTAAAGGGGTTTTCCCTTCATTTTAAAGTTGATTTTAATCAATAGATCTTGGAATAATAATCATTTCCACAATTGGATGTGTTTAAAAAAAATGTTCCTGTCTCGAGATATTATTATATATGTGCAATGACTGCGTCTGACCTGGCAGGGACATGATCGGATCATACCACATCTCCTGGGCAGGGGAGGACATTATAAATTATACAGACATTACGCACGGGGTAATAGATGATTCTTTTAGTGATGTAAAAATTTCATTGCCTGTTTATGGAATATCTTTTATCTCAAAGAAAGAATTATTTGCTATTCCGTGCTGTAATATCTGTATATTCTATTACTTCGTCCCCTGCCCAGGAGATGTGGTATGATCAGACCATGTCCCTGCACAGTATATAGCAGGGGCACATTTAAAGAATATCTCGGGACAGGAACATTTTTTTTAACCACGTCCAATTGTGGAAATGATTATTATTCCTAGATCTATTGATTAAAAATCAACTTTAAAATTAAGTGAAAACCCCTTTAATGCACTGTTCGTGAGCATGCTCACTACTCTGACCTACAGGCATAGGTGTATGGGTGGCAGGGAGAGGTTAGCACCTGACCCAGCATCACAGCACAGAACTTTCTGCCCATTATTATCTCCCATAGAAGTCAATGACTCCCATGGACATTTCAGCTCTTATCCCCTCCGGACCACTACTCTCCCACTGAAATCAATCTGCTCAATTCAGTCTTATTTTTATTATCTTATATATAAAACCCGAAGGCCACTTCCGGAAAAGGCCACGCCCACTTCCGTGATGGTCTTCGCCCAGGCTCATCCAGTGCACTCTAGCCGGGCTGCCCCCCGGCTACAGGCACCGGCACACGGAACGTTCCGATCTCGGAAGTTCCGTGCGCCCTCCAGCCACTCCCCTCCACCCTTTGCCCTCCAGCCAGTAGCTACACACCGGGGGGGGGGGCCCGTGCTCCCTGCCGTGCCCCTGGAGAGGAGGGAGGGCGGGACTTCCTCTCCTGCAGCTCTGCCCGCCTCTCCTCTCCTCCTACACCCGACGCCCGGCCACCGGTAAGTCTGCAGCCATACAGGCTGATCTGCCCTTCAGCCTGTGTGCCCCCACTGACCTCCAGCCTGTGTGCCCCCACTGACCTCCAGCCTGTGTGCCCCCACTGACCTCCAGCCTGTGTGCCCCCACTGACCTCCAGCCTGTGTGCCCCCACTGACCTCCAGCCTGTGTGCCCCCACTGACCTCCAGCCTGTGTGCCCCCCTGTCCTCTGCCCCCTGTCCTCTGCCCCCTGTCCTCTGCCCCCTGTCCTCTGCCCCCTGTCCCCTGCCCCCTGTCCTCTGTCCCCTGTCCCCTGCCCCCTGTCCTCTGCCCCCTGTCCTCTGCCCCCTGTCCTCTGCCCAGCCGCCTCTGCCCCCTGTCCTCTGCCCAGCCGCCTCTGCCCCCTGTCCTCTGCCCAGCCGCCTCTGCCCCCTGTCCTCTGCCCCCTGTCCTCTGCCCAGCCGCCTCTGCCCCCTGTCCTCTGCGTCCTCTGCCCCCTGTCCTCTGCGTCCTCTGCCCCCTGTCCTCTGCGTCATCTGCCCCCTGTCCTCTGCCTCCTCTGCCCCCTGTCCTCTGCCTCCTCTGCCCCCTGTCCTCTGCCTCCTCTGCCCCCTGTCCTCTGCGTCCTCTGCCCCTGTCCTCTGCCCCCTGTCCTCTGCGTCCTCTGCCCCCTGTCCTCTGCGTCCTCTGCCCCCTGTCCTCTGCGTCCTCTGCCCCCTGTCCTCTGCCCCCTGTCCTCTGTGTCCTCTGCCCCCTCTCCTCTGCCCCCTGTCCTCTGTGTCCTCTGCCCCCTGTCCTCTGTGTCCTCTGCCCCCTGTCCTCTGCGTCCTCTGCCCCCTGTCCTCTGCGTCCTCTGCCCCCTGTCCTCTGCCCCCTGTCCTTTGCGTCCTCTTCCCCCTGTCCTCTGTGTCCTCTGCCCCCTGTCCTCTGCCCCCTGTCCTCTGTGTCCTCTGCCCCCTGTCCTCTACGTCCTCTGCCCCTGTCCTCTGCCCCCTCTGTGTCCTCTGCCCCCTCTCCTCTGCCCCCTCTGTGTCCTCTGCCCCCTCTCCTCTGCCTCCTCTGTGTCCTCTGCCCCCTCTCCTCTGCCCCCTCTGTGTCCTCTGCCCCCTGTCCTCTGCCCCCTCTGTGTCCTCTGCCCCCTGTCCTCTGCCCCCTGTCCTCTGCCCCTCTGTGTCCTCTGCCCCCTCTGTGTCCTCTGCCCCCTCTGTGTCCTCTGCCCCCTGCCCCCTGTCCCCTGTCCTCTGCCCAGCCGCCTCTGCCCCCTGTCCTCTGCCCCCTGTCCTCTGCCCCCTGTCCTCTGCCCCCTGTCCCCTGTCCTCTGCCCAGCCGCCTCTGCCCCCTGTCCTCTGCCCAGCCGCCTCTGCCCCCTGTCCTCTGCCCAGCCGCCTCTGCCCCCTGTCCTCTGCCCCCTGTCCTCTGCCCCCTGTCCTCTGCCCCCTGCGTCCTCTGCCCCCTGTCCTCTGCCCCCTGTCCTCTGCGTCCTCTGCCCCCTGTCCTCTGCGTCCTCTGCCCCCTGTCCTCTGCGTCCTCTGCCCCTGTCCTCTGCGTCCTCTGCCCCCTGTCCTCTGCGTCCTCTGCCCCCTGTCCTCTGCGTCCTCTGCCCCCTGTCCTCTGCCCCCTGTCCTCTGCGTCCTCTGCCCCCTGTCCTCTGCGTCCTCTGCCCCCTTTCCTCTGCCCCCTGTCCTTTGCGTCCTCTGCCCCCTGTCCTCTGCCCCCTGTCCTCTGTGTCCTCTGCCCCCTGTCCTCTGCGTCCTCTGCCCCCTCTCCTCTGCCCCCTGTCCTCTGCGTCCTCTGCCCCCTGTCCTCTGCGTCCTCTGCCCCCTGTCCTCTGCGTCCTCTGCCCCGTCCTCTGCGTCCTCTGCCCCCTGTCCTCTGCCCAGCCGCCTCTGCCCCCTGTCCTCTGCCCAGCCGCCTCTGCCCCCTGTCCTCTGCCCAGCCGCCTCTGCCCCCTGTCCTCTGCCCCCTGTCCTCTGCCCAGCCGCCTCTGCCCCCTGTCCTCTGCGTCCTCTGCCCCCTGTCCTCTGCGTCCTCTGCCCCCTGTCCTCTGCCTCCTCTGCCCCCTTCCTCTGCCTCCTCTGCCCCCTGTCCTCTGCGTCCTCTGCCCCCTGTCCTCTGCGTCCTCTGCCCCCTGTCCTCTGCGTCCTCTGCCCCCTGTCCTCTGCCCCCTGTCCTTTGCGTCCTCTGCCCCCTGTCCTCTGCGTCCTCTGCCCCCTGTCCTCTGCGTCCTCTGCCCCCTGTCCTCTGCCCCCTGTCCTCTGTGTCCTCTGCCCCCTCTCCTCTGCCCCCTGTCCTCTGTGTCCTCTGCCCCCTGTCCTCTGTGTCCTCTGCCCCCTGTCCTCTGCGTCCTCTGCCCCCTGTCCTCTGCGTCCTCTGCCCCCTGTCCTTTGCGTCCTCTGCCCCCTGTCCTTTGCGTCCTCTGCCCCCTGTCCTTTGCGTCCTCTGCCCCCTGTCCTTTGCGTCCTCTGCCCCCTGTCCTCTGTGTCCTCTGCCCCCTGTCCTCTGTGTCCTCTTCCCCCTGTCCTCTGTGTCCTCTTCCCCCTGTCCTCTGTGTCCTCTGCCCCCTGTCCTCTGTGTCCTCTGCCCCCTGTCCTCTACGTCCTCTGCCCCCTGTCCTCTGCCCCCTCTGTGTCCTCTGCCCCCTCTCCTCTGCCCCCTCTGTGTCCTCTGCCCCCTCTCCTCTGCCCCCTCTGTGTCCTCTGCCCCCTGTCCTCTGCCCCCTCTGTGTCCTCTTCCCCCTGTCCTCTGCCCCCTCTGTGTCCTCTGCCCCCTGTCCTCTGCCCCTGTCCTCTGCCCCCTCTGTGTCCTCTGCCCCCTCTGTGTCCTCTGCCCCCTCTGTGTCCTCTGCCCCCTGCCCCCTGTCCCCTGTCCTCTGCCCAGCCGCCTCTGCCCCCTGTCCTCTGCCCCTGTCCTCTGCCCCCTGTCCCCTGTCCTCTGCCCAGCCACCTCTGCCCCCTGTCCTCTGCCCAGCCGCCTCTGCCCCCTGTCCTCTGCCCAGCCGCCTCTGCCCCCTGTCCTCTGCCCCCTGTCCTCTGCCCCCTGTCCTCTGCCCCCTGTCCTCTGCCCAGCCGCCTCTGCCCCCTGTCCTCTGCCCAGCCGCCTCTGCCCCCTCTCCTCTGCCCACGCCGCTGCGCTGACCACTCTGCCCACGCCGCTGCGCTGACCACTCTGCCCACGCCGCTGCGCTGACCAATCTCACCGCACTCACTGTTAACCACTGAGCCACCGCACTCACTGCTAACCACTGAGCCACCGCACTCACTGCTAACCACTGAGCCACCGCACTCACTGCTAACCACTGAGCCACCATATACTCTGCTACCCACAGAGCCGCCTGTATACACACAATTCATTTCACCGCACTCCCGTAACTATTAGTAAATAAACTATATATGGATTCTAGACTACCCGATTCTTTAGAATCGGGCCACCATCTAGTAATCCTATAAAAAGATAGAGAATAGAAGCAAACATACATTGAAATAGTAAAAGCAGATGAGACAAGGCGACAGCGGCTCTCCGGGGGACGATAACATATTCTGTGCTGTGAACGGAGCAATGATCACAAATTTATCTCATTAGATTCACGCTAATCCTGATGAACGACACAATGTGCATTGATTTGTTGTAAGAAAATCAACTGCATCATTTGGTTTTCATGGAAAAATAGTCACCGTGATCAATACAGTCACCAGAGAGATGGATTATAGGGCTGGGGGCGAAGAATCAACCTGGAGCTAAGGATATCAGGAAAACGGGAGATTAGAGAACACTTCTCCTGTCCTGTATACTGGGTGTAATCCTCAGTATCTGTATTATTCTGTGTATATATATACACTGCACAGTACCACTTCTCCTGTCCTGTATACTGGGTGTAATCCTCAGTATCTGTATTATTATGTATATATACACTGCACAGTACCACTTCTCCTGTCCTGTATACTGGGTGTAATCCTCAGTATCTGTATTATTCTGTATATATACACTGCACAGTACCACTTCTCCTGTCCTGTATACTGGGTGTAATCCTCAGTATCTGTATTATTCTGTATATATACAGTGCACAGTACCACTTCTCCTGTCCTGTATACTGGGTGTAATCCTCAGTATCTGTATTATTCTGTGTATATATATACACTGCACAGTACCACTTCTCCTGTCCTGTATACTGGGTGTAATCCTCAGTATCTGTATTATTATGTATATATACACTGCACAGTACCACTTCTCCTGTCCTGTATACTGGGTGTAATCCTCAGTGTCTGTATTATTCTGTATATATACACTGCACAGTACCACTTCTCCTGTCCTGTATACTGGGTGTAATCCTCAGTATCTGTATTATTCTGTATATATACACTGCATAGTACCACTTCTCTGTCCTGTATACTGGTGTAATCCAGTATCTGTATTATCTGTGTATATATATCACTGCCAGTACCACTTTCTGTCCTGTATATGGTGTATTCTCAGTATCTGTATTATTATGTATATACACTGCACAGTACCACTTCTCCTGTCCTGTATACTGGGTGTAATCCTCAGTGTCTGTATTATTATGTATATATACACTGCACAGTACCACTTCTCCTGTCCTGTATACTGGGTGTAATCCTCAGTATCTGTATTATTCTGTATATATACACTGCACAGTACCACTTCTCCTGTCCTGTATACTGGGTGTAATCCTCAGTATTTGTATTATTCTGTATATATACACTGCACAGTACCACTTCTCCTGTCCGGTATACTGGGTGTAATCCTCAGTGTCTGTATTATTCTGTATATATATACACTGCACAGTACCACTTCTCCTGTCCTGTATACTGGGTGTAATCCTCAGTATCTGTATTATTCTGTATATATACACTGCACAGTACCACTTCTCCTGTCCTGTATACTGGGTGTAATCCTCAGTATCTGTATTATTCTGTATATACACTGCACAGTACCACTCTCCTGTCCTGTATACTGGGTGTAATTCTCAGTATCTGTATTTTCTGTATATTACACTGTACAGTACCACTTCTCCAGTCCTGTATACTGGGTGTAATCCTCAGTATCTGTATTATTCTGTATATATACACTGCACAGCACCACTTCTCCTGTCCTGTATACTGGGTGTAATCCTCAGTATCTGTATTATTCTGTATATACACACTGCACAGTACCACTTCTCCTGTCCTGTACACTGGTTGTAATCCTCAGTATCTGTATTATTCTGTATATATACACTGCATAGTACCACTTCTCCTGTCCTGTATACTGGGTGTAATCCTCAGTATCTGTATTATTCTGTATATACACACTGCACAGTACCACTTCTCCTGTCCTGTATACTGGGTGTATCCTCAGTATCTGTATTATTCTGTATATATGCACTGCATAGTACCACTTCTCCTGTCCTGTATACTGGGTGTAATCCTCAGTATCTGTATTATTCTGTATATATACACTGCACAGTATCACTTCTCCTGTCCTGTACACTGGGTGTCATCCTCAGTATCTGTATTATTCTGTATATATATACACTGCACAGTACCACTTCTCCTGTCCTGTATACTGGGTGTAATCCTCAGTATCTGTATTATTCTGTATATATACCCTGCACAGTACCACTTCTCCTGTCCTGTATACTGGGTGTAATCCTCAGTATCTGTATTATTCTGTATATATACACTGCACAGTACCACTTCTCCTGTCCTGTATACTGGCTGTAATCTTCAGTGTCTGTATTATTCTGTATATATACACTGCACAGTACCACTTCTCCTGTCCTGTATACTGGCTGTAATCTTCAGTGTCTGTATTATTCTGTATATATAAACTGCACAGTACCACTTCTCCTGTCCTGTATACTGGCTGTAATTCTCAGTATCTGTATTATTCTGTATATACACTGCACAGTACCACTTCTCCTGTCCTGTATACTGGATGTAATCCTCACTATCTATATTATTCTGTATATACACTGCACAGTACCACTTCTCCTGTCCTGTATACTGGGTGTAAACTTCAGTATCTGTATTATTCTGTATATATACACTGCACAGTACGACTTCTCCTGTCCTGTATACTGGGTGTAATCCTCAGGATCTGTATTATTCTGTATATATACACTGCACAGTACCACTTCTCCTGTCCTGTATACTGGGTGTAATCCTCAGTATTTGTATTATTCTGTATATATATACACTACACAGTACCACTTCTCCTGTCCTGTATACTGGGTGTAATCCTCAGTATCTGTATTATTCTGTATATATACACTGCACAGTACCACTTCTCCTGTCCTGTATACTGAGTGTAATCCTCAGTATCTGTATTATTCTATATATATACACTGCACAGTACCACTTCTCCTGTCCTGTATACTGGGTGTAATTCTCAGTATCTGTATTATTCTGTATATATACACTGCACAGTACCACTTCTCCTGTCCTGTATACTGGGTGTAATCCTCAGTATCTGTATTATACTGTGTATATACACTGCACAGTACCACTTCTCCTGTCCTGTATACTGGGTGTAATCTTCAGTGTCTGTATTATTCTGTATATATACACTGCACAGTACCACTTCTCCTGTCCTGTATACTGGGTGTAATCCTCAGTATCTGTATTATTCTGTATATATACACTGCACAGTACCACTTCTCCTGTCCTGTATACTGGGTGTAATCCTCAGTATCTGTATTATTCTGTATATATACACTGCACAATACCACTTCTCCTGTCCTGTATACTGGGTGTAATCCTCAGTATCTGTATTATTCTGTATATATACACTGCACAGTACCACTTCTCCTGTCCTGTATACTGGGTGTAATCCTCAGTATCTATATTATCCTGTATTATACACTGCACAGTACCACTTCTCCTGTCCTGTATACTGGATGTAATCCTCAGTATCTGTATTATTCTGTATATATACACTGCACAATACCACTTCTTCTGTCCTGTATACTGGGTGTAATCCTCAGTATCTGTATTATTCTGTATATACACACTGCACAGTACCACTTCTTCTGTCCTGTATACTGGGTGTAATCCTCAGTATCTATATTATTCTGTATATATACACTGCACAGCACCACTTCTCCTGTCCTGTATACTGGGTGTAATCCTCAGGATCTGTATTATTCTGTATATATACACTGCACAGTACCACTTCTCCTGTCCTGTATACTGGGTGTAATCCTCAGTGTCTGTATTATTCTGTATATATACACTGCACAGTACCACTTCTCCTGTCCTGTATACTGGGTGTAATCCTCAGTATCTGTATTATTCTGTATATACACTGCACAGTACCACTTCTCCTGTCCTGTATACTGGGTGTAATCCTCAGTATCTGTATTATTCTGTATATATACACTGCACAGTACCACTTCTGCCCTGTATACTGGGTGTAATTCTCAGTATCTGTATTATTCTGTATATATACACTGCACAGCACCACTTCTCCTGTCCTGTATACTGGGTGTAATCCTCAGTATCTATATTATTCTGTATATATACACTGCACAGCACCACTTCTCCTGTCCTGTATACTGGGTGTAATCCTCAGTATCTATATTATTCTGTATATATACACTGCACAGTACCACTTCTCCTGTCCTGTATACTGGGTGTAATCCTCAGTATCTGTATTATTCTGTATATATACACTGCACAGTACCACTTCTCCTGTCCTGTATACTGGGTGTAAGCCTCAGTGTCTGTATTATTCTGTATATATACACTGCACAGTACCACTTCTCCTGTCCTGTATACTGGGTGTAATCCTCAGTATCTGTATTATTCTGTATATATACACTGCATAGTACCTCTTTTCTTGCTCAGTGATTTTTAGCTAATGTCTGGAGAGATTATTTTAAGTAATAAGGTTTCGCTTCTGATTTCTGTTTTCTGGAGACTTTAGCGTTTCGCCATGAGTGCAGTCTGGTACGTGCTCCATTACTACCTGTGTCCTGTAGAAATTGTGTCTCGGATAAGCCGTTTGGTAGAGAAGTATGACCGCACGCGTCTGTGGACGGGAGATACAAATTCCTGTGCCCCGGGTGTCTGTCACAGCTCATTACCGATAGGGGACGAATGTATCCGAATGTCAAGTGACTGCGCCGGTGCTGCAGGATACGACGCTCCGTGCACTCGACCCACAGCAGGGACGCGTGACTTTCCTCTCTGACATTCCTGTTTCCTGCAGCGAGATAACGGGTTGTGTGAAAGACAGTTAAAATACAGAAAGTGTCTGACGGATTCCGGGCAAGTGACCAGTGATGACAGGCAGGGGGAGGCGAAACGTGGGGCAACTGAAATAACCAGTGATGACAGGCAGGGGGGCGAAACACGGGGGCAACTGAAATAACCAGCGATGACAGGCAGGGGGGGGTGAAACACGGGGGCAACTGAAATAACCAGTGATGACAGGCAGGGGGGCGAAACACGGGGGCAACTGAAATAACCAGTGATGACAGGCAGGGGGCGAAACACGGGGGCAACTGAAATAACCAGTGATGACTGGCAGGAGGGGCGAAACACGGGGGCAACTGAAATAACCAGTGATGACAGGCAGGAGGGGCGAAACACCGGGCAACTGAAAAAACCAGTGATGACAGGCAGGGGGGGGCGAAACATGGGGGCAACTGAAATAACCAGTGATGACAGGCAGGAGAGGCGAAACATGGGGGCAACTGAAATAACCAGTGATGAGAGGAAGGAGGGGCGAAATATGGGGAACTCATATAACTTGTGATGACAGGCGGGGGGGGGCAAACACTGGGGTAACTGAAATAACCAGTGATGACAGGCAGGAGGTGCGAAACATGGGGGCAACTGCAAATAACCAGTGATGACAGGCAGGAGGGGCGAAACACAGAGGCAACTGGAATAACCAGTGATGACAGACTGGGGGGGCGAAACACGGGGGCAACTGAAATAACCAGTGATGACAGGCAGGAGAGGCGAAACTTGGGGGCAACTGAAATAACCAGTGATGACAGGAAGGAGGGGCGAAATATGGGGCAACTGAAATAACCAGTGATGACAGGCAGTGGGAGCGAAACATGGGGAACTCATATAACCTGTGATGACAGGCAGGGGGGGGGGGGCAAACACTGGGGTAACTGAAATAACCAGTGATGACAGGCAGGAGGTGTGAAACATGGGGGCAACTGCAAATAACCAGTGATGACAGGCAGGAGGGGCGAAACATGGGGGCAACTGAAATAACCAGTGATGACAAGCAGGAGGGACGAAACATGGGGGCAACTGAAATAACCAGTGATGACAGGCAGGAGGGGCGAAACATGGGGGCAACTGAAATAACCAGTGATGACAGGCAGAGGAAGCGAAACATGGAGGCAACTGAAATAACCAGTGATGACAGGCAGGAGGGGCGAAACATGGGGGCAACTGAAATAACCAGTGATGACAGGCAGGAGGGGCGAAACATGGGGGCAACTGAAATAACCAGTGATGACAGGCAGGAGGGGTGAAACATGAGGGCAACTCTAAATGACCATTGATGACAGGCAAGAGGGACAATATACAGAGGCAACTGCAAATAACCAATGAAGACAGGCAGGAGGGGCGAAACATGGGGGCAACTGAAATAACCAGTGATGACAGGCAAGAGGGGCGAAACATGGGGCAACTGTAAATGACCATTGATGACAGGCAAGAGGGACGATATACAGAGGCAACTGCAAATAACCAATGAAGACAGGCAGGAGGGGTGAAACATGGGGGCAACTGCAAATAACCAATGAAAACAGGCAGGAGGGGCGAAACATGGGGGCAACTGCAAATAACCAATGATGACAGGCAGGAGGGGCGAAACACGGGGGCAACTGCAAATAACCAGTGATGACAGGCAGGAGGGGCAAAACACGGGGCAACTGCAAATAACCAGTCAAGACAGGCAGTAGGGGCGAAACAGTGGGGTAACTGAAATAACCAGTGATGACAGGCAGGAGAGGCGAATCATGGGGGAAACTCATATAACCAGTGATGACAGGAAGGGGGGGCGAAACATGGGGCAACTGAAATAACTAGTGATGACAGGCAGGAGGTGCGAAACATGGGGGCAACTGCAAATAACCAGTGATGACAGGCAGGAGGGGCGAAACATGGGGCAACTACAAATAACCAGTGATGACAGGCAGGAGGGGCGAAACATGGGGCAACTGAAATAACCAGTGATGACAGGCAGGAGGGGCGAAACATGGGGCAATTGCACAGGAGGAAGAGACTGCACACAGTAACAGAGGGAGAGTCAGAACCTCTTTGGCTTTAGCTGCAGATTGTATCTTGGGGAGGTGATGACTGGTCGCGTTTTGTTCCAGTAATTAATATTAGTGAGAATTAGCCAATTTATCTCATTATGTCTCCGCTTTGCAGAACGAATGTTGTCCTGAATTTACTTTACTATAATTAACTGAGACATTCCAGATTCATTAGGAAGATTGTACTTGACTTGAGGGTCAAACCGGACAATTATAGGCTGAAAACTGTACATAAGGAAGAAGAGGGGGAAGAGAAAGAGGAGAGTGAGAAGAGGATAGAGGGGAGAAAGAGAGAGACCGAGGACAAGGCCGAAAGAGGAGAGGGAGGAAAGGGTTAGAAAAAGGAAAGTAGGCAGAGAAAAAAGAGGGGAGAGAGTGGAGAAAGTGAGGAGGAGCAATAGAGAGGAGGAGAGGGAGGAGATGGGGGAGAGTGAGAAGAGGGGCAAAAGAGAGGAGGATGGGAGGAGATGGGGGAGAGTGAGAAGAGGGGCAAAAGAGAGGAGGAGTGGGAGGAGATGGGGGAGAGTGAGAAGAGGGGCAAAAGAGAGGAGGAGTGGGAGGAGATGGGGGAGAGTGAGAACAGGGGCAAAAGAGAGGAGGAGTGGGAGGAGATGGGGGAGAGTGAGAGAGGGGCAAAAGGAGGAGGAGGGAGGAGATGGGGAGAGTGAGAAGGGGCAAAAGAGAGGGTGAGGAGTGGGGAGGAGATGGGGAAAAAGTGAGAGAGAGTGAGAAGAGGGGCAAAAGAGAGGAGGAGTGGGAGGAGATGGGGGAGAGTGAAGAGAAAAAGGAGGTGGGAGAGGGAATGAGAGGAGAGAGAGGGTGGGAGGAGATGGGGGGAGAGTGAGAAGGGGGCAAAAGAGAGGAGGAGTGGGAGGAGATGGGGGAGAGTGAGAAGAGGGGCAAAAGAGAGGAGGAGTGGGAGGAGATGGGGGAGAGTGAGAACAGGGGCAAAAGAGAGGAGGAGAGGGAGGAGATGGGGGAGACTGAGAACAGGGGCAAAAGAGAGGAGGAGTGGGAGGAGATGGGGGAGAGTGAGAAGAGGGGCAAAAGAGAGGAGGAGTGGGAGGAGATGGGGGAGAGTGAGAAGAGGGGCAAAAGAGAGGAGGAGTGGGAGGAGATGGGGGAGTGAGAATAGGGGCAAAAGAGAGGAGGAGTGGGAGGAGATGGGGGAGAGTGAGAAGAGGGGCAAAAGAGAGGAGGAGTGGGAGGAGATGGGGGAGAGTGAGAAGAGGGGCAAAAGAGAGGAGGAGTGGGAGGAGATGGGGGAGAGTGAGAAGAGGGGCAAAAGAGAGGAGGAGTGGGAGGAGATGGAGGAGAGTGAGAAGAGGGGCAAAAGAGAGGAGGAGTGGGAGGAGATGGGGGAGTGTGAGAAGAGGGGCAAAAGAGAGGAGGAGAGGGAGGAGAATGGGGGGAAAGTGGGATGGAGGTGAGAAGAGGGGCAAAAGAGAGGAGGAGTGGGAGGAGATGGGGGAGAGTGAGAAGAGGGGCAAAAGAGAGGAGGAGTGGGAGGAGATGGGGGAGAGTGAGAAGAGGGGCAAAAGAGAGGAGGAGTGGGAGGAGATGGGGGAGTGTGAGAAGAGGGGCAAAAGAGAGGAGGAGTGGGAGGAGATGGGGGAGAGTGAGAAGGGGGCAAAGAGAGAGGAGATGGGAGGAGATGGGGGAGTGTGAGAAGAGGGGCAAAAGAGAGGAGGAGAGGGAGGAGATGGGGGAGTGTGAGAAGAGGGGCAAAAGAGAGGAGGAGAGGGAGGAGATGGGGGAGTGTGAGAAGAGGGGCAAAAGAGAGGAGGAGTGGGAGGGAGATGGGCGGAGAGTGAGTAAGAGGGGCAAAAGAGAGGAGGAGTGGGAGGAGATGGGGGAGTGTGAGAAGAGGGGCAAAAGAGAGGAGGAGTGGGAGGAGATGGGGGAGAGTGAGAAGAGGGGCAAAAGAGAGGAGGAGGGGAGGAGATGGGGGAGTGTGAGAAGAGGGGCAAAAGAGAGGAGGAGTGGGAGGAGATGGGGGAGAGTGAGAAGAGGAGCAAAAGAGAGGAGGAGTGGGAGGAGATGGGGGAGAGTGAGAAGAGGGGCAAAAGGGGAGGAGGGAGTGGGAGAGGGGAGAATGGGGGTGGGGAGTGTGAGAAGAGGGGCAAAAGAGAGGAGGAGTAGGAGGAGATGGGGGAGTGTGAGAAGAGGGGCAAAAGAGAGGAGAGGGCAAGGTGGAAAGAGGAGAGGGGAGGTAGAGAGTAAAGAGAGGAGACAGAGGGAGGACACTGGAGAGAGGGAAGAAAGAAGGCAGAAGTGGAAGAGTGTGGAGAGTGCAGAAAGTGAGGAGGGGTATAAGAGAGAAATGAAGGGGAGGAGAAGAGGGAAAGTGAGAAGTGAAAGAAAGGGTGAGAAAAAAGAGAGAAGAGGCAGAGAAAAAAGAGGGTGGAGAGTGGTGAAAGTGAGGAGGGGCAAAAGAAAGAAGAGGAAAAGGAGAGTGAGGAGCTCGAAAGTGAGAATTGTAATAAGGGGGAGGGAAAGAGGAGAGAAAGAGAGGAGAGTGAGAAGGGGAAAGAGGAGAGAAAGAGAGGAGAGTGAGAAGGGGAAAGAGGAGAGAAAGAGAGGAGAGTGAGAAGGGGAAAGAGAAGAGGGACGAAAGGTGGTGGGACAGTAGGCAGAGGGAGAAGAGGGGAGAGAGTGCAGAAAGTGAGGAATCCAAGTAGAGGGAGGAGAAGGGAGACAGAGAAGCCTCAGAGGGGAGCGAGCGCACATCACACAGCCTCCGCTCAGGACATCGCTCTCAGGGCCGGACGATGCCTGACACGTAATTACCGAGGACCCTGATGCCATTGCAGATATTGTCACCTTCTCCGCACCGGTCATCACCGAGCCGGCAGAGAGGACGGAGGAGACCGCGGCACCAGACACCGGTCCCGACATCATTTCTTTATCGTTATAATGGAGTGTCCCAGCACAATCCTGTAATAGACGGACTGTAAAGAACGGCAGAAGTCTGTGATCAGTCTAGAGAGATTGTACCAAGAGCGACGGTCTGCACCTGAACAATGATCTACACTGCAGCTCTGCTCCATTAAAGGGAGTCTGTCAGCAGGTTGTTGCTACCTTCTCTGACACCAGCGTGCCCTGAATCCCAGCGAGGTGTCACTTAAGGCCCAGTTACACACAGATAATTGTGCAGAGATTGTTGGCAGATCTCTGGTTGCAGTGAAATCATGGACACATTGTTACATTTGTACACAGCCACAAAATGATACAATGTGTCCATGATTTCACTGCAACCAGAGATCTGCCAACAATATCTGCACAATTATCTGTGTGTGTGACTGGGCCTTTAGATTACTGGCTGCAGCGGGTCTGGCACAATCAGAGGTTTTAAATTTAGGCATGCAGCAGTGCTCGAAAAGCTGCCCCTGCCCACACCAGGCTCTGTATGTACAATGTCTATAGACACAGAGCTGCCCCCACACCAGACTCTGTATGTACAATGTCTATAGACACAGAGCTGCCCCCACACCAGGCTCTGTATGTACAATGTCTATAGACACAGAGCTGCCCCCACACCAGGCTCTGTATGTACAATGTCTATAGACAGAGAGCTGCCCCCACCCACACCAGGCTCTGTATATACAATGTCTATAGACAGAGAGCTGCCCCCACCCACACCAGGCTCTGTATGTACAATGTCTATAGACAGAGAGCTGTCCCTGCCCACACCAGGCTCTGTATGTACAATGTCTATAGACAGAGAGCTGCCCCGCCCACACCAGGCTCTGTATGTACAATGTCTATGGACAGAGAGCTGCCCCCACCCACACTAGGCTCTGTATCTATAACGTCTATAGACAGGGAGCTGTCCCCGCCCACACCAGGCTCTGTATATACAATGTCTATGGACAGAGAGCTGCCCTCGTCCACACCAGGCTCTGTATGTACAATGTCTATAGACAGAGAGCTGCCCCTGCCCCCACCAGGCTATGTATGTATAATGTCTATAGACAGAGAGCTGCCCCCGCCCACACCAGACTCTGTATATACAATGTCTATAGACAGAGAGCTGCCCCCGCCCACACCAGGCTCTGTATGTACAATGTCTATAGACAGAGAGCTGCCCCCACCCACACCAGGCTCTGTATATACAATGTCTATAGACAGAGAGCTGCCCCCACCCACACCAGGCTCTGTATGTACAATGTCTATAGACAGAGAGCTGCCCCCGCCCACACCAGACTCTGTATGTACAATGTCTATAGACAGAGAGCTGTCCCTGCCCACACACCAGGCTCTGTATGTACAATGTCTATAGACAGAGAGCTGCCCCCGCCCACACCAGGCTCTGTATGTACAATGTCTATGGACAGAGAGCTGCCCCCACCCACACTAGGCTCTGTATGTACAATGTCTATAGACAGGGAGCTGTCCCCGCCCACACCAGGCTCTGTATATACAATGTCTATGGACAGAGAGCTGCCCCCACCCACACTAGGCTCTGTATCTATAACGTCTATAGACAGGGAGCTGTCCCCGCCCACACCAGGCTCTGTATATACAATGTCTATGGACAGAGAGCTGCCCTCGTCCACACCAGGCTCTGTATGTACAATGTCTGTAGACAGAGAGCTGTCCCTGCCCCCACCAGGCTCTGTATGTACAATGTCTATAGACAGAGCTGCCCTCCCCCACACCAGGCTCTTTATGTACAATGTCTATAGACAGAGAGCTGCCCCCACCCACACCAGGCTCTGTATGTACAATGTCTATAGACAGAGCTGCCCTCCCCCACACTAGGCTCTGTATGTACAATGTCTATAGACAGAGAGCTGCCCCTGCCCACACCAGGCTCTGTATATACAATGTCTATAGACAGAGTGCTGCCTCCACACCAGGCTCTGTATGTACAATGTCTATAGACACAGAGCTGCCCCCGCCCACACCAGGCTCTGTATATACAATGTCTATAGACAGAGAGCTGCCCCCCCCCCACACACCAGGCTCTGTATGTACAATGTCTATAGACAGAGAGCTGCCCCCGCCCACACCAGGCTCTGCATATACAATATCTATAGACCGAGAGCTGCCCCCGCCCACACCAGTCTCTGTATATACAATGTCTATAGACAGAGTGCTGCCTCCACCCACATCAGTCTCTGTATGAACAATGTCTATAGACAGAGAGCTGCTCCCACCCACATCAGTCTCTGTATGTACAATGTCTATACACAGTGAGTTGCTAATCACAGAGGGGGAAGTGCTGAACTTGGGCTCCCTTGCTGCTGTGTCCAGCAATGATGAGCTATGCAGACCTCCCAAACCTATCATCACAGATGATGTCAGGGGGAATCAGGATTTTGAGATTTCAACACCCAATCCCTTTGTCATTAGGGGAGCTAAATTGCAGGCTGATGAGCTTTTTCTGCTTTGTCTATTAAAATCCTTGGACTGGGGATTCCTGTGTATGGGGGGGAGGGGGTCAGGGGTTGATCTGTCAAACAAGCCTCTTGTGCACAACTTGTTGTTTTGCACATGATTCCCACCTTCATACTTTACACTGCAGCACTGATTGCTCAGATTGGTTGCTTCAGCTCAGGTCATTGCTTGATCAGATGATCAATGGTAAAAATCAGAAACTAAATTAGAAAAGAAAAATCACAACATGGTCTTCTCTGTGACCAAGGTGATGCTGTAGATATGGTTTTGCTCACCTGGATGGATTGTGTCAGTCACGACTTCTACAACACGCCTTAGACACACAGGTGCTGCAACCCCAGGACCGGAGATACTGTGATATAGCAGAGCGGAAGGGGTTCACAAGCCACGCTGTTGTGAAATAAAGATGAATACTAGATATGTGACATTAGTTAATACGTTGCAGATTCTACTTATGATTCACTCCAAAATGTGTTGAATAAAGTTACATATCCAAGATCCAATATTCATCTTTCTTTCACAGAAGTGCGGCTTTTATAACCCTTCCACTCTGCTATATCAGAAAATCACAATCTACAAGTGATTCCAGGCAGAGAAGGAGCTGCCACAGTGCTGATGACTAGTGAGGGATACAATGTATCCCTGCCTCAGATCTGTACACTTTGAGCTCAGTCATTTATTTTCCTCCGCTACGGATAAGTGTGACTAATAAGCCAGAAATCATTGGCCTAATGAACGGGAAAATGACCATAATTATAAATCAATCAGTAATTACACGAGGAGCCGAAATCAGGACTTACACAGCAGAAGATGGAGGCAGAAGTACCATCATTGTGTTATCTGCTTTTATTTTCTGCTTTTTCTGCACCTTTTTAATTAGTCATGGAGGCGGCAAAAGGGGAGAGGTGAGCTGTGACTCCTATCAGAGTGTAGTGAGCATGATCTGTGCAGGAGCCACATGCAGAGGAGGGAGAGGTGAGCTGTGACTCCTATCAGAGTGTAGTGAGCATGCTCTGTGCAAGGGCCACATGCAGGGAGGGGAGAGGTGATCTGTGACTCCTATCAGAGTGTAGTGAGCATGATCTGTGCAGGAGCCACATGCAGGGAGGGGACGAGGTGAGCTGTGACTCCTATCAGAGTGTAGTGAGCATGATCTGTGCAGGGGCCACATGCAGGGAGGGGAGAGGTGAGCTGTGACTCCTATCAGAGTGTAGTGAGCAATGCAGGGATCGGGTGATGTGAGCTGTGACTCTATCAGAGTGTAGTGAGCATTCGTGCGTGAGCTGGCTGTGATCTGTGACTCCTATCAGAGTGTAGTGAGCATGGTCTGTGATCTGTGCAGGGGCCACATGCAGGGAGGGGAGAGGTGATCTGTGACTGCTATCAGAGTGTAGTGAGCATTCTCTGTTAGCTATACAGGGGTCACATGCAGACAAGCAGATATACAGCTGTGTAATGGAGCAGCAGGAAGTATGGAGCATGATGGACATGATGTACAACTGTGCAATGGCAGCAGCAGGACAGTATGGAGCATGATGGACAGGCAGATGTACAGCTGTGTAATGGCAGCAGCAGGACAGTATGGAGCATGATGGACAGGCAGATGTACAGCTGTGTAATGGTAGCAGCAGGACAGTATGGAGCATGATGGACAGGCAGATGTACAGCTGTGTAATGGCAGCAGCAGGACAGTATGGAGCATGATGGACAGGCAGATGTACAGCTGTGTAATGGCAGCAGCAGGACAGTATGGAGCATGATGGACAGGCAGATGTACAGCTGTGTAATGGCAGCAGCAGGACAGTATGGAGCATGATGACAGGCAGATGTACAGCTGTGTAATGTCACAGCAGGACAGTATGGAGCATAATGGACAGGCAGATGTACAGCTGTGTAATGATAGCAGCAGGACAGTATGGAACATGATGGAACGGGCAGATGTACAGCTGTGTAATGAGCAGCAGGACAGTATGGAGTATGATGGACAGGCAGATGTACAGCTGTGTAATGGATAGCGCAGGACAGTATGGAACATGATGGACAGGCAGATGTACAGCTGTGTAATGGCAGCAGCAGGACAGTGTGGAGCATGATGGACCGGCAGATGTACAGCTGTGTAATGGCAGCAGCAGGACAATGATGGAGCATGATGACAGGCAGATGTACAGCTGTGTAATGTCAACAGCAGGACAATGTGGAGCATGATGGACCGGCAGATGTACAGCTGTGTAATGTGCAAGCAGCAGGACAATAGTGGAGCATGATGGACAGGCAGATGTAAAGCTGTGTAATGGTAGCAGCAGGACATATGGAGCATGATGGAAGGCAGATGTATAGCTGTGTAATGGCAGCAGTAGACATATGGAGCATGATGGACAGGCAGATGTACAGCTGTGTAATGGCAGCAGAGGACATATGGAGCATGATGGACAGGCAGATACACAGCTGTGTAATGGCAGCAGCAGGACAGTATAAGCATGATGGACAGGCAGATGTACAGCTGTGTAATGGCAGCAGTAGGACAGTATTGGAGCATGATGGACAGGCAGATGTACAGCTGTGTAATGGCAGCAGCAGGACAGTATGGAGCATGATGGACAGGCAGATGTACAGCTGTGTAAGGCAGCAGAGGACAGTATGGAGTCATGATGGACAGGCAGATGTACAGCTGTGTAGATAGCAGCAGGACAGTATAGAGTACATGATGGACAGGCAGATGTACAGCTGTGTAATGGCAGCAGCAGGACAATATGGAGCATGATGGACAGGCAGATGTACAAGCTGTGTAATGGCAGCAGCAGGACAGTATGGAGCATGATGGAAGGCAGATGTATAGCTGTGTAATGGCAGCAGCAGGACAGTATGGAGCATGATGGAAGGCATGATAACAGCTGTGTAATGGCAGCAGCAGGACAGTATGGAGCATGATGGACAGGCAGATGCACAGCTGTGTAATGGCAGCAGCAGGACAGTATTAGAGCATGATGGACAGGCAGATGTACAGCTGTGTAATGGCAGCAGCAGGACAGTATGGAGCATGATGGACATGGCAGATGTACAGCTGTGTAATGGCAGCAGCAGGACAGTATGGAGCATGATGGACAGGCAGATGCACAGCTGTGTAATGGCAGCAGCAGGACAGTATAAAGCATGATGGACAGGCAGATGTACAGCTGTGTAATGGCAGCAGCAGGACAGTATAGGCACATGGACAGGCAGATGTACAGCTGTGTAATGGCAGCAGCAGGACAGTATGGAGCATATGGACAGGCAGATGTACAGCTGTGTAATGGCAGCAGCAGAGGACAGTATGGAGCATGATGGACAGGCAGATGTACAGCTGTGTAATGGCAGCAGCAGGACAGTATGGAGCATATGACGGGCAGATGTACAGCGTGTAATGGCACAGCAGCATGGATTGACAGCATTAAGCTGTGTAATGGCAGCAGTAGGACAGTATGGAGCATGATGGACAGGCAGATGTACAGCTGTGTAATGGCAGCAGTAGGACAGTATGGAGCATGATGGACAGGCAGATACACAGCTGTGTAATGGCAGCAGCAGGACAGTATGGAGCATGATGGACAGGCAGATGCACAGCTGTGTAATGGCAGCAGCAGGACAGTATTAAGCATGATGGACAGGCAGATGTACAGCTGTGTAATGGCAGCAGTAGGACAGTATGGAGCATGATGGACAGGCAGATGTACAGCTGTGTAATGGCAGCAGCAGGACAGTATGGAGCATAATGGACAGGCAGATGTACAGCTGTGTAACAGCAGCAGGACAGTATGGAGTATGATGGACAGGCAGATGTACAGCTGTGTAATGATAGCAGCAGGACAGTATGGAGCATGATGGACAGGCAGATGTACAGCTGTGTAATGATAGCAGCAGGACAGTATGGAGCATGATGGACAGGCAGATGTACAGCTGTGTAATGGCAGCAGCAGGACAATATGGAGCATGATGTACAGGCAGATGTAAAGCTGTGTAATGGTAGCAGCAGGACAGTATGGAGCATGATGGAGAGGCAGATGTAAAGCTGTGTAATGGCAGCAGCAGGACAGTATTAAGCATGATGGAGAGGCTGATGTATAGCTGTGTAATGGCAGCAGAGGACAATATGGAGCATGATGGACAGGCAGATACATAGCTGTGTAATGGCAGCAGCAGGACAGTATGGAGCATGATGGACAGGCAGATGCACAGCTGTGTAATGGCAGCAGCAGGACAGTATTAAGCATGATGGACAGGCAGATGTACAGCTGTGTAATGGCAGCAGCAGGACAGTATTAAGCATGATGGACAGGCAGATGTACAGCTGTGTAATGGCAGCAGTAGGACAGTATGGAGCATGATGGACTGGCAGATACACAGCTGTGTAATGGCAGCAGCAGGACAGTATGGAGCATGATGGACAGGCAGATGCACAGCTGTGTAATGGCAGCAGCAGGACAATATGGAGCATGATGGACAGGCAGATACACAGCTGTGTAATGGCAGCAGTAGGACAGTATGGAGCATGATGGACTGGCAGATACACAGCTGTGTAATGGCAGCAGCAGGACAGTATGGAGCATGATGGACAGGCAGATGTACAGCTGTGTAATGGCAGCAGCAGGACAATATGGAGCATGATGGACAGGCAGATGCACAGCTGTGTAATGGCAGCAGCAGGACAGTATTAAGCAAGATGGACAGGCAGATGTACAGCTGTGTAATGGCAGCAGCAGGACAGTATGGAGCATCATGGACAGGCAGATGTACAGCTGTGTAATGGCAGCAGCAGGACAGTATGGAGCATGATGGACAGGCAGATGTACAGCTGTGTAATGGCAGCAGTAGGACAGTATGGAGCATGATGGACAGGCAGATGCACAGCTGTGTAATGCTCACCCATATTGGACTTTTTAGCTAATCATAATGCAGATGCAGAGGAGTGAAGGCTTCTATACTGGGGTGTAACTACAGGGTGGATCATTTATATGGATGCATCTAAATAAAATGGGAATGGTTGGTGATATCAACTTCCTGTTTGTGGCACATTAGTATATGAGAGGGGGAAAACATCTCCAGATGGGGGGTGACCATGGCGGCCATTTTGAAGTCGGCCATTTTTGATCCAACTTTATTGTTTTCAATGGGAAGAGGGTCATGTGACACATCAAACGTATTGAGAATTTCATAAGAATGACAATTGTGTGCTTGGTTTTAACGTAACATTATTCTTTCATGAGTTATTTACAAGTTTATGACCACTTATAAAATGTGTTCACAGTGCTGCCCATTGTGTTGTATTATCAATACAACCCTCTTCTCCCACTCTGGACACACTGATGGTAACACCGCAGAAGAAATGCAGCACAGGCCTCCAGGATCCGCTGTGTCAGATGCTGCACATCTCGTATCTTCACAGCACAGACAATCGCCTCCAGATGAGGATGAGGAAACTGTATGTGAATGGTGAAGTTACCAAACACAACCAGCGCTATAGGTCTGACACCAACCCCCAGTGGATAGATCCCTCCAAGACTGCGGGAACACAAACATTGGTGGTATGGTGTGTTATATGGGGTACAAAGATAGAGGGGCCATTCTTCATCAATGGAAACCTTAATGACACTGGATATCTGACATTGCTACATGACTCACATATCCAGAGGCATTGAGGTTTCCATTGATGATAACAGGTGCAGGGGTTACAATCGCACCCGGACCCTGGAGCCTAATGCTATTAAAGATTTGCAGTAATTGGGGACCCCGCTGGATCTGTTGCACTGGTCCCCAGGTTACGCCCCTGTTTCTGTTGTTTTCTCCATTTTCCTTTCTTTTCTTTCTATTTTTGAGCCTTTGTTTCTGTTTTGCATTAAGGCCCCACATTCCCCAGGGAGAGCCGCGTTTTATTGCTGACTGTCTCCTCCGGAGCCGGGAAATGAGACGCTCATTACTGAAATCCTACGCTCCGTCACGTTCCGGGGATCCCGGCGGGTGGATGTACCGGGTTAGGGGTGACGCTCGTCTCTGGAGGCGAGGTGACCCGCTGACTCCCAGGTAAAGCCTGGTGTGTTCTCTGTGCCAAGATCCGAGGGCGGAGGAGAAGGAGGAATCCCGGAATTTCTTCTACAGAACATTCGGATGGGGGCCAAGTGGTGAAGCGCGGCAGCCCTTGTGATGTTCTCCATACGCCGGGGCGCACCATAATTACATTAATGCCTGGTGTTGTTTTCCTGCGATTGGCCGATCTCCCGGTAAAGCAAAGTCCAACTCTCCACGGAGACGCGATATTCATCCTTGTTTATGGGCCTCATTTGTAAGAATAACACGGCGCGTTTTGTGAAACTTCACTGGCAGCCGCGAAAAGCAAACAGCGTCCGGACACAACGGCCGGAGTCAGAGATTAATGCCTGGACGGACAGAGACGCCCCCAGGGGGACGCCGGGACGGGGAGGTGTACATCTGGCCTGTGTCAATTAAAAGCCAATTATAAGAGAACATTCCGGCGCGGGTCAGAGATGTAAGAAAAAGCAAGATCTGTTTTATGGGGACGCCATTCCCTCTGGTTTGTAGGATATGAAACAGTTAAAGGGAATCTGACAACTCGTCTTTGCTATCACATCTCCAAGAGCTCTGTATACAATGTCTATAGATAGGGAGATATCCCCGTCCACACCAGGCTCTGTATGTACAATGTCTATAGATAGGGAGATATCCCCGTCCACACCAGGCTCTGTATGTACAATGTCTATAGACATAGAGCTGCCCCCCCCCTACACCAGGCTCTGTATATACAATGTCTATAGACATAGAGCTGCCCCCCCCTACACCAGGCTCTGTATATACAATGTCTATAGACATAGAGCTGCCCCCCCCTACACCAGGCTGTGTATGTATAATGTCTATAGATAGAGAGCTGCCCCCGTCCACACCAGGCTCTGTATGTACAATGTCTATAGACAGAGAGCTGCCCCCACACCAAGCTCTGTATGTACAATGTCTATACACAGAGAGCTGCCCCCGCTCACACCAGGCTCTGTATGTGCAATGTCTATAGACAGAGAGCTGTCCCCCCCCTACACCAGGCTCTGTATGTACAATGTCTATACACAGAGAGCTGCCCCCGCTCACACCAGGCTCTGTATGTACAATGTCTATAGACAGAGAGCTGCCCCCACCCACACCAGGCTCTGTATGTACAATGTCTATACACAGAGAGCTGCCCCCACCCACACCAGGCTCTGTATGTACAATGTCTATAGACAGAGAGCTGCCCCCGCTCACACCAGGCTCTGTATGTACAATGTCTATACACAGAGAGCTGCCCCCACCCACACCAGGCTCTGTATGTACAATGTCTATAGACAGAGAGCTGCCCCCGCTCACACCAGGCTCTGTATGTACAATGTCTATACACAGAGAGCTGCCCCCACCCACACCAGGCTCTGTATGTACAATGTCTATAGACAGAGAGCTGCCCCCACCCACACCAGGCTCTGTATGTACAATGTCTATAGACAGAGAGCTGCCCCCGCTCACACCAGGCTCTGTATGTACAATGTCTATAGACAGCTGCTGTCACGGGTGTGTTAGGAGGCACGGATGAGACTGTAGAGGCCACTCGCAGAAGGTATCAGTGTTTGGCTAACCAGTCAAAATCCTAAAAGAAATGTCTCCGTTGCTTTAAGAGGCATTTAGCTTTTAGTGAAAGCTGGAGGTCACTAGGACCCAGCTGATCCTTTACCTTGAGCTGTCTATATATTCCCCTTGACTCCCAGGATGCACTGCTGGGGATAGCTTGTCAGGTGTTTGGAGGAAGCTTCTCAGCTCAGCAGTGTGTCCTGGAGTTTCTGTTGGATTGCTGTGTGGATCTGCTCAAGCTAAGTGTTTCTTCCCTTCCCTCTTTGTTTGTTTGTTTCTCTTGTGTGTATCTGTAGTTGGTAGCCGGGCTGACTAGTGTTCACCCGCTCTGATCCTTATTTAGTAGTAGTCCAGGGACAGTCCGGGAATAGGTAGCCTGCCAGCGACAGTTGCGGAAACTGTATAGGGACGTTAGGGGAGCCAGGTGCTAGCGCTAGCTTATCTATTGGTCACCATCTCCCCTTTTGCCCTTAGCATCAGGGACTCCTCCCCCCTCCCCGTCATCATCTAGCACTGGGTGTCTCCCTACACCCAGTGTGGCAGCTGCCCCCACCCACACCTGTCTCTTTATGTACAATGTCTATAGACAGAGAGGTGCCCCCGTCCACACCAGGCTCTGTATGTACAATGTTTATAGACAGGGAGCTGCCTCACCCACACCAGGCTCTGTATGTACAATGTCTATAGACAGAGCTGCTCCCACCCACACCAGGCTCTCTATGTACAATGTTTATAGTCAGAGCGCTACCCCCACCCACACCAGGCTCTGTATGTACAATGTTTATTGCCAGAGCGCTACCCCCACCCACACCAGGCTCTGTATGTACAATGTCTATAGACAGAGAGCTGCCCTCCACACCAGGCTCTGTATGTACAATGTCTATAGACAGAGAGCT
Organism: Allobates femoralis; assembly: GCA_033576535.1. Classification (NCBI taxonomy): domain Eukaryota; kingdom Metazoa; phylum Chordata; class Amphibia; order Anura; family Aromobatidae; genus Allobates; species Allobates femoralis. The sequence continues at coordinate 573,908,497 of JARQOC010000005.1, forward strand.
GCCCTCCACACCAGGCTCTGTATGTACAATGTTTATTGCCAGAGCGCTACCCCCACCCACACCAGGCTCTGTATGTATAATGTCTATAGACAGAGAGCTGCCCCTGCCCACACCAGGCTCTGTATGTACAATGTCTATAGACAGAGAGCTGCCCTCCACACCAGGCTCTGTATGTACAATGTCTATAGACAGAGAGCTGCCCCCGCCCATACCAGGCTCTGTATGTACAATGTATATAGACAGAGAACTGCCCCCGCCCACACAAGGCTCTGTATGTCTATCAATCATACTATGTAGATATCTAACCACAAGACCAAGATATACAGAACCTACAGAAGGAAGGTGCTCCGCCTGGAAGGAACCGGAAGGCAGCAGAGCCGAGACACCAGTATATGAGGATGTGACCCTGAGTGATGATCCTCCCACTCACCTGAACCAGCACAGGGGCCCGAGAGGTCAGGGGGCCACATCCAAATCCACAGCAGCATTATTGGACTGCAGAGGTCCCTTATACTGTTCTTGCACAAGGGCCCCAGAGGCCAGGGGGCCACATCCAGCTCCAGAGCAGAGCTGTTGGATGGCAGAGGGCCCTTATACTGTTCTTGCACAGGGGCCCTCTTCTCCGCCTCCTGACAGTATAGCAGCAGAGCTTTCTCTGGAGGTAACTAAAGCACAAGTGAAGGCTTATAAACTATCTGAATACATGTGTAATTAGATGAAGTTCTGGCGCAGTGTGCCAGGGGAGTGGTGTGAGGAGTGTGATTGGCCACGGCACCGGTGTGTATAGTGCCTGTACCCGGCGCACGCACCTGGGGTTGCACTCGCTCGGCACAATGGGGCTTCTCAGATCCTCCTTTATTTTTTGGGTTTCGACGTGTTAAAAGCTGCTTTGAAACACGAATTCTAAGACGCCCATTGAGCTCGGCTCCAGCCGCCCAGGTAATTGCTGTAATTTTGGTTATATTGGATTGATGTTCCGCAGCAGCCGCCGGACGGGATCAAAACATTCAGATCCTGCGAGTAAACAGGTCCTACCTGAAGCTGCGGCACTGCCAGGGCCGGCCGGCGGGTGCTGGGGTGCGTGGGGGTGTATCAGAACCCACCTTATCCTTAGTTCTGTTTCTTGCCTGCAACATTGTAACAAATCCTCACTTCATCACCTGATAGTGGGGACACATCATTATGTCTCACCCTCCAGAGCTGCACTCACAGTTCTGTCGTTATCTGCACGCTTCCTTAGCTCCATACCTCACTGCGCGGTTTTGGTACAATGTGTGCAGTAGGGGGCGTCCTGCTGTAGTTCTGTGTCCGGATGAAACCCCACATCATCTACAAACGCAGAGCAGAATTATGAATGCAGCTCTGGAAGAAACTTCAGTCAGGGGTGTAACTATAACAGTTGCAGGGGTGACAATCGCACCCGGGCCCTCGAGCCTAGTGGGCCCCAAAAGTCTCTTTGGCCTATAGAAAAAGATTAATGCTGTTATATAATTGCAATAATTGGGGGCCCCATTGGAGCTTTCGCATCAAGATACGCCACTGACTACAGTAATGTGCAACATGTACCTATAAGTGGGATTTACTGACACATTAATGGAATCTGTCCACGGGTTTTTGCTATGTAATTTGAGGACAGCATGCTGTAAGGGTTAAAACACAAAATTCAGCCGCCTTTACAAAGACAACGAGGACCAGGGCTCATCCCCAACTGAACGCCCGAGCTCCTTAACCGTGGGCGGAACACTACTCAGACAATACAGGGTGAGGGAATCACAATATTAAGGCTTTATTGGATCCCCAAACAGTTAACAGCATATAACGCATAACCAGCAAAACACAACAATGTAACAGGCAACAGAGTCTCACCCTTCCGCTGGCTCACCAGGGTTTAGAATGTAGCACAGCAAAGTCTGTAGCCAGGTGACTGTATCGTCCCAACCTGGGTTGCTTCCTTATCTTTATGCAGTCTTTATCACAGCCAAATCCGATAATCCGATGCTGAAATCCTTGTGGTTCAATAGTCCGTGTTCTGGTCCCCTTGGTCAGCGCCGAAATGCCTAGACCTGGGGTTATGGCTCGTTAACCGGACCCGAAGATCCTAGATTAGCTGCCTGTATCCAATCTTCAATCTAACTAACTCTGGTTAATGAACACATCTCCTTATATACCTTGAGCCCTCATTGCAGGATATTGGGGATGTCACGATTGGTGCAATAACACTGTCTTTTCATTGGCTGGACCTCAAGCCTCATATAACCATTTTTGGTCGTATTGCAGTCCAGACATGGAGAGCCAAATGCTGATTGATATAGCACCTAGCAGTGATACAATGGAATGTTAGTATGAGACATTGAGTCTGCAATCAATGACACTTAAACAATAGTAGCTGCGGCCATGTACATAGAGTCAGGGATCCACAAGGTAACATACAATGGACGATTAGCATAATTAAGTTCTCTGGCCTTCAATGACAAACAAGTTAGATAATTGCATTACCATGCTAAACTTTAACCACAGTAATCTATGAAAATACTGTAGGAAATTCTCCTTGGCCATTACAAGTTTACAAACCAAAATACAATATGGTCTGGATGAATAAGAAATTCTCCTACATTATATACGTCAACAATGGGTGTACAAAATACAGTCTGGCCAGATTTTAAGAACTTAATCCATGACTGGCATATTCCAAGTTGCAACAAACTCCCATACTGTCTGGGTTACATAAGAAATCATCATATGTTCTACATTGAAGGAGTCCATTTCGTCACAGCTATCCTCTGTGATTATCCTCCATGGCTATCCTCAGTGATTATCATCCATGGCTATCCTCAGTGATTATCCTCCATCTGTGATTATCCTCCATGGCTATCCTCTGTGTCTATCCTCTGTGATTATCCTCTGTGGATATCCTCAGTGACTATCCTCAGTGGCTATCTTCCGTGGCTATCTTCCGTGGCTATCTTCTGTGTCTATCCTCAGTGTCTATCCTCAGTGACTATCCTCTGTGGCTATCCTCTGTGGCTATCCTCAGTGTCTATCCTCAGTGGCTATCCTCTGTGGCTATCCTGTATGATTATCCTCTGTGGATATACTCTATGATTATCCTCTATGATTATCCTCTGTGGCTATCTTCTGTGGCTATCCTCCGTGGATATCCTCTATGGCTATCCTCTGTTGATATCCTCTGTGGCTATCCTCAGTGGATATCCTCTGTGGCTATCCTAAGTAACTATTGTCTGTGGATATCCTCAGTGACTATCATCCATGGCTATCCTCTGTGGCTATCCTCAGTGACTATCGTCTGTGGATATCCTCAGTGACTATCCTCCTTGGCTATCTTCAGTGACTATCCTCTGACTATTCTCTGTGGCTATCCTCAGTGACTATCCTCTCTGGATATCCTCTTTCTCCTCATAGTAAAATGTATCAGTCCAGGCTCTTTATATCAAAGCAGATTGTCTAAACTGGATACAATTGTAACAATCCCTCAGTGTGAGAAGTCTTTGGTCGGGTTAGTGAAATGTTTCCATTCCCTTACAGCAGGCACAGATGATGACAATGGGGAGAAATGGAAATCCACAACATTAGAAAGTGACAGTTTTCATCACATAGTGATGGCACTTTCCTTACATAGGACTGCACACCGAGGACTTCTGTGAATAGTTTTAGTGATAGCACTTCTCTTACATAGGACTGCACACCAGGGACTTCTGAATAGTTTCCGTGATGGTGCTATTTTTTACATAGGACTGCACACCGGGAACTTCTGTGAACAGTTTTAGTGATGGCACTTTTCTTACATAGGACTACACACCGGTGACTTCTTTGAATATTTTGTGATGGTGCTTTTCTTACATAGGACTGCACACCAAGGACTTCTGTGAATAGTTTTACTGATAGCACTTCTCTTACATAGGACTTCATGCCGGGGATGTCCGTGAATAGTTTCAGTTACAGCCTATAATAAAGTCTCCGCTCGTCTGCCCGGGAGGAACAATAATGTGAGCGGAGTCATCATTAATGACTCTTCCTAGAAAGATACAAGAATATCCTTAGAAAGCAGGAGCTGCAAGGACGAGGGAATCACCGGATACGTTGTATTGTCAGGAATCCGCTCTACACTTGGAATATTTGTTGACATTTTTTATTCCAAATTCCTCAAATCGGCAGCCGTGGGTTTCTGTCTTTAAGGCTATGTGCCGATGCTGAGTTTATGAAATCCACACCCGAAACATCCTTGTGCCAATGGTGCGTGGTTGCCGTGTTTTTGCCATACTGATTTTGCTGCTTTTTTAGCAATTGTTCACTGTTGTGACTGTGAATAAAGCTAGGTTAAAGGCTGGGAAAAAGAAAAGGCTTTCAAGATGTCATAATATGACGTGAGGCTTCTTTATTTTTGATCACCAGCCCAGGTACAGCAGGCAGCTACGAGCTGCTACCCACCCCCAGTTGTCTGGTAATCAAAAATAAATTTTTTAATTACTTCTTTATTACATTTTTGAAACAAACAATGTGGGGCTTTGCCATATATGTGTTGCCAGCCAGGTACAGCAAGCAGCTACGGGCTGCCACCCACCCCCAGCTGCCTAGTTTTACCAGGCTGGTAATCAAAATACAGGAATATAAGGAAAAATGGGAACACAGAAAACAGACTTCAGAAAAGACTCAAACTACAGGAAGAATAAGGAGCAAATAAAAAAGGGGCAAAAAAAGCACCAAAAATCTGCTAAAATGGAAATGCAATAATGGATAGTGATCTGTCCTCGGCCTCAGAAGCAGGTAATTGTCCCAGTTGCTTTCTGTCCTGGATGAGGAGGCTCTGGATGAGAAGGTGGTGCACAGATAGGAGGGGGCGGGATGATCTGTCAATCTCCTCTACAAGGACTCACAGGGTTATCTGTGCAGCGTCTGTGATCTCTGGGGGATCTCATCCTGGGGTTTATCTCCTCACTGATATATTATATATATTTACCGCCTCTATATTATTCGCTCATATTATTCCTCAGGATAATGTCGTCTTGTCACTCAGTGATCAGATCAAAGTCATCGTCACAGCAGAGCCTCATACAGGAGCGGAGCCTTATACAAGGGAGAATTGTGTTGTTTCTCACCTCCTCTGTCTTTGCTCCTTGTTGTGTTTCTCACCTCCTCTGTATTTGCTCCTTGTTGTTTCTCACCTCCTCTGTATTTGCTCCTTGTTGTGTTTCCCAGCTCCTCTGTATTTGCTCCTTGTTGTGTTTCTCGGCTCCTCTGCATTCCCTCCTTGTTGTGTTTCTCGGCTCTTCCGTAATTGCTCTTTGTTGTTTTTCTCAGCTCCTCTGTATTCACTCCGTGTTGCATTTCTCGGTTCCTCTTTATGCGCTCCTTTCTGTGTTTCTCTGCTTCTCTGTATTCGCTCCTTGTTGTGTTTCTCGGTTCCTCTGTATTCGCTCCGTGTTGCATTTCTCAACTCCTCTGTATTCGCTCCTTGTGTTTCTCAGATCCTCTGTATTTGCTCCTTGTTGTGTTTCTCACCTCCTCTGTATCTGCTCCTTGTTGTTTCTCACCTCCTCTGTCTTTGCTCCTTGTTGTGTTTCTCACCTCCTCTGTATTTGCTCCTTGTTGTTTCTCACCTCATCTGTATTTGCTCCTTGTTTTGTTTCCCAGCTCCTCTGTATTTGCTCCTTGTTGTGTTTCTCGGCTCCTCTGCATTCCCTCCTTGTTGTTTTTCTCAGCTCCTCTGTATTCGCTCAGTGTTGCATTTCTCGGTTCCTCTGTATTCACTCCGTGTTGCATTTCTCGGTTCCTCTTTATGCGCTCCTTCTTGTGTTTCTCTGCTTCTCTGTATTCGCTCCTTGTTGTGTTTCTCGGTTCCTCTGTATTCGCTCCGTGTTGCATTTCTCGACTCCTCTGTATTCGCTCCTTGTGTTTCTCAGATCCTCTGTATTTGCTCCTTGTTGTGTTTCTTGGCTCCTCTGTATTCGCTCCTTGTGTTTCTCGGCTCCTCTGTATTTGCTCCTTTTTGTGTTTCTTGGCTCCTCTGTATTCGCTCCTTGTGTTTCTCGGCTCCTCTGTATTTGCTCCTTTTTGTGTTTCTTGGCTCCTCTGTATTCGCTCCTTGTTGTGTTTCTCGGTTCCTCTGTATTCGCTCTGTGTTGTGTTTCTCAGCTCTTCTGTATTTGCTCCGTGTTGTGTTTCTCGGTTCCTCTGTATTCGCTCTGTGTGTCTCTTAGCTAATCTGTATTTGCTCCTTGTTGTGTTTCTCGGCTCCTCTGTATTTGCTCCTTTTTGTGTTTCTTGGCTCCTCTGTATTCGCTCCTTGTTGTGTTTCTCGGTTCCTCTGTATTCGCTCTGTGTTGTGTTTCTCAGCTCTTCTGTATTTGCTCCGTGTTGTGTTTCTCAGTTCCTCTGTATTCGCTCTGTGTGTCTCTTAGCTAATCTGTATTTGCTCCTTGTTGTGTTTCTCGGCTTCTCTGTATTCACTCCGTGTTGTGTTTTTCGGCTTTTCTGTATTCACTCCTTGTTGTGTTTCTTGGCTCCTCTGTATTTGTTCCTTGTTGTGTTTCTCGGTTCCTCTGTATTCGCTCCTTGTTGTGTTTCTTGGCTCCTCTGTATTTGCTCCTTGTGTTACTCGACTCCTTTGTGTTTGCTCCTTGTTGTGTTATTACTCGGCTCCTCTGTATTTGCTCCTTGTTATGTTGCTTGGTTCCTCTGTATTCGCTCCTTGTTATATTTCTCGGCTCCTCTGTATTCGCTCCTTGTTGTGTTACTCGGCTCCTCTGTATTCGCTCCTTGTTGTGTTACTCGGCTCCTCTGTATTTGCTCCTTGTTGTGTTTCTCGGTTCCTCTGTATTCGCTCCTTGTTGTGTTTCTCAGCTCCTCTGTATTTGCTCCTTGTTGTGTTACTCGGCTCCTCTGTATACGCTCCTTGTTATGTTTCTTGGTTCCTCTGTATTCACTCCTTGTTGTGTTTCTCGGTTCCTCTGTATTCGCTCCTTGTTGTGTTTCTCGGCTCCTCTGTATTCGCACCTTGTTGTATTACTCGGCTCCTCTGTATTCGCTTCTTGTTATGTTTCTTGGTTCCTCTGTATTCGCTCCTTGTTGTGTTTCTCGGCTCCTCTGTAATCGCTCCATGTTGTGTTTCTCAGCTCCTCTGTATTCGCTCCCTATTATTTTTCTCGGCTCCTCTATATTCGCTCCTTGTTTGTGTTTCTTGGCTCCTCTGTATTCGCTCCTTGTTGTGTTACTCGGCTCCTCTGTATTCGCTCCTTGTTGTGTTTCTCGGTTCCTCTGTATTCGCTTCTTGTTGTGTTTCTCGGCTCCTCTGTATTCGATCTTGTTGTGTTTCTCAGCTCCTCTATATTCGCTCCTTGTTGTGTTTCTTGGCTCCTCTGTATTCGCTCCTTGTTGTGTTTCTCGGTTCCTCTGTATTCGCTTCTTGTTGTGTTTCTCGGTTCCTCTGTATTCGCTTCTTGTTGTGTTTCTCGGCTCCTCTGTATTCACTCCGTGTTGTGCTGCGCTCTTCTGTATCAGTGATGACGACTCAGGGTTTCCCTACACAGATCATCAGGAGATCAGTCATAATATTTCTGCTCTGTGGAGAGGGAAATGCAGAAATGTAAAGTATAATTTCTGCTTGAAAATCCTGAAAAGAAAATTCCATTTATTCTTCTTCCTCGATCCGCACGTCTCACTGCGCACTGGTGATTTCTATCCTCGGTCTCTCCTCATCTATGGAGAATGCGGTGCTCGCAGTGACTCCCAACTTTACTAGTCAGGGGTTGTGGATGAGGTAGGACTGTCCAGCAGCACAGAGTATTTCAGCACAGGAGTGTAGTTATGTCATCAATGTGTACAGTGCGGGCCGTCCTGACGTATTTCTCTGTTGTTTCTACAGGTGGATACAGACGACGTCATCACCAAAGAGGAGCAGATCTACCTGCTGTTCCTAGCGAAAGGAAAGTGCGAACAACACGTGAAATCCAAATCACAAGGTGAGATCAGCGGTGCTACAGACACACACTGCGGTGTTACTGCAGACGCACACTGCGGTGTTACTACAGACGCACACTGCGGTGTTACTACAGACGCACACTGCGGTGTTACTGCAGACGCACACTGCGGTGTTACTGCAGACGCACCCTGCGGTGTTACTGCAGACGCACAGTGCAGTGTTACTACAGACGCACACTGCGGTGTTACTACAGACGCACACTGCGGTGTTACTGCAGACGCACCCTGCGGTGTTACTGCAGACGCACAGTGCAGTGTTACTGCAGACGCACAGTGCGGTGTTACTACAGACGCACACTGCGGTGTTACTACAGACGCACACTGCGGTGTTACTACAGACGCACACTGCGGTGTTACTACAGACGCACACTGCGGTGTTACTACAGACGCACAGTGCGGTGTTACTACAGACGCACAGTGCGGTGTTACTACAGACGCACAGTGCGGTGTTACTACAGACGCACACTGCGGTGTTACTACAGACGCACACTGCGGTGTTACTGCAGACGCACACTGCGGTGTTACTGCAGACACACACTGCGGTGTAACTGCAGACACACACTGCGGTGTAACTGCAGACTCACACTGCGGTGTTACTGCAGACGCACAGTGCGGTGTTACTACAGACGCACAGTGCGGTGTTACTACAGACGCACAGTGCGGTGTTACTACAGACGCACAGTGCGGTGTTACTACAGACGCACAGTGCGGTGTTACTACAGACGCACAGTGCGGTGTTACTACAGACGCACAGTGCGGTGTTACTACAGACGCACAGTGCGGTGTTACTGCAGACGCACACTGCGGTGTTACTGCAGACGCACAGTGCGGTGTTACTGCAGACGCACACTGCTGTATTACTGCAGACGCACACTGCGGTATACTGCGGTATTACTGCAGACGCACACTGCGGTATTCCTGCAGACGCACACTGCGGTATCACTACAGACATACACTGCGGTATTCCTGCAGACGCACACTGCGGTATCACTACAGACATACACTGCGGTATTACTACAGACGCACACTGTGGTATTACTACAGACGCACCCTGCGGTATTACTACAGACGAACACTGCGGTATTACTGCAGACGCACACTGCGGTATTCCTGCAGACGCACACTGCGGTATCACTACAGACGTACACTGCGGTATTACTACAGACGCACACTGCGGTATTACTACAGACGCACACTGCGGTATTACTACAGACGCACACTGCGGTATTACTACAGACGCACCCTGCGGTATTACTACAGACGCACCCTGCGGTATTACTACAGATGTACACTGTGTTATTATTACAGACGTACATGGTGGTATTTCTACAGGTATACATGGTAGTATTACTACAGACATACACATTGGTATCTCAAGGTGACACCATGAAAAGACACAGACACAAAGTGCTGACCTGCACAGTCCTGGGGGAGACTCTGAGCTCTGTCACAGCTGCAGATTCTGAAGAAATATAATTGAAGATACAAGCCGTAAGGAGACGACCACAGGGTTAACACAAAAATAAATGACTTCAAGGACAGAGTCGCATGTGTCCCAGCGCGCGGTGCGACTTTCTAGTCTTTGATAAGGGTTTACACCGTGATCATAGCTGTAGCAGTGACTTGTGGCCTGTAGGGGGCGCCTTACTGAACCTCAGTATTGATCCTGGTGACTCCATTGCCCATCTTCCATATTCAGAGCAGTCACTATAGGTGATGAGAATAAGGCGTCGAGCTTCCCCAGACCCAAGGACACCTTAATGGGACAGTCCTCTATCATAATAAATGGAAATGGGTCAGGGCTGTAGTTTTATGTCCTGATTAAAGAAGCCTCAAGCTCTGTGTGAGGGAGAAAACAGCTGCTCTCTGGCGCCTCCTTATTGTTAGGACAATCAGGGAATTGACTGAGGATAAGGAAGGGGCCGCAGCTGCCATGTAGATATCGATTTATTGAGGCACTGTCAGTGAGAATGGTATATATATATTCCCAGGCCTGGAGTACATATAACAACCTCCACATTGTCACTGCCCGAGTTCCTCAATAACATAAGAAGAATATAAGCCAGATACATGGTAAGATACAACAAGCATATACCTGTACAGTCAGATGTATGTCAATTACTGGTGTCTTGTTTCTGGCAACCACACAGAGGCCGTGTAGAATGGTGATTAATCCCAACACGTAATGTGATGAGTCCTCCTTGAGGAATCAAAACAGAAAAATGGGGCAGGTCATTCTTATTCCCAAGGCTGTCAGCCCCTCTCCGCCACCGGGATGTACTAGAGCTCCCTCACCTTGGCCTGTGAGCAGAAATATGCCAAAAGCTACTATGGGTCATAACTTTCCACCGAGGGGGAAGGGTCCAAGGGGAACAGTTCAGGTGCCATCAGATCCAGCTGGATCCAATTCATGAGTCCAAGCTCCCTGTTCTCTATATCTCCTCACCCGGTTTGTTGAGAAGACTTGGAATCTATGGGTGGCTACAGATCGGTCCCACAAGATCATTGATATCATTTGTATGTGACTGAGACATATGGTAGTGTTCTTATGAATATGATGATGCCTTCACGTCTGCGAGTGCTGACAGACATTTGTTAGGACCCACAGGTGCTCCGGCCCGATCTCCTCCAGCGTGGATTTGTGAAAATGGCTGCTTTCCCACCATAGGATTCCAGAGACTCAATGGGGCTTTTCCTGAGTCTTCACTACAATAGTATGACCCCCCCCCCTCCCGCCAGGGAGCCGATTTGGCCTCCTGCAATGAAAGGGGTAATTTTGGAAAGGTGATGTGTGGAGCTGAGATGTTAAAACCTGAGTCTGACAACTGTAGAAGTATCAAAGTGTTTGATGAATATCTTCTATACCCTTCACACTCTGGAACACGTAGACTCAATAACCTGCTGTCTTCCTCCATCCCAGCATTGGTAGAGCGCATTTATCCCTTTCCATCCTGTTCTACTAAAGTTGGTCACATGGAAGTCATACTACACTGTGTTCCAAATTATTATGCAAATCTTCTTTTTCTCTGATTTTCCTATATGGTCGGTGCAGATGACAGTCAGTGTAATAAGTCATCACCCATTAGAATATACATCGAATTTTATTGAAGAAATCTCCCAATGATAGCAGTATAATCTTCAAAATTAAAATAAACTCTACATTCCCTGTTCCACATTATTCGGCACAGGAGAGTTTGTAAACATTTGATGTGTTTGAAAGAACTGAAAATGCTGATTTGTTCAATTTGCAGCATTAGGAGGTCACATTCACTGAAATAAAAAGCTATTTAACCCCAAAGCATCCTAACAGGCCAAATTACATGGTAACATAGGAACCCTTCTTTGATGTCACCTTCACAATTCTTGCATCCATTGATATTGTGAGTTTCTGGAGAGTTTCTGCTTGTATTTCTTTGCATGATGTCAGAGTCGCCTCCCAGAGCTGCTGTTTTGATGTGAACTGCCTCCCACCCTCATAGATCTTTTGCTTGATTATACTCCTAAGGTTCTGTATAGGGTTGAGGTCAGGGGAAGATGGTGGCCACACCATGAGTTTATCTCCTTTTATGCCCATAGCAGCCAATGGCACAGAGGTATTCTCTGCAGCATGAGATGGTGCATTGTCATGCATGAAGATGATTTTGCTCCTGTTTCAGCTTTTTGTACCATGGAAGAAAGTTCTCAGTCGGAAACTCTGTATACTTTGCAGAGGTCATTTTCACATGTTCAGGAACCTTAAAGGGGCCTACCAGCTGTTTCCTAATGATTCCAGGCCAAAACATGACTCCTCCACTTCCTTGCTGACGTCGCAGCCTTGTTGGGACATGGTGGCATCCACCAACCATCCACTACTCCATCCATCTGGACCATCCAGGGTTGCTCGGCACTCATCAGTAAACAAGACCGTTTGACAATTAGTCTTCATGTATATCTGGACCCACTGCAACTGTTTCTGCTTGTGAGCACTGTTTAGGGGAGGCTGAATAGTAGGTTTATGCCCCACAGCAGCCTTTGAAGGATCCTTCACCTTGAGGTTGGAGGGACTCCAGAGGCTCCAGCAGCTTCACATATCTGTTTGCTGGTTTGTAAGGCCTATTTAGCAGCTGCTCTCTTAATCTGATGAACTTGCCTGGCAGAAACCTTCCTCATTCTGCCTTTATCTGCACGAACACATCTGTGCTCAGAATCAGCCACAAATCTCTTCACAGTGCGATGATCACGATTAAGTTTTCCTGCAATATATAATGTTTTCATCCCTTGTCCAAGGCATTGCACTATGTGTTGCTTTTCGGCAGCAGAGATCCTTTTTCTTTCCCATGTTACTTGAAAACTGTGGCCTGCGTAATATTGTGGAACACCCAGTTTTCCTTTTATTGGGCTCAACTGCCAAACTAATTATCACAGGGATCTGAGATTGATTTCAATGATCCAAAGACCCTGAGACACAAGACCAGTAATGGGGTTCATTCCCTAGGACACTTAAAACCAATTTGCATAATAATTTGGAACACAGTGTACAGTACTACATGGGATGAGGAGTGTAGTAGTCACATGTTGTTTTCTTAGTCCTATAAAAAAGAAAAACCCATAAACAACTGAGAATGAAGCAGCGGAGATGTGCGCAGACCCGGCAGGGCAGCAGGGCGAAGGCGGGAGGGTGGCGGGGATGTGCGCAGAGGGTGGCGGGGTGGTGCATGGTGAAGGGAGGACGGCAGAGACGTGTGCAGAGGCAGGAGGGTGGCGGGGATGTGCGCGGCGGCGGGAAGATGGCAGAGACGTGCGCGGAGGAGGGAGGGTGGCGGGGATCTGCGCGGCGACAGGAGCACAGCAGAGATGTGCGCGGCGGCAGGATGGCAGATACATGTGCGGAGGCAGGAGGGTGGCGGGATGTGCGTGGCGGCGGGAGTACAGCAGAGACATGCGCAGCGGCGTCAGGACGGCAGATACATGCGCGGAGGCGGGAGAGTGGCGGGGAGGACAGTGACCACTGGCTGTCCTGCACAATGAATAGGATTCACATAGGACGCTGTTCACACAGGTTACTGCAATGTGTGCCCAGTCTCTTACATTAGCCCCTATCTCAGTAGGCGGCCTGTTTCTGGCACTACAACACTGCTACCGGCCAGAACAAACGTCCCATATGGCCTAGCTGCACCCTGCAATATAAGAGTGGTTAGGACTTATGATAAGTGGGGACCCATGAATACGGTCACAAGCTTACGTGTTTTATCTGTTTATTGCTCAGTAAATCAGAAGAGAAATCTCTCTCCAGCCGCATATGGATACATTGTGTCCGGCCGTACGTTACACTGTAATGGATACATTGTGTCCGGCCGTACGTTACACTGTAATGGATACATTGTGTCCGGCCGTACGTTACACTGTAATGGATACATTGTGTCCAGCCGTACGTTACACTGTAATGGATACATTGTGTCCGGCCGTACGTTACACTGTAATGGATACATTGTGTCCGGCCGTACGTTACACTGTAATGGATATGTTGTGTCCGGCCGTACTTTACACTGTAATGGATACATTGTGCCCAGCCGTACGTTACACTACACTGTAATGGATACATTGTGTCCGGCCGTACGTTACACTGTAATGGATACATTGTGTCCGGCCGTACGTTACACTGTAATGGATACATTGTGTCCGGCCGTACGTTACACTGTAATGGATACATTGTGTCCGGCCGTACGTTACACTGTAATGGATACATTGTGTCTTCCCGTACGTTACACTGTAATGGATACATTGTGTCCGGCTGTACGTTACACTGTACTGGATACATTGTGTCCGGCCGTACGTTACACTGTAATGGATACATTGTGTCCGGCCGTACGTTACACTGTAATGGATACATTGTGTCCGGCCGTACGTTACACTGTAATGGATACATTGTGTCCGGCTGTACGTTACACTGTAATGGATACATTGTGCCCAGCCGTACGTTACACTACACTGTAATGGATACATTGTGTCCGGCCGTACGTTACACTGTAATGGATACATTGTGTCCGGCCGTACGTTACACTGTAATGGATACATTGTGTCCGGCCGTACGTTACACTGTAATGGATACATTGTGTCCGGCCGTACGTTACACTGTAATGGATACATTGTGTCCGGCCGTACGTTACACTGTAATGGATACATTGTGTCCGGCCGTACGTTACACTGTAATGGATACATTGTGTCCGGCCGTACGTTACACTGTAATGGATACATTGTGTCCGGCCGTACGTTACACTGTAATGGATACATTGTGTCTTCCCGTACGTTACACTGTAATGGATACATTGTGTCCGGCTGTACGTTACACTGTACTGGATACATTGTGTCCGGCCGTACGTTACACTGTAATGGATACATTGTGTCCGGCCGTACGTTACACTGTAATGGATACATTGTGTCCGGCTGTACGTTACACTGTAATGGATACATTGTGTCCGGCCGTACGTTACACTGTAATGGATACATTGTGTCCGGCCGTACGTTACACTGTAATGGATACATTGTGCCCAGCCGTACGTTACACTACACTGTAGTGGATACATTGTGTCCGGCCGTACGTTACACTGTAATGGATACATTGTGTCCGGCCGTACGTTACACTGTAATGGATACATTGTGTCCGGCCGTACGTTACACTGTAATGGATACATTGTGTCCGGCCGTACGTTACACTGTAATGGATACATTGTGTCCGGCCGTACGTTACACTGTAATGGATACATTGTGTCCGGCCGTACGTTACACTGTAATGGATACATTGTGTCTTCCCGTACGTTACACTGTAATGGATACATTGTGTCCGGCTGTACGTTACACTGTACTGGATACATTGTGTCCGGCCGTACGTTACACTGTAATGGATACATTGTGTCCGGCCGTACGTTACACTGTAATGGATACATTGTGTCCGGCCGTACGTTACACTGTAATGGATACATTGTGTCCGGCTGTACGTTACACTGTAATGGATACATTGTGCCCAGCCGTACGTTACACTACACTGTAATGGATACATTGTGTCCGGCCGTACGTTACACTGTAATGGATACATTGTGTCCGGCCGTACGTTACACTGTAATGGATACATTGTGTCCGGCCGTACGTTACACTGTAATGGATACATTGTGTCCGGCCGTACGTTACACTGTAATGGATACATTGTGTCCGGCCGTACGTTACACTGTAATGGATACATTGTGTCCGGCCGTACGTTACACTGTAATGGATACATTGTGTCCGGCCGTACGTTACACTGTAATGGATACATTGTGTCCGGCCGTACGTTACACTGTACTGGATACATTGTGTCCGGCCGTACGTTACACTGTAATGGATACATTGTGTCCGGCCGTACGTTACACTGTAATGGATACATTGTGTCTTCCCGTACGTTACACTGTAATGGATACATTGTGTCCGGCTGTACGTTACACTGTAACTGGATACATTGTGTCCGGCCGTACGTTACACTGTAATGGATACATTGTGTCCGGCCGTACGTTACACTGTAATGGATACATTGTGTCCGGCTGTACGTTACACTGTAATGGATACATTGTGTCCGGCCGTACGTTACACTGTAATGGATACATTGTGTCCGGCCGTACGTTACACTGTAATGGATACATTGTGCCCAGCCGTACGTTACACTACACTGTAGTGGATACATTGTGTCCGGCCGTACGTTACACTGTAATGGATACATTGTGTCCGGCCGTACGTTACACTGTAATGGATACATTGTGTCCGGCCGTACGTTACACTGTAATGGATACATTGTGTCCGGCCGTACGTTACACTGTAATGGATACATTGTGTCCGGCCATACGTTACACTGTAATGGATACATTGTGTCCGGCCGTACGTTACACTGTAATGGATACATTGTGTCCGGCCGTACGTTACACTGTAATGGATATGTTGTGTCCGGCCGTACGTTACACTGTAATGGATACATTGTGTCCAGCCGTACTTTACACTGTAATGGATACATTGTGTCCGGCCGTACGTTACACTGTAATGGATACATTGTGTCCGGCCGTACGTTACACTGTAATGGATACATTGTGTCCGGCCGTACGTTACACTGTAATGGATACATTGTGTCCAGCCGTACGTTACACTGTAATGGATACATTGTGCCCGGCCGTACGTTACACTGTAATGGATACATTGTGTCCGGCCGTACGTTACACTGTAATGGATACATTGTGTCCGGCCGTACGTTACACTGTAATGGATACATTGTGTCCGGCCGTACGTTACACTGTAATGGATACATTGTGTCCGGCCGTACGTTACACTGTAATGGATATGTTGTGTCCAGCCGTACGTTACACTGTAATGGATACATTGTGCCCGGCCGTACGTTACACTGTAATGGATACATTGTGTCCGGCCGTACTTTACACTGTAATGGATACATTGTGTCCGGCCATACGTTACACTGTAATGGATACATTGTGTCCGGCCGTACGTTACACTGTAATGGATACATTGTGTCCGGCCGTACGTTACACTGTAATGGATACGTTGTGTCTTCCCGTACTTTACACTGTAATGGATATGTTGTGTCCGGCCGTACATTACACTGTAATGGATACATTGTGTCCAGCCGTACGTTACACTGTAATGGATATGTTGTGTCCGGCCGTACGTTACACTGTAATGGATACATTGTGTCCGGCCGTACGTTACACTGTAATGGATACATTGTGTCCGGCCGTACGTTACACTGTAATATATACATTGTGTCCGGCCGTACGTTACACTGTAATGGATATGTTGTGTCCGGCCGTACGTTACACTGTAATGGATACGTTGTGTCTTCCCGTACGTTACACTGTAATGGATATGTTGTGTCCGGCCGTACGTTACACTGTAATGGATACATTGTGTCCGGCCGTACGTTACACTGTAATGGATACATTGTGTCCGGCCGTACGTTACACTGTAATGGATACATTGTGTCCGGCCGTACGTTACACTGTAATGGATACATTGTGTCCGGCCGTACGTTACACTGTAATGGATACATTGTGTCCGGCCGTACGTTACACTGTAATGGATACATTGTGTCCGGCCGTATTTTACACTGTAATGGATACATTGTGTCCGGCCATACGTTACACTGTAATGGATACATTGTGTCCGGCCGTACGTTACACTGTAATGGATATGTTGTGTTCGGCCGTACGTTACACTGTAATGGATACATTGTGTCTGGCCGTACGTTACACTGTAATGGATACATTGTGTCCGGCCGTACGTTACACTGTAATGGATACATTGTGTCCGGCCGTACGTTACACTGTATCCTCTGTCCGATCTGCAGAGGACGAGGCGGAATTTCTATTTATCTTCAGCATCATCTTACTGTAAACAGAGGAAGAGAACAAGAAATCCATCATCCCCCGGCGTGGAGGACACGATCTATGGGAAAATCACAGCTCTATCTGTGGGATGGATCAGGCTCTTATATAGAATACATCCTATATATAAGGAGGAGGGCTGGAAACAGGATATGCAGACCAATGCTCAGGAATCACTATAGGAGAGCTCCAGAGGTGATATTGTGATACATTGTACCGGTCTGGGCTGTTTATATGTAAAGGAAATAATGGAATCTGTGTATCATAGAGAGATGATATTCTGTATGGCAAATAGTACAAGTATGTGCACAATGGAGAGGCAGTCTACTGTACAGCATATGGTAAAAGTCTGTGTATAATAGGGGGAGGCAGTCTACTGTACAGCATATGATAAAAGTCTGTATTAAGGAGAGAAGTCTACTTTAGAGCATATGATAGAAGCCTGTGCATCACAGAGAGGCAGTCTACTGTACAGCATATGATAAAAGTCTGTATTAAGGAGAGAAGTCTACTTTAGAGCATATGATAGAAGCATCACAGAGAGGCAGTCTACTGTACAGCATAGGATGGGGATGTGAGTGTTCAGAATATCCTTTTAAAAAGAAGAATAAACTAATAAACGTAATGATACAATGTATCAAGTGTCTTATTTCATGCGCTGCCTCTTTTAGGCACTGCAGGATTTCATGTGCACCGATGTTGTCTCCGCCGCCGCCGCATGGCGACATTATTATGCGGGGGCTCGTCCTTCTATCGCAGCCGTATCTGATCTTGGTATTTCAAGCAGAAAAGCAATTTAATAAATCCTGACAGACAAGAGCGAATGGAAATATGACAACTGCTGGAATGTGAGGAGCCGCGTCCACCGGCGGAGGGGACCCGAAAACCCCCGCGTCAACCAGCAGTGAGGACCCCGGATATTCCGCGTCCACCGGCGGAAGAGACCCCTGATATTCCGTGTCCACCAAGGAATAAACACCGGACATCCTGCACCCACCAAGGAATAGACACCAGACATCTCGCATCCACTGCGGAGGGGACTTTGGACATCCTGCGATCACCGGCGGAGGGGACCCTGGACATCCCATGTCCACCAAGGAATAAACACTGGACATCCTGCGTCCACCGAGGAATAGACACCAGACATCTCGCATCCACCGCAGAGGGGACTTTGGACATCCTGCGATCACCGGCGGAGGGGACTCCGGACATCCCACGTCCACCGAGGAAGAGACCCCGGACATCCCGCGTCCTCCGGCGGAGGGGACTCCGGACATCCCACGTCCTCCGGCGGAGGGGACTCCGGACATCCCACGTCCTCCGGCGGAGGGGACTCCGGACATCCCACGTCCTCCGGCGGAGGGGACTCTGGACATTCCACGTCCTCCGGCGGAGGGGACTCCGGACATCCCGCGTCCTCCGGCGGAGGGGACTCCGGACATCCCACGTCCTCCGGCGGAGGGGACCCAGGATATCCCGCGTCCTCCGGCGGAGGGGACTCCGGACATCCCACGTCCACTGGCAGAGGGGTCCCAAAACTTCCTGCATCTTCTAGACCCACAAGAGAAGGAGCTTTGTCAGAAACGGTGATTGACAGAGATGAAGAGGGAAGAAAAAACATTCCAAAATTATGAATATTCAAATCTCATGTTACACATCAGATCCCTGCGGCAAAAATCCCTGTAATATCCCTCAATAAGGGGCTGAAAAGGGCGAACACTGAAAAATCCACAGACCAGAGAGCATGAAAAATACATGAAAACGTCCTACAAGCTACAGAACAATGCAAAGGCGGCCCAGATAGTGCTGTAATCTGCTCACATAGTGTATAGTGCACAGATAGTGCTGTAATCTGCTCACATCGAGGTGTATAGTGCATGGATAGTGCTGTAATCTGCTCACATAGTGTATAGTGCACAGATAGTGCTGTAATCTGCTCACGTAGAATTGTGTACTGCACATATAGTGCTGTAATCGACTCAAATAGAAGTGTATAGTTATACAGATAGTGCTGTAATCTACTCACATAGAAGTGTATAGTGCACAGATAGTGCTGTAATCTGCCCACGTAGAATTGTGTAGTGCACATATAGTGCTGTAATTATTCACGTAGAAGTGTATAGTGCACAGATAGTGCTGTAATCTGCTCACATTGAAGAGTATAGTGCACAGATGGTGCTGTAATCTGCTCACGTAGAAGTGTATAGTGCACAGATACTGCTGTAATCTGCTCACATCAAAGTGTATAGTGCACAGATAGTGCTGTAATCTGCTCACGTAGAAGTGTAATCTGCTCACGTAGAAGTGTACTATCTGTGCACTACACACTTCTACGTGAGCAGATTACAGCAGTATCTGTGCACTATACACTTCTACGTGAGCAAATTGCACTTCTATGTGAGCAAATTACAGTATAGTGCACAAATAGTGCTGTAAACTGCTCATATAGAAGTGTAATCTGCTCACGCAGAAGTGTGTACGGCACAGATAGCGCTGTAATCTGCTCACGTAGAAGTGTGTAGTGCACAGATACTGCTGTAATCTGCTCACATCGAAGTGTATAGTGCACAGCTAGTGCTGTAATCTGCTCATGTAGAAGTGTATAGTGCACAGCTAGTGCTGTAATCTGCTCATGTAGAAGTGTATAGTGCACAGCTAGTGCTGTAATCTGCTCATGTAGAAGTGTATAGTGCACAGCTAGTGCTGTAATCTGCTCATGTAGAAGTGTATAGTGCACCTATAGTGCTGTAATCTGCTCATATAGAAGTGTAATCTGCTCACGTACAAGAGTGTAGGGCACAGATAGTGCTGCAATCTGCTCACATAGAAGTGTGTAGTGCACAGATTAGTGCACAGATAGTGCTGTAATCTGCTCACGTAGAATTGTGTAGTGCACATATAGTGCTGTAATCTACTCACGTAGAAGTGTATAGTGCACAGATAGTGCTGTAATCTGCTCACATAGAAGTGTATAGTGCACAGATAGTGCTGTAATCTGCTCACGTAGAAGTGTATAGTGCACAGATAGTGCTGTAATCTGCTCACATTGAAGAGTATAGTGCACAGATGGTGCTGTAATCTGCTCACGTAGAAGTGTATACTGCACAGATACTGCTGTAATCTGCTCACGTAGAAGTGTATAGTGCACATATAGTGCTGTAATCTACTCACGTAGAAGTGTGTAGTGCACATATAGTGCTGTAATCTTTTCACAATGAAGTGTATAGTGCACAGATAGTGCTGTAATCTGCTCACATAGAAGTGTAATCTGCTCACGTAGAAGTGTGTAGTGCACAGATAGTAATGTAATCTGCTCACATAGAAGTGTACTATGTGTGCACTACACACTTCTACGTGAGCAGATTACAGCACTATCTATGCACTATGCACTTCTACGTGAGCAGATTACCCTTCTATGTGAGCAAATTACAGTATAGTGCACAGATAGTGCTGTAATCTGCTCATATAGAAGTGTAATCTGCTCATGTAGAAGTGTGTAGGGCACAGATTGTTCTGTAATCTGCTCACATAGAAGTGTATAGTGCACCTATAGTGCTGTAATCTGCTCATATAGAAGTGTAATCTGCTCACGTAGAAGTGTGTAGGGCACAGATAGCGCTGTAATCTGCTCATGTAGAAGTGTATAGTGCAAACATAGTGCTGGAATCTGCTTGCATAGAAGTGTATAGTGCACAGATAGTACTGTAATCTGCTCACGTAGAAGTGTAATCTGCTCACGTAGAAGTGTATAGTGCACAGATACTGCTGTAATCTGCTCACATAGAAGTGTAATCTGCTCACGTAGAAGTGTGTAGTGCACAGATAGTACTGTAATCTGCTCACGTAGAAGTGTGTAGTGCACAGGTAATACTGTAATCTGCTCACGTAGAAGTGTAATCTGCTCACGTAGAAGTGTATAGTGCACAGATACTGCTGTAATCTGCTCACATAGAAGTGTAATCTGCTCACGTAGAAGTGTGTAGTGCACAGATAGTACTGTAATCTGCTCACATAGAAGTGTATAGTCCACAGATACTGCTGTAATCTGCTCATATAGAAGTGTAATCTGCTCACGTAGAAGTGTATAGTACACAGATAGTGCTGTAATCTGCTCACGTAGAAGTGTATAGTGAACAGATACTGCTGTAATCTGCTCGCATAGAAGTGTATAGTGCACAGATAGTGCTGTAATTTGCTTACATAGAAGTGTAATCTGCTCACGTATAAGTGTATAGTGCACAGATAGTACTGTAATCTGCTCACATAGTGTATAGTGCACAGATAGTGCTGTAATCTGCTCACATAGTGTATAGTGCACAGATAGTGCTGTAATCTGCTCACATAGTGTATAGTGCACAGATAGTGCTGTAATCTGCTCACATAGTGTGTAGTGCACCGATAGTGCTGTAATCTGCTCACATAGAAGTGTATAGTGCACAGATAGTGCTGTAATCTGCTCACATAGTGTATAGTGCACCGATAGTGCTGTAATCTGCTCACATAGAAGTGTATAGTGCACAGATACTGCTGTAATCTGCTCACGTAGAAGTGTATAGTGCACAGATAGTGCTGTAATCTGCTCACGTAGAAGTGTATAGTGCACAGATACTGCTGTAATCTGCTCACATAGAAGTGTATAGTACACAGATAGTGCTGTAATCTGCTCACGTAGAAGTGTATAGTGCACAGATAGTGCTGTAATCTGCTCACGTAGAAGTGTATAGTGCACAGATACTGCTGTAATCTGCTCACATAGAAGTGTATAGTGCACAGATACTGCTGTAATCTGCTTGCATAGAAGTGTATAGTGCACAGATAGTGCTGTAATTTGCTTACATAGAAGTGTAATCTGCTCAACTAGAAGTGTGTGGTGCACAGATACAGTTATGGCTAAAAAGGTTCGGCTCCTTGAAATTGTTTAAGAAAATGAAGTATTTCTCCCAGAAAATTATCATAATTCCCCATACAGGACGGCTTAAATTTCTTTTGAACGTGATTGGGTCTTAACCACCATCCGGACTATCCTGTGTTACAACCTTTCATCAATTTAACTTTGCCGTCCATGTCCAGGGAGATTAGCTACAGTGCCATGGGTTGTGACCGTCTTGGTTATGTTGCACACCGTGGACAAAGGAACACAATCATCTCTCTAGATTGTTGATCTTTTTTACAATTTTGGTTCTCGTGTCCTCAGAGTTCTCTTCTCCTCTTTCTGTCCTCTTCTCCTCTTCTGTCCTCTTCTCCTCTTTCTGTCCTCTTCTCCTCTTTCTGTCCTCTGTACTTCATGTGGCACACACAGACACAATGCAAAGATTGAAGCAACTTCTCCCCTTTTTCTCTGGTTTCAGTGTGATTTTCATATTGCCCACTCCTGTTACTTTGCCTTAACACAGGATCTGCACAGTCTTTGTGCTGATTTTCTGCACCCGCTTTGATCACAGTAAATCTCTCGGCATTGACTGCGGGAGAAGCTGTCACCGGCGCATCGAGCGGCATCGTTCTTCCCTCCTTTGTGATACAATATTGACTTTGCTAATTCATTTGTCTCCTGGGTCGATATGAGGATCCGTCAGAAAGTCTCTTTCATTGTTACAAATGTGATTTCCAGTCCATGGGACGGAGACTGCGGCCGGTTATGATCAGTCCACGCTGATAATCAGATTGATTGATTCCATGACAGCTGAGCTCGGCTACAGATCCCCGGGTGAAGGACACCGAGAGCGGAGGAAAGGCAACACTGCAAAAAGGCTGCAAACTAAGAAGTTTCCCAAATCTGTACATTCAATGGTTGATTTGTATCAAATACAAGTGAATGACGAAAAGAAATGTAAATTCCCTCCGTATTTAGTGACCGCCCGTCTCCTCCATCCTCAGTATTCAGTGACTGCCGTCTCCTCTGTCCTCAGTATTCAGTGATCCGCCCGTCTCCTCCATCCTCAGTATTCAGTGACCGCCCGTCTCTCCATCCTCAGTATTCAGTGTCCGCCCGTCTCCTCCATCCTCAGTATTCAGAGACCCACCCGTCTCCTCTGTCCTCAGTTATTCAGTGACCCCCCGTCTCCTCCATCTCAGTATTCAGTGACCGCCCGTTCCTCCATCCTCAGTATTCAGTGACTGCCGTCTCCTCCGTCCTCAGTATTCAGTGACCGCCCGTCTCCTCCATCCTCAGTATTCAGTGACCGCCCTCTCCTCCTCCTCAGTTATTTCAGTGACGCCGTCTCCTCCTCCTCAGTATCAGAGACCACCGTCTCTCTGTCCTCATTATTCAGTGACCCCCGTCTCCTCCCATCCTCAGTATTCAGTGACGCCCCGTCTCCTCCTCCCAGTATTCGTGACTGCGTCTCCTCATCCTCAGTATTCAGTGACTGTCGTCTCCTGCATCCTAGGTATTCGTGTAAGCCCGTCTCCTACATCATCAGTATTTCAGTGACCTGCCCGTCTCTCATCACTCAGTATATCAGTGATTCGCCCGTCGCCATCCATCCTAGGATTCAGGACCGCCAGTCTCCTCCTCTCAGTATCAGTAGCCACTGTCTTCATTGTGTCCTACAGTATACATGACGATCGTTCATCCCTCAGTATTCAGTGACGCCCTCTCTCTGATCCTCAGTATTCAGTGACTGCCGTCTCCTCTGTCACTCAGTATTCAGTGACCGCCCGTCTCTCCATCCTCAGTATTCAGTGACGCCCGTCTCCTCCATCCTCATTTATTCAGTGACGCCGTCTCTCCATCCTCAGTATTCAGTGACCCCCGTCTCCTCTCATATCTGACCCCGTCTCCTCAGTCCTCAGTATTCAGTGACCGCCCGTCTCCTCCATCCTCAGTATTCAGTGACGCCCGTCTCCTCCATCCTCAGTATTCAGTGACGCCCGTCTCCTCCATCCTCAGTATTCAGTGACCGCCCGTCTCCTCCATCCTCAGTATTCAGTGACGCCCGTCCTCCATCCTCAGTATTCAGTGACCGCCGTCTCCTCCATCCTCAGTATTCAGTGACCCCGTCTCCTCCTTCCTCAGTATTCAGTGACCCCCGTCTCCTCCATCCTCAGTATTCAGTGACCGCCCGTCTCCTCCATCCTCAGTATTCAGTGACTCCTCTCGTTCTCCTCTCATCCTCAGTATTCAGTGACCCCCGTCTCCTCCATCCTCAGTATTCAGTGACCGCCCGTCTCCTCCATCCTCAGTATTCAGTGATCGCCCGTCTCCTCATCCTCAGTATTCAGTGACTCGCCCGTCTCCTCCATCCTCAGTATTCAGTGACCGCCCGTCTCCTCCATCCTCAGTATTCAGTGACGCCCGTCTCCTCATCCTCAGTATTCAGTGACGCCCGTCTCCTCATCCTCAGTATTCAGTGACCGCCCGTCTCCTCTGTCCTCAGTATTCAGTGACGCCCGTCTCCTCCTCTCAGTATTCAGTGACCCCCGTCTCCTCTTCCTCAGTATTCAGTGACCGCCCGTCCCTCTCCTCAGTATTCATGACCGTCTCCTCATCCTCAGTATCGGACCCCGTCTCCTCCATCCTCAGTATTCAGTGACTGCCCGTCTCCTCATCCTCAGTATTCAGTGACCCCGTCTCCTCCATCCTCAGTATTCAGTGACCGCCCGTCTCCTCCATCCTCAGTATTCAGTGACCGCCCGTCTCCTCATCCTCAGTATTCAGTGACCGCCGTCTCCTCCATCCTCAGTATTCAGTGATGCCCCGTCTCCTCCATCCTCAGGATTTCAGTGACCGCCCGTCTCCTCCATCCTCAGTATTCAGTGACCGCCCGTCTCCTCCATCCTCAGTATTCAGTGACGCCCGTCTCCTCCATCCTCAGGATTCAGTGACCCCGTCTCCTCCATCCTCAGTATTCAGTGACCGCCCGTCTCCTCTGTCCTCAGTATTCAGTGACCGCTCGTCTCCTCCATCCTCAGTGTTCAGTGACCGCCCGTCTCCTCCATCCTCAGTATTCAGTGACTGCCCGTCTCCTCTGTCCTCAGTATTCAGTGACCGCCCGTCTCCTCCATCCTCAGTATTCAGTGACCGCCCGTCTCCTCCATCCTCAGTATTCAGTGACCGCCCATCTCCTCCATCCTCAGTATTCAGTGACCGCCCGTCTCCTTCGTCCTCAGTATTCAGTGACCGCCCGTCTCCTCCATCCTCAGTATTCAGTGACTGCCCATCTCCTCCATCCTCAGTATTCAGTGACCCCGTCTCCTTTATCCTCAGTATTCAGTGACCCCCGTTCCTCTATCCTCAGTATTCAGTGACCGCCCGTCTCCTCCATCCTCAGTATTCAGTGACCCCGTCTCCTTTATCCTCAGTATTCAGTGACCCCCGTCTCCTCTATCCTCAGTATTCAGTGACCCCCGTCTCCTCTATCCTCAGTATTCAGTGACCCCGTCTCCTCATCCTCAGTATTCAGTGACCCCGTCTCTCCATCCTCAGTATTCAGTGACTCCCGTCTCCTCTATCCTCAGTATTCAGTGACCCCCGTCTCCTCCATCCTCAGTATTCAGTGACCGCCCGTCTCCTCCATCCTCAGTATTCAGTGATCGCCCGTCTCCTCTTCCTCAGTATTCAGTGATCGCCGTCTCCTCCATCCTCAGTATTCAGTGACCGCCCGTCTCCTCAATCCTCAGTATTCAGTGATCGCCCGTCTCCACCATCCTCAGTATTCAGTGACCCCGTCCTCCTTATCCTCAGTATTCAGTGACCGCCCGTCTCCTCTGTCCTCAGTATTCAGTGACTGCCCGTCTCCTCCGTCCTCAGTATTCAGTGACCCCCGTCTCCTCTGTCCTCAGTATTCAGTGACCCCCGTCTCCTCCGTCCTCAGTATTCAGTGACCGCCCGTCTCCTCCGTCCTCAGTATTCAGTGACTGCCCGTCTCCTCATCCTCAGTATTCAGTGACCCCCGTCTCCTCCATCCTCAGTATTCAGTGACCGCCCGTCTCCTCCATCCTCAGTATTCAGTGACCGCCGTCTCCTCCATCCTCAGTATTCAGTGACCGCCCGTCTCCTCCATCCTCAGTATTCAGTGATTGCCCGTCTCCTCCATCCTCAGGATTCAGTGACCGCCGTCTCCTCCATCTCAGTATTTAGTGACCGCCCGTCTCCTCCATCCTCAGTATTCAGTGATCGCCCGTCTCCTCCATCCTCAGGATTCAGTGACCGCCCGTCTCCTCTGTCCTCAGTATTCAGTGACCGCTCGTCTCCTCCATCCTCAGTGTTCAGTGACCGCCCGTCTCCTCCATCCTCAGTATTCAGTGACTGCCCGTCTCCTCTGTCCTCAGTATTCAGTGACCGCCCGTCTCCTCCATCCTCAGTATTCAGTGACCGCCCGTCTCCTCCATCCTCAGTATTCAGTGACCGCCCATCTCCTCCATCCTCAGTATTCAGTGACCGCCCGTCTCCTTCTGTCCTCAGTATTCAGTGACCGCCCGTCTCCTCAATCCTCAGTATTCAGTGACTGCCCACTTCTCCTCCATCCTCAGTATTCAGTGACCCCGTCTCCTTTATCCTCAGTATTCAGTGACCCCGTCTCCTCTATCCTCAGTATTCAGTGACCGCCCGTCTCCTCCATCCTCAGTATTCAGTGACCCCCGTCTCCTTTATCCTCAGTATTCAGTGACCCCCGTCTCCTCTATCCTCAGTATTCAGTGACTCCCGTCTCCTCTATCCTCAGTATTCAGTGACCCCCGTCTCCTCCATCCTCAGTATTCAGTGACCCCCGTCTCTCCATCCTCAGTATTCAGTGACCGCCGTCTCCTCTATCCTCAGTATTCAGTGACCGCCCGTCTCCTCTATCCTCAGTATTCAGTGACCCCGTCTCTCCGTCCTCAGTATTCAGTGACCCCTGTGTCCTCTATCCTCAGTATTCAGTGACCGCCTCTCTCCTCCATCCTCAGTATTCAGTGACCGCCCGTCTCCTCCATCCTCAGTATACAGTGACCGCCCGTCTCCTCCATCCTCAGTATACAGTGACCGCCGTCTCCTCCATCCTCAGTATACAGTGACCGCCCGTCTCCTCTATCCTCAGTATTCAGTGACCGCCGTCTCCCCATCCTCAGTATTCAGTGACCGCCCGTCTCCTCCATCCTCAGTATACAGTGACCGCCCGTCTCCTCTATCCTCAGTGTTCAGTGACCGCCCGTCTCCTCCTTCCTCAGTATACAGTGACTGCCCGTCTCCTCTATCCTCAGTATTCAGTGACCGCCCGTCTCCTCCATCCTCAGTATTCAGTGACCGCCCGTCTCCTCCATCCTCAGTATACAGTGACCGCCCGTCTCCTCTATCCTCAGTGTTCAGTGACCGCCCGTCTCCTCCTTCCTCAGTATTACAGTGACTGCCCGTCTCCTCTATCCTCAGTATTCAGTGACCGCCCGTCTCCACCATCCTCAGTATTCAGTGACCCCCTTCTCCTCTATCCTCAGTATTCAGTGACCCCCGTCTCCTCTATCCTCAGTATTCAGTGACCCCCGTCTCCCTCCGTCCCTCTCTATTCAGTGACCGCCCGTCTCCTTCATCCTCAGTATTCAGTGACCGCCTGTCTCCTCCATCCTCTAGTATTCAGTGACCCCCGTCTCCTCCATCCTCAGTATTACAGTGACCGCCCGTCTCCTCCGTCCTCAGTATTCAGTGACCCCCTTCTCCTCTATCCTCAGTATTCAGTGACCCCCGTCTCTCCTATCCTCAGTATTCAGTGACCGCCGTCTCCACCATCCTCAGTATTCAGTGACCCCCGTCCCCTCTATCCTCAGTATTCAGTGACCCCCGTCTCCTCCATCCTCAGTATTCAGTGACCGCCCGTCTCCTCCATCCTCAGTATTCAGTGACCCCCATGTTCCTCCAATCCTCAGTTATTCGGTGATTGCCCGTCTCCTCCATCCTCAGTATTTGGTGATTGGCCCATCTCTCCATCCTCAGCTATTCAGTGACACGCCCGTCTCCTCCAATCCTCATGTATTCAGTGACCCCCGTCTCTCTCCGTCCTCAGTATTTCAGTGACCGCCCGCTCTCCTCTCATCCTCAGTATTCAGTGCATCCGCCCGTCTCCTCCATCCTCAGTTATTCCAGTGACGCGCTCGTCCTCCTCCATCCTCAGTATTCAGTGACCGCCCGTCTCCTCCATCCTCAGTATTCAGTGACCCCGTCTCCTCCATCCTCAGTATTCAGTGACCGCCCGTCTCTCCTCCATCCTCAGTATTCAGTGACCCCCATGTCCTCCATCCTCAGTATTCGGTGATTGCCCGTCTCCTCCATCCTCAGTATTTGGTGATTGCCCATCTCCTCCATCCTCAGTATTCAGTGACGCCGCCGTCTCCTCTATCCTCAGTATTTCAGTGACCGCCCCGTCTCCTCACGTCTCAGTACTCGGTGGCCTGCTGTAGTTGTATAGAGTGATCTTTGCGGCCCCCCGCTCTCCCGGAGATTTCAATATTGATATTGATTAGTGAAGACGTGCACATAAATATTTATACTCCGCGTCTTCCATACATCTGCAATAATTATACTGATTAGTGAGATCACCACGGCGACGCACTCACTGTATACGGATGTATATTGCTCAGTTACTCGGCTAATTGTAATTATGTAAAAATGGCATCTTCACCTGATGGCAGCGATGACACCGGGAGCAGAAGGCGAAGAACACACAAATGTATTCACAGCGAAGGAACCAGAAGATGCTAATTATCCAATTATAAACGCTGATCAGCATCGGCTCTGCAGGTGTCACGAACTACAACTCCCAGCATGCGCTCACAGACGCTGCTTGTCAGGGCCTGCTGGGGATTGTGGCTCTTTATTAAGGGAAGCCAAGATAAGCAGCCATAGCACTGATACTAAGATAAGAGCCAAGATAAGCAGCCATAACACTGATACTAAGATGAGATCCAAGATAAGCAGCCATAACACTGATACTAAGATAAGAGCCAAGATAAGCAGCCATAACACTGATACTAACATTGACTGTGACAGTCAGGGAGTAAGGTAAGAACCAAGATAAGCAGCTGTCACACTGATATTAACATTGACTGTGACTGTCAGGGAGTAAGGTAAGAGCCAAGATAAGCATCTGTCACACTGATACTAATATTGACTGTGACTGTCAGGGAGTAAGGTAAGAGCCAAGATAAGCAGCTGTCACACTGATACTAATATGACTGTGACTGTCAGGGAGTAAGGTAAGAGCCAAGATAAGAGCTGTCACACTGATACTAATATGACTGTGACTGTAGGGAGTAAGGTAAGAGCGAAGATAAGAGCTGTCACACTGATACTAATATTGACTGTGACTGTAGGGAGTAAGATAAGAGCCAAGATAAGCAGCTGTCACACTGATACTAATATTGACTGTGACTGTCAGGGAGTAAGATAAGAGACAAGATAAGCAGCTGTCACACTGATACTAATATTGACTGTGACTGTCAGGGAGTAAGGTAAGAGCAAGATAAGCAGCTGTCACACTGATACTAATATTGACTGTGACTGTCAGGGAGTAAGGTAAGACCCAAGATAAGCAGCTGTCCACACTGATACTAGCATTGACTGTGACTGTCAGGGAGTAAGGTAAAAAGCCAAGATAAGCAGCTGTCACACTGATACTAGCATTGACTGTGACGTCAGGGAGTAAGGTAAGAGACAAGATAAGCAGCTGTCACACTGATACTAATATTGACTGTGACTGTCAGGGAGTAAGGTAAGAGACCAAGATAAGCAGCTGTCACACTGATACTAACTATTGACTGTGACTGTCAGGGAGTAAGGTAAGAGCAAGATAAGAGCTGTCACACTGATACTAATATTGACTGTGACTGTAGGGAGTAAGGTAAGAGCGAAGATAAGAGCTGTCACACTGATACTAATATTGACTGTGACAGTAGGGAGTAAGGTAAGAGCCAAGATAAGCAGCTGTCACACTGATACTAACATTGACTGTGACTGTCAGGGAGTAAGTAAGAGCCAAGATAAGCAGCTGTCACACTGATACTAATATTGACTGTGACTGTCAGGAGTAAGGTAAGAGCCAAGATAAGCAGCTGTCACACTGATACTAATATTGACTGTGACTGTCAGGGAGTAAGGTAGAGACAAGATAAGCAGCTGTACACTGATACTATATTGACTGTGACTGTCAGGGAGTAAGGTAAGAGCAAGATAAGCAGCTGTCACACTGATACTAACATTGACTGTGACGGTCAGGGAGTAAGGTAAGAGACCAAGATAAGCAGCTGTCACACTGATACTAGCATTGACTGTGACGTCAGGGAGTAAGGTAAGGAGCCAAGATAAGCAGCTGTCACACTGATACTAATATTGACTGTGACTGTCAGGGAGTAAGGTAAGAGACAAGATAAGCAGCTGTCACACTGATACTAAATTGACTGTGACTGTCAGGGAGTAAGGTAAGAGACAAGATAAGCAGCTGTACACTGATACTAATATTGACTGTGACTGTCAAGGTGGTAAGATTAAGAGCCAGTATAAGCAGCTGTCACACTATACTAATATTGACTGTGACTGTCAGGGAGTTAAGGTAAGAGCAAGATAAGCAGCTCCACACTGATACTACAATTGACTGTGATACGTCAGGGAGTAAGTAAGAGCATATTATAGCAGCTGTCACACTGATACTAATATTGACTGTGACTGTCAGGGAGTAAGGTAAAGACAAGATAAGCAACTGTCACACTGATACTAATGCATTGACTGTGACTGTCAGGGAGTAAGGTAAGAGACAAGATAAGCAGCTGTCACACTGATACTAATAATTGACTGTGACGTGAGGGAGTAAGGTAAGAGTACAAAGATAAGCACCCCTGTCACACTGATGTACTACATTGACTGTGACAGTAGGAGAGTAAGGTAAGAGAGCCAAGATAAGCAGCTGTCACACTGATACTAAATTGACTGTGACGTCAGGGAGTAAGGTAAGAGACAAGATAAGCAGCTGTCACACTGATACTAATTGACTGTGACTGTCAGGGAGTAAGGTAAGAAGCCAAGATAAGCAGCTGTCACACTGATATTAAATTGACTGTGACTGTCAGGGAGTAAGGTAAGAGACAAGATAAGCAGTCGTCACACTGATACTAATATTGACTGTGACTGTCAGGGAGTAAGGTAAGAGACCAAGATAAGCAGCTGTCACACTGATACTAAATTGACTGTGACTGGTCAGGGAGTAAGGTAAGAGCAAGATAAGAGCTGTCACACTGATACTACATTGACTGTGACTGTCAGGGAGTAAGGTAAGAGACAAGATAAGCAGCTGTCACACTGATACTAATATTGACTGTGACTGTCAGGGAGTAAGGTAAGAGACAAGATAAGCAGCTGTCACACTGATACTAATATTGACTGTGACTGTCAGGGAGTAAGGTATAAGAGCCAAGATAAGCAGCTGTCACACTGATACTAATATTGACTGTGACTGTCAGGGAGTAAGGTAAGAGCCAGTATAAGCAGCTGTCACACTGATACTACATTGACTGTGACTGTCAGGGAGTAAGGTAAGAGACAAGATAAGCAGCTGTCACACTGATACTAACATTGACTGTGATGTCAGGGAGTAAGGTAAGAGACAAGATAAGCAGCTGCCACACTGATACTACATTGACTGTGACTGTCAGGGAGTAAGGTAAGAGACAAGATAAGCAGCTGTCACACTGATACTAATATTGACTGTGACTGTCAGGAGTAAGGTAGAGACAGATAAGCAGCTGTCACACTGATATAAATTGACTGTGACTATAGGGAGTAAGGTAAAGACAAGATAAGCAGCTGTCACACTGATACTAATATTGACTGTGACTGTCAGGAGTAAGGTAAGAGACAAGATAAGCAGCTGCCACACTGATACTAACATTGACTGTGACTGTCAGGAGTAAGGTAAGAGACAAGATAAGCAGCTGTCACACTGATACTAGCATTGACTGTGACTGTCAGGGAGTAAGGTAAGAGACAAGATAAGCAGCTGTACACTGATACTAAATTGACTGTGAATGTCAGGAGTAAGGTAAGAGACAAGATAAGCAGCTATCACACTGATACTAATATTGACTGTGACTGTCAGGGTAAGGTAAGAGACAAGATAAGCAGCTGTCACACTGATACTAACATTGACTGTGACTGTCAGGGAGTAAGGTAAGAGCAAGATAAGCAGCTGTCACACTGATACTAGCATTGACGTGACTGTCAGGGAGTAAGGTAAGAGACAAGATAAGCAGCTGTCACACTGATACTAATATTGACTGTGACTTCAGGAGTAAGGTAAGAGACAAGATAAGCAGCTGTCACACTGATACTAATATTGACTGTGACTGTCAGGGAGTAAGGTAAGAGACAAGATAAGCAGCTGCACACTGATACTAAATTGACTGTGACTGTCAGGGAGTAAGGTAAGAGCAAGATAAGCAGCTGTCACACTGATACTAGCATTGACTGTGACTGTCAGGAGTAAGGTAAGAGACAAGATAAGCAGCTGTCACACTGATACTAATTGACTGTGACTGTCGGGGAGTAAGGTAAGAGCCAAGATAAGCAGCTGTCACACTGATACTAGCATTGACTGTGACTGTCAGGGAGTAAGGTAAGAGACAAGATAAGCAGCTGTCACATGATACTAATATTGACTGTGACTGTCAGGGAGTAAGGTAGAGACAAGATAAGCAGCTGTCACACTGATACTAATATTGACTGTGACTGTCAGGGAGTAAGGTAAGAGACAAGATAAGCAGCTGCACACTGATACTAGCATTGACTGTGACTGTCAGGGAGTAAGGTAAGAGACAAGATAAGCAGCTGTCACACTGATACTAACATTGACTGTGACTGTCAGGGAGTAAGGTAAGAGACAAGATAAGCAGCTGCACACTGATACTAGCATTGACGTGACTGTCAGGGAGTAAGGTAAGAGCCAAGATAAGCAGCTGTCACACTGATACTAGCATTGACTGTGACTGTCAGGGAGTAAGGTAAGAGACAAGATAAGCAGCTGTCACACTGATACTAACATTGACTGTGACTGTCAGGAAGTAAGGTAAGAGACAAGATAAGCAGCTGCCACACTGATACTAGCATTGACTGTGACTGTCAGGGAGTAAGGTAAGAGACAAGATAAGCAGCTGTCACACTGATACTAATATTGACTGTGACTGTCAGGGAGTAAGGTAAGAGACAAGATAAGCAGCTGTCACACTGATACTAACATTGACTGTGACTGTCAGGGAGTAAGGTAAGAGACAAGATAAGCAGCTGCCACACTGATACTAGCATTGACTGTGACTGTCAGGGAGTAAGGTAAGAGCCAAGATAAGCAGCTGTCACACTGATACTAACATTGACTGTGACTGTCAGGGAGTAAGGTAAGAGACAAGATAAGCAGCTGCCACACTGATACTAATATTGACTGTGACAGTCAGGGAGTAAGGTAAGAGCCAAGATAAGCAGCTGTCACACTGATACTAGCATTGACTGTGACTGTCAGGGAGTAAGGTAAGAGCCAAGATAAGCAGCTGTCACACTGATACTAATATTGACTGTGACTGTCAGGGAGTAAGGTAAGAGACAAGATAAGCAGCTGTCACACTGATACTAATATTGACTGTGACAGTCAGGGAGTAAGGTAAGAGCCAAGATAAGCAGCTGTCACACTGATACTAGCATTGACTGTGACTGTCAGGGAGTAAGGTAAGAGCCAAGATAAGCAGCTGTCACACTGATACTAATATTGACTGTGACTGTCAGGGAGTAAGGTAAGAGACAAGATAAGCAGCTGTCACACTGATACTAACATTGACTGTGACTGTCAGGGAGTAAGGTAAGAGACAAGATAAGCAGCTGCCACACTGATACTAGCATTGACTCTGACTGTCAGGAAGTAAGGTAAGAGCCAGTATAAGCAGCTGTCACACTGATACTAACATTGACTCTGACTGTCAGGGAGTAAGGTAAGAGCCAAGATAAGCAGCTGTCACACTGATACTAGCATTGACTGTGACTATCAGGGAGTAAGGTAAG
This sequence comes from Allobates femoralis, assembly GCA_033576535.1. NCBI lineage: Eukaryota > Metazoa > Chordata > Amphibia > Anura > Aromobatidae > Allobates > Allobates femoralis. The sequence goes on from JARQOC010000005.1 coordinate 573,942,883, forward strand.
AGACAAGATAAGCAGCTGTCACACTGATACTAATATTGACTGTGACTGTCAGGGAGTAAGGTAAGAGACAAGATAAGGAGCTGTCACACTGATACTAGCATTGACTGTGACTGTCAGGGAGTAAGGTAAGAGACAAGATAAGCAGCTGTCACACTGATACTAATATTGACTGTGACGGTCAGGGAGTAAGGTAAGAGACAAGATAAGCAGCTGTCACACTGATACTAGCATTGACTGTGACTGTCAGGGAGTAAGGTAAGAGACAAGATAAGCAGCTGTCACACTGATACTAACATTGACTGTGACTGTCAGGGAGTAAGGTAAGAGCCAGTATAAGCAGCTGTCACACTGATACTAGCATTGACTGTGACTGTCAGGGAGTAAGGTAAGAGCCAAGATAAGCAGCTGTCACACTGATACTAACATTGACTGTGACTGTCAGGAAGTAAGGTAAGAGCCTAGATAAGCAGCTGCCACACTGATACTAGCATTGACTCTGACTGTCAGGAAGTAAGGTAAGAGCCAGTATAAGCAGCTGTCACACTGATACTAACATTGACTCTGACTGTCAGGGAGTAAGGTAAGAGCCAAGATAAGCAGCTGTCACACTGATACTAGCATTGACTGTGACTATCAGGGAGTAAGGTAAGAGACAAGATAAGCAGCTGTCACACTGATACTAATATTGACTGTGACTGTCAGGGAGTAAGGTAAGAGACAAGATAAGCAGCTGTCACACTGATACTAGCATTGACTGTGACTGTCAGGGAGTAAGGTAAGAGACAAGATAAGGAGCTGTCACACTGATACTAATATTGACTGTGACGGTGAGGGAGTAAGGTAAGAGACAAGATAAGCAGCTGTCACACTGATACTAGCATTGACTGTGACTGTCAGGGAGTAAGGTAAGAGACAAGATAAGCAGCTGTCACACTGATACTAATATTGACTGTGACGGTCAGGGAGTAAGGTAAGAGACAAGATAAGCAGCTGTCACACTGATACTAATATTGACTGTGACTGTCAGGGAGTAAGGTAAAAGACAAGATAAGCAGCTGTCACACTGATACTAATATTGACTGTGACTGTCAGGGAGTAAGGTAAGAGACAAGATAAGCAGCTGTCACACTGATACTAATATTGACTGTGACGGTCAGGGAGTAAGGTAAGAGACAAGATAAGCAGCTGCCACACTGATACTAGCATTGACTGTGACTGTCAGGGAGTAAGGTAAGAGCCAGTATAAGCAGCTGTCACACTGATACTAGCATTGACTGTGACTGTCAGGGAGTAAGGTAAGAGCCAGTATAAGCAGCTGTCACACTGATACTAGCATTGACTGTGACTGTCAGGGAGTAACGGTGCCGTTACACCCAGCGACATTCCAGCGATCCCGACAACGATACGACCTGGCAGGGATCGCTGGTGAGATGCCACATAGGCAGATCTACTCACCCTCGACGGTCGTTGGGATCTGTCACTGTCACGGGCGTAGCATGGAGATCGTTGGTCGTTTCCCCTGTCACACACACCAATGCAGCATGGCCAGCGGGAGACCGACATCAAAAAGTGATCTCACACCGGGGGGATGGGGCGCTCACTGCTACGTGTCACACACAGTGGTATCGCTGGCGAGGTCGCTGCCACTCAGCCACAGACCTAGCTGCAGTTAACCTTGTGAGTACCATTACAGAGCTAACTCACACTTGACCCGTTGTGTACTGCTAGGTCCAGCAATCACCCAGATTGCAGCAGGCCATGTGAGTCATACCGGCCACGTGCTATAGCGCCAACATGCCTCACAATTAATAGACAAGTATATAGATGGGATGAGTATATAGAGGGTACGAGTATATAGAGAACTAGCTGTGAGCCCGATGCAAATGCATCGGGTGTCTAGAATATTTTAAAAATTTTTTTAACATTTTCAAATAATATCCATATAAAGTATAGGGGGACTTGCGGCAGGTGCGGCAAGTGCAGTTTTGCACTTGCGGCAGGTGCGGCCGCGAAATAAACCACGGCTGACCGCGGTTTTTTTCGCGGCCGCACCTGCCGCAAGTGCAAAACCGCACTTGCCGCACCTGCCGCAAGTCCCCCTATACTTTCTATGGGGATTACCGCAACCGCGCCGCAAGTGCAGCGGTTATGCGGCAATCGCGGCAGATGCGTTTTTTTTTCACCGCATCTGCCGCGATTTTGGCGGACATATGGTACGCGGACATATGGGGGGGGGTTGTGGTGACAGCGGGGGGGGGGGGGGGGGGGTGGGTGTGTGGACATCGGGGAGTGTGGTTACAGGAGAGGCTCCGGAGCACTGTGTCAGCATGTGCTGACAGCAGCGTCTCCGGAGCGGGATCGGAGCAGGGGTGTGCCGACAAAAAGGGGGGGGTGAGGACATATGGGGGGTGCGTGGTGACAGGGGTTGGGGGTGTGTGCTGACAGCGGCGAGGAGTCGCACGTGGTGACGTCACAGAGTGACAAAGGCACGGTCTTTTGCGGGGTCCGACATGGAAGTGCCTACGGCAATTATATAGTAGATAGAATACATACAGCAGTACCGGTGTGCAGCGGTGCCAGTGTGCAGCAGTGCGGGAGTCCAGGAAGAGACAGCAGGTGGGTGCAGTCAGGGGGGCTGGGGGACAGTGGCCGGGTGCGTTCAGGAGCAAGCCGGGGAACAGCGGGCAGAAGGGGGCTGGTGGAATAACAGCCATGTGTGGGCAGGAGGAGGCTGAGGAAGAGCGGCCAGGTGCGTGCAGGAGGGGGCCGGGGGACAGTGGCCGGATGCGGGCAGGAGGGAGGCAGGGAGACAGCGATCGGGTGCGGCAGGAGGGGGTCAGGGGGACAGCGGCCATGTGCGGGCAGGAGGGGTCCGGGGAACAGCGGGCAGAAGGGGGCAGGGGAACAACGGCCATGTGTGGGCAGGAGGTGGCCAAGAAAGAGCGGCCGGGTGCGTGCAGGAGGGGGTCGGGGAACAGCGGCCGGGTGCGGGCAGTAGGGGCGGGGGGGCCTTCCTGGCCGCACCCACCCGCTGTCCCCCGGCCCTCTCCTGCCCGCAGCACTGTGCTTAGCAGAGTTTACAGCAACTCAGTGGTTAGCAGACTTTATGCGGCTCAGTGGTTAGCAGAGTATACGGCGGCTGAGTGGTTAGCAGAGTATACAGGGTCTCAGTGGTTAGCACAGTATACACTGGCTCAATAGTTAGCACTGTAAACAGCCTCAGTGGTTAGCACTCTATGGTGGCTCAAGGGTTGGCACTGTATATGGTGGCTCAATAATTAGAGCAGTAATGTGACTCATTGATTAGCACTGTATATGGTGACTCAGTGGTTAGCACTGTATATGGTGGCTCAGTGGTTGGCACTGTATATGATGGCTCAATAATTAGAGCAGTAATGTGACTCAGTGGTTAGCACTGTATACGGTGACTCGGTGATTAGCACTGTATGGTGCCTCAGTGGTTGGCACTGTATATGGTGGCTCAGTGGTTAGCACTGTATGCTGGCTCAGTGGTTAGCACTGTACAGTGGCTCAGTGGTTAGCACTGTATATGGTGGCTCAGTGGTTAGCACTGTACGGTGGCTCAGTGGTTAGCACTGTATGGTGGCTCAATGTTTAGCACTGCACGGTGGCTCAGTAGTTAGGACAGTATGGTGGCTCAGTGGTTAGCATTGTACGGTGGCTTAGTGGTTAGCACAGTATGGTGGTTCAGTGGTTAGCACTGTATAAGGTGGCTGAGTGATTAGCACTGTATGGCGGCTGAGTGTTTAAGACTGTATACGGTGAGTCAGTGGTTAGCACTGTACGGTGGCTCAGTGGTTAGCACTGTACGGTGGCTCAGTGGTTAGCACTGTACGGTGGCTCAGTGGTTAGCACTGTACGGTGGCTCAGTGGTTAGCACTGTACGGTGGCTCAGTGGTTAGCACTGTACGGTGGCTCAGTGGTTAGCACTGTACGGTGGCTCAGTGGTTAGCACTGTACGGTGGCTCAGTGGTTAGCACTATACGTGGTCAGTGGTCAGACTGTAGTGGCTAGGGTCAGCACTGTACGGTGGCTAAGGTCGCATTACGTGTCAGGTCAGCACTGTACGGTGGCTCATGAGTCAGCACTGTACGGTGGCTCAGAGGTCAGCACTGTACGGTGGCTCAGTGGTCAGCACTGTACGGTGGCTCAGTGGTCAGCACTGTACGGTGGCTCAGTGGTCAGCACTGTACGGTGGCTCAGTGGTCAGCACTGTACGGTGGCTCAGTGGTCAGCACTGTACGGTGGCTCAGTGGTCAGCACTGTACGGTGGCTCAGTGGTCAGCACTGTACGGTGGCTCAGTGGTCAGCACTGTACGGTGGCTCAGTGGTCAGCACTGTACGGTGGCTCAGTGGTCAGCACTGTACGGTGGCTCAGTGGTCAGCACTGTACGGTGGCTCAGTGGTCAGCACTGTACGGTGGCTCAGTGGTCAGCACTGTACGGTGGCTCAGTGGTCAGCACTGTACGGTGGCTCAGTGGTCAGCACTGTACGGTGGCTCAGTGGTCAGCACTGTACGGTGGCTCAGTGGTCAGCACTGCACGGTGGCTCAGTGGTCAGCACTGCACGGTGGCTCAGTGGTCAGCACTGTACGGTGGCTCAGTGGTCAGCGGAGGACGGAGGGCAGAGTGGTCAGCGGAGGACGGAGGGCAGAGTTTATCAGCGGAGGACGGAAGGCAGAGTGGTCAGCAGAGAACGGGGGGCAGAGTGGTCAGCGTAGGCCCAAGGGGAGGGCAGAGTGGTCAGCGAAGGTCGGGGGGCAGAGTGGTCAGCGGAGGGTGGGGGGGCAGAGTGGTCAGTGGAGGGAAGGGGGGGCAGAGTGGTCAGTGGAGGGAAGGGGGGGCAGAGTGGTCAGTGGAGGGAAGGGGGGGCAGAGTGGTCAGCGGCGGCCAGGGGGGCAAAGTGGTCAGCGGAGATCAAGGGGGACAGAGTGATCAGCAGAGGCAGGGGGGAGGGGCAGAGTGGTCAGCAGAGGCCGGGGGGCAGAGTGGTCAGTGGAGGCCGGGGGGGGCAGAGTGGCGGCGAAATACTTACTTCCATCGCCATCTTGCATGTCGCCACTGTGAACAGGGCGAAACCAAGATGGCGGCCGGGAACTCTCATGATACTTCCCGGCCGCCATCTTGGTTTCAATCTGTACGTGGCGGCGACATAGAAGAGAGCGGGCGGAAGACGGAGGCGGGTGCGTTCTGGTGGTAAGTATGACGGGGCACAGGAGCACAGTGGCACAGGCTCCGGAGCACTGTGTCAGCATGTGCTGACAGCAGCTGCTCCGGAGCGGGGGCACAGGAACACAGGCTCCGGAGCACTGTGTCAGCATGTGCTGACAGCAGCTGCTCCGGAGCGGGGGCACACGGGCACAGGCTCCGGAGCACCAGCAGCTGCTCCGGAGCGGGGGCACAGGGCCACAGGGGCACAGGCTCCGGAGCACCAGCAGCTGCTCCGGAGCGGGGGCACAGGGCCACAGGGGCACAGGCTCCGGAGCACTGTGTCAGCATGTGCTGACAGCAGCTGCTCCGGAGCAGGATGACAGCGGCGACGGCTCGCAATGCCCGCTACGCGGGCAATGCCTCGCACGGCGTGGTGACGTCACAGTGTGACATAGCCACGACGTGCCGGGGTCCGACACAAAACGTGCTACGGCAATTATATAGTAGAGATATATATATATATATATATATATATATATATATATATATATATATATATATATATACACACACACACACACACACAGTAAAGTACAGTCTATGAGCACACAGTACACACAATAGTATACACACACAGTACAGTCTATGAGCACACACATATACACACAGTACAGTCTATGAGCACATACAAACACAGTACAGTCTATGAGCACATGCACACAGTACAGTCTGAGCACATATATACACACACAGTACAGTCTGAGCACATATATTATATATATATATATATATACACACACACACACACACACAGTACAGTCTATGAGCACACACACAGTACACACACACAGTACACACACACAGTACACACACACAGTACACACACACGTACACACAGCACACACAGTACACACACAGCACACACACAGCACACATACAGTACACACACAGCACACACACAGTACACACACAGCACACACAGCACACACACAGTACACACACAGCACACACACAGCACACACACAGTACACACACGGGGCGGCTCTTACCTGCAGGTGAACCTAAGCGCCACGATCAGGGCGCAGCTCAGCGCTATGGCCCCGCACAGCAGTTCCGGCCTCCGGCCCATCAGGCTCAGCAGCCGCGCACCGTGCAGCCAGGCCGGCCTGTGCATCCCGCTTATAGAGCAGAGGGGCGGCCCGAGCCCGCGGCAGGACGGGGCCTCTCCTCATCACACCCCGGGGCCGCCACCAGCTCGAACCGGGCGCCGCCACGTCTGTCTGTCACACTGGACTTCCGCGGCCCAGAAGGGAGGGGGAGGGACAGAGAGGAGCCGGCACCGTCACTACACCCGCCCCACGGGCACAGGCTCCGGAGCACCAGCAGCTGCTCCGGAGCGGGGGCACAGGGCCACAGGGGCACAGGCTCCGGAGCACTGTGTCAGCATGTGCTGACAGCAGCTGCTCCGGAGCGGGATGACAGCGGCGAGGGGTCGCAATGCCGCTACGCGGGCAATGCCTCGCACGGCGTGGTGACGTCACAGTGTGACATATCCACGGCGTGCCGGGGTCCGACACAAAACGTGCTACGGCAATTATATAGTAGATGAATGTATAGAGGAACAAATATATAGAGGGATGAGTATATAGAAGTCTGAGTATATAGAGGGGGTTAATATATAGAGGGAGTGAGTATATAGAAGCACTAGTATATAGAGGGGTGAGTATATAGAAGTCTGAGTATATAGAGGGGGTTAATATATAGAGGGAGTGAGTATATAGAAGCACTAGTATATAGAGGGGTGAGTATATAGAAATCTGAGTATATAAAGGGGTGAGTATATAGAGGATGTGAGTATATAGAGGGGGTTAATATATAGAGGGAGTGAGTATATAGAAGCACTAGTATATAGAGGAAGTGAGTATATATAAGCACTAGTATATAGAAGGAGTGAGTATATAGAAGCACTAGTATATAGAGGGAGTGAGTATATAGAAGCACTAGTATATAGAAGTCTGAGTATATAGAAGCACTAGTATATAGAAGTCTGAGTATATAGAAGCACTAGTATATAGAGGGAGTGAGTATATAGAAGCACTAGTATATAGAAGTCTGAGTATATAGAAGCACTAGTATATAGAAGTCTGAGTATATAGAAGCACTAGTATATAGAGGGAGTGAGTATATAGAAGCACTAGTATATAGAAGTCTGAGTATATAGAAGCACTAGTATATAGAGGAGTGAGTATATAGAAGCACTAGTATATAGAGGAAGTGAGTATATAGAAGCACTAGTATATAGAAGTCTGAGTATATAGAAGCACTAGTATATAGAGGGAGTGAGTATATAGAAGCACTAGTATATAGAGGGAGTGAGTATATAGAAGCACTAGTATATAGAGGGAGTGAGTATATAGAAGCACTAGTATATAGAAGTCTGAGTATATAAAGCACTAGTATATAGAGGGAGTGAGTATATAGAAGCACTAGTATATAGAGGAAGTGAGTATATAGAAGCACTAGTATATAGAAGTCTGAGTATATAGAAGCACTAGTATATAGAAGTCTGAGTATATAGAAGCACTAGTATATAGAGGGAGTGAGTATATAGAAGCACTAGTATATAGAGGGAGTGAGTATATAGAAGCACTAGTATATAGAAGTCTGAGTATATAGAAGCACTAGTATATAGAGGGAGTGAGTATATAGAAGCACTAGTATATAGAGGGAGTGAGTATATAGAAGCACTAGTATATAGAAGTCTGAGTATATAGAGGGGTTAATATATAGAGGGAGTGAGTATATAGAAGCACTAGTATATAGAGGAAGTGAGTATATAGAAGCACTAGTATATAGAAGTCTGAGTTATATAGAAGCACTAGTATATAGAAGTCTGAGTATATAGAAGCACTAGTATATAGAGGGAGTGAGTATATAGAAGCACTAGTATATAGAAGTCTGAGTATATAGAAGCACTAGTATATAGAGGGAGTGAGTATATAGAAGCACTAGTATATAGAGGAAGTGAGTATATAGAAGCACTAGTATATAGAAGTCTGAGTATATAGAAGCACTAGTATATAGAGGGAGTGAGTATATAGAAGCACTAGTATATAGAGGGAGTGAGTATATAGAAGCACTAGTATATAGAGGGAGTGAGTATATAGAAGCACTAGTATATAGAAGTCTGAGTATATAGAAGCACTAGTATATAGAGGGAGTGAGTATATAGAAGCACTAGTATATAGAGGAAGTGAGTATATAGAAGCACTAGTATATAGAAGTCTGAGTATATAGAAGCACTAGTATATAGAAGTCTGAGTATATAGAAGCACTAGTATATAGAGGGAGTGAGTATATAGAAGCACTAGTATATAGAGGAGAGAGTATATAGAAGCACTAGTATATAGAAGTCTGAGTATATAGAAGCACTAGTATATAGAGGGAGTGAGTATATAGAAGCACTAGTATATAGAGGGAGTGAGTATATAGAAGCACTAGTATATAGAAGTCTGAGTATATAGAGGGGGTTAATATATAGAGGGAGTGAGTATATAGAAGCACTAGTATATAGAGGAAGTGAGTATATAGAAGCACTAGTATATAGAAGTCTGAGTATATAGAAGCACTAGTATATAGAAGTCTGAGTATATAGAAGCACTAGTATATAGAGGGAGTGAGTATATAGAAGCACTAGTATATAGAAGTCTGAGTATATAGAGGGGGTTAATATATAGAGGGAGTGAGTATATAGAAGCACTAGTATATAGAGGGAGTGAGTATATAGAAGCACTAGTATATAGAGGGAGTGAGTATATAGAAGCACTAGTATATAGAAGTCTGAGTATATAGAGGGGGTTAATATATAGAGGGAGTGAGTATATAGAAGCACTAGTATATAGAAGTCTGAGTATATAGAGGGGGTTAATATATAGAGGGAGTGAGTATATAGAAGCACTAGTATATAGAAGTCTGAGTATATAGAGGGGGTTAATATATAGAGGGAGTGAGTATATAGAAGTACGAGGATATAGAGGGATGAGTATATAGAGGGATGAGTATATAGAGAGGTGAGTATATAGAGGGGTGAGTATATAGAGGGATGAGTATATAGAGGGGTGAGTATATAGAGGGATGAGTATATAGTGATCGGTCTGTGTGTACAGGTGATATTATATTACATTCTATTTTATCTTTATAATTTAATTGCATTTATTTGGGGTCTGCAGACCCCCGCTCCTCGCACCTCCCTGTATTGGTGTATCTCCCCCTGCTGTATATTATCCTCCTGCTATTACTCCCTGTTATCAGCCAGCACTGGGGCGGGTGACCACCATTTATCCTACACCTATCTATCCTATTATCTGATACTGCAGTCCGGTGATGATGATGAGGGATGTGGGCGATGTGGGGTCAATTCAGTGATCAATCATTGGGTTAATGTTTCCATGGTGACAGCTGTATTCATCTACTGCACAGCAGGGAGTCGTTACTTTGTGTCACGCTCTTGTCAGCGTTCATTACTCCTGAGCTGTGACTATATCTCCTTATTGCTGCCACTAACAGGAGAAATAGGAGTATATAATATATAGTATATAACGTATCACTGTGAGCCTGTCATATAGTCATCTCTAGGAAAGCTGGTAACAATGTAGCAAATCCTCAGCTGAGTTCATCTGGATAAGACATGAGAATTGTGACTGCAGCTCTGGCGGTGACTGGAGGATAAGACATGATGTAACAGCAGAATAGTGACTGCAGCTTTGGAGGTGACTGGAGGATAAGACAAGATGTAACAGTAGAATAGTGACTGCAGCTCTAGCGGTGACTGGAGGATAAGACATGATGTAACAGCAGAATAGTGACTGCAGCTCTGGAGGTGACTGGAGGATAAGACATGAAGTAACAGCAGAATAGTGAGTGCAGCTCTGGAGGTGACTGGAGGATAAGACATGATGTAACAGCAGAATAGTGACTGCAGCTCTGGAGGTGACTGGAGGATAAGACATGATGTAACAGCAGAATAGTGACTGCAGCTCTGGCAGTGACTGGAGGATAAGACATGATGTAACAGCAGAATAGTGACTGCAGCTCTGGAGGTGACTGGAGGATAAGACATGATGTAACAGCAGAATAGTGTCTGCAGCTCTGGAGGTGACTGGAGGAACTGGAGGATAAGACAAGGTGTAACAGCAGAATAGTGAGTGCAGCTCTGGAGGTGACTGGAGGATAAGACTTGATGTAACAGCAGAATAGTGACTGCAGCTCTGGAGGTGACTGGAGGATAAGACATGATGTAACAGCAGAATAGTGTCTGCAGCTCTGGCGGTGACTGGAGGATAAGACATGATGTAACAGCAGAATAGTGACTGCAGCTCTGGAGGTGACTGGAGGATAAGACATGATGTAACAGCAGAATAGTGTCTGCAGCTCTGGAGGTGACTGGAGGATAAGACATGATGTAACAGCAGAATAGTGTCTGCAGCTCTGGCGGTGACTGGAGGATAAGACATGATGTAACAGCAGAATAGTGACTGCAGCTTTGGAGGTGACTGGAGGATAAGACAAGATGTAACAGCAGAATAGTGACTGCAGCTCTAGCGGTGACTGGAGGATAAGACATGATGTAACAGCAGAATAGTGAGTGCAGCTCTGGAGGTGACTGGAGGATAAGACTTGATGTAACAGCAGAATAGTGACTGCAGCTCTGGAGGTGACTAGAGGATAAGACATGATGTAACAGCAGAATAGTGACTGCAGCTCTGGCGGTGACTGGAGGATAGGACACGATGTAACAGCAGAATAGTGAGTGCCGCTCTGGAGGTGACTGGAGGATAAGACATGATGTAACAGCAAAATAGTGACTGCAGCTCTGGAGGTGACTGGAGGATAAGACATGATGTAACAGCAGAATAGTGTCTGCAGCTCTGGCGGTGACTGGAGGATAAGACATGATGTAACAGCAGAATAGTGACTGCAGCTCTGGAGGTGACTGGAGGAACTGGAGGATAAGACATGGTGTAACAGCAGAATAGTGACTGCAGCTCTGGAGGTGACTAGAGGATAAGACATGGTGTAACAGCAAAATAATGAGTGCAGCTCTGGAGGTGACTGGAGGATAAGATATGATGTAACAGCAGAATAGTGAGTGCAGCTCTGGAGGTGACTGGAGGAACTGGAGGATAAGACAAGGTGTAACAGCAGAATAGTGAGTGCAGCTCTGGAGGTGACTGGAGGATAAGATATCATGTAACAGCAGAATAGTGAGTGCAGCTCTGGAGGTGACTGGAGGATAAGATATCATGTAACAGCAGAATAGTGAGTGCAGCTCTCGCTGTGATCTTCCATATGTTGCGGATATCTCGCAGTGTCCTCCACACTCATTATTTTCTCATTCTGCGCGGATTAGATAAAACCTTCCAGAAATCACCATGACCAGAGAATGAGGCCCACCAGGATTGTCCCGCACCCTCACCTGACACGGCCATTACTGCTCATACTGTGGTCACCGGGCACCGGAGCAAAACCGTCCGTCTGTTCTTATGTGAAGGACGCACAGACAGCAGAAATATCCAGAACTGAGAAATGAGAAAGATGATGAAGAAGCAAAATACAAATGGTTTCAATAATAATAGTAATATTAATAATAATAATAATAATAATAATAAGTGAAGTATTCCCGTGGTGTATTGGTGAGTGCTCTTCTTAGCTGATTCCCATGGTGTATTGGTGAGTGCTCTTCTTGGCTGATTCCCGTGGTGTATTGGTGAGTGATCTTCTTGGCTGATTCCCGTGGTGTATTGGTGAGTGCTCTTCTTGGCTGATTCCCGTGATGTATTGGTGAGTGATCTTCTTGGCTGATTCCCGTGGTGTATTGGTGACTGCTCTTCTTAGCTGATTCCCGTGGTGTATCGGTGAGTGCTCTTCTTGGCTGATTCCCGTGGTGTATCGGTGAGTGCTCTTCTTGGCTGATTCCCGTGGTGTATCGGTGAGTGCTCTTCTTGGCTGATTCCCGTGGTGTATCGGTGAGTGCTCTTCTTGGCTGATTCCCGTGGTGTATCAGTGAGTGCTCTTCTTGGCTGATTCCCGTGGTGTATCGGTGAGTGCTCTTCTTGGCAGATTCCCGTGGTGTATTGGTGAGGGCTCTTCTTGGCTGATTCCCGTGCTGTATTGGTGAGTGCTCTTCTTGGCTTATGCCTGTGGTGTATCGGTGAGTGCTCTTCTTGGATTATGCCCGTGGTGTATCGGTGAGTGCTCTTCTTGGCTGATTCCCGTGGTGTATTGGTGAGTGCTCTTCTTGGCTGATTCCCGTGGTGTATTGGTGAGTGATCTTCTTGGCTGATTCCCGTGGTGTATTGGTGAGTGATCTTCTTGGCTGATTCCCGTGGTGTATCTGTGAGTGATCTTCTTGGCTGATTCCTGTGCTGTATCGGTGAGTGCTCTTCTTGGCTGATTCCCGTGGTGTATTGGTGAGTGATCTTCTTGGCTGATTCCCGTGGTGTATTGGTGAGTGATCTTCTTGGCTGATTCCCATGGTGTATTGGCGAGTGCTCTTCTTGGCTGATTCCCGTGGTGAATTGGTGAGTGCTCTTCTTGGCTGATTCCCGTGGTGTATCGGTGAGTGCTCTTCTTGGCTGATTTCCATGGTGTATCGGTGAGTGAGCACTCACCATTCTTGGCTGATTCCTGTGCTGTATCGGTGAGTGCTCTTCTTGGCAGATTCCCGTGGTGTATTGGTGAGGGCTCTTCTTGCTGATTCCCGTGCTGTATTGGTGAGTGCTCTTCTTGGCTTATGCCTGTGGTGTATCGGTGAGTGCTCTTCTTGGATTATGCCCGTGGTGTATTGGTGAGTGCTCTTCTTGGCTGATTCCCGTGGTGTATTGGTGAGTGCTCTTCTTGGCTGATTCCCGTGGTGTATCAGTGAGTGCTCTTCTTGGCTGATTCCCGTGGTGTATTGGTGAGTGCTCTTCTTGGCTGATTCCCGTGGTGTATCTGTGAGTGATCTTCTTGGCTGATGCCCGTGGTGTATCGGTGAGTGCTCTTCTTGGCTGATTCCCGTGGTGTATTGGTGAGTGATCTTCTTGGCTGATTCCCGTGGTGTATCAGTGAGTGCTCTTCTTGGCTGATTCCCGTGGTGTATCGGTGAGTGCTCTTCTTGGCTGATTCCCGTGGTGTATCAGTGAGGGCTCTTCTTAGTTGATTCCCGTGGTGTATCTGTGAGTGATCTTCTTGGCTGATTCCCGTGGTGTATTGGTGAGTGCTCTACTTGGCTTATGCCCATGGTGTATTGGTGAGTGCTCTTCTTGGCTGATTTCCATGGTGTATCGGTGAGTGCTCTTCTTGGCTGATTCCTGTGGTGTATCGGTGAGTGCTCTTCTTGGCTGATTCCCGTGGTGTATTGGTGAGTGCTCTACTTGGCTTATGCCCGTGGTGTATTGGTGAGTGCTCTTCTTGGCTGATTTCCATGGTATATCGGTGAGGGCTCTTCTTGGCTGATTCCTGTGGTGTATCGGTGAGTGCTCTTCTTGGCTGATTCCCGTGGTGTATTGGTGAGTGCTCTACTTGGCTTATGCCCGTGGTGTATTGGTGAGTGATCTTCTTGGCTGATTCCCGTGGTGTATCTGTGAGTGATCTTCTTGGCTGATTCCCGTGGTGTATTGTGAATGCTCTACTTGGCTTATGCCCGTGGTGTATTGGTGAGTGCTCTTCTTGGCTGATTTCCATGGTGTATCGGTGAGTGCTCTTCTTGGCTGATTCCTGTGGTGTATCGGTGAGTGCTCTTCTTGGCTTATGCCCGTGGTGTATTGGTGAGTGCTCTTCTTGGCTGATTTCCATGGTGTATCGGTGAGTGCTCTTCTTGGCTGATTCCTGTGGTGTATCGGTGAGTGCTCTTCTTGGCTGATTCCCGTGGTGTATTGGTGAGTGCTCTACTTGGCTTATGCCCGTGGTGTATTGGTGAGTGCTCTTCTTGACTGATTTCCATGGTGTATCGGTGAGGGCTCTTCTTGGCTGATTCCTGTGGTGTATCGGTGAGTGCTCTTCTTGGCTGATTCCCGTGGTGTATTGGTGAGTGATCTTCTTGGCTGATTCCCATGGTGTATTGGTGAGTGTTCTACTTGGCTTATGCCCGTGGTGTATTGGTGAGTGCTCTTCTTGGCAGATTCCCGTGGTGTATCGGTGAGTGCTCTTCTTGGCTGATTCCCGTGGTGTATTGGTGAGTGCTGTTCTTGGCTGATTCCCGTGGTGTATTGGTGAGTGCTCTTCTTGGCTGATTCCCGTGGTGTATTGGTGAGTGCTGTTCTTGGCTGATTCCCGTGGTGTATCGGTGAGTGCTCTTCTTGGCTGATTCCTGTGGTGTATCGGTGAGTGCTCTTCTTGGCTGATTCCCGTGGTGTATCGGTGAGTGCTCTTCTTGGCTGATTCCTGTGGTGTATCGGTGAGTGCTCTTCTTGGCTGATTCCCGTGGTGTATTGGTGAGTGCTCTTCTTGGCTGATTCCCGTGGTGTATTGGTGAGTGCTGTTCTTGGCTGATTCCCGTGGTGTATTGGTGAGTGCTCTTCTTGGCTGATTCCCGTGGTGTATTGGTGAGTGCTGTTCTTGGCTGATTCCCGTGGTGTATCGGTGAGTGCTCTTCTTGGCTGATTCCTGTGGTGTATCGGTGAGTGCTCTTCTTGGCTGATTCCCGTGGTGTATCGGTGAGTGCTCTTCTTGGCTGATTCCCATGGTGTATCGGTGAGTGCTCTTCTTGGCTGATTCCCATGGTGTATTGGTGAGTGATCTTCTTGGCAGATTCCCGTGGTGTATCGGTGAGTGCTCTTCTTGGCAGATTCCCGTGGTGTATTGGTGAGTGATCTTCTTGGCTGATTCCCGTGCTGTATTGGTGAGTGCTCTTCTTGGCTGATTCCCGTGGTGTATTGGTGAGTGATCTTCTTGGCTGATTCCCGTGGTGTATTGGTGAGTGCTCTTCTTGGCTGATTCCTGTGGTGTATTGGTGAGTGCTGTTCTTGGCTGATTCCCGTGGTGTATTGGTGAGTGCTCTTCTTGGCTGATTCCCATGGTGTATCGGTGAGTGCTCTTCTTGGCTTATGCCCGTGGAGTGCTCTTTTTGGCCTAGGACTAGTTTTGCCGTCTCTGCGGTGGGATTGTGATAAGCAGTATTTGCTGCGAGGGGTGCACCATTATTCCCAGCGCTTGCAGTCGCCATCCTGAATGTAAACGAGCTGAGATCGCCTTGTCCTGGATAAGAGCATCCGTCCTCTCTGCCCACCGTATTTTGCTCCTCTCCACCGTCCATTCATTATTGTCTTGGACAAGTGCCGCTCTCCTGCCACCTCTACAATTACAGCGACTTACAAAATGCTAAGCTGATCCAAAAGCGGACAGTGTGCGCGATCTACGGACACGCGGCCTGGTGTCTGAAACGCATAAGGTGGCTGCACCGATTTTAATGATCATGGCTTATGGATTTAAACTTTTCTATAAATAAAATGGGATTGTATTTTTCCAATAGTTTTGGTGCTTTTTGAATATTTTGGGATTATTGGACGACTTTGCCACGATGGCCTCTTCAGAGACTGGGACCTTCACAATCTCCAATAATGTATAAAACACCAATCTCAGCCCCGATTGAACCGCAGACAAGCTCTGGTATCTGGATCAAAAAAACCTAGTGAAACCAATAGAATTGAAAGAAACAGTCATGAATCTACTTACATAATCACCTTGTGGCGTCCGTCCTGCACTTCTGGTGTAATCGTGTCCTCCAATCACATTGCGCATGCGCAGGGCAGGAGTTGAGTTGAGCTATCAATCCACATGGCTAATTTACATGTGCATGCAAATTAGCTATGTGGTGGCGACAAATTGGACTGGGGTCAGCACCCAATGCGCTGTCCAAATCCTTCCCCGCACCCCTATCAGTGGGCCCAGTGTGCTGGCCCAACCCCCCACGAAAATACCTGGCTATTGTAGCAGAGCAAGACTTGCGATAAGGTCATGCACATGTGACTCGGGATGGCGGAGCCAAGGAGTTTTGCTTGCCAAGAAGAAGCAGAATGTCAAATGAGAAGCTTGGGTACATGAGGAGTGCATGGTGTGTGAGACTGAGGGGTGCAGGTTGTGTGTGGGGGCTGAAGGGGTGCTATCACGCGGGGGAACGGGGGAAGGGGGGGGGGTACCCAGAAGTAGGACGGAGCTGGGCAGGGGCTGGCTTGCAAATTTCGGCCTGGGGGGCAAGCACACAGCAGTGGCCTATGAGCAGTGAGCCCAGACCAACATGACAGATAGGCAGGCGGCTTCAAAACTGCTGCTTGACCACTGGCCTGGAGGGCATCTGCCCTCTTGCCCCCTGGACCAGCCAGCCTCTGGAGCTGGGTGAACACAGTCAGGGGGCCTGCTCTGGCCCTGATACTGGGGTCCCTGACTCGCCCTGTATTCAGAGATACCTCTGAAGGTGAGGAGGTCCGTGCCGCCAGCCAAAGACCCTAAAACTCCTGAGAAGCCCTAGGCATAAGCCCCTACCTCCTCCCACGGACCACAGAACCCAGCAGCTTCCAATGGAAAAAGAAACTGCAGCTTCAGATCAGCATCTGCTCACAACAGGTCACAGTCCAGAAGTGAACTGAATCAGCAACATCAGGTGGATGTGATCTGACCCATTTATGGCCGAGGGGTGGGGAGCAACCAGCCCAGGCACGCCCCTCAGCTCACCTAAGCATGAGTCACATTCATCACACACACTTGCACTCTCAGCTCCCGCTCATTAGGTTCCTCTCTCCACACTGAGGGCAGGGAAAAAAAAAGGCTTCATTTAAACCACAGCAGCAGAACTTCCATACGTAACAGGTGCAGATTGTGTGTAGGGGATGGAGGGGTGCAAGCTGTGTGAGGCATGGAGGGGTGCAGGCTGTGTGTGGGGGATGGAGGGGTGCAGGCTCTGTGTGGAGGATGGAGGGGTGCAGGCTGTGTGTGGGGGATGGAGGGGTGCAGGCTCTGTGTGGAGGATGGAGGGGTGCAGGCTGTGTGTGGGGGATGGAGGGGTGCAGGCTGTGTGGGGGATGGAGGGGTGCAGGCTGTGTATGGGGGATGGAAGGGTGCAGGCTGTGTGGGGGATGGAAGGGTGCAGCTGTGTGGGGGATGGAGGGGTGCAGGCTGTGTATGGGGGATGGAAGGGTGCAGGCTGTGTGGGGGATGGAGGGGTGCAGGCTCTGTGTGGGGGATGGATGGGTGCAGGTTGTGTGTGGAGGATGGAGGGGTGCAGGCTGTGTGTGGGGGATGGAGGGGTGCAGGCTCTGTGTGGGGGATGGAGGGGTGCAGGTTGTGTGTGGGGGATGGAGGGGTGCAGGCTGTGTGTGAGTGATGGAGGGGTGCAGGCTGTGTGTGGGGGATGGAGGGGTGCAGGCTGTGTGTGAGGGATCGAGTGGTGCAGGCTGTGTGGAGGATAAAGGGGTGCAGGCTGTGTGTGAGGGATGGAGGGGTGCAGGCTGTGTGTGGGGGATGGAGGGGTGCAGGCTGTGTGGGGGGATGGAGGGTGCAGCTGTGTGTTGGGATGGAGGGTGCAGGCTGTGTGTTGGGATGGAGGGTGCAGGCTGTGTGGGGGATGGAGGGGTGCAGGCGTGTGTGGGGGATGGAGGGTGCAGGTGTTGGGGAGGGAGGGGTGCAGGCTGTGTGTGGGGGATGGAGGGGTGCAGGCTGTGTGGGGGATGGAGGGTGCAGGCTGTGTGTGGGGGATGGAAGGTGCAGGCTGTGTGGGGATGGAGGGGTGCAGGCTGTGTGTGGGGGATGGAAGGGTGCAGGCTGTGTGGGGGATGGAGGGTGCAGGCTGTGTTGGGGATAAGGTGCAGGCTGTGTGGGGGATGGAGGGGTGCAGGCTCTGTGTGGGGGATGGAGGGGTGCAGGTTGTGTGTGGGGGGTGGAGGGGTGCAGGCTGTGTGTGGGGATGGAGGGGTGCAGGCTCGTGTGGGGGATGGAGGGGTGCAGGTTGTGTGTGGGGGATGGAGGGGTGCAGCTGTGTGTGGGGATGGAGGGGTGCAGGCTGTGTGTGGGGGATGGAGGGGTGCAGGCTCTGTGTGGGGGATGAGGGGTGCAGTGTGTTGGGGATGGAGGGTGCAGGCTGTGTTGGGGGATGGAGGGTGTGCAGGCTGTGTGTGGGGGATGGAGGGTGCAGGCTGTGTGGGGGATGAGGGGTGCAGGCTGTGTGGAGGATAAGGGGTGCAGGCTGTGTGTGGGGATGGAGGGGTGCAGGCTTGTGTGTGGGATGGAGGGGTGCAGGCTGTGTGGGGATGAGTGGGGGATGGAGGGGTGCAGGCTGTGTGTTGGGATGGAGGGGTGCAGGCTGTGTGTTGGGATGGAGGGTGCAGGCTGTGTGTGGGGGATGGAGGGGTGCAGGCTGTGTGTGGGGGATGGAGGGGTGCAGGCTGTGTGTTGGGATGGAGGGGTGCAGGCTGTGTGTGGGGGATGGAGGGGTGCAGGCTGTGTGGGGGATGGAGGGGTGCAGGCTGTGTTGGGGGATGGAAGGGTGCAGGCTGTGTGGGGGATGGAGGGGTGCAGGCTGTGTGTGGGGATGGAAGGGTGCAGGCTGTGTGGGGGATGGAGGGGTGCAGGCTGTGTATGGGGGATGGAAGGGTGCAGGCTGTGTGGGGGATGGAGGGGTGCAGGCTCTGTGTGGGGGATGGAGGGGTGCAGGTTGTGTGTGGGGGATGGAGGGGTGCAGGCTGTGTGTGGGGGATGGAGGGGTGCAGGCTCTGTGTGGGGGATGGAGGGGTGCAGGTTGTGTGTGGGGGATGGAGGGTGCAGATTGTGTGTGGGGGATGGAGGGGTGCAGGCTGTGTGTGGGGGATGGAGGGG
This sequence comes from Allobates femoralis, assembly GCA_033576535.1. NCBI lineage: Eukaryota > Metazoa > Chordata > Amphibia > Anura > Aromobatidae > Allobates > Allobates femoralis. The sequence continues at coordinate 573,961,899 of JARQOC010000005.1, forward strand.
TGCAGGCTGTGTGTGGGGATGGAGGGGTGCAGGTGTGTGTGGGGATGGAGGGGTGCAGGCTGTGTGTGAGTGATGGAGGGGTGCAGGCTGTGTGTGTGGGGATGGAGGGGTGCAGGCTGTGTGTGAGGGATCGAGTGGTGCAGCTGTGGAGATAAGGTGCAGCTGTGGTAGGGATGAGGGGTGCAGGCTGTGTGTTGGGATGGAGGGGTGCAGGCTGTGTGTGAGGGATGGAGGGTGCAGGCTGTGTGTGGGATGGAGGGGTGCAGGCTGTGTGTGAGGGATGGAGGGTGCAGGCTGTGTGAGGATGAGGGGTGCAGGCTGTGTGTGAGGGATGGAGGGGTGCAGGCTGTGTGTGGGGGATGGAGGGGTGCAGGCTGTGTGTTGGGATGGAGGGGTGCAGGCTGTGTGTGAGGGATGGAGGGGTGCAGGCTGTGTGTGAGGAATGGAGGGGTGCAGGCTGTGTGTGAGGGATGGAGGGGTGCAGGCTGTGTGTGGGGGATGGAGGGGTGCAGGCTGTGTGTGGGGATGGGGGGTGCAGGTGTGTGTGAGGATGAGGGGTGCAGGCTGTGTTGGGGATGAGGGTGCAGGCTTGTGTGTTGGATTGAGGGGTGCCGGCTGTGTGTGAGGGATGGAGGGTGCAGGCTGTGTGGAGGATAAAGGGGTGCAGGCTGTGTGTGATAAAGCACCATAAAGGTGGTGAAGATGAGGGATGTGACCAGTTTCGAGGTCGTAGATCATATCACAGGTACATTGTGGGCAGCGTATAGGCCATGATTCATAAGGGAGGATTGTTTGCCAAATATTGCTCCAAAAGAAAAACAGTGCGGCGTCCATAGTGTATGGGGAATGGATGGTGTTATCTACTTACGTTATCACAAAGTCCCATCCATCATCCACTCCCATCCCGATGTCCTCCTATCATGCATCGGTGGCACCCAACTGATGGGTGTGCAAATATGGCGTTCGCTAGCATGAATGGCCCTTTGCGCTGTACCGCCTGCGGTGTCGCTGACACCCCGAACCCTATGCCACCCAAAACCAAAGCCAGGAACACATTGCTGCAAAACACGGCGCTCACGACGCCCTCAGACTTCGCCAGACATCACCACCGCAGATCGACGAATGGCTAAGTGCTCCTGTGCCCTGTTAGTTACACCGCCGCCTTCTTTAGACACATGGATGTACAAAGATGCCAGCGGCGTTCCGCAAGGGGGGAGCAGAGATGGGGCCTCAGAGGGGGGCAGAGAGCGCGGAGAGCGCGCACGGGGGCAGAGAATGTACAGGGGCTCAGAGAAAGCAGAGGGGGCAGAGAGTGATGGGTGTGCAAATATGGCACCCACTGGCACATTGCACAGTACAGCCAGCGGTGCTGCAACATCACCTCCCAAAACCGCCGGCCACAGCTGCTGCTGCATCAAAGCCTAAGTGCTCATGCGTATACCCGGTGTGCATGCACACTTAGGTGACCGCCATCTTTGGACACCTGAGTATACAAAATGGTGGCGACATGACGTGATGCACGCTTATGCACTTACTCACCCCGCCATCTTTGGAAGCCACAGGAAGGAGAGAGCACAAAGGGGTAGAGACAAAGCACAGGGAGGCAGAGAGATGGCACAGTGGGGCAGAGGGAGCACACAGGGAGAGAGTGCACAGTGGGGCAGAGGGAGCACACAGGGAGAGGGGTGAGTGCACAGGGAGAGAGAGAGAGAGAGAGTGCACAGTGCGGCAGAGGGAGCACACAGAGAGAGGGTGAGTGCACAGGGAGAGAGAGAGAGAGTGCACAGTGCGACAGAGGGAGCACACAGGGAGAGGGGTGAGTGCACAGGGAGAGAGAGAGAGAGTGCACAGTGCGACAGAGGGAGCACACAGGGGGAGGGGTGAGTGCACAGGGAGAGAGAGATAGAGAGTGCGCAGTGTGGCAGAGGGAGCACACAGAGAGAGGGGTGAGTGCACAGGGAGAGAGAGAGAGTGCACAGTGCGGCAGAGGGAGCACACAGAGAGAGGGGTGAGTGCACAGGGAGAGAGAGAGAGAGTGCACAGTGCGACAGAGGGAGCACACAGGGGGAGGGGTGAGTGCACAGGGAGAGAGAGATAGAGAGTGCGCAGTGTGGCAGAGGGAGCACACAGAGAGAGGGGTGAGTGCACAGGGAGAGAGAGAGAGAGTGCACAGTGCGGACAGAGGGAGCACACAGGGAGAGGGGTGAGTGCACAGGGAGAGAGAGAGAGAGTGCACAGTGCGACAGAGGGAGCACACAGGGGGAGGGGTGAGTGCACAGGGAGAGAGATAGAGAGTGCGCAGTGTGCAGAGGGAGCACACAGAGAGAGGGGTGAGTGCACAGGGAGAGAGAGAGAGAGTGCACAGTGCGACAGAGGGAGCACACAGGAGAGGGGTGAGTGCACAGGGAGAGAGAGAGAGAGTGCACAGTGCGACAGAGGGAGCACACAGGGGAGAGAGGGGGTGGAGTGGCACCAGGGAGAGAGAGAAGATAGAGGTGCGCAGTGTGGCAGAGGGAGCACACAGAGAGAGGGGTGAGTGCACAGGGAGAGAGAGAGAGAGTGCACAGTGCGGCAGAGGGAGCACACAGAGAGAGGGGTGAGTGCACAGGGAGAGAGAGAGAGAGTGCACAGTGCGACAGAGGGAGCACACAGGGAGAGGGGTGAGTGCACAGGGAGAGAGAGAGAGAGTGCACAGTGCGACAGAGGGAGCACACAGGGGGAGGGGTGAGTGCACAGGGAGAGAGAGATAGAGAGTGCGCAGTGTGGCAGAGGGAGCACACAGAGAGAGGGGTGAGTGCACAGGGAGAGAGAGAGAGAGTGCACAGTGCGACAGAGGGAGCACACAGGGAGAGGGGTGAGTGCACAGGGAGAGAGAGAGAGAGTGCACAGTGCGACAGAGGGAGCACACAGGGGGAGGGGTGAGTGCACAGGGAGAGAGAGATAGAGAGTGCGCAGTGTGGCAGAGGGAGCACACAGAGAGAGGGGTGAGTGCACAGTGCGGCAGAGGGAGCGCACAGAGAGAGGGGTGAGTGCACAGTGCGGCAGAGGGAGCGCACAGGGGGAGGGGTGAGTGCACAGGGAGAGAGTGCACAGTGGGGCAGAGGGAGCACACAGGGGGAGAGGTGAGTGCACAGGGGGCCGAGAGAGCACACAGTGGGAAGAGAGCGCTCAGAGGGAGGGGGCGAGTACATGGGGGCAGAGAGAGCACAGTGGGAAGAGAGAGTACACAGTGGGGCAGAGAGCACACAGGGGGAGGGGTGACTGCATAGGGGGGCAGAGAGAGAACACAGTGGGGCAGAGGGAGCACACTGGGAGGGGTGAGTGCACAGAGAGAGAGAGAGAGAGAGTGCACAGTGGGAAACAGCTCAAAGGAGAGAGCAAAGTGGGGAGAAGACAGCACGGGGGAGAGAGACAATATTCAGGGGGGCGAGTGCATAAGGGGGGACAGCTCAAAGGAGAGAACAGGGGGGGTAGAAGATATAACAGGGGGGGAGACAGCTGCCACCCTCCCAATGCAATATCAGTGGGCTCCCGTCTAGTCTATCTATAAATAAATCCTTTCTATCTATCTATCTATCTATCTATCTATCTATCTATCTCTCTATCTATCTCTCTATCTATCTATCTATCTATCTATCTATCTATCTATCTATCTATCTATCTATCTATCTATTATCTCTCTATCTATCTATCTCTCTATCTATCTATCTCTCTATCTATCTATCTATCTATCTATCTCTCTATCTATCTCTCTATCTATCTATCTATCTATCTATCTATCTATCTATCTATCTCTATCTATCTAATACCTGTCTATAATCTATGTAGTATCCAGTAATGTGATATGTAAATCTAGAGCACTCAGTGCTTCTCTGCACTCACCATATGTTACATGTGAGGTTACACCCTGCAGTATGTACTGGAGGGTTTTTTTTTTTCGTTTTTTTTTTTAATAAGCTTTATTAAATGCCCCAGACAATATTGTAACCTCAGATGAACATATGGTGAATAAAAGGAATCACTGTCACATCATTAGAGCTGCTCTATATGTTCTCTACAAATCACATTACATTCTCTTATCCTGTCAGGTCCTATCTGTGTTTCTATCTATCTATTATCTTTCTATATACTATATCTCTCTATCATCTATGTACAGTGAAGGAAATAAGCGATCTCTTGCTGATTCTGTCATTTTGCCCACTGACAAAGACATGAACAATGTATGAGGGTCAGTTAATTTTAACAGTGTCTTTGGTCATTGTTGTGCTGTCAGACTCAGCCACGACCCATTTTTAATGTCCTGGGGAGGGAAGGAGGTTGTCACTCAGGATTTTACGGTACATGGCTCCATCCATTGTCCCCACTGATGCAGTGAAGCCCTCCTGTGCCCTTAGCAGAGAAAACACCCCCAAAACATACTGTTTCCTCCACCATGCCTGACTGTGGGGAGGGTGTTCTGTGGGTCATAGGCAGCATTTCTCTTCCTCCAAACACGATGAGTTGATTTAATGACAAAGAGCTGAATGTTTGTCTCCTCTGAGCACAGCCCCTTCCCCCAATCACTCTCACAATCACCAAGGTGTCATTGGTAACTTCAGATGGGGGCAATGTGCCTTCTGGAGCAGGGGGACTGTGCGGCACTGCAGGATTTTAATCCATTCCGGTGTAATGAGTTACCAATGCTTTTCTTGGTGACAGTGGTCCCAGCTGCCTTGAGACCATTAACAAGTTCCCCCGTGTAGTTTTAGGCTGATCTCTCACCTTCCTCATGATCCTAGATCCCCCACGAGGTGAGATGTTACATGGAGCCACAGATCGATGTGGATTGACCTCATTGTGTATTTCCTCCATTCTCTTCCTATTGCCCCCACAGTTGTCTCTTTCCCCCAGCTTTGTCTTCCTTATGGTCTTGTAGCACATTCCGGCCTTGTGCAGGTCTAGGATCTTTTCCCTGACATCCTTACAAAGCTCTTTGGTCTTCCCATGTTGTAGAGGTTACAGGTGACTGATTCATTGTGTGGACAGGAGTCTTTATACAGGAGACAATGTAACACAGCTGTGTGTAATGCAGGAACCAGGGGATGAGGAGCCGATAACTGCTCTATAGGAGACAGAACTCCTGATGGTTGGGAGGGGATCAAATACTTATTTCTCTCTGCAAAATACAAATACATTTATATCATTTACACAATGGGATTCTCTGGATTTTATCTTTGATCTTCTTTCTCTCATTATTACAATTAACCGACCCTTAAAATTACAGACTGTTCATGTCTGTGCCAGGGGGCAAAGTACAGCATCATCAAGGGATCACATACTTATTTCCTTCACTGTATGTATCTATTTATCTATTGATCTGTATTATCTATTATCTACTATCTTCCTATTATCCATCTATTCTCTATCACGTCCATTGATCCTTGGATTAGCGTCTTCTCGTTGAGTCGTCATTACAGTAATTCTCTTCTCGGCTGCAGTTTCCACAATGTCTTCAATGATTCTGCATTATCGTTTGTTCCCAGTGGCGTCGGTCTCCTACGATGTCTGATACCAGATGATGCTCAGCTTAATATAGACATTTCTAGATAAACTGTCCACAGTGAGATGGCGCTGTGTAATCCAGAGTCTGCTGTGTACGGTGGTGCAGCCTGGTATCAGGAGGAGGCAGAGAAAGCTGAGATATTACATGGGACACACAGACTGGAAATGAGGTGCCCCCTCCCCACAATGCGGCACTGAGACATCAGAGACTACCATATAATCCTCATTTTGTGGGGTGCAGCTCTATACACACGATAGATTGAAGGGGAATACGGCCACTGTGCTGGAGTCTCCCTTTGAGATCAGGAATACCTCATTGACTGTGAATCTGTATCTTCTACTTAGTCCATAAAATCAGCCATCACTATGAGAAGTAAGTAAATTCTGAGCAGGGGCGTATACCTACAAATGAGGTCCCCAAAATAAACCTCACCTGCTCCGAAATGTACCTGCCCCAAAGTATATGAAAAACCTAAAAGCCTAAATGTATGCAAGACATCATCGTAATATTTCTCTGAGGCCGATGGCTCAAAAGGGCAAACTCGGGCATATTGGTGGTGGCCACCACAGCATTTACTATTTAGCCCTTTTACTGGGTTGTAGACTCACCGGCATTACCAGTCCTACCAGCACTACCAGTGCTACCAGCATTACCAATCCTACCAGCACCACCAGTCCTACCAGCATTACCAGTCCTACCAGCATCACCAGTCCTACCAGCATTACCAGTCCTACCAGCATCACCAGTCCCACCAGCATTACCAGTCCCACCAGCATCACCAGTCCTACCAGCATCACCAGTCCCACCAGCATCACCAGTCCTACCAGCATTATCAGGCCTACCAGCATCACCAGTCCTACCAGCATCACCAGTCCTACCAGCATCACCAGTCCTACCAGCATTACCAGTCCTACCAGCATCACCAGTCCTACCAGCATCACCAGTCCTACCAGCATACCAGTCCTACCAGCATCACCAGTCCTACCAGCATCACCAGTCCTACCAGCATTACCAGTCCTACAAGCATTACCAGTGCTACCAGCATCACCAGTGCTACCAGCATCACCAGTCTAACCAGCATCACCAGTCCTTCCAGCATCACCAGTCTTTCCAGCATCACCAGTCCTTCCAGCATCACCAGTCCTACCAGCATTACCAGTCCTACAAGCATTACCAGTCCTACCAGCATCACCAGTCCTACCAGCATCACCAGTCCTACCAGCATCACCAGTCCTACCAGCATTACCAGTCCTACCAGCATCACCAGTCCTACCAGCATTACCAGTCCTACAAGCATTACCAGTGCTACCAGCATCACCAGTGCTACCAGCATCACCAGTCTCACCAGCATCACCAGTCCTACCAGCATTACCAGTCCTACCAGCATTACCAGTCCTACAAGCATTACCAGTGCTACCAGCATCACCAGTCTCACCAGCATCACCAGTCCTTCCAGCATCACCAGTCTCACCAGCATCACCAGTCCTTCCAGCATTACCAGTCTCACCAGCATCACCAGTCTTTCTCAAGCACCTTCCATCCATAGTGTTGCCATTATGAGGGTGGTCCGGTGCTGGTTCTCCCGCCTCTGTGACCCGTCTGTACCGGCTTCTCTGGGATCAGGCGTTTGGTGTCAGATGTGAGAGGTTTCATTATACAGGACCCGGGCGCTGGTGTCCATTACGGAAGGGGGCGCAGGAGACTCGTTTGGATCTCATTATCTCTCCTCTCCTCCTTCGCTGATCGTAAAAGTCCATTTCGTTACATGACAATAAAACACAGAGAAATGACATGTGGAGTCTCACACCGAGAGGCAGAGGAAACGCCTGTAAATTCCGGAGAAATACGAGCTCTTGACAATTCTTTATGTATTAAGTTATTTTCATCCCTCCATTAATGGAAGAATAAAAGTGAAGTGAAGTCCTGATTGTTATTAGATAGGAAATCAAAATATCCAGAAACATTTACAGACCTGGAAAAGTCTGCAATTACAATTCTTCATGATGAACCCATCAATTAAGTGTGGGGTCTACCTGAGATGGGGATTGGGGTGTGCTGGCATTGAACTAGGGGGCTCAGAGGACATTATCCTTTACTGACAGTCCGAGCATGATCTATGGTATATTACTACATAGTCAAGGAGCCGTATTCTGCCTATTTCCAGAATCAGACATTTGGAAAGTCACCAGATCCAGGGCTCCTAAGGTCCAGGCCTCCTACAGTCCAGGGCTTCTAAAGTCCATGGCACCTAAGATCTAGGGCTCTTAAGATCCAGGACTTCTAAGGTCCAGGGCTTCTAAGGTCCAGGGCTTCTAAGATCTAGGGATTCTAAGGTCCTGGGCTTCTAAGGTCCATGGTACCTAAGATCCAGGGCTTCTAAGATCCAGGGCTTCTAAGATCCAGGGCTTCTAAGGTCCAGGCCTTCTAAGGTCCAGACCTTCTAAGGTCCAGGGCTTCTAAGGCTTCTAGGATCCAGGGCTTCTAGGATCCATGGCTTCTAAAGTCCATGGTACCTAACATCCAGGGCTTCTAAGGTCCAGGGCTTCTAAGATCCAGGGCTTCTAAGGTCCAGGGCTTCTAAGGTCCTGGGCTTCTAAGATCCAGGGCTTCTAAGGTCCAGGGCTTATAAGGTCCAGGGATTCTAAGATCCAGGGCTTCTAAGGTCCAGGGCTTCTAAGGTCCAGGGCTTCTAAGGTCCTGGGTTTCTAAGATCCAGGGCTTCTAAGGTTCAGGGCTTCTAAGATCCAGGGATTCTAAGGTCCAGGGCTTCTAAGGTCCAGGGCTTCTAAGGTCCTGGGCTTCTAAGATCCAGGGCTTCTAAGGTCCAGGGCTTCTAAGGTCCATGGTACCTAAGATCCAGGGCTTCTAAGATCCAGGGCTTCTAAGATCCAGGGCTTCTAAGGTCCAGGCCTTCTAAGGTCCAGGCCTTCTAAGGTCCAGGGCTTGTAAGGTCCAGGGCTTCTACGGTCCAGGGATTCTAAGGTCCAGGGCTTCTAAGGTCCTCGGCTTCTAAGGTCCAGGGCTTCTAAGGTCCAGGGCTTCTAAGGTCCAGGGCTTCTAAGATCCAGGGCTTCTAAGGTCCAGGGCTTCTAAGGTCCAGGGCTTGTAAGGTCCAGGGCTTCTACGGTCCAGGGATTCTAAGGTCCAGGGCTTCTAAGGTCCAGGGCTTTTAAGGTCCAGGGCTTGTAAGGTCCAGGGATTCTAAGGTCCAGGGCTTCTAAGGTCCTGGGCTTCTAAGGTCCTGGGCTTCTAAGGTCCATGGTACCTAAGATCCAGGGCTTCTAAGATCCAGGGCTTCTAAGATCCAGGGCTTCTAAGGTCCAGGCCTTCTAAGGTCCAGGCCTTCTAAGGTCCAGACCTTCTAAGGTCCAGGGCTTCTAAGGCTTCTAGGATCCAGGGCTTCTAGGATCCATGGCTTCTAAAGTCCATGGTACCTAACATCCAGGGCTTCTAAGGTCCAGGGCTTCTAAGATCCAGGGCTTCTAAGATCCAGGGCTTCTAAGGTCCAGGGCTTGTAAGGTCCAGGGCTTCTAAGATCCAGGGCTTCTAAAGTCCAGGGCTTCTAAGGTCCAGGGTCTTCTAAGATCTAGGGCTTCTAAGGTCCAGGGCTTCTAAGGTCCAGGGCTTCTAAGATCCAGGGCTTCTAAGCTCCAGGGCTTCTAAGGTCCAGGCCTTCTAAGATCCATGGCTTCTAGGATCCATGGCTTCTAATATCTAAGTTTCTAAGAAGCAGGTCACATAAGATCCATGTGTGAAGGTGGATATGGTGGGTTATGTTTTACTGCGTTTTACAAGTGTCCTTCCTATACTGTGTATTCAGCCCTTCTCCCTTCCTGTGTACTCATTAGAATCCAGAGAGTCTGACAATTGAATTCCTGCCTGTAAATGTTTGTATTCCCCTCCCTTTGAGTGTGTCAATAGACCTGGTTGGGATTTGGGAGGTGGTTGGGGAAGGAGAAGTAGTATGATTCAGTTTTTTGTATGGGATGCTGAAGCCCAGGTGAGCTCTCCAGAGGCATGGAAGAGCCACCTGGATTACTTAGATATACAGTATTCTGATGGATTGTTTTATGGATGTTTATGTTTTTCAAGCAATAAAGGTTCTTGGGCTGTTCACACATCTCTTGCTCTGTTGATTCTGGGATACCAGAGAAGGACCCCGTGACACCATGGCTCCTAAGATCCAGAGCTCCTAAAGTCCATGGCTCCTAAGATCTAGGACTTTTAAGATCCATGGTTCCTAAGGTCCATGGTTCCTAAGATCCAGTACTTCTAAGATCTAGAGTTTTTAAGAAGCAGGGGACCTAAGATCCAGGGCTTCTAAGATTGAGGCCTTCTAACATCCTGGGCTCCTAAGATCCAGAGCTACTAAGATCCAGGGTTCTTAAGATCAAGGCCTTCTAATATCCAGGGCTCCTAAAATCCAGGGTTCCCAAAATCCAGGTCACCTCAGATCCAGGGCACCTAAGATCCAGGGCTTATAAGATCCAGGGCTCCTAACATCCGTGGCTCCTAAGGTCCAGGGCTAAAAAGACTCATTGCTTCAAATATTCAGGGATCCTAATATCCAGAGCTCCTAAGAGGTCCTAAGATAATGGTTCCCTGCAGTTCAGAATCACAAGATCCATAATCACAAGATCTAGGATTACAAGATCCAAAGTCACAATACTCAGGATTACAGTATCCAGCGCTAAAAGATTCTGATTCCAAAGTTCAAGGGTCAGAAGATCCAAGGTCAAAGTAATAGGGCTACAAGATCCATAGTGGCCACATCACAAGCCGCGTAGTAGAAGCTCCATCCCAGCCGCCGTTCTGGAGCCTCTGATTCCTCCACCATGATTATTGTACATGTGGCTCTGATTCCTCCACCATGATTATTGTAGATGTGGCTCTGATTCCTCCACCATGATTATTGTAGATGTGGCTTTGATTCCTCCACCATGATTATTGTAGATGTGGCTCTGATTCCTCCACCATGATTATTGTAGATGTGGCTCTGATTCCTCCACCATGATTATTGTAGATGTGGCTCTGATTCCTCCACCATGATTAATGTAGATGTGGCTCTGATTCCTCCACCATGATTATTGTAGATGTGGCTCTGATACCTCCACCATGATTATTGTAGATGTGGCTCTGATTCCTCCACCATGATTATTGTAGATGTGGCTCTGATTCCTCCACCATGATTATTGTAGATGTGGCTCTGATTCCTCCACCATGATTATTGTAGATGTGGCTCTTGATTCCTCCACCATGATTATTGTAGATGTGGCTCTGATTCCTCCACCATGATTATTGTAGATGTGGCTCTGATTCCTCCACAATGATTATTGTAGTTGTGGCTCTGATTCCTCCACCATGATTATTGTAGATGTGGCTCTTGATTCCTCCACCATGATTATTGTAGATGTGGCTCTGATTCCTCCACTATGATTATTGTAGATGTGGCTCTGATTCCTCCACCATGATTATTGTAGATGTGGCTCTGATTCCTCCACCATGATTATTGTAGATGTGGCTCTGATTCCTCCACCATGATTATTGTAGATGTGGCTCTGATTCCTCCACCATGATTATTGTAGATGTGGCTCTTGATTCCTCCACCATGATTATTGTAGATGTGGCTCTGATTCCTCCACCATGATTATTGTAGATGTGGCTCTGATTACTGCTCTTATGATCTCACCAATTCTTCATCCTCTTCTCTTTTTCCAGATGGCTTTTGTCAATCCGAATGGGATGGAATCGTCTGCTGGCCTGAAGGCAAACCAGGCAGCATGGTGTCCGTCCTATGTCCTGAGTACATCTATGATTTCAACCATAAAGGTAAGACATGAGGCCCCCATGTGTATGTCCATGTGGCACGTTCTTCATGGATGAGAATGACCTTGGGATCTTCTCACTCTCTCATGTGATCATGTCTGGGCTTTTATGCTTGAATAACCTGCAGATTCTTCACCACAAATGTGTTGGATCAGAGTTGTGGTGAAGACAGAAGTCATTTTCCCTTTATAGTTTTACATTATGGGAATAAATCACATTACGAGAGGAGATTGATACTTGTGCAGAGCCCTGCCGGTAACTATCTCCCATAGTGGATGACTGTAGACGGTCATCACCATCAGCGGCTCCAGGTATGGTCAGGATTACATGATAATGCAGACAGTAGACTGACTGTTACATTGTATCAACCTCAGACATCAACAATGTAACAGGTGGTGAATGTGTCAATCAATCGTGAAGGCTTTCTATGCTCTTAGGACATGAGGTCCGGTGTAATGTCTCCAGCCCATGTGGTGCCCGGCAGAGCTTCACCCCGGGTCTCATCTCCACTCACTATGTGAATGATATAATAAGGTAATATATCACTTCTGTATTCATCTCTCCGCTCATCCCTGACCTGTGATTTGGGATGACCATAAGGGCAAGGGCGTAACTACAAAAGGTGCAGGGGTTGCAATCGCACCCGGGCCCTGGAGCCTAGGGGGCCCCAGAAGTCTCTCTGGCCTATAGAAAAAGACAAATGCTAATAAAGATTTGCAATAATTGGGGCCCCTGATCTTTCGCATCAGGACCCATGAACAAAACCACAAAGGAAAATTACAAATCTGCAGAGTAGAAATCTGAGGGACGATATGTGTGTATATATATATATGTGTGTGTGTATATATGTGTGTATGTGTGTGTACAAATATATATATATATGTGTGTGTGTATATATGTATATATGTGTGTATGTGTGTGTGTACAATTATATATATATGTGTATGTGTGCGTATATATGTATATATGTGTGTATGTGTGTGTGTATATATGTGTATGTGTATGTGTGCGTATATATGTATATATGTGTGTATGTGTGTGTGTATATATGTATGTGTATATATATATGTGTGTGTATATATGTATATATGTGTGTATGTGTGTGTGTACAAATATATATATATGTGTGTGTGTATATATATGTGTGTATGTGTGTGTGTATATATATATATATATATGTGTGTATGTGTGTGTGTACAAATATATATATATGTGTGTATGTGTGCGTATATATATATATATATATATATATATGTGTATGTGTGCGTATATATATATATATATATATTATATATATATATATATGTGTGTGTATGTGTGCGTATATATATATGTGTGTGTGTGGATGTTTATATATAACTAGCTGTAGTACCCAGCTACGCCCGGGTTAATAAATAACTGCTGTTAGCTATAACAAAATAGAATGTGAATATGTCATATTAATGACCTGTAAGAAAATAGAAGCTGAGCTGTGATTGGTTGCTATAGGCAGCCTGATAAATCTCCAGCCAACAGTAAACCCTCCCCCTGGCCGGGCAGTATATGTTACCTCACACATACACATAATAGACAGCTCATGCGACTGACATCTGCCTTAATTCCCTATATGGCACATGTGTTGCACATTGGCTGTTTTTAATCAGATGTTTATGTTTGGAAATTAAAGATAGCACACGTATGAGGCGAGTTGGGTCAGGCGATTTGTGCACATCTGTGTCTGTGTGGTGTGTGTGTCCCTGGGGTGTGTGTGTGTGTGTCCCTGTGGAGGGGGGTGTCTGTGTTGTGTGTGTCTCTTTGTGGTGTGTGTGTCTCTGTGGGGTGAGTGCATGTGTCGCTATAGAGTGTGTGTGTGTCCATGGGATGTGTGTGTCTCTGTGTTGTGTGTGTGTTGTATGTGTGTTCGGGTGCGTGGTGAGTATCCAATGTTGGGGCTGCACTTTAGCGACTATACACTTGCTGTTACTCTTTGTGTGCGTGTGTTGTGTATACATGTCCCCGTGCGTGGTGAATATCTCATGTCAGGACCCCACCTTAGTGACTATATGCTGGTATGTGCTGTTAGTCTTTGGCGTGGTCATTAAGCCCCTCTCATTCACAACTGTCAACTGGTAACTGTCACTTTTTCCCCATTATGTAGATAGGGGCAAAATTGTTTGGTGAATTGGAACGCACAGGGTTAAAATTTTGCCTCACAACATAGCCTATGACGCTCCCGGGGTCCAGACGTGTGACTGTGCGATGGTGTAGATGACAATCCCTGATATACATACATACACACATACATACATACATACACACATTCAGCTTTATATATTAGATAGTCACTCACATATATACTGTATATACTCGTATATAAGCCGAGTTTTTCAGCACAAAAAATGTGCTGAAAAGTCCCCCCCTCGGCTTATACACGAGTCATATACTCGGTATACAGCTGCCCCCCCATCAGTGGTGTATACAGGGCCCCAGTAGTGTATACAGGGCCCCAGTGGTGTATACAGGGCCCCAGTGGTGCATACAGGGCCCCAGTGGTGTATACAGGGGCCCCCCTTCCCCCTTGCTGTCAGCCACCTGTAAAGGAATAGATTATACTTATCCCTGTCCTGTCGCCGCCGCTCTCTGACACCGCGCGCTCCTCTGTCTTCATCCGGCTTCTTCCTGCTGTGACCGGCGGGCGCAGGCAATGTCGTCATTGTCTGTGCTCCGGAGGAAGTAGGAAGAAGCCGGATGAAGACAGAGGAGCGCGCGGTGTCAGAGAGCGGCGGCGACAGGACAGGGATAAGTATAATCTATTCCTTTACAGGCGGCTGACAGCAAGGGGGAAGGGGGGCCCCTGTATACACCACTGGGGCCCTGTATGCACCACTGAGGCCCTGTATACACCACTGGGGCCCTGTATACACCACTGAGGCCCTGTATACACCACTGGGGCCCTGTATACACCACTGGGGCCCTGTATGCACCACTGGGGCCCTGTATGCACCACTGAGGCCCTGTATACACCACTGGGGCCCTGTATGCACCACTGAGGCCCTGTATACACCACTGGGGCCCTGTATACACCACTGAGGCCCTGTATATACCACTGGGGCCCTGTATGCACCACTGGGGCCCTGTATGCACCACTGGGGCCCTGTATACACCACTGGGGCCCTGTATACACCACTGGGGCCCTGTATGCACCACTGGGGCCCTGTATGCCCTGTATATACTGCTGGGGCCTGTATATACCACTGGGGAGGTTGCTGTATACTACTGGGGCTGCCATATATACTGCTGGGGCCTGTATATACCACTGGTAAGGCTGCTGTATACTACCACTGGGGAGGCTGCTGTATACTACCACTGGGGAGGCCTGTATACCACTGGGGGGGCCTGTATACCTGTGCTGGGGTCCACCCTCGGCTTATACACGAGTCAATAGGTTTTCCCAGGTTTTGGGGGCAAAAGTAGGGGGGTCGGCTTATACACGGGTCGGCTTATACACGAGTATATACGGTATATATACATACATATACACACTCACACACATCTACTATAGAATTGCCTTGTGGCCACTTACGTCTGAGGCCGAAATTGCATGCCAGCGCTCATTGGTCGCTGCCAGCTGCGTATGCAAAACAGAGGTGGGGCTATATGTTGGGGTGGAGCTTTTCAAACTGGGCGGGGCTGTAGAGTTGGTGGAGCTATGAAGGGCAGGAGCTACAGAGAGGGGCGGAGCTATGATACATACATACACACACACATATATACATTACGATATATGGGTAATATTACCATATATGGGCATTACACCCGGGCAATGCCGGGCTCTACAGGTAGTGGATATGGGGAATGGATCAGCTCACCATGGTAATCTGGCGTGCATGGACCGGGTCACATCGCTGAGATGGATCACCTTCTCCATGATGGCGCTCAGTTTCCCGTTTTGGTGTTTGCTGATGATATATGTGGAGCCACATCCACACTGTGTATAAGAACTGTAGAGCATTTGATGCAATGTGTCAGTGACAGGCTACAGTAATGTGTATGATCTCCCCCTTCCCCCCCCCCCCGCAGGTCACGCTTATCGCCGGTGTGACATGAACGGCAGCTGGGAGCTGGTGCTGGGGAATAACCGCACGTGGGCCAACTACACCGAGTGTGCAAAGTTCCTGTCCAACGAGACCCGCGAAAGGGTAAGAGGATAAACGTCTCATTTCTGTGTCCGTAGGTTCATTTGTCGTCATTAATTCTGCTGAAATAGATAGAAATCATCATCCCTGTCCCCATTGGGGCTCACAATGGTTTCGAGGGCTTAGAGATTCAGATACTTACAGTGCTGTGAAAGTATTTGGCCCCGCCCTTGTTTCTTATACTTTTCCATGTTCATCACACCCAGGCCTGGTTACAGCCACACCTGTTCTCAATCCAGAAATCACTTAAATAGGACCTGCCTGACAAAGTGAAGGAGACCAAAAGATCCTCAAAAGCCAGAAATCATGCTGCGATCCAAGGAAAAATTCAGAAACAAAGTAACTGAGCTCTATCAGTCTGGAAAAGGTGATAAAGACATCTTTAAGGCTTTGGGACATCAGAGAAACACAGTGAGAGGCATTATGGTGAACAGTGGTGGACAAATATTCCATCTGTAAAGTTCCAAGAAGAATAGTTCCACCCCCCACCTAAAAAAAAATACTATTTAAAGTAAATAAATATATATATATATATAATATTATTTCATATATATTTAGTTATATATATACGTTATATGAAAGTGATGGCAAGAAAAGCGACCATTCTTCCTGCAGAGAATCGCGGACTCAGGGGCGGCTGTTATACGGTCTATTCCTGGTCATTGAGGGGTTAATCCTTGCGAGGTTTCTTCTCTTGATGCCTCTGATCTGGGATGAGATCTCATCACCGCACGTTCCTGTGCAGACGTTTCACCGCAGATTACACGCTCAGATTTCACGCTTCTCCTCTAATCCTCCCAAACTGAACACATCAAAGGATCAGGATTAATACCTTCACTGCGAAATGTCAAAATATGGAGGAGCGGGGACGTCTCCCGGAGGAGCACGGCCTCCTGCTGTGTCCTGTCATCGCTGCTGACTCAGTAATGAGACACGTGATACAAAGTATCAAAAAGTGACAAAGTAATGAAGCCCCCCTGGTTTGTACAGTCAGCCTGGGACGTCCTAGCTATCAGTCGCCCCTCCTTGTTTGGGCCACCCCATCCTGGTCACCCCCTTATTGGAAGAACAGTAGTTTTATCATAAGACTAAGTCTTGTAATTCAGCAGTGTCTGTAGGGACCTTCCCCTGATCATGAATGCCCCGCCCATGAGGAGCCAGATGGGAATATATGGGGGTCAGGCTTGTTACTTTTGATCTCCTCCGTTCATTTCTTAAGTAATTCTGTTACTTTAAAGGGGAAAGTGTCTGAAGTCGGATCCCTCTATATGGAGCCCCTATGTAAACGGCAGACCTTCTTCAGACATTACACAGCACCATGGTCTCATCGGTGGTGCTACAGTTACATTTAGGATCCGTTACATCTCATGTCGTCCCCTTTTAATAAGCAAGAAGAGACGGCGGCCAAATCCCGGGGGGAAAAGAAATCCAGAAGTTTACACGTCCATATAACAAAATCCTAACATTTCCACCTATTAAATAAGCTCTTTGTCAGGTTCTTGATCACGGCCCTCTTTGATGATACAAAACATTGTAAATAAATACAACATTAATAAATATCTTTGTTGATACGTTGGAATGTTCTCACCTTTTATGTGGCAGGAAAAACTTATGAACTTGATAAAGTTCTCCGTCCTCCTCCTTCTAGACCTGTTGACCACTCCCTTCTACTACAGATCCTTTCTTCCCTTGGAATCACTGACCTCACCCTCTCCTGGATCGCCTCCTACCTTTCCAACCCCACATTTAGCATTTCACACTCCCACACCCTCTCCTCACCCCATCCCCTCTCTGTTGGGGTCCCTTAAGGCTCTGTCCTCGGGCCCCTTCTTTTCTCCATCTATATCCTTGGCCTAGGACACCTCATACAGTCCCATGGCTTCCAGTATCACCTGTACACTGATGACACTCGGATCTACCTCTCTGGCCCTGACGTCACCTCTCTGCTGTCCAGAATCCCGGAGTGTCTATCAGCCATATCCTCCTCCTCCTCCTCTCTGCTGTCCAGAATCCCGGAGTGTCTATCAGCCATATCCTTCTCCTCTCTGCTGTCCAGAATCCCGGAGTGTCTATCAGCCATATCCTCCTCCTTCTCCTCTCTCCTGTCCAGAATCCCGGAGTGTCTATCAGCCATATCCTCCTCCTTCTCCTCTCTCCTGTCCAGAATCCCGGAGTGTCTATCAGCCATATCCTCCTCCTTCTCCTCTCTCCTGTCCAGAATCCCGCAGTGTCTATCAGCCATATCCTCCTCCTTCTCCTCTCTCCTGTCCAGAATCCCGGAGTGTCTATCAGCCATATCCTCCTCCTTCTCCTCTCTGCTGTCCAGAATCCCGGAGTGTCTATCAGCCATATCCTCCTCCTTCTCCTCTCTCCTGTCCAGAATCCCGGAGTGTCTATCAGCCATATCCTCCTCCTTCTCCTCTCTGCTGTCCAGAATCCCGGAGTGTCTATCAGCCATATCCTCCTCCTTCTCCTCTCTCCTGTCCAGAATCCCGGAGTGTCTATCAGCCATATCCTCCTCCTTCTCCTCTCTCCTGTCCAGAATCCCGGAGTGTCTATCAGCCATATCCTCCTCCTTCTCCTCTCTGCTGTCCAGAATCTCCGAGTGTCTATCAGCCATATCCTCCTCCTTCTCCTCTCTCCTGTCCAGAATCCCGGAGTGTCTATCAGCCATATCCTCCTCCTCCTCTCTCCTGTCCAGAATCCCGGAGTGTCTATCAGCCATATCCTCCTCCTTCTCCTCTCTCCTGTCCAGAATCCCGGAGTGTCTATCAGCCATATCCTCCTCCTTCTCCTCTCTGCTGTCCAGAATCTCCGAGTGTCTGTCAGTCATATCCTCCTCCTTCTCCTCTCTGCTGTCCAGAATCCCGGAGTGTCTATCAGCCATATCCTTCTCCTCCTCCTCTCTCCTGTCCAGAATCCCGGAGTGTCTATCAGCCATATCCTCCTCCTTCTCCTCTCTGCTGTCCAGAATCCCGGAGTGTCTATCAGCCATATCCTCCTCCTTCTCCTCTCTGCTGTCCACAATACCGGAGTGTCTATCAGCCATATCCTCCTTCTTCTCCTCTCTGCTGTCCAGAATCCCGGAGTGTCTATCAGCCATATCCTCCTCCTTCTCCTCTCTGCTGTCCAGAATCCCGCAGTGTCTATCAGCCATATCCTCCTCCTTCTCCTCTCTGCTGTCCAGAAATCTCCGAGTGTCTATCAGCCATATCCTCCTCCTTCTCCTCTCTCCTGTCCAGAATCCCGGAGTGTCTATCAGCCACATCCTCCTTCTCCTCCTGTCGCTTCCTAAAACTCAACGTAGACAAAACTGAACTCGTCATCTTCCCTCCATCTCACACACCTTCCTTACCTGATCTATCACAATAAATGACATCACACTTTGCCCTGTACCTGAAGTCCGCTGCCTTGGAGTAATCCTTGAATCTGCCTTGTCCTTCACACCGCACATCTAAACTCTCGCCACCTCCTGTCGCCTCCAACTCAAAAATATTTCCAGAATCCGTCCCTTCCTCAGCCCTCAATCTGCTAAACTACTAATGCATGTCCTCATCATCTCCCACCTCGACTACTGCAACCTCCTCCCCTGTGGCCTCCCTGCTAACACTCTCGCACCTCTCCAATCTGTCCTTAACTCTGCTGCCCGACTAATCCACCTCTCTCCTCGCTATTCCTCCACTTCTCCCCACTGCAAATCCCTCCACTGGCTCCCAATTCACCAGAGTATCCAATTCAAATTCCTAACACTGACTTACAAAGCCGTCCACAATCTGTCCCCCCCATATATCTCTGAACTAATCTCCCGGTATCTTCCAAATCATAATCTTCAATCCTGTCAAGACCTCCTCCTCTCCTCCACACTTGTACATTCCTCATCTAACCGCCTGCAAGACTGCACCCCAAAATATCCGACTGTCCCCCACACTCGGAACCTTCTGGCGGAACCTGAAAACCCATCTCTTCAGAACAGCCTACAACCTGCAATGACCACAGTGACACCCCACCACCACTGGACCTGGTGCTTCACCACCACTGGACCTGTTGCTCCACCACCACTGAACCCGGGCGCTCCACCACCGCCGGGCCCAGTGCATCACCATCACTGGACCTGGCGCTCCACCACCAATGGCCCTGTGGCTCCACCACCACTGAACCCGGTGCTCTACCACCACTGGCCCTGTGGCTCCACCACCACTGGACCTGGTGCTCCACCACCACTGGACCTGTTGCTCCACCACCACTGAACCCGGGGCGCTCCACCACCACCGGACCCAGTGCACCACGACCACTGGACCTGGTGCTCCACCACCACTGGACCTGGTGCTCCACCACCACTGGACCTGTGGCTCCACCACCACTGGACCCGGTGCTCTACCACCTCTGGACCTGTTGCTCCACCACCACTGGACCCGGTGCTCTACCACCAATGGCCCTGTGGCTCCACCACCACTGAACCCGGTGCTCTACCACCACTGGCCCTGTGGCTCCACCACCACTGGACCTGGTGCTCCACCACCACTGGACCTGTTGCTCCACCACCACTGAACCCGGGGCGCTCCACCACCACCGGACCCAGTGCACCACGACCACTGGACCTGGTGCTCCACCACCACTGGACCTGGTGCTCCACCACCACTGGACCCGGTGCTCTACCACCACTGGACCTGACGCTCCACCACCACTGGACCCGGTGCTCCACCACCATTGGACCTGACGCTCCACCACCGCTGGACCCGGCGCTCCACCACCACTGGACCTGGCGCTCCACCACCACTGGACCCGGTGCTCCACCACCACTGGACCTGACGCTCCACCACCACAGGACCCGGTGCTCCACCACCATTGGCATTGGACCTGATGCTCCACCACTGCTGGACCTGGCGCTCCACCACCACTGGACCTGACGCTCCACCACCACTGGACCCGGTGCTCCACCACCACTGGACCTGACGCTCCACCACCACTGGACCCGGTGCTCCATCACCACTGGACCTGACGCTCCACCACCACTGGACCCGGTGCTCCACCACCGCTGGACCCGGTGCTCCACCACCATTGGCATTGGACCTGATGCTCCACCACTGCTGGACCTGGCGCTCCACCACCACTGGACCTGGCGCTCCACCACCACTGGACCTGGCGCTCCACCACCACAGGACCTGACGCTCCACCACCACTGGACCCGGTGCTCCACCACCATTGGACCTGACGCTCCACCACCACTGGACCCGGTGCTCCACCACCGCTGGACCCGGCGCTCCACCACCACTGGACCCGGTGCTCCACCACCATTGGACCTGACGCTCCACCACCACTGGACCCGGTGCTCCACCACCGCTGGACCCGGCGCTCCACCACCACTGCACCTGGCGCTCACACCACCACCAGAGCAGAGCCAACGTACTGTTTCCCTCCCCATTGCCCTGTAGAATGTAAGCCCGCAAGAGCAGGGTCCTCTCTCCCCTCTGTATCAGTCTGTCACTTTGTTCATTGTATTATTAACTTGTCCGTATGTAACCCTTTCTCCTTGACAGACCATGGAATCAATGGTGCTCTATAAATAATAATAAAGAGACTTTATGATGGATCGAAACATTGTTACCTTTATACAGGAGCAGCTCAATGAATTAGAATATCACCAAAAAGTTTATTTATTTCAGTAATTCAATACCTAAAGTGACCACATCTATTATATAGAGTCATTGCACACAGAGGGATCTATGTCATGTGTTTATCTCTGTTAATGTTGATGATTATGGCTTCCAGCCAATGAAAGCCCAAAGGTCATTATCTCAGAAAATTAAAGTAGAGAGGATGAATGGTTAAACACCGCGCTACCGTATTCCACCAGACATCAAAGGATGAATATAATATTGATTTATTAGTCATAGACCTGATATATGACAATATGATATTGATTTGTCCGGAGGAAGAGGCCAGGGATCCCTGAAACACGCTGACTAATACATCAATATTATATTCACCCTTTGATGTCTGGTTGAATACGGCAGCGCGGTGTTTAACCCTTCATCCTCCCTACTCTATATGCACCACGCTGGGGACTGCAGAAGCCATAATCTGCTTCTATAGTGGTTGTGACTCTCACAACCACACAAGGTGAAGCCTCTGATACCTATTTAGGTCATATTTTATCTCTCAGACCCTTCATCCTCCCTACTTTAATTTTCTGAGATAATGACCTTTGGCTTTTCATTGGCTGTAAGACATAATCATCAACATTAACAGAAATAAACACATGACATAGATCCCTCTGTGTGTAATGATTCTACATTATAGATGTGTGTCACTTTATGTATTGAATCACTGAAATAAAGTCACTTTTTGATGATGTTCTAGTTCATTGAGCTGCTCCAGTATGTATCTCATCTGTAATATTTCTGTGTCGCAGGTCTAGTGCAGACCCCTAGTTTCGATATTAGGGGGGCTGAGGAGGCCATTGCTGTAGAATCACACAGATTGTTACTATTCACTGTTGGGCCCAGTCACGGGGTTCTTCTCCGGTATCCCACCATCAACAGAGCGAGAGATGTGTGATCAGCCCCAGAACCTTTATTGCTTGAAAAACATAAAAATCCATAAAAGAATCCATCAGAATACTGTATATCCAGGTAGTGTAGGTGGCTCTCCCATGCCTCTGGAGAGCTCACCTCGGCTTCAGCGTCAGTGGGGAAGGGAAGCATACACAGTGAAGGAGCAACACTTGTAAAATGCAATAAAATATAACCCACCATATCCACCATCACAGCCGCCCCCTCAGGGTACCGTGACCAGGACAAGCAAGTCCTAAACTGTCCATCTGGGTTGGGTTGGGCTTGTCACGGTCCTGGTTTCCTAGGGCGTCACATTGTGACTCGTTCACCTGCGTTACACTGATGTGTATCACCTGCACACATTACCCCAGACCACAGCTTCCATCCTCCACAGCCTCCATCCTCCACAGCCTCCATCCTCCACAGCCTCCATCCTCCACAGCCTCCATCCACACACAGCCTCCATCCTCCACAGCCTCCATCCACACACAGCCTCCATCCTCCACAGCCTCCATCCACACACAGCCTCCATCCTCCACAGCCTCCATCCTCCACAGCCTCCATCCACACACAGCCTCCATCCTCCACAGCCTCCATCCACACACAGCCTCCATCCTCCACAGCCTCCATCCTCCACAGCCTCCATCCTCCACAGCCTCCATCCTCCACAGCCTCCATCCTCCACAGCCTCCATCCTCCACCCGTCCCCTCCTGTCTTCTGCACTTCATTACACTTGGCTCCAGGTCTCTCCGCTCCTGTGACTATATACTGTATATATATATATAGACTTGGAGGTCAGGACGAGCCTTTCCTCTGGATCTGCACACATCATTTGTGTCTCTTCTGATAGCAGACGTCAATCACAATGGACGTCTTCCAGGCTCACAGGCCCACCAGGGACACAGCCTCCTGCAAGGTCGACTTGTCCTAAGACTAATAAACTTCCCGCAGTCAGAAGAGTCTGCAGAAAGGGAAGACGAGGATAGACGCCATATTACTACAGGCCTCGCCCGACCATAGTGGGGCCATCACAATGATAGAGAGCAGGGAGGCACCACGTGTGTGATCATATGATACCAGGTCTGTAGGATTGTATTATATGAGCACTATATGACCGTATTAAATGAGCACTGTATGACGGTATTATATGATTACTATATGACAGTATTATATGAGTACTATATGACGGTATTATATGATTACTATATGACGGTATTATATGAGCACTATATGACCGTATTATATGATTACTATATGACAGTATTATATGATCACTATATGACGGTATTATATGATTACTATATGACGGTATTATATGAGCACTATATGACCGTATTATATGAGCACTGTATGACGGTATTATATGAGCACTGTATGACTGTATTATATGATTACTATAATGACAGTATTATATGATCACTATATGACCGTATTATATGAGCACTATATGACGGTATTATATGAGCACTATATGACCGTATTATATGAGCAGTATATGACCGTATTATATGAGCATATATGACTGTATTATATGAGCACTGTATGACAGTATTATATGAGCAGTATATGACCGTATTATATGAGCACTATATGACCGTATTATATGAGCACTGTATGACAGTATTATATGAGCAGTATATGACCGTATTATATGAGCAGTATATGACCGTATTATATGAGCAGTATATGACCGTATTATATGAGCACTGTATGACAGTATTATATGAGCAGTATATGACCGTATTATATGAGCACTATATGACCGTATTATATGAGCACTGTATGACAGTATTATATGAGCAGTATATGACCGTATTATATGAGCAGTATATGACCGTATTATATGAGCACTATATGACAGTATTATATGAGCACTATATGACCATATTATATGAGCACTATATGACAGTATTATATGAGCACTATATGACCGTATTATATGAGCAGTATATGACCGTATTATATGAGCAGTATATGACCGTATTATATGAGCACTGTATGACAGTATTATATGAGCACTATATGACCGTATTATATGAGCACTATATGACCGTATTATATGAGCACTATATGACAGTATTATATGATTACTATAATGACAGTATTATATGATCACTATATGACCGTATTATATGAGCACTATATGACGGTATTATATGAGCACTATATGACCGTATATATATGAGCAGTATATGACCGTATTATATGAGCACTGTATGACAGTATTATATGAGCAGTATATGACCGTATTATATGAGCACTATATGACCGTATTATATGATTACTATATGACAGTATTATATGAGCACTATATGACAGTATTATATGATTACTATATGACAGTATTATATGAGCACTGTATGACAGTATTATATGATTACTATATGACCGTATTATATGATTACTATATGACCGTATTATATGAGCACTGTATGACAGTATTATATGAGCACTATATGACCGTATTATATGATTACTATATGACCGTATTATATGAGCAGTATATGACCGTATTATATGAGCACTGTATGACAGTATTATATGATTACTATATGACCGTATTATATGAGCACTGTATGACCGTATTATATGAGCACTGTATGACAGTATTATATGAGCAGTATATGGCTGTATTATGTGATTACCACATGACATTATTATATGAGTACTATATGACAGTATTATATGAGTACTATATGACGGTATTATATGATTACCACATGACAGTATTATATGAGCAGTATATGACAGTATTATATGAGTACTATATGGCTGTATTATATGAACACTTTATGCCTATATTATATGAGCACTACATGACAGTATTATATGAGCACTGTATGACAGTATTATATGAGCACTGTATGACTTTATTATATGCTTGTATTGATTTGGAAACTCTTTGGTGATCATAAGATAGAGCGTCAACTATAGATACTGCAAAGGGCACCAGAAACTCTATACCTGGTAGACGTGGCCATGGCAGAGCTATAACTGAGGCTGAGACGGGATCTGTCCTGAGGACGGGCGAGGAGAACTGATCCACATCTACCGTCGGATCTCCTCTTTGCACCTCCAGGACTGAGGACTATCCGGTCCCCCTGCTTGGGGCGTTCATGTGCCTCGTCCTTCAGCAGGTCTCTCTGCAGTTGTTTCTTCATCAGGGCTGTGGAGTCGGAGCCCATTTTGGTGGAGTCGGTAGAAAATGGACCGACTCCGACTCCTAAAATCTATAATACATTGGGTACAGTCAGTAGCTCAATGCAGAATGTGCTGAATATTATTATTATGTTCTATCTGAATATCTTAATGAATGTATTGTCTTCTTGCAGGAGGTGTTCGATCGTCTTCACCTGATTTACACCGTGGGGTACTCCATCTCTCTGGGGTCCTTGACAGTCGCCGTCCTCATTTTAGGATACTTCAGGTAAGAGCGTCGCTCCCTTTCTTGCCAGTTGTTGTTGACGTCGTTGATTGTTCCACTTGTCTTGATGAAATCTTCCAATTAGTGAATGCGATGATTAATGACATCCACAGGAAATACTTGAGGATAAAATGTCAGGACGCTCCTTCTCCTGCAAGATGTTCCCACATTCTGTCCTTGAACTTAAGAAACAAACTACATTTTATTTTAAAGTTGGGTCTTGTTATTAATCTTCCGTGAAACCTTCCAGATGGGCGATGTCTGGGAGACGTTCTCCGGATAGTAACAGTCATGTCTTCCCATAAGCTCCCTTACATTAAGGTTACGGTTGGAGACATTGAAGAGAACCTGTCCGTCCACGAGAATTAGCAATATTTCCACCTAGTACATGACTTTTCCTACATTTTAGTTATCAGTTGTCTCTGAGCTGGTAGGGACAGACTAGCTTCTATATTGTCTCCCATACACAGCACACACAGGCAGGGTTAACCTGTCATTCCATGGGGATTAGCAATATTTCCACCCAATACATGACGTGTATCTTGCACATCTCCCCAGTTTTCTCTATCTCTATCAGTTGTCTATGAGCTGGTAGGTGCAGACTAGCTTCCATGATACCTTCCATACGGAGCACACACAGTTATATTGGATTCCTGCTTAGCTTGTCATTCCATGAGGATTAGCAATATTTCTGCCTAATACATAACTTGTATCTTGCATTGTTCCCCAGTTTTCTACATCTAATTATCAGTTGTCTCTGAGCTGGTGACTGTAGACTTGCTTCTATAATGTCTCCCATATACAGCACACACAGACAGGGTTAACCTGTCATTCCATGAGGATTAGCAATATTTCCAACCAGTACTTTTTGCCCATTTTTTCTCTATAGTAATCAGTTGTCTCTGAGCTGGTGAGTGTACACTTGCTTCTATGATATCTTCCATACACAGCACACACAGGCAGGGTTAATCTGTCATTCCATGAGGATTAGCAATATTTCCACCCAGTACATGACATTTATCTTACTTTTTGCCCATTTTTTCACTATAGTTATCAGTTGTCTCTGAGCTGGTGAGTGTACACTTGCTTCTATGATATCTTCCATACACAGCACACACAGACAGGGCAGATTCCTGCTTAACCTGTCATTCCATGAGGATTAGCAATATTTCTGCCTAATACGTAACTTGTATCTTGCATTGTTCCCCAGTTTTCTACATCTCTAATTATCAGTTGTCTTTGAGCTGGTAGGTGCAAACAAGCTGCTATGATATCTCCCATGACAGTATACACAGATATAGGGGATTCCTGCTCTCCTGTCACTCTGTAGCACATGACAAGACGCAGCTAAAACATAGAGGATGTTGTACAGAAGTACTGAGCAGTGTAGCTGTGAATCCAGCACTGGCAGCAACATGGCGGCATTATTGGAACCGTGTCAGTCTAATGAGGCTCAGTCTGTGCACATTTACATGAGCGGCGCATACAGCGCCCCCCGGAGGGAAGGAATATGATCAGCCCCTTATAACGAGTCACGTTCCACCGCCACCAGGTGACCCCGTCTTCATCATCTTCACCCATCAAATGTGCAAAACCTATCCACCTTGTGTCGTCCCCGCAGGCGCCTGCACTGCACCCGGAATTACATCCACATGCACCTCTTCGTGTCCTTCATGCTGAGAGCCGTCAGCATCTTCGTGAAGGACGCCGTCCTCTACTCCGGAAACCCCTTCGAAGAAATGGAGCGATTCTCCGAGACCGACCTGAAGCTGATGACCGAGGCTCCGCCGGCCGACAAGTCACAGTTTGTGAGTCACCATCATTTATGGGTTTTTAAATCATATTCTATAAATGCATATATTTTGTATTTTTTCTTTTGAAATTTATATGTATTATTTTTTATTATTAATAAATTATTATTATTATTAATATTAGTATTATTTTTTTTATTATTGTTATATTATTATTATTATTGCAAGATTATTAATTGTTATTACTATTACATGATTATTTAGAACTATTATTATTAGTTATTTTTTACATCTTTGAACTTTTATCTAAAAAAAACACATTACAATCTTATATTTAAAAAAAAATTAATCATATTTTATAAATAAATATATTTTGTATTTTTTTTCTTTTGAAATTAATATTATTATTTTTATTATTAATAAAGTATTATTATTGTTGTGTATTGCAAGATTATTAATTGTTATTACTATTACAATATTATTTAGAATTATTATTCTTAGTTATTTTTTACATCTTTGAACTTTTATCTAAAAAAAAACACATTACAATCTTATATTTAAAAAAAATGTATCATATTTTATAAATAAATATATTTTGTATTTTTTTCTTTTAAATTATTATTATACAATTACTATAATTTTTAATGATTATTTTTTATTGATAAATTATGATTATCATTATTATTATTCTGAATTACATTACTACTATATTACTTATTATTATTATTACATTTTTTTACATCTTTGGAAATTTATTTAAAAAAAATCACATTACAATCATATATTAAAAGAATAATTAATATTCTATAAATAAATCTATTTTGTATTTTTTTCTTTTAAATTATTATTATACAATTATTTTTTTTATTATTTTTATTAATACATTATTAATATTATCATTATAGTAGTAGTATTATGATTTACATTATTATTATATTATTAATTATTTTTTAAATCTTTGGACATTTATCTAAAAAAAATCACATTATAATTTTATATTTAAAATAATGATCATATTTTATAAATAAATATATTTTGTATATTTTCTTTTAAGTTATTATTATACAATTATTATTATTTTTAAATTATTATTATTTATTACATCATTATTATATTATTATTCATTATTTTTTTTAATCTTTGGACATTTATCTAAAAAAAATCATGTTACAATCATATATTAAAGGAATAATTCATATTTTCTAAATAAATATTTTTGTTTTGTTTTTGAAATTAATGTTATTATGCTATTATTATTTTTAATTATTATTTTTTAATAATTTATTATTGTTTTATTGTTATTATTATTAGTATATATATATATATATATATATTTTTTTTTTTTTTATATCTTTGGACCTTTTATCTAAAAAAAATATATATATTTTTTTGTATTTGAAAATAGCGAAGCTTCAGCCACTAAAAGGAAAAGTAAATAATGAATAAAAAAGTAATAATTCAATGAATATTAGAAAGTATCCGCAGTGGTGGAGTTTTGTTCCAATGTGTCACTTGTGTCTTCTGTCTCTTTAGGTCGGGTGTAAAGTTACTGTCACTTTTTTCCTTTACTTTTTGGCCACCAACTACTACTGGATCCTCGTAGAGGGACTTTATCTCCATTGTCTTATATTTATGGCTTTTTTTTCTGATAAAAAATACCTTTGGGGGTTCACACTTTTCGGATGGGGTAAGTGCTCAGTGCGTAATGCAGAATGAGGATAATAACCATATAGGATTTTATTGAATATTGTGTCCCAGCAAGAAAGAACAAGAGATTTCATCTTATAATTACTATAATATTGTTCCTATATACAAGGATATAACTACTATAATACTGCTCCTATGTACAAGAATATAACTACTATAATACTGCTCCTATATACAAGAATATAACTACTATAATACTGCCCCTATATACAAGAATATAACTACTATAATACTGCTCCTATATACAAGAATATAACTACTATAATACTGCTCCTATATACAAGAATATAACTACTATAATACTGCCCCTATATACAAGAATATAACCACTATAATACTGCTCCTATGTACAAGAATATAACTACTATAATACTGCTTCTATAGACAAGAATATAACTACTATAATACTGCCCCTATATACAAGAATATAACTACTATAATACTGCTCCTATATACAAGAATATAACTACTATAATACTGCTCCTATATACAAGAATATAACTACTATAATACTGCTCCTATATACAAGAATATAGCTACTATAATACTGCCCCTATATACAAGAATATATCTACTATAATACTGCTCCTATATACAAGAATATAACTACTATAATACTGCCCCTATATACAGGAATATAACTACTATAATACTGCCCCTATATACAAGAATATAACTACTATAGTACTGCCCCTATATATAAGAATATAACTACTATAATACTGCTCCTATGTACAAGAATATAACTACTATAATACTGCCCCTATATACAAGACTATATCTACTATAATACTGCTCCTATATACAGGAATATAACTACTATAATACTGCTCCTATGTACAAGAATATAACTACTATAATACTGCCCCTATATATAAGAATATAACTACTATAATACTGCTCCTATATACAAGAATATAACTACTATAATACTGCCCCTATATACAAGAATATAACTACTATAATACTGCCCCTATATACAAGAATATAACTACTATAATACTGCTCCTATATACAAGAATATAACTACTATAATACTGCCCCTATATACAGGAATATAACTACTATAATACTGCCCCTATATACAAGAATATAACTACTATAGTACTGCCCCTATATATAAGAATATATCTACTATAATACTGCTCCTATGTACAAGAATATAACTACTATAATTTTCTGATCATCATAATGGGAGACCCAGACAATGGGGTTTAGGGCGCTGCCCTCCGGAGGTCACACTAGGTACTACAAATTTGTAGCACCGCCTCCTCCGCTTATAAACCCCCACCGTAGGAGACATCCTCAGTTTTAAACTTAGTGTGCTCGGAGGATCACGCTTTGCTTGCACTTCACTGCATTCTCACAGCTTACGTGATGGCGTATGAAGACAAGGTAAAATGGTCCCATTCGGGATCCCCGACAGCCTCCCCGCTCACCCTCTGCGGAACACGCTGGTGGAGGTACCGGAGGGTTTTTAGCCTGGACACTTCAGTGTTCTCCCGGTACGCTGTCGCGCTCCTTCCTTTCCATCCCTCCATGGAGGCTCTGGTAAGGGGGAGCCTGGAGCCTTGCACAGCTCCGCTCCGTCCGAGGCCTCCCTAAATGGTGCTTACAGACCGGACGGAGCCAGCCCAGTCCGAGGCCTCCCTAAATGGTGCTTACACTCCGGACTGGTGCTGTACCCCCGTCCGAGGCCTCCCTAAAGGTGCTTACAGACCGGACCGGCACTGAGGCACCTGGTGTGTCTCCTGTGTGCCTGGGGGTAGTGTCTGTCACTGTGGTGTCATGACACTCAGACCGCGCGGTTACCCTCGGGTCCGCGGTTCTGGCGGTGACCCTGTGCTGGGGTCTCCCTGGCTGACCGCCCTGTGTGTCACAGGGGCTGAGGCTGTAGACTGCGGGTGTTTTATGTGTACATGCAGTCTGAGAGTGTGTGTGGTGATATTCACTCTTGTTTCCCGCGCTGCGGGCTCCGGCACCTCCATTGCTGAGGCAGTCTGGAGGAGGAGGAGGCAGCCCTTATGGTGACATCACCGCTGGGCGTGTTGTGTGTTCTTCCCGCGTGTTCCTGGCTCCGCCCACATCTTCACTGTCGGCGGCCATCTTCTCCCTCACTTCCCGGCTGGGATCTGGCTGCAGCGCGTGTCTGCACTTGCAAGGGAGACCGGAACTCGCGGAGGTCACACACACACACCGCTTCCTCCTACCGCTTTACTGCGGTCGGTAAGCCACCGGGATTCCCGGTTTGTTTGTGAACTTTGGCTTATATTCCCCTCACTGTGGTGATGTCCTCAGTTGGGAAGCATGCTGCTAAGGCGGCAGTGGTCACCGTTACCTGCGCTACATGCAACGGGACACTGGTGGAGGGGTCCTGCAATAACTGCGGACGCCCAGAGGCCCGGTCTGCTACTACTGAGTCTGCAAATCCGGGATTATACCCTGAGGTTCAAGTGATCCCAGGGCCATGGGAAACGCAGAATAAGATCAATGAATCTCTGCTGTCCCAGATGTCCTCCATGTCGCAAACCCTGGAGGCACTGCATAGGAGACTGGAGAACCCAGCTACTCCTCTTAGTTACCCCCGGGTGTCTCTTACTTCTGCTGTAAGACCCCCTAAGCGAGCTCGTGAGGCTTCTCCTGAGCTCCAGACTCTCTCTGAGGAGGAGCGTTCCTCTGATGGTGAGGAAGATGATGGGGGTTCTACTCTTGGGTCTATGTCTGAACCTCCAGATGGGGTGGAGGATCTGGTGTCCTCCATCAATGAGACATTGCGTCTTGTCACTCCTCCTGAGGAGGTGACTGTACACCCCAAGGAGATATACCAATGGCTGCGGCCAGAGGCTAGACCAAGTGGCTCCTTCATGGACCACACTAATTTCGGAAGGGTGATTAAAGCTCCCAGGTTGCATCCTGGGCGGCGTTATGTCCGTAAACCCAAGGACAATCGCTTCCCCTTTCCCCAGGAGGCGCTCCAGGAATGGTCGCAGTCCCCCAAGGTGGATGCTTCCATGACTAGGATTGCTGCGCGCTCCTTGTTTTCTGCCTCTGATAGCTCCTCGTTGAAGGAGGCTACTGATAGACAGGTCGAGCAACTCGCCAAGTCTTCCTATGAGGCTGTGGGGGCTTCGTTTGCCCCTAATTTTGCCGCAGTCTGGACCCTACAAGCGATCACTATCTGTTTGGATGGTATCACTGATCTAGCTAGGTCCAGTCCAGAGGTCCTGGCTCTCACTGAGAGAGCAAGGGCCTATGCGGACTATGCCAGGACGGCATCTTTGGAAACTGCCACTCGCTCTGCTGTGGCCTCGGCCAATGCAATTGCGATCCGCAGGCTATTGTGGCTGCGTCTCTGGGACTCAGATGCCACATCTAAGAAGATTTTACAAAATCTTCCGTTCGCTGGTGACAGGCTTTTTGGCACCGAACTGGACAAATTGATAAAGGATTCTGCTGAGTCTAAGATACCGCAGAACAAGCCTAAGCCACGGTACACCGTGAAAAGGAACCCTAAGCAGTGGTCCTTTCGCTCCGGTTCACAGTCATCAACGGCGTCCACTCGCTCAGACCGAGGGGGCAAGCCTGCTACTCAGTGGCGTTCCAAGAGTCGTCAGAAAAAGCCGGCGGGGGCAGCGGCTGCCACCCCCAAGCCCGCCTCGACATGACTCGCTCTCTCATCCTGCCTCCCCACAGGTGGGGGGCCGCCTGTCCCGCTTTCAGGACAAGTGGCTTCTTCACATTCACGATCAGTGGGTTCGAGACGTAGTCTCAAGAGGTTACAGGATAGAGCTGACGTCACGACCAATACACCGATTCCATCGGTCGGTTCCATCCCCAGAAAAGGCTCAGGCTTTTCACCTGGTGTTGGAGGGACTCCGCAGAGACGGAGTGGTGGTCCCTGTGCCCACGGAAGAGAGGTTCAGGGGTTTTTACTCCAACCTCTTTATTGTCCCAAAGAAGGACGGCTCTTTTCGCCCGGTGTTGGACCTCAAGTTGTTCAACCGTCACGTGTTGGTTCGGAAGTTCCGCATGGAATCCCTGCGCTCAGTGATCACGGCTGTGTCACAGGGAGACTTCCTAGCGTCCATCGATATCAGGGACGCTTACCTTCACGTCCCCATTGCACCAGCTCATCAGCGCTGGTTGAGATTCGCAGTGGGGGAAGAGCACTTCCAATTTGTGGCACTGCCATTCGGGCTAGCCTCAGCACCACGGGTGTTCACAAAGGTGATGGCCTCCATGATGGCTCTCCTGCATGCGCAGGGACACGCCGTCATACCCTATTTGGACGACCTGTTGGTCAGGGCGCCATCGGAAGACCTTTGTCGGGTGAGCCTGGAGGTGACCATGAAGTCCCTGGAACGGTTCGGGTGGCTTATCAACATTCAAAAGTCGACCCTGGTTCCGACCCAGTCATTGACATATCTGGGCATGGACTTCCACACGGACTCGGCCCTGGTGTCCCTACCTCAAGCCAAGCAGCTTGCGATCCAATCAGGAGTGCAGACTGTCCTCCTGTCTCCACAGTCATCCCTACGGGTATTGATGAGACTGGTGGGTCGCATGGTAGCGGCGATAGAGGCGGTGCCGTTCGCACAGTTTCGCCTCCGTCCTCTCCAGCTGGAGATTCTTCGCAGATGGGACAAGAGGACGATTTCTTTGAATCGGCTGGTGACGCTGTCACAACCAACCAGGGATTCCCTACAGTGGTGGCTACAGCCACATCATCTGTCACGGGGACGGTCCTTCCTAAAACCGTCATGGTTAGTGGTGACCACCGACGCCAGTCTGAAGGGCTGGGGTGCGGTGTTCTTGCACCACAGGGCTCAAGGCCTCTGGACTCAGTCGGAGTCGGCGTTGCAGATCAACGTGCTGGAGATCAAGGCGGTCTATCTGGCGCTCCTGGCGTTTCAGAAATTCCTGTCAGGACAACCCATTCGGGTACAGTCCGACAATGCGACGGCCGTCGCCTACATAAATCATCAGGGAGGGACCAGAAGTGCTCAGGCCCTCACCGAAGTCCACCGCATTCTAGCTTGGGTGGAGGAAAACGGCTGCCTGATCTCCGCAGTTCACATCCCAGGGGTCGAGAACTGGGAGGCCGACTATCTGAGCCGACAGGGGATGGACGCCGTAGAGTGGTCCCTTCATCCAGACGTCTTCCGGGACATCTGCGGCAGATGGGGCACTCCGGACGTGGATCTGATGGCCTCACGGCTGAATCATCAGGTGCCCCAATACGTGGCGAGATCATGGGATCCTCAGTCTCTGGGGGCGGATGCCCTGATCCTGAGTTGGTCCAGCTTCCAGCTGCCATATGTGTTCCCGCCTCTAGCTCTGATTCCCAGGGTCCTGTGGAAGATCAGGACGGAATGCAGAGTAGCCATTCTAGTGGCTCCAGATTGGCCCAGGAGGTCCTGGTACCCGGACCTGTGGCAACTGTCAGGCGGACACCGGTGGGCTCTTCCAGAGCGCGCAGATCTTCTCGCGCAAGGCCCATTCTTCCACCTCAATTCCAGGGCCCTCAGATTGACTGCATGGCTCTTGAGGCCTGGCTGCTGACATCCAGAGGTTTCTCTCCTACAGTGGTTGCCACTATGAATCGGGCAAGGAAACCTGTTTCCAGGAAGATATACCACAGAACGTGGAATATCTTTTTTACCTGGTGTGCATCTGGTGGTCGCTCACCGTGGCCGTTGTCTATTCCGACATTGTTGGCCTTCCTACAGTCGGGTTTGGAGTTGGGATTATCCCTTGGCTCTCTGAAAGGTCAAGTATCAGCACTTTCCGTGCTATTTGACAGGCGCTTGGCGCTCCTCCCGAAGGTCCGCCAATTTCTGCAGGGGGTGTCTCGGGTGGTTCCGCCCTACAGGCGGCCCCTGGACCCTTGGGACCTCAACATGGTCCTAGCGGCATTGCAGAAACCGCCGTTCGAGCCACTGAGAGACATCTCTCTCTCTCGTCTGTCCCAGAAGGTGGTCTTTCTGGTGGCGATTACGTCTCTGAGAAGGGTCTCAGAATTGGCTGCACTTTCGTGCAAGTCACCCTTTCTGGTGGTTCACCAGGACAAGGTGGTGTTGCGCCCACGGCCTGAATTTTTGCCGAAGGTGGTTTCAACATTCCACTTGAACCAGGAGATTGTTCTCCCATCATTTTGCCCCGCTCCCGTTCATCAGGTTGAGCGCGACCTCCATACTCTGGATCTCGTGAGAGCTGTACGCATTTATGTGTCCAGGACCGCCTCCTTTAGGAGTTCGGATTCCTTATTTGTCCTCACGATGGGTCGCTGTAAGGGGTCCGCGGCTTCAAAGTCGACCTTGGCCAGATGGATCAAGGCTCCCATTCAGGAGGCTTACCGGTCTTCTGGTTTGCCTCTCCCGGTGGGGTTGAAGGCACACTCTACTAGAGCTGTAGGTGCCTCTTGGGCCTTGCGACATCGAGCTTCTGCTCTACAGGTGTGTCAAGCGGCCACTTGGTCCAGCCTGCACACTTTCTCTAAGCACTATATGGTGCATGCCCATGCCTCTGCGGATGCAAGTTTGGGCAGGCGGGTTCTCCAGGCGGCGGTTGCCCACCTTTAAAAGGGAACCATGTGTTATCCGTCTTGTTGAGGAACTCTTCCCGCCCTGGGGTATTGCTTTAGGACATCCCCATTGTCTGGGTCTCCCATTATGATGATCAGAAAAAAGAGAATTTTGTTTACGTACCGTAAATTCTTTTTTCTTGAATCATCAATGGGAGACCCAGCACCCACCCAGTTGTTCTGTTGCATGTTTGCATTTGATCTGTTCTCTGTTGAGACAGTGTTTCCGGGTTGTTACACCGTCTGTGCACGGCATTCTTCCCGATGTTTCGGGTGTGGTTTATTTCTCCTCGCAGCTTATGGACTAAACTGAGGATGTCTCCTACGGTGGGGGTTTATAAGCGGAGGAGGCGGTGCTACAAATTTGTAGTACCTAGTGTGACCTCCGGAGGGCAGCGCCCTAAACCCCATTGTCTGGGTCTCCCATTGATGATTCAAGAAAAAAGAATTTACGGTACGTAAACAAAATTCTCTTTACTGCCCCTATATACAAGAATATATCTACTATAATACTGCTCCTATATACAAGAATATAACTACTATAATACTGCCCCTATATATAAGAATATAACTACTATAATACTGCCCTATATACAAGAATATAACTACTATAATACTGCCCCTATATACAAGAATATAACTACTATAATACTGCTCCTATGTACAAGAATATAACTACTATAATACTGCTCCTATATACAAGAATATAACTACTATAATACTGCCCCTATATACAAGAATATAACTACTATAATACTGCTCCTATATACAAGAATATAACTACTATAATACTGCCCCTATATACAAGAATATAACTACTATAATACTGCTCCTATATACAAGAATATAACTACTATAATACTGCCCCTATATACAAGAATATAACTACTATAATACTGCCCATATATACAAGAATATAACTACTATAATACTGCTCCTATATACAAGAATATAACTACTATAATACTGCTCCTATATACAAGAATATAACTACTATAATACTGCTCCTATGTACAGGAATATAACTACTATAATACTGCCCCTATATACAAGAATATAACTACTATAATACTGCCCCTATATACAAGAATATAACTACTATAATACTGCTCCTATATACAAGAATATAACTACTATAATACTGCCCCTAT
This sequence comes from Allobates femoralis, assembly GCA_033576535.1. Lineage (NCBI taxonomy): Eukaryota > Metazoa > Chordata > Amphibia > Anura > Aromobatidae > Allobates > Allobates femoralis. Next base: position 573,998,613 of record JARQOC010000005.1, read on the forward strand.
ATACAAGAATATAACTACTATAATACTGCTCCTATATACAAGAATATAACTACTATAATACTGCTCCTATATACAAGAATATAACTACTATAATACTGCTCCTATATACAAGAATATAACTACTATTATACTGCTCCTATATACAAGAATATAACTACTATAATACTGCCCCTATATACAAGAATATAACTGCTATAATACTGCCCCTATATACAGGAATATAACTACTATAATACTGCTCCTATATACAAGAATATAACTCTTATAATACTGCTCCTATATACAAGAATATAACTACTATAATACTGCCCCTATATACAAGAATATAACTACTATAATACTGCCCCTATATACAAGAATATAACTACTATAATACTGCTCCTATATACAAGAATATAACTACTATAATACTGCTCCCTATATACAAGAATATAACTACTATAATACTGCCCCTATATACAAGAATATAACTACTATAATACTGCCCTCTATATACAAGAATATAACTACTATAATACTGCTCCTATATACAAGAATATAACTACTATAATACTGCTCCTATATACAAGAATATAACTACTATAATACTGCCCCTATGTACAAGAATATAACTACTATAATACTGCTCCTATGTACAAGAATATAACTACTATAATACTGCCCCTATATACAAGAATATAACTACTATAATACTGCCCTTATATACAAGAATATAACTACTATAATACTACCTTTATGAATAGTACTGAAATCTGTTAGTATTCCGTCTTCCTTTATGATCACCAGTTATGGGTAGGTTGTTTTCAGCCATGATTCTCAGTGTTGCGGTGCGGCGGTCCTGGCTCTATAGCGCCTGCATTGTACACACTGTGTGTGGGTCTTCAGTCTGCACAGCGCATACAATGTGGATGTTATACGTGCCGCTATCATCAGTGTTGGCGTCTGGGGATGACGCGTTTCTCATACAGTAGATTGATGTTCCAGGTTATCGGATCTGATCACACTTTGCCTTAATCCTTCTGGTTTTGTAGCCAGTGCAGAAAGTATCGTCCAATACATCCTATAGCCATCCATAGTGTCACCCCATTACTAAGAGGAACAGACATTCATATATTCACAACCCCAACAAGAATGTATATACATCTTTCCTCATTCCTCACTGATTATTTAGGTATCATGTATTTACTACACATGTATAGGTGACAGTGCTGCATTTGTCATAGAGATAAGGCGTCTATGTTGCCCCTCTCTAATGATGTAAAGCACCACTCCAGCGGTTGTTTTGTTTTCCAGCATTGCAGTGGTGCTTTATATCTAAGTCTCCAGTCTTATACTCGCCCTCGGGTGTTTTCATCCTTTTTCTCCATCACTCCAGTCTGACAGCGCCATCTTGTGCCCGTTACATCTGACTGTCCAGAACTCTGGAGGTTACGTCACAAGCACTCAATGCAAAACTATGAGAGTCAGAAGAAGACCAAAATGAGGTCAGAAAAAGACCAGAACGAGCCAAGAATGAGGCCAAAAAGAGACAAGAACAAGGCTAGAGTGGAGCCAGATGGAGGCCAGATGAGGCCAGAATGAGAGCAAGACCAGAATGAGGTCAGAACGAGGCAAATACAAGATCAAAATGAGACCAAAACTAGGCCAGAATGGGGCCAGAACAAGACCAGTGTGAGGCCAGAAGAAGACCGGAACGAGACTAGAGCAAGACCAGAGTGAGGCCAGAACAAGACCAATGTGAGGCCAGAACAAGACCAGAACAAGACCAGTGAGAGGCCAGAACAAGACTAGTGAGAGGTGAGAACAAGACCAGTGTGAGGCGAGAACAAGACCAGTGTGAGGCCAGAACAAGACCAGTGTGAGGCCAGAACAAGACTAGTGAGAGGTGAGAACAAGACCAGTGTGAGGCCAGAACAAGACCAGTGTGAGGCCAGAACAAGACCAGTGTGAGGCCAGAACAAGACTAGTGAGAGGTGAGAACAAGACCAGTGCGAGGCCAGAACAAGACCAGTGTGAGGCCAGAACAAGACTAGTGAGAGGTGAGAACAAGACCAGTGTGAGGCCAGAACAAGACCAGTGTGAGGCCAGAACAAGACCAGTGTGAGGCCAGAACAAGACCAGTGCGAGGCCAGAACAAGACTAGTGAGAGGTGAGAACAAGACCAGTGTGAGGCCAGAACAAGACCAGTGTGAGGCCAGAAGAAGACCGGAACGAGACTAGAGCAAGACCAGAGTGAGGCCAGAACAAGACCAGTGTGAGGCCAGAACAAGACCAGAACAAGACCAGTGAGAGGCCAGAACAAGACTAGTGAGAGTTGAGAACAAGACCAGTGTGAGGCCAGAACAAGACCAGTGTGAGGCCAGGACAAGACCAGTGTGAGGCCAGAACAAGACCAGTGTGAGGCCAGAACAAGACCAGTGTGAGGCCAGAACAAGACCAGTGCGAGGCCAGAACAAGACCAGTGTGAGGCCAGAACAAGACCAGAACAAGACCAGTGAGAGGCCAGAACAAGACCAGTGCGAGGTGAGAACAAGACCAGAACAAAACCACAACGAGGCCGGAACAAGACCAGTGAGAGGCCAGAACAAGACCAGAACAAAACCACAACGAGGCCAGAACAAGACCAGAACAAAACCACAACGAGGCCAGAACAAGACCAGTGTGAGGCCAGAACAAGACCAGTGCGAGGCCAGAACAAGACCAGTGCGAGGCCAGAACAAGACCAGTGTGAGGCCAGAACAAGATCAGTGTGAGGCCAGAACAAGATCAGTGTGAGGCCAGAACAAGACCAGTGCGAGGTCAGAACAAGACCAGTGTGAGGCCAGAACAAGACCAGTGCGAGGCCAGAACAAGACCAGTGTGAGGCCAGAACAAGACCAGTGCGAGGCCAGAACAAGACCAGTGTGAGGCCAGAACAAGACCAGTGTGAGGCCAGAACAAGATCAGTGTGAGGCCAGAACAAGACCAGTGCGAGGCCAGAACAAGACCAGTGTGAGGCCAGAACAAGATCAGTGTGAGGCCAGAACAAGATCAGTGTGAGGCCAGAACAAGACCAGTGCGAGGTCAGAACAAGACCAGTGTGAGGCCAGAACAAGACCAGAACGAGGCCAGAACAAGACCAGTGTGAGGCCAGAACAAGATCAGTGTGAGGCCAGAACAAGATCAGTGTGAGGCCAGAACAAGATCAGTGTGAGGCCAGAACAAGACCAGTGCGAGGCCAGAACAAGACCAGTGCGAGGTCAGAACAAGACCAGTGTGAGGCCAGAACAAGACCAGAACGAGGCCAGAACAAGGCCAGAACGAGGCTCTCATAGATTTGTATTGAGTTGTGTCCTTTCTGGCTTTATAAAACCATTGGGAGTGCGAGTATATATTAATTGATTTTCTGACACACGCTACACCCAAACACTGCGTTTATCCTCAGTGCAGCCAATCAGTTGTTTCACCTCTCACTATCTCACACAATATTTCCCTTCTCTGCACACCAGTCAGAGCTCCTCCACATTACACATCAGTGGGGATCAGAGGGAGCACAGTTCTGGCTCTGTGATGCTCTATGGATAATTTTTGGACAGTTTTAGAACCTTGTCTGTGTCCATCCATGGTGTTTACCTTCTCACCTGCAGTCCGTGTCTCTTATTTGCAGGTGTTCCCGCTATATTTGTTACTATATGGGCACGGGAACGAGCCACGCTGGCCGACACCGAGTAAGTAGAAAACCTCAGTGTGAAATACTCTGTGTATAATGTGTGGAGGGAAATGATGAGCAAAACAGGAGTCAACTGAACTCAAAAGGTTTCTGGCAGACTCTCCCAGGAGGGCTGGAGAGGACCCAAAATCACAGTATTCTGCTGGGGCAGTCACTGTGTACATACATTACATTACTGATCCTGAGTTACCTCCTGTATTATCCTCCAGAGCTGCACTCACTATTCTGCTGGTGCAGTCACTGTGTACATACATTACATTACTGATCCTGAGTTACCTCCTGTATTATACTCCAGAGCTGCACTCACTATTCTGCTGGTGCAGTCACTGTGTACATACATTACATTACTGATCCTGAGTTACCTCCTGTGTTATACTCCAGAGCTGCACTCACTATTCTGCTGATGCAGTCACTGTGTACATACATTACATTACTGATCCTGAGTTACCTCCTGTATTATACTCCAGAGCTGCACTCACTATTCTGCTGGTGCAGTCACTGTGTACATACATTACATTACTGATCCTGAGTTACCTCCTGTATTATCCTCCAGAGCTGCACTCACTATTCTGCTGGTGCAGTCACTGTGTACATACATTACATTACTGATCCTGAGTTACCTCCTGTATTATACTCCAGAGCTGCACTCACTATTCTGCTGGTGCAGTCACTGTGTACATACATTACATTACTGATCCTGAGTTACCTCCTGTATTATACTCCAGAGCTGCACTCACTATTCTGCTGGTGCAGTCACTGTGTACATACATTACATTACTGATCCTGAGTTACCTCCTGTATCATACTCCAGAGCTGCACTCACTATTCTGCTGGTGCAGTCACTGTGTACATACATTACATTACTGATCCTGAGTTACCTCCTGTATTATCCTCCAGAGCTGCACTCACTATTCTGCTGGTGCAGTCACTGTGTACATTACATTACTGATCCTGAGTTACCTCCTGTATTATCCTCCAGAGCTGCACTCACTATTCTGCTGGTGCAGTCACTGTGTACATACATTACATTACTGATCCTGAGTTTCCTCCTGTATTATCCTCCAGAGCTGCACTCACTATTCTGCTGGTGCAGTCACTGTGTACATACATTACATTACTGATCCTGAGTTACCTCCTGTATTATACTCCAGAGCTGCACTCACTATTCTGCTGGTGCAGTCACTGTGTACATACATTACATTACTGATCCTGAGTTACCTCCTGTATTATACTCCAGAGCTGCACTCACTATTCTGCTGGTGCAGTCACTGTGTACATACATTACATTACTGATCCTGAGTTACCTCCTGTATTATACTCCAGAGCTGCACTCACTATTCTGCTGGTGCAGTCACTGTGTACATACATTACATTACTGATCCTGAGTTTCCTCCTGTATTATCCTCCAGAGCTGCACTCACTATTCTGCTGGTGCAGTCACTGTGTACATACATTACATTACTGATCCTGAGTTACCTCCTGTTATTATACTCTAGAGCTGCACTCACTATTCTGCTGGTGCAGTCACTGTGTACATACATTACATTACTGATCCTGAGTTACCTCCTGTATTATACTCCAGAGCTGCACTCACTATTCTGCTGGTGCAGTCACTGTGTACATACATTACATTACTGATCCTGAGTTACCTCCTGTATTATACTCCAGAGCTGCACTCACTATTCTGCTGGTGCAGTCACTGTGTACATACATTACATTACTGATCCTGAGTTACCTCCTGTATTATCCTCCAGAGCTGCACTCACTATTCTGCTGGTGCAGTCACTGTGTGCATACATTACATTACTGATCCTGAGTTACCTCCTGTATTATCCTCCAGAGCTGCACTCACTATTCTGCTGGTGCAGTCACTGTGTACATACATTACATTACTGATCCTGAGTTACCTCCTGTATTATCCTCCAGAGCTGCACTCACTATTCTGCTGGTGCAGTCACTGTGTACATACATTACATTACTGATCCTGAGTTACCTCCTGTATTATACTCCAGAGCTGCACTCACTATTCTGCTGGTGCAGTCACTGTGTACATACATTACATTACTGATCCTGAGTTTCCTCCTGTATTATCCTCCAGAGCTGCACTCACTATTCTGCTGGTGCAGTCACTGTGTACATACATTACATTACTGATCCTGAGTTACCTCCTGTATTATACTCCAGAGCTGCACTCACTATTCTGCGTGTGCAGTCACTGTGTACATACATTACATTACTGATCCTGAGTTACCTCCTGTATTATACTCCAGAGCTGCACTCACTATTCTGCTGGTGCAGTCACTGTGTACATACATTACATTACTGATCCTGAGTTACCTCCTGTATTATACTCCAGAGCTGCACTCACTATTCTACTGGTGCAGTCACTGTGTATATACATTACATTACTGATCCTGAGTTACCTCCTGTATTATACTCCAGAGCTGCACTCACTATTCTGCTGGTGCAGTCACTGTGTACATACATTACATTACTGATCCTGAGTTACCTCCTGTATTATACTCCAGAGCTGCACTCACTATTCTACTGGTGCAGTCACTGTGTATATACATTACATTACTGATCCTGAGTTACCTCCTGTATTATACTCCAGAGCTGCACTCACTAATCTGCTGGTGCAGTCACTGTGTACATACATTACATTACTGATCCTGAGTTACCTCCTGTATTATACTGCAGAGCTGCACTCACTAATCTGCTGGTGCAGTCACTGTGTACATACATTACATTACTGATCCTGAGTTACCTCCTGTATTATACTCCAGAGCTGCACTCACTATTCTGCTGGTGCAGTCACTGTGTACATACATTACATTACTGATCCTGAGTTACCTCCTGTATTATACTCCAGAGCTGCACTCACTATTCTGCTGGTGCAGTCACTGTGTACACACATTACATTACTGATCCTGAGTTACCTCCTGTATTATACTCCAGAGCTGCACTCACTATTCTACTGGTGCAGTCACTGTGTCCATACATTACATTACTGATCCTGAGTTACCTCCTGTATTATACTCCAGAGCTGCACTCACTATTCTGCTGGTGCAGTCACTGTGTCCATACATTACATTACTGATCCTGAGTTACCTCCTGTATTATACTCCAGAGCTGCACTCACTATTCTGCTGGTGCAGTCACTGTGTACATACATTACATTACTGATCCTGAGTTACCTCCTGTATTATACTCCAGAGCTGCACTCACTATTCTGCTGGTGCAGTCACTGTGTACATACATTACATTACTGATCCTGAGTTACCTCCTGTATTATACTCCAGAGCTGCACTCACTATTCTGCTGGTGCAGTCACTGTGTACATACATTACATTACTGATCCTGAGTTACCTCCTGTATTATACTCCAGAGCTGCCCTCACTATTCTGCTGGTGCAGTCACTGTGTACATACATTACATTACTGATCCTGAGTCACCTCCTGTATTATACTCCAGAGCTGCACTCACTATTCTGCTGGTGCAGTCACAGTGTACATACATTACATTACTGATCCTGAGTCACCTCCTGTATTATACTCCAGAGCTGCACTCACTATTCTGCTGGTGCAGTCACTGTGTACATACATTACATTACTGATCCTGAGTTACCTCCTGTATTATCCTCCAGAGCTGCACTCACTATTCTGCTGGTGCAGTCACTGTGTACATACATTAATGATCCTGAGTTACCTCCTGTATTATACTCCAGAGCTGCACTCACTATTCTGCTGGTGCAGTCACTGTGTACATACATTACATTACTGACCCTGAGTTACCTCCTGTATTATACTCCAGAGCTGCACTCACTATTCTGCTGGTGCAGTCACTGTGTACATACATTACATTACTGATCCTGAGTTACCTCCTGTATTATACTCCAGAGCTGCACTCACTATTCTGCTGGTGCAGTCACTGTGTACATACATTACATTACTGATCCTGAGTTACCTCCTGTATTATACTCCAGAGCTGCACTCACTATTCTGCTGGTGCAGTCACTGTGTACATACATTACATTACTGATCCTGAGTTACCTCCTGTATTATACTCCAGAGCTGCACTCACTATTCTGCTGGTGCAGTCACTGTGTACATACATTACATTACTGATCCTGAGTTACCTCCTGTATTATCCTCCAGAGCTGCACTCACTATTCTGCTGGTGCAGTCACTGTGTACACACATTACATTACTGATCCTGAGTTACCTCCTGTATTATACTCCAGAGCTGCACTCACTATTCTGCTGGTGCAGTCACTGTGTACATACATTACATTACTGATCCTGAGTTACCTCCTGTATTATACTCCAGAGCTGCACTCACTATTCTGCTGGTGCAGTCACTGTGTACATACATTACATTACTGATCCTGAGTTACCTCCTGTATTATCCTCCAGAGCTGCACTCACTATTCTGCTGGTGCAGTCACTGTGTACATACATTACATTACTGATCCTGAGTTACCTCCTGTATTATCCTCCAGAGCTGCACTCACTATTCTGCTGGTGCAGTCACTGTGTACATACATTACATTACTGATCCTGAGTTACCTCCTGTATTATACTCCAGAGCTGCACTCACTATTCTGCTGGTGCAGTCACTGTGTACATACATTACATTACTGATCCTGAGTTTCCTCCTGTATTATCCTCCAGAGCTGCACTCACTATTCTGCTGGTGCAGTCACTGTATACATACATTACATTACTGATCCTGAGTTACCTCCTGTATTATACTCCAGAGCTGCACTCACTATTCTGCTGGTGCAGTCACTGTGTACATACATTACATTACTGATCCTGAGTTACCTCCTGTATTATCCTCCAGAGCTGCACTCACTATTCTGCTGGTGCAGTCACTGTGTACACACATTATCCTGCAGACTCAGTATAACCCTATAGTTCATTCTTCTTTCCTCTTCTCCTTTAGGTGCTGGGATCTCAGTGCAGGGAATTTGAAGTGGATAATTCAGGGTCCAATCTTGGCTGCTACAGTGGTGAGGATCCGTTATCTCCATTATTTAACATTGATGTCGTCCTTTCCTTGTTTCTTGCTTGGTGACTCTTGTTCTTACACATTCTATTAGTGAATTAGGACTTTGGAGGATGTTTCCCCATTCCGGATTCTCATATAATCATCAGATCGCAGAGAAGCTGCCATGTGCATCTCTCACGGGGGTCAGTGGGGGCTCTCCTCTGTGGAGACACGGGGGTCAGTGGGTGCTCTCCTCTGTGGAGACACGGGGATCAGTGGGTGCTCTCCTCTGTGGAGACACGGGGGTCAGTGGGTGCTCTCCTCTGTGGAGACACGGGGTCAGTGGGTGATCTCCTCTGTGGAGACACGGGGGTCAGTGGGTGTGCTCTCCTCTGTGGAGACACGGGGGTCAGTGGGGGCTCTCCTCTGTGGAGACACGGGGGTCAGTGGGGGCTCTCTGTGGAGACACGGGGGTCAGTGGGTGCTCTCCTATGTGGAGACACGGGGGTCAGTGGGTGCTCTCCTCTGTGGAGACACAGGGGTCAGTGGGGGCTCTCCTCTGTGGAGACACGGGGGTCAGTGGGTGCTCTCCTCTGTGGAGACACAGGGGTCAGTGGGTGCTCTCCTCTGTGGAGACACGGGGGTCAGTGGGTGCTCTCCTCTGTGGAGACACGGGGGTCAGTGGTGCTCTCTGTGGAGACACAGAGATCAGTGGGTGCTCTCGTCTGTGGAGACACGGGGGTCAGTGGGTGCTCTCTCCTCTGTGGAGACACGGGGGTCAGTGGGGGCTCTCCTCTGTGGAGACACGGGGGTCAGTGGGGCCTCTCCTCTGTGGAGACACGGGGGTCAGTGGGTGCTCTCCTCTGTGGAGACACGGGGGTCAGTGGGTGCAATCTGTGGAGACATGGGGGTCAGTGGGTGCTCTCCTCTGTGGAGACACGGGGGTCAGTGGGTGCTCTCCTCTGTGGAGACACGGGGGTCAGTGGGTGCTCTCCTCTGTGGAGACACGGGGGTCAGTGGCTGCTCTCCTCTGTGGAGACACGGGGGTCAGTGGGTGCTCTCCTCTGTGGAGACACGGGGGTCAGTGGGTGCTCTCCTCTGTGGAGACACGGGGGTCAGTGGGTGCTCTCCTCTGTGGAGACACAGGGGTCAGTGGGTGCTCTCCTCTGTGGAGACACAAGGGTCAGTGGGTGTTCTCCTCTGTGGAGACACGGGGGTCAGTGGGGGCTCTCCTCTGTGGAGACACGGGGGTCAGTGGGGGCTCTCCTCTGTGGAGACACGGGGGTCAGTGGGGGCTCTCCTCTGTGGAGACACGAGGGTCAGTGGGTGCTCTCCTCTGTGGAGACACAGGGGTCAGTGGGTGCTCTCCTCTGTGGAGACACAGGGGTCAGTGGGTGCTCTCCTCTGTGGAGACACGGGGGCAGTGGGGGCTCTCCTCTGTGGAGACACGGGGGTCAGTGGTGGCTCTCCTCTGTGGAGACACGGGGGTCAATGGGTGCTCTCCTCTGTGGAGACACGGGGGTCAGTGGGTGCTCTCCTCTGTGGAGACACGGGGGTCAGTGGGTGCTCTCCTCTGTGGAGACACGGGGGTCAGTGGGTGCTCTCCTCTGTGGAGACACGGGGTCAGTGGGTGTGCTCTCCTCTGTGGAGACACGGGGGTCAGTGGGTGCTCTCCTCTGTGGAGACACGGGGGTCAGTGGGTTCTCTCCTCTGTGGAGACACGGGGGTCAGTGGGGGCTCTCCTCTGTGGAGACACGGGGGTCAGTGGGTGCTCTCCTCTGTGGAGACACGGGGGTTAGTGGGTGCTCTCCTCTGTGGAGACACGGGAGTCAGTTGGTGCTCTCCTCTGTGGAGACACGGGGTCAGTGGGTGCTCTCCTCTGTGGAGACACGGGGGTCAGTAGGAGCTCTCCTCTGTGGAGACACGGGGGTCAGTGGGTGCTCTCCTCTGTGGAGACACGGGGGTCAGTAGGAGCTCTCCTCTGTGGAGACACGGGGGTCAGTGGGTGGTCTCCTCTGTGGAGACACGGGGGTCAGTGGGTGCTCTCCTCTGTGGAGACACGGGGGTCAGTGGGTGCTCTCCTCTGTGGAGACACGGGGGTCAGTGGGGGCTCTCCTCTGTGGAGACATGGGGGTCAGTGGGTGCTCTCCCCCTCTGTGGAGACACGGGGGGCAGTGGGGGCTCTTCTCTGTGGAGACACGGGGGTCAGTGGGTGCTCTCCTCTGTGGAGACACGGGGGTCAGTGGGTGCTTCTCCTCTGTGGAGACACGGGGGTCAGTGGGTGATCTCCTCTGTGGAGACACGGGGGTCAGTGGGTGCTCTCCTCTGTGGAGACACGGGGGTCAGTGGGGGCTCTCCTCTGTGGAGACACGGGGGTCAGTGGGTGCTCTCTGTGGAGACACGGGGGTCAGTGGGTGCTCTCCTCTGTGGAGACACGGGGGTCAGTGGGCGCTCTCCTCTGTGGAGACACGGGGTCAGTGGGAGAGACAAAAAGCAGGGTGCACCACAGTCCTCAAGAAAGATAGAATGGTGCTGCACAACAGTGTCAAAATTAATCAAGAGAGAAGAGAAAGAGACACTGCAAGGATAGGCGCACACAATATCATGTGAGAAGTGGTTATTTATTCAATTTTTTCTCTTTTGCTTTGACATAGTGATAAGGTGGGGTCAAACAGACAATTCTAAAAACATTTAAAAAGAGTTACAATGACTCGGTAGCATGTCACTATCACATACCTGAGTGAAGGTAGCTCAGGTAAGAAGGGTTAAAGCAGGTATGCACATAGGTGTGCCAATTGATAATATATGATCAATATACATTCAGACAGTGCGATAGTATGAATGGTAACCACCAGGTGGCTGGAGTACCAGCCAAATTACCTGAATATATGATGTTATGGTCAAAAACTTTCATACATGGATAAAATTAACTGTCAGCATGAAATGGGGTTGCCAAAAATACAGACCCAAAATACCCTGTGTGGATGATGTCATATATACAAAGTGGATAATTAGAACTCAAGTATATAATTCCTCAACAGTTTATACAATACTTAACCGATCTTTGATACGGTATTAAAACAGAGGAAAGATATATCAAAGTGTATTATTAAATTAATGTATCCAATTACCTAGACACCCTGAGGCAGTGCAGAGCTAAGGTTAAATAGCAGGCTTGGCTATTGGCAGATAAGAAAACACAAGGATCCAGTCAAGAGGTTAAACATTGTCAGAATGAAAATGGAGGGAAAAAAAAAAAAAAAAAAAAAAAAAAAAAAAAAAATTTAATAAAAGTGCAAAATAAACCTCAGTATATGACTATGAATCAGCAGCACAGTGCTGTCTAAGTTTTGCCAATATGCATAAACCAAACAATCAATACTGCCCAATGCACTGCAGAGTGGAAATATCCCACATTATGGTTACATGTAACGATCTGTGTGCAGATCAAGCTAGTTAGGGGAATCAGAGGCACCAGGATTGAACCACACTGGGAGTTTAGGTCTGAGAATATTATACCTGCGTATTCCTGCCTGGAATGGGGGAGAGGTGGAATTCAGACCCCCAACCTGGGCATGTGTAGTGACAGGAGGGGCCCGACGCGTGTCGCCGGGAGGGCTTCGTCAGGGGCAGTGGGTGCTCTCCTCTGTGGAGACACGGGGGTCAGTGGGTGCTCTCCTCTGTGGAGACACGGGGGTCAGTGTGTGATCTCTGTGGAGACACGGGGGTCAGTGGGTGCTCTCGTCCGCTGGGCCGGCCGCCTTTAGAAAGACCGCATGGACCAGGGCTCATCCCTACTGAGCGCCCGAACTCCTTACCCATGGGCAGATCACTACTCAGACAACACAGGGTGAGAGATCCACACAATGGTAAGACTTTATTGGATCCCCAACAGTCAAAGGCATATAACACACAACCAAGCAATGTAAAACCCTTCCTCTCGCTCACCAGGGAGTAGAATATTTGGGGCTTCCGGGGCCACTGACTCCAATCCAGCAGCACCCACTAAGAGAGGAATAGTGGCCTGCTTAGGAAGCTGACCGAGCACAGCAAGCTGGGACCGGAGCCCCTAGATTGAAGCCATGTCACATATGAACTCCTGGTGACTGAAGCAAGTCATTTTGTATAGCAAGAGCACTCATCCCAGGTTATTGTGTTCTAACAGGATTGGTGGAATAATAATTTCAAGACACGTACATAATCTCCCTTTGAGTAAAGTAGATAGATTTAGTGTTGTGATTTGCATTAAATTAGCAATACACAAACTCAGGACAAAAGAAGGCTCCAAATAGTCTGGCACGAAACAATGTATTAGCAAACATGAGATAACAAAAAAGCAATAGTCTGGCCAAATTAAGAACATTAACCCCCAACATGCAGTGAGAAAAACTGTGTCGTCACAATCAGAACCACTGGAAAGTAATAAAGTTGCTTTAGAACAAAACCCCACAAAAAGTAGAGTTTATACCTAGTCTGAATCATCAAGTGACAATGTGACAAACCCAAAAACGTTCTCTCAACCCTCAAGGGGTTAAACGACTCCTCTTTATCTGTTTCTATCTCTTTCGGACAATATTTAGTAGAGACGTCTCCTGCTAATAAAGCGATGGGAGCCGCTCCAGATGCAACAGGCGGCCTTTACGGTTCCGTCTCCGTCTATAAATAAGCCGGTGTGAGGACTCCGTCCCGATGCCGCTCGCTTGGTTCTTTGACAGATTTTTCTTGGACGAGCGTCGCGGTGTTAAATATTTATTTCCGTCTTTTACGCTTCATGGAATATTTATCTTTCAACATTCGTTTTCCTTTGATAGAACTGAGGTTACATCTGTGACTGAGTTTCCCACAAAACATAGAAAATGTTTTATTAAAGGGGCTATAAAAAGTATTTACACCCCCCCCTGCCCTCCTCCTTTATGGCCATCTGTAAATTGGATTAAGCACCAGGGGGGAGAACGGCTCCTCCATTGAGAGTGGATACATCTATATATAACGGGCCGGCCGGGGTCCGCAGTGGGGGCAGCTTCATTAGAGAAAAAGGCATCAGAGCCATGGATACATCTATATAAAACGGGCCGGCCAGGGGTCTGCAGGGGGTTCTTCAGCTGGGTAATAGCGGGAGCAGCTTCAGTAGAGGAAGGGGCATCGGAGCCATGGGTACATCTATATATAATGGGCCGGCCAGGGGTCTGCAGCGGGGTAATAGCGGGGGGTCAGCTTCAGTAGAGGAAGGGGCATCGGAGCCATGGGTACATCTATATATAAAGGGCCGGCCAGGGGTCTGCAGCGGGGTAATAGCGGGGGGTCAGCTTCAGTAGAGGAAGGGGCAAAGGAGCCATGGGTACATCTATACATAACGGGCCTTCCAGGGGTCTACAGTGGGCAGTGGCATAACTTCATGCCCAGGGGCCCCGAAGCGAAAGCTCCAGCGGGGCCCCCAATTATTGCAAATCTTTAATAGCATCCGTCTTTTTCTATAGGCCAGAGGGACTTTTGGGGGCCCCACTAGGCTGCAGGGCCCAGGCGCTATCGCAACCCCTGCACCTATTGTAGTTATGCCCCTGACAGTTGGGGTTGGGGGGTAACAGCAGGGGCAGCTTCAGTAGGGGAAGGGTCAACAGAGCCATGGATACATCTATATAGAACAGCCAGGGGTCCGCAGTGCGGTAATAGCGAGGGCAGCTTCAGTAGAGGAAGTGGCATCTGAGCCGTGGATACATCTATATAAAACGGGCCGGCTGGGGGTCCGCAGCGGAGGCACCTTCAGTAGAGGAAGGGACATCGGAGACGAGGACACATCTACATGTAATGAGCCGGGTAATAGTCGGGGCAGCTTCAGTAAAGGAAGGGGAATCGGAGCTGTGGACACATCTACATGTAATGAGCCGGACAGGGGTCCGCAGCGGGGTAATAGTCGGGGCAGCTTCAGTAAAGGAAGGGGCATCGGAGCCGTGGACACATCTACATGGGGGTCTGCAGCAGGGGCTGGGCAGCTTCAGTATAAAGAGGGGCATCAGAATGCCTTGCACACCGGAGCCATTCTCCTGTGGACCTATAGGTAGCTCCATACCTTACTATATGGTTATTAGAATAATGGATACATTGATAGTATGTTGTTTCCATGGTGACAAGTTTCAGTGTTCCGTGTCTCTGTCACTGGCGCATTTCCCCTGGGACCGGCGTCCAGGACCGTAATCAGACTCCATTACGTCTCACAGAACATTTTAGGATTGTGCAGAACATGTCGTTCCTTCACTTTATAGATTTATCTTCGACATTTATTAAAAAAACATGGAAAAGTCGAAATTATCATTCTTGTAATGCGGCTCCGTCATCCATCAGGGGAAATTAAATGTCCCATTTTTTCAAGCTTCCTGACCTTCTTGTGCCCACACATTGGGCACTCCATGCGTCTGCGGGAAATTACTTGGTTCTATTTGTTGAACTTGTTATAATGTAAAAAAAAAAGAGAGAATAAGCAAAATGTATTATCCAGTCCCATCCAGCAGATCATCTGCAGCTGTATTATGACCATGGACGATGGGAAAATGCTCTCTGGAGCCCCTGAGGGCCCCATGGTCATAAGTATTCAGCCCCTTTGCTCAGACACTCATATTTAAGTCACGTGGTTCTACTCCTTCATTGGAGTCCAGCTGTGTTTAATTAAACTGATAGGACTTGATTTGGAAAGGCGCACACCTGTCTATATAAGACCTCACAGCTCACAGTGCATGTCAGACCAAATGAGAATCGTGAGGTCTGGAGGGGTCTTGCAGGCATCTGGAGAGGTTTGGAGACGTCTGGAGGCATCTGGAGGGGTTTGCAGTGGTCTGGAGGGGTCTTGCAGGCATCTGGAGAGGTTTGGAGAAGTCTGGAGGCATCTGGAGGGGTTTGCAGTGGTCTGGAGGGGTCTGGAGAGGTCTGCTTGGTAGAACAGCATTAGCTGACTGCAGTCAAAGGGGTAACATTTCTCCTTGTGGAGAGGGGCATGTCTGACATACCAGTGTGCGGAGACTTATCAGCCATGCAATGCTTCTCTGGGAAACTATATTTGCAAATTGTCTCTTCAGAGCGGAGAGGACCTGCCACGTCTTATTAAAGTCTAATTATGCCTTGCTTGCGTTTTAATTGATCATTCTTCTCCTTTTTTTCAGGCCAACTTTTTTCTTTTTATTAATATTGTTCGAGTATTAGCCACCAAGTTAAGAGAGACGAACGCGGGGCGCTGCGATGCCCGACAGCAGTACAGGTGAGAAGCAGCCACATTACAATCATCTCGGGGGGCCCCGACTGCTAACCCAGAGTTGGAGATTATGGGGATTGTGCCTCTCACTGCCGCTAGGGGGCAGAACATCTCAGGTCCCATCTCTCCTGTACAGATGGTGGCCACTAGGGGTAGAACGTCTCAGGTCCCGTCTCTCTTGCACAGATGGCGGCCACTAGGGGGCAGAACGTCTCAGGTCCCATCTCTCCTGTACAGATGGCAGCCACTAGGGGGCAGAACATCTCAGGTCCCATCTCTCCTGTACAGATGGCAGCCACTAGGGGGCAGAACATCTCGGGTCCCATCTCTCCTGTACAGATGGCAGCCACTAGGGGTAGAACGTCTCAGGTCCCATCTCTCCTGCACAGATGGCGGCCACTAGGGGGCAGAACGTGCCAGGTCCCATCTCTCCTACACAGATGGCGGCCACTAGGGGGCAGAACATCTCAGCTCCCATCTCTCCTACACAGATGGCGGCCACTAGGGGGCATAACATCTCAGGTCTCATCTCTCCTGTACAGATGGCGGCCACTAGGGGGCAGAACATCTCAGGTCTCATCTCTCCTGTACAGATGGCGGCCACTAGGGAACAGAACCTGTCAGGTCCCATCTCTCCTGCACAGATGGCTGCCACTAGGGGGCAGAACATCTCAAGTCCCATCTCTCTCTTCTACACACATGGCAGCGACTAGGGGGCAGAACGTGCCAGGTCCCATCTCTCCTTCACAGATGGCAGCCACTAGGGGGCAGAACGTGCCAGGTCCCATCTCTCCTGCACAGATGGCAGCCACTAGGGGGCAGAACGTGCCAGGTCCCATCTCTCCTGCACAGATGGCTGCCACTAGGGGGCAGAACATCTCAGGTCCCATATCTCCTGCACAGATGGCAGCCACTAGGGGGCAGAACGTGCCAGGTCCCATCTCTCCTGCACAGATGGCTGCCACTAGGGGGCAGAACATCTCAGGTCCCATCTCTCCTGCACAGATAGCAGCCACTAGAGGGCAGAACATCTCAGGTCCCATCTCTCCTGTACAGATGGCGGCCACTAGAGGGCAGAACATCTCAGGTCCCATCTCTCCTGCACAGATGGCGGCCACTAGAGGGCAGAACATCTCAGGTCCCATCTCTCCTTCACAGATGGCAGCCACTAGGGGGCAGAACATCTCAGGTCCCATCTCTCCTGTACAGATGGCGGCCACTAGGGGGCAGAACATCTCAGGTCCCATCTCTCCTGCACATATGGCGGCCACTAGGGGGCAGAACATCTCAGGTCCCATCTCTCCTGCACAGATGGCGGCCACTAGAGGGCAGAACATCTCAGGTCCCATCTCTCCTTCACAGATGGCGGCCACTAGGGGGCAGAACATCTCAGGTCCCATCTCTCCTGCACATATGGCGGCCACTAGGGGGCAGAACATCTCAGGTCCCATCTCTCCTACACACATAGCTTCCACTAGGGGGCAGAACGTCTCAGGTCCCATCTCTCCTACACACATAGCAGCCACTAGGGGGCAGAACATCTCAGGTCCCATCTCTCCTGTACAGATGGCGGCCACTAGGGGGCAGAACATCTCAGGTCCCATCTCTCCTACACACGTAGCTTCCACTAGGGGGCAGAACGTCTCAGGTCCCATCTCTCCCGCTGAATCCATTCTTCTTGTGTCTCTTTGCAGGAAGCTGCTGAAGTCAACGCTCGTCTTAATGCCGCTCTTTGGTGTTCACTATATCGTGTTCATATCTCTGCCATATACAGAGGTCTCTGGGCTGGTGTGGCATATACAAATGCACTATGAAATGCTCTTCAACTCCTTCCAGGTATTAATCATTCATTCATTCATTCATTCCCCTGTGCTCCTGGTGAAGCCTCAGCTCTGGATATACACAGAGGTGTGACAATACGGGGAGCGGTGACCGTGTCATACAAGGGTCCAAACACCCCAGAAACCAGAATTATCTCTGAAAAGTCAATAGAACATTTGTGCATCTTCTCTGCAGCTTTTGCTGTAAATATAACGGACAAGTAATGGCCGAGTCGCCATAAGCCGCAGGTCATGTGATGAGCGACCGGAGACCCAACACATCTGGATACAACGTCATAGATCATAGTGTGACATCATAGGAAATCCTACAGGCGGCTGCACAATACTGGATGTTATATGGAGGGGAAGCGCCTGACACAAACCACAGGGATGAAGATGTCAAAATAGACCAAGAGACATCACATAACTCCTGAGACCACCGAGACATCACATAACTCCCGAGACCACCGAGACATCAGCACAGGATCCACATCACAGCTCCAAATCCCTGAAGAACTCACCTGAAATCCTAAATTCCCACAGGCCCCCCCCCCCCCCGTTCCCCCCGATGTTCATCCTGGTCCCCGCTGTTCCCTGTACCCCCAGCTGCCCGTCCTGGTCTCTGCTGCCCCTGCCTGCCCTGGTTCCCCTTGCCTCTTGTCCCCCCAGGTACCTATCATGGTTCCCCCTGCCTCTTGTCCTCCCAGGTACCTATCATGGTTCCCCCTGCCTCTTGTCCCGCCAGCCGCCTGACCTGGTTCCCCCTATCTCTTGTCCCCCCAGGTACCTATCATGGTTCCCCCTGCCTCTTATCCCCCCAGGTACCTATCATGGTACCCCCCTGCCTCTTGTCCCCCCAGGTACCTATCATGGTACCCCCCTGCCTCTTGTCCCCCCAGGTACCTATCATGGTTCCCCCTGCCTCTTGTCCCCCAGGTACCAATCATGGTTCCCCCTGCCTCTTGTTCCCCCAGGTACCTATCATGGTTCCCCCTGCCTCTTGTCCCCCCAGGTACCTATCATGGTACCCCCCTGCCTCTTGTCCCCCCAGGTACCTATCATGGTTCCCCCTGCCTCTTGTCCCCCCAGGTACCTATAATGGTTCCCCTTGCCTCTTGTCCCCCCAGGTACCTATCATGGTTCCCCTTGCCTCTTGTCCCCCCAGGTACCTATCATGGTTCCCCCTGCCTCTTGTCCCCCAGGTACCTATCATGGTTCCCCCTGCCTCTTGTCCCCCCAGGTACCTATCATGGTTCCCCCTGCCTCTTGTCCCCCCAGGTACCTACCATGGTTCCCCCTGCCTCTTGTCCCCCCAGGTACCTACCATGGTTCCCCCTGCCTCTTGTCCCCCCAGGTACCTACCATGGTTCCCCCTGCCTCTTGTCCCCCCAGGTACCTATCATGGTTCCCCCTGCCTCTTGTCCCCCCAGGTACCTATCATGGTACCCCCTGCCTCTTGTCCCCCCAGGTACCTATCATGGTTCCCCCTGCATCTTGTCCCCCCAGGTACCTATCATGGTACCCCCCTGCCTCTTGTCCCCCCAGGTACCTATCATGGTTCCCCCTGCCTCTTGTCCCCCCAGGTACCTATAATGGTTCCCCCTGCCTCTTGTCCCCCAGGTACCTATCATGGTTCCCCCTGCCTCTTGTCACCCCCAGCCACCTGACCTGTCACTGAACTACACATAGCTGACAGTCAGGGACATCAGACTCCCAGCATCGCCCATAAGTCCGTCATCATTCTCCCGTTCTGGGCACTCCTGGCTGTGAGGCCTCTGCACTGTCGGCGGATGCACAGGTTTGTTTTTAGAACTTGCCTGGATCTCCGGATTTCAGCTCTGGGGGATCATATAGTCAGGTTCACCAGTGTCAGTGTAAGCAAGTCCTAATCCTATAATAAGGGGCATTATAGCAGGTGAGGGGCGCAGCGTCCAGAATACAAACACATCCACAGCTGTACAAATCTCTGCTGGTTTGTTACAATGTGTCAGTCTGGTGCTCGGGCTGTGCGGCTCATTGTGGAGACTGGATGCATTGTATCCACCTCTCGGAGATCACAAGGGTTTGCTCACCCCTCATTAGGATATAGTCAGCTATAGTGTACAGCAGGAGATTGTGATATCTGCTATACATTGAAGTGCTCATGCACTGCTGTGTACAGCACAAGCGTTCTGCTGATCGCAGCTTCAAGTCCCTGAAGGGAATTCTTAAATACAGTAAAAAAATTTACAAAAAGTTGTTACAAATATGAGAAAATAAAAAAATAAGTTCAAATCACCCCCCTTTTGTCCCATGAAAAATAAAACAATTAAAAAAATATAAATAATATTAAATAAAAAATAAATAAAAATACACATATTTAATATCATTATACCACTTACATAAAAAAGTATATATGTTTGGTATCTATGAACTCGTACTGACCTGGAGAATCATACTGACACGTCAGTTTAAGAATTCAGGGAACATGGAAGCTAAAAAAACCCAAAAAACAATCCTGTAATTGCACTTTTCTTGCAATTCCACTACACTTGGGACCTCTCCCCGTTTTCCTGTACACTAGATGGTAAAATTAATGTTGTCATTCAAAAGTGCAACTCGTCCCGCAAAAAACATCAAGCCTCATATATCTATAGTGACGGGAAAGGAGAACTGTTATGGCTCCTGGAAGAAGGGGAGGGAAAATGGAAAGTGAAATATCTCCCGGGGTTGATGAGGTTAACTGCACTCAAAAAACACAATAAAAACCCAACCTGTGTCCACGGCATTACGGGGCTTCCTCCGCTCCTTTGGCCTCCTGTGATTCTCACCAGGGGTCTGTAGGACATAACTTGGTGTGCACTGAACTGTGTGTTAGGAAGCCATGCTCCTCGCCTCCATGAGACAAGGTTGTGTAGGAGCTCAATGAACCGGTGATAAGACAACAAATGGCGCAGACACAACCTGTGTCCAGAGAGCGGTGACTCTGCATCCATCACAAGAAGATCCCGGAGAGAAGATGCCAGACAGCACTGCAGAGCGAGCCGCTACAACCGGCACACAGACACACACATACATACACACATATACATACACACACATACAGACACACACATACATACATACACAAATATATATACACACACACACACATACACACACATACATACACACACATGCATACATACACACATCCATCACTCTGCTGAACGAGCCGCTACAACCGGCACACAGACACACACATACATACACACATACATACATACATACACATACAGACACATACATACATACACACATCCATCACTCTGCAGAGTGAGCCGCTACAACCAGCACACAGACACACACACACATACACATATACATACACACATATACATACACACACATACAGACACACATACATACACACATACATACATACACACACATACATACACATACAGACACATACATACACACATCCATCACTCTGCAGAGCGAGCCGCTACAACCAGCACACAGACACACACACACATACATACACACATACATACACACACATACGTACACATACAGACACGTACATACATACACACATCCATCACTCTGCAGAGCGAGCCTCTACAACCAGCACACAGACACACACATACATACATACACACATACATACACATACGTACACATACATATACACATCCATCACTCTGCTGAACGAGCCGCTACAACCGGCACACACACACACACACATACATACACACACATACATACACATACAGACACGTACATACATACACACATCCATCACTCTGCAGAGCGAGCTGCTACAACCGGCACACAGACACACACATATATACATACACACACATACGTACATACATATACACATCCATCACTCTGCTGAACGAGCCGCTACAACCGGCACAGAATACACCGCCCTGTACTGATAATACACACACACACACATACATACACACATACACATACATACATACACTCGTACATACACACAGCACTGAGCACGTCACAGCCCTCTCCGGATAATGTTCAGGATCATCCCCCATCACTGTGATCCTTCAGAGCGGGGCATGTATTGTGTCACTTGTGTTATTGTGAGTGTTACATTGTATCCAGACACTAATACTATACAATTAGGACAATCACAGCCCTGGAGGAGCTCCCAGGAGGAGGCAGCGTTATTGTTCTCCTCCATTACATGGCAGGCGCTGTGCTGAATATGGAGAGCAGCCTGCACAGGCCAAAACCAACCAGATTCTGCAGCCAAAACACGGTCTCTTAGCCGTAAAAAAGCTTCTTCCATAAAACACGTTTTGCTGTGTTTCTTGTTGCATTTTTTGTTACTTATTGTTGACTGATTCCTTGCTATGTTTTTTTTTGCGTTTTTGCATTTTTTTTTTGTTGCATTTTTGGCTGTTTTTTGTTGAATTTTTGGCTGCGTTTTTGCTGTTTTTTATTGCATTTTTTTGCTGATTTTTGTTGCATTTTTGGCTGTGTTTTTGCTGGTTTTTGTTGAATTTTTGGCTGCGTTTTTGCTTTTTTTTATTGCATTTTTTGCTGTTTTTTGTTGTGTTTTTGTTGTTTTTTGTTGCATTCTTTATCTGTGTTTTTGCTGATTACTTTTGCATTTTATGCTATTTGTTTTTATGTTTTTTGTAGCATTTTGGCTGCCTTTTTACTTGTTTCTGCTGTTTTTCCTGATGCACTATTGGCTGCGTTTTTGCTCTTTTTTACCTGCATTTTTGGTGGTTTCTGTCTACAGCACATGTTTAGTAAACTTAATTTTATTTACTACAAAAGCAGCAAAAATGCAGCAGTTTTTGTACTTTCTCGCTTCCTTCAATGTTACAAAGACGCTGATAGACGCGACTCTGCAGTTTTCAATTTCAGCCTGGAAATAATAAAGCAATTGTGTTTGTGAAATCTCAGAGCTTTTAATTTGCAAAATAACACAGTAAAAATGCAGCGTGTGAACAGAGCCTCGGGCTTAGGGACCTCATTGCATTTAATTAGACATTCTTACCTTTAAACCAGATGAGACCGTACAGTTATTGTACCGGATCTGTATGCCGGTGCCCTTATATTACAGGCACAGTTCCATCCGGTGTAATCCGGTATTGTCTGGATCCATTTGCCTGTTTTGGGTGTGTAGCGAACACCTGAGTGTTTCAGCACAGACCCCGAACACGGACTTCACTGAGCATCTGTGATTAAAGCTTTATACTCACCTGTCTCACCGCTGAGCCGCTCATTAGCCTCATGTAATATTGACTGCATTGGCTGCTGAACAGCCAATCACAGATGCCATTGTCTGTCATAGCACCTGTGATTGGCTATTGTGCCCCACCCATTGCCTCTCTGGTTACTGGCACAAAGGATGGGGTGCAACAGTCAATCACAGACGCTGTCCTATACAATGGGTGTCTGTAATTAGCTATTTATTTTTGGCTGGATCCGGCAGCAAACACAAGTGCTGGAGTGCCCAAACCAGATCCAGTTTGCTTTCCGTTTTGTAAAAAAGTGACGGATCTCCACTGGATTCCAAAATCCACATATGTGAAGGGGCCCCAATCCAGCAGACATCCCCCCTCTCTCATGGCCAGACTCTTTTTGCACAATTGCCGTACATCTGTTATATACTTACCCAGTGGTGTCCGTCATCCACTTCTGTCATGATGTCCACAAATCCCAGAATTCACGGCACCACCGGAAGCCGTACCATATTAGCACACCCGAGTGATGAGTATGCTAATATGGCACCTGCTGCCGGTGGCACAGACACCCGATGTTCCACACGCCTCACGTCGAACACCTTCCGCCACACCCCACACGTAGCCTCATGCCTCCCTCCTACTTACCAGAGGGATAAAAGACATATGTGATGTCATGGTCATGTGATCAGTCACGTGACCAGCTAGAGCAAGATTCATGTAACCGATCACAATATGAGTCGAACTGCGCTCAGCGCGGACAGGGTAAGAGAGGACGCGTCAGGGGGAGAGACAGCCACAGAGGGGAGAGACTACACAGAGTAGAGAGACAGGCGCAGGAGGTGGAGACATCCACAGACAGGAGAGACAATTGCAGGAGAGAGACACTGAGGGGAGAGACAGCCACTGAGGGGAGAGACAGGCACAGAGGGGAGAGATGGCCACAGAGGGGAGACGGCCACAGAGGGGAGAGACAGGCACAGGGGAGAGACAGTTGTACAGAAAGGAGAGACAGGCTCTGGAAGGACAGACAGCGCACAAGTGAGACAGCAACAGACAGGAGAGACAAGTACAGGGGAGAGACAGCCACAGAGGGGGGAGACAGTGCACAGGGGAGAGGCAGGCACAGAGAAGAGACAGCACACAGGGGAGAGACAGCCACTGAGGGGAGACAGGCACAGAGAGGAGACACAGGCACAGGGGGAACACAGGCACAGAGAAATAAGACAGGTACAGAGAAGAGAGAGAGCGCACAGAGACCGCCCTCCCGATGCCATAGCATCGGGCCCACATCTAGTAATCAGGATAAACAAATAGACAGAGGCTGAAGATGGAAAAAGATACCTATAAAAGAAGAGAAAGAGAATCTAATCTGTATGTGTCATCCATATTTCTGGTATTTTTCATGTGCACTATACAATGTTTCTATCTGCGTTCTCCTCCTCGCCGTCACTCTTCGTCTTCCTCTATATTTTCTCGGATTCTTTCCTTGGATGTCACAGTTTGTCCTCTTCTCTTCCAGGGGTTCTTCGTGGCCATTATTTACTGCTTCTGTAACGGCGAGGTGAGTAGTCGTCCATCTTTTCCTTCACTTATTGGACACTTGAATTATTTATGACTTGATACAAAGTGGCGACTTCTGAGCAGGTCGCGGGTGTTTGGGATTTTTCTAGCAGCCGGGAGCTTTACAGACACGGACAATAGTTAGTGAAATTCCCCCGAGGTGGGTGATTGTAAGTTTTTAGAAGGACATTTCTGCTTGTTGCAGTTTTAGCACCGAGCCGGCGTTAAAAAGATTGATTTTCAAAAGAATTCCCCGAGGGCTACAGAAAAGCCGAATTGGCCTGCAAACGCCCATGGTTTCTATATGTGAAGGGAACTTGTGAAGATAAATCCGTATCATCTGCCGGCTGAATCCAGGACTGTCAGTCAAGCTGTATATACAAAGTGATAAAGTGGAGGATGAGCTGCCGGATCTCCCCCAGTCCCCGATGTCTTCATCCTACAGATCTCTTCATTCTGAACGTCTTGGATCTCGCATAGAACCTTAGAATCGTCAGTGAATACCGACACTGGGGTCACCCGCTCTCTGGTTTGGGGTATATTTCCCCATTGGCCGGTCGTGCCGTCATTGTTTTATATGAGCCCGATGAGTGAATTCACTTAAAGAAAATTGAATATGGATGTTCTTGAAACTGAACTCCATTGAGTCAAGCAAATTGGTGTAATGCCGGACCATTGTCAGCTTGATTCCTTCTAGGTCCAAATGGGGTTAAAAATAAATGATACTCACCCATCTCTTGATCTGGCGCCACAGCACCTCTGCCAGTTTGCTGCTGCTCTTTGACTCCGGGCTTCACTCTCTGAGTTGGCAGAGAACTGGGCGGATGATAGGACAAAGGATCGGGTGAAGGATTGGGCAGAGGACTGGGATGAGGATGGGGAAGACGGCCGGGCAAAGGATCAGGCAGAGGTTCCGTGAGAGGACTGGGTGGAGAATCAGGCGGAGATCTGTGCAGAGGAACGGGGTGAGGAGTGAGTGGAAAGGTCCAGGTGGAGGATCAGGAGTAAGGCTGGGCAAAGGACCGGGCAGGGGACGGTGGAGGATAAGGAAGAGGACTGGCTGAAGGAATGGGCAGAGGACCGATCAGAAGATTGGGGATAAGAGCCAGGCTAAAGATCGGGCGGAGGGCCAGAAGGAGGACTGGACAGAGAAGGTGGCAGATGATCAGTTGGAGAACTGCGCAGAGGACCGAGCAGAGGATTGGGTGGAGGGCCTGGCTAAGGATCAAGTGGAGGATTGGGTAGAGGACCTGGTGAAGGACCAGGTGGAGGACTTGGCGGAGGGCCAGGGCAGAGGTCTTGGTGGAGGACAGGATTGGGTGTAGGATCAGATGGAGGACCAGACAGAGGGCCGTGTAGAGGAGTGGGTGTAAGATCTGGTGGAAGACAAGACGGAGGGCCGGACGGAAGATGGGGAGGAGGGCTAGGTGGAGAATTTGCCATAGGATCATGTGGAGGACCAGATGCAGGGCTGGGCAGAGGATCGGATGGAAGGCTGGGCAGAGAATTGAGTGAAGGGCCAGGCGTAGGACCAATTAGAGGATTAGCCAGAGTGCCAAGAAGAGGATCAGGTGGAGAGCAAGGCAGAGGATCGAGCATAGGGTTAGGCGGAGGATCGGGTATACAGCTAGGTGGAAACCAGGTAGAGGATTAGCCAGAGGGCCAGGCAGAGGATCGAGCGTAGGGCCAGGCGGAGGACTAGGTAGAGGATTAGGTGGAGGGTTGGGCAAAGGATCTGGCGTAGGGCTAGGTGGAGAGATAGAGAATTAGGCGGAGGTTTGGGCAGAGGATCGGGCATAAGACTAGGTGGAGGACGAGGTAGAATATTAGCCAAAGGTTTGGGCATAGGACTAGGTGGAGAGATAGAGGATTAGGCGGAGGGTTGGGCAGAGGATTGGGCGGAGCACTAGGTAGAGTATTGATTAGGTTTCTTCCAGGACAGGTGAGTGGTGCGGTGACTATAATGTGTTCTAATGTTAACCCCGTGTTTATAACACTTTGGGGACCAACGAGGCTTCAGAACATAACAAATGAATTTTACCCAAAATTCTGTTCTCATGGAATAAATTTGACCCAAAACAAATTTGAGTGATTCCATTTTCGGCAGATCCTCTCCTCTCTTCCTATAAGTCACAATGAGAAAGATTAATACATTCTCTAAAAACATACAGAGTGATTGTGGAATAAATCCATGGTCCTGGCTGTCCTTGACGCCTCGTATCGCAGCCGCCTGCATCTACGGGCGTTTGGATATTGGGGCCGCTCGGGGGTTACATCTAATTTTAACTCTATTGGATCTGACACAGACGTGCCGTTGAATATTTGCTTCTTTATTATTTCCTTTGTATTTTACGTGGAGCCTTCAGATATTAATAAATCAGAGAAGGACACGAGGGCCGGGAAATAGATCACCGCCACCGACCACTCACCGCCGACAGATCTGTCACCGCCGTCAGGTTTCTGGAGATGGCACTCATAAAAACTGGAAAAAAAATATAATAAAAACAACCTAAAGATAAAATGTAATAAAAGAACAAGAAGCAGCGAATACTGAGAGTCCAGAAAGCCAACGCAACGCCGAGGATCCCGGAATAACCTGACCCCAGATACATGGTCATTACCAGATAAAGAAAGAAAGACAAAGTTTAGGAAAGTTTACATTTTTCTTGAAGTTTTTCGATAATTTGTGAGATCTACCCGGCTCTCACCAGACATGTTAAGGCTTCAGACACTTTTTAGGATTCTTTTAATTATTATCTAGAAAAGAGGGAACGAAAAAGAAGAATTGGAGGGGGAAAATATCTCTGTAAAGCGAGGAGGTCAGAAGGTGAAGTGAGAGATTGTGCGACCCGTCGCGGTATCTCAGGGACGAGGCTCCGACATTAATCCGCTGTGACGTTTTCATGTCGGGTTTATTCTTGTCCTCTGTATATTTAGAGCAGTATTATACAATCTGCCCGAGTGTCGCTCCTTATACTGAACATAAACAATCCGTCTCGTCCCACTGGGGTTTTATTGCCTTAAGATTTCCATAGATGTCCAGGACACGAAATCATGGAGCCAGAGGTCTTTATGGCTCTTGATAGTAATATCTTACCCATAATGTTACATAGTTACATCGGTTGCAAAAAAAATTTCGGTTCATCACAGCTCCACGCCCCCTCTCCACCACAACGCCATTGTTGGGAGAAAAGCATCCATCCTTTTATGTTATAGTGCCGTCCTCAGTATGGACCTATGTACTCATAGTCCATCCATAAACAGTCTACATATAGTCTAATTACAGTCAACCTGCAACCTACAAATGTGCTAGAGATATTCTGCCCACAGTCTACCGATAGTCCACCCATCACCTACCTATAGTCCTCGCATTGCCTACTGATAGTTCACCCATCCCCTATGATAGTACACAAATCAGCTACCGATAGTCCACTCATCACCATCACCTATCGATAGTACACAAATCACCTACTTATTGTCCACTCATTACCTATGATAGTCCACCCATCACCTACCGGTAGTTAACCCATGACCTACCTATAGCCCATCCATCACCTACTAAGAGTCCTCCAATCACCATCACCTACTTATAGTCCAACCATTACCTAACGATTGTCTACCCATCACCTACCGGGTACACATAACGTACAGGTAGTCCACCAATCCCCTAAGAATAGTCCACCCATCCCCTACTGATTGTCCACCTGTTACCTACAGGTAGTCCACCCATCATATATCGATAGTCCACGTATCACCTATCAGTAGTCCACCAATCACCATCACCTACTTATTGTCCACCCATCACCTTCCAATATTACACCCATCACCATTACCTACTTATAGTCCACCCATTGCCTAAGTTACCCATCACCTGCAGATAGGTCATTCATCACCTACAGGTTGTCCACCCATCATCTCTCGATAGCCCATCCATTACTTACTAAGGGTCCACCAATCGCCTACTGATAATCCACCCATCACCATCACCTACCAATAGTCCACACATCACCATCACCTACTTATAGTATGTCCATTACCTAACAATAGTCTACCCATCACCTACCAATAGGCCTCCCCTCACCTACTGGTAGTCCACCCATTACCTACCGATATTCCACTCTTCACCTACAGGTAGTCCACCCATCATCTATTGTTAGCCCATCCATCA
This sequence comes from Allobates femoralis, assembly GCA_033576535.1. Taxonomy (NCBI): domain Eukaryota; kingdom Metazoa; phylum Chordata; class Amphibia; order Anura; family Aromobatidae; genus Allobates; species Allobates femoralis. The sequence goes on from JARQOC010000005.1 coordinate 574,027,291, forward strand.
CCTACCAAGGGTCTACCAATCACCTACTAATATTCCACCCAGTAGCTTCCAATAGTCCACTCATCACCTACCAATAGTCCACCCAACACCTACCGATAGTCCACCCAACACCTACCAATAGGCCACCCATTACCTACAGATAGGCCACCAATCATCTAAGAATGGAACACCTATGATCTAAAGACAGTTTACCCATCACATTACCGATAGCCCACCCATCTCCTACCAGAATTTCACCTCTCACATGCTGATAGTCTGCCCATCTCCTAACGATCCTCCACCCATCAATTACCAATAGTTCAGCCATCACATATTGATAGTCCACCCAATATCTACTAATAGTCTGTCCATCTCCTAATGATAGTCCACCCAATATCTACTAATAGTCTGTCCATCTCCTAATGATAGTCCACACATTACCTACAACTAGTCCACACATTACCTACAACTAGTCCACCCATTACCTATTCATAGTCTTATTAGTTGCTTATTATTTACTCCATGTTTGTTTGTTGTTTCAGGTACAAGCAGAAATTAAGAAATCATGGAGTAGGTGGACTTTGGCACTAGACTTTAAGAGAAAAGCTAGAAGTGGAAGCACCACATACAGCTATGGACCTATGGTGTCCCATACGAGTATCACTAATGTGACCACCCGGGGCACCCTGGCCTTACACCTGAACACTAGACTCGTATCTGCCGCCCTCAATGGTCACAGGAACCTGCCGGGATACGTCAAAAATGGCTCCATTTCTGAAAACTCTATACCTTCTTCAGGACCGGAGCAGTATAACAAAGATGAGAATATCTCAATGGATCGGGGGTCTACGATGCCGATAGACCGGCAGCCGAAGTGGTGGAGGAAGAGAGAGAGACTGTGATGTAAATAGGTGTTTACAAGGATCCAAAGAGGACACAAAAGGCAAAAAGAACCTCGGAGAAGGGATCCGAGAGGCGGTCGATCCCCAGGATCATCCTGATTGTTGCCACCAATATCTTTACGAAGACATCAGTCGCTCACCGGCCTTTTACCTCCCCGAAAACCAGAGCACAAAATAATCACATCTTCTCCATTACTACAATTGTCATGTCTGGTTGTTTTTTTCTTTACTATTTCCCGGTTGGTTAATTTGATCTCATTTCTTTTTATATTTTTTGTTATTTTTTGCCCCCCGTATTTATCAGTCCTCTATGTTAGAGATGGGAAAATATTGTGATTGCATTTTCTACAAAGACAATGGTGACTGCGCATGTGCAAACAGATCACTCTACAGAATCTCGGGAGTTGGTGTTTTTTGGGCTTTTTTTTAATGTCGTTAAACCAAGAACTGAAGAGCAGAATATATACTGTAGACTCGTGTGCGGGGACAAGAAATATCCTCATTATCCACACGGGTAACTTCAGAATGGAGGAAAGGAATCCCAGAGTCCAAAGTTACAACATATAGAAACCTAACAATCATCCTGAACTTGGAACACGCAAAATTCTAACATATAAAGCTGAGTGTATATATGTGTGTATGAGTGTGGCATAGCCCCGCCCACTAATGGACATGCCCAATCATAGCATCACCCATTTCACATAGCCCCACCTCCACATATCCCCACCCATCTCAGTAGCCCCACCCATTCATAGCTCCACCTTTATGTATAGCCTGCCCACTCATAGACATGCCCAATCATAGCATCACCCACTCCACATATCCCCACCCATCTCAGTAGCCACACCCATTCATAGCTCCGCCCTTATGTATAGCCTGCCCACTCATAGACATGCCCAATCACAACATCACCCATTTCACATAGCCCCACCCATCTCAGTAGCCCCACCCATTCATAGCTCCACCCTTATATCTAGGCCGCCCACTCATGGACATGCCTAATCATAGCATCACCCATTTCACATAGCTCCACCCACCTCAGTACCCTAACCCATTCATAGCTCCGCCCTTATGTATAGCCTGCCCACTCATGGACATGCCCACTCATAGACATGCCCACTCCACATATCCCCACCCATCCCAGTAGCCGCACCCATTCATAGCTCTGCCTATATGTATAGCCCGCCCACTTATGGATATGCCCACTCATGGACATGCCCACTGATAGCATCACCCACTCCACATATCCCCACCCATCTCAATAGCCCCACCCATTCATAGCTCCGCCCTTATATCTAGTCCGCCCACTCATGGACATGCCCTCTCATAGCATCACCCACTCCACATATCCCCACCTATCCCATTAGCCCCACCCATTCATAGCTCTGCCCATATGTATAGCCCACCCACTCATGGATATGCCCAATCATAGCACCACCCACTCCATATAGCCCCGCCCCTCCTAGTTGCCCTACTCCTTCATAACTCAGCCTCTGTTTCTAGCCCTGCCCAGTTATAGCATCACCCACCCCTCATAGCCCCACCCCTGGGACTATGTGGAGGGGCGGGGCTATACATAGGGCCAGAGCTATGAAGAGTTGGGGCTACCAGGAGGAGTCAGGCTATGTGTAGGGGTGGAACTATGAAGAGGCGTGCCTGGTGGGAGACGGCAAGGCTGTGATACATACACACACATATACATCCATTACCATATATGGGCGATATTACCATATATGAGCATTACGAACATATATGGGCATCAACGCCGGCCTCTACAGCTAGTAAAAAATATTAGTGAATCCATCTTAAGTTAAGTTTGTACACCCCCTGCCTTAACTATGCAATTAACCATTGACGATAACATATAAATGATAGAATTTCCCCGATTCTTACAGGAAACAAAACGAATTATCGATTTTACGCCTCAGGAAAAACAAAAGAAAATTTAAATGTTTAAGAAAAAACTAAAACTGTACAATAAAAAGCCGCGATATATTTTCATTAATATATGAACAATGGAAATAATGAAGAATAATAATATATTTAAACAATGAGATATGTGGATAAAGTATATTGTATGTATCCAGTGTACCAAGTGTATTGTGTGCAGTATGCGGGGCACGAGCAATGCTAGAAGGACCAAGAGATGGGAAAAAAATGTTTTATTTTATTTTTTTTTTACATTCTTTGAGAAATATATGATTTTCTGATGGAAATGTGATTGTTGTTTTCTTTTTTTACGTTTCCGGGATTCATTTGTGGAGCCCACTGGGACTGGGTACTCAGTACTTGACCGGGGTATCATGGGGGTTATCACGGTGATCTTGGTCCGGACCGTGTCCCGAGCCCACAAATAAAGGTTTGGGGGTATTTACAGGGGAGAGAGTCGTGACGCCACCCGTGGAATGTGGTCAGGGTGACCACAGCTGCTGCAGAACCTCCGGGGATGATGGATGGCAGCCTGTGATGTGACGGTTCTCCACGGGCAGACCCTGGTTCCCCGGGGCAGTAGTGATGATAGCAGTTTGTGAAGGAGAGTAGGGCTCAGGCGCAAGGATCACACAGACTCACGGTTTTGTAGTTTTCCAAGTCTTTACTGTAGATGACATTCAGCAGAGTACTTGTCCACGGAGTCTGTACCGGGGCCGGGTTACTCCCACCCTGTCCGGGTCCTCAGCTTCCCTCTCCTGCGCTGTGTGTGTGGCCCTGCTGCCGCTTTAGCTAGGCTGCTGGCCCTGTCTCCCATCATGGGTACCAACTTGCTAGGCAACTTCAGTCTTATCTTTATGTTCCTGACCCCGCTGTGTTGCTTCGCTGTGGTACAGTTCACTGATCCGGTGTTCATTGTGCTGTTTGTGTCAGGCACAGCATCGGATCCGGTATCCATTCTGTGCGCTCCTACGGGGTGAGTTTAGGGTAACTCAGTGTCCCGGGTGTGTTCCTCTGCTTCTCCTTTTCCTCAGACCCTGGCTTGGCCTGGAACTGGACAGTGGACCGTGGGGTGAGCCTAACACAGCTCTTTTACACCCAGGTCCTTTCTTCCCTCAGTGCTGCCCCACGCTGAACTAACTGCCCACTTCCTCTCCACACCAGAATATATAGGGAAGCAGCTTTAGCTCCCCCTTCTGGCCCCTGGAGGTGCTAGTGTAGTGTTGTCGGTTGTGTGGGGAGTTAACCCTTTGTGTGGGTGCCACACATTCATGAGATCAGAACAAAAATTGTCACATAGGAAGAAGTGGGGAAAGGGCAGATTAAATCTTAACTCCTTATCAAATTATAGAGACCACGAATGTATGAACGTCCTGAGACAGACATGTATCAGAAGCAGTATCTTTGTCTCAATGTCCAGTGTTTATTACATCATTGTAACACCCTAACTGGATGATCTCTTGGCATTAACATATATATTATGTCCTATTGGCTGAACGTCAGCACCTTCTGCACAGTCTCAGTCTCAGTATGACGTTTACTTCTTAGGTTTCACATTCCATTGTTATCTTCGGTTTAATTTCAAATTAGATGATAGCGTCTCCTATCCTAGAATACACTCTGGTCCTCCATTTGGGAAACACTGGAGATACACATAGTCAATATGACGTGTCCTATTGGCTGAACGTCAGCACCTTCTGCACAGTCTCAGTATGACGTATACTTCTTAGGTTTCACATTCCATTGTTATCTTAGGTTTCATTTCAAATTAGATGATAGCGTCTCCTATCCTAGAATACACTCTGGTCCTCCATTTGGGAAACACTGGAGATACACATAGTCAATATGACGTGTCCTATTGGCTGAACGTCAGCACCTTCTGCACAGTCTCAGTATGATGTATACTTCTTAGGTTTCACATTCCATTGTTATCTTAAGTTTCATTTCAAATTAGATGAGAGCGTCTCCTATCCTAGAATACACTCTGGTCCTCCATTTGGGAAACACTGGAGATACACATAGTCAATATGACGTTGAGTGTAAAAACTAGACACGGTCATCTGAGAGTAGCATGATGTTGTTACCGGGTGATAATAGCACATAGTGGGGTAGAAGCAGGAAGGCAGAGATGGTGTGTAGTTATCTTATGATCTGCGGGGCTGTAATACTTTAGAGGGTCTGTATGTATTCTGGGAGTAGTGATGTCGAAGTGCCAGAGATCCAACTTCAAGACTCTCCATCGAGCTCCACCATCGGCAACAACATGACACTGATCCAGTTTGATCCTGTGCTAGAAGAAGGCGCCCTCCGCCCACCATGTCCTGTCTGCAGCCCACCAAGGGTCAGGGTCTTTTACTGCTTCAATAGCAATGCTGTCTATCAGGCCTGGGGCGAGGGGCAGATCGGGGTTGGCAACATCAGGTCCTGAAGTCTGGGAGCACAGGAGTAGAGGGCAACAGAGGAAAGCGTGTCCTGTCACTATGAGGGGTCTGTATTCTTCCAGGAGGACTCATCTGACTTATTTAGCAGCTGGGGTTTGTAGTTATCTTATGGTCCGTAGGGTCTGTATGTATTCTGGGAGCAGCAGGGTCCAGTTTGATCCTTTGCTAGAAGAAGGTGCCCCCCACCCACCATTCCTAGCCCGCCAAGCGTCAGGGCCCTGATGCAGACGGTGCCATAACATCACTGCCTTGTGTTACACATGAAGACCTAAGGGGCAGAAGAGGATTCTGATCATTTGACAGTGGGGCAACGTAGAGGCGTAATTTCAAGAGGTGTAGAGGTTGCAATCGCATTCGGGACCTCTAGTCTAGTGGGCCCCAAAAGTCCTCTTACCCTATAGAAAAAGACTAATGTTTTTAAAGATTTGTAATAATTTGGGGCCCCGTTGAAGCTTTTGCATCGGGGCCCATGAGCTTCAAGTTACACGACTGGCAGAGGGTAATATTTGGTAAAATTCGAATCCCCCAGACAACCACATAATCCCAATACTTCAGTAGTGTTGGCTCTGTTGTGAGGTCTGTGTACATTTTTGGGGTGCCTGCTCACTATTAGGGGCCTCTACACATGGCCATTGTGTCCTCGTGTCTCCCGCCAGTCCCTGACTTCTCTTGGTGACTATTGCGCTTCATGATATATTACTACCTTCTGCCATTTCTAGAGTCTGGGGGTTCTCCTTCTCTCCGCAGGTCGCTCACGTTCCACGTTATATAATTTATGAAGCCGGTCTCGCTAATTGCTGAATGACTTCCATAAACTTCTGGCGGTATAAGTGTTTGCATGAATTACGTCCATTACTCATGGCGCAGCGGCGGACATAACTTATTTAGCAGATTTAAGTATATGTGCAGAATATAGAGAAGGTTATGAATAAGTCACCACCGGTGGGAGGGAGTCTGTATCCAGCCAGAGATGGGTCCTGTTGTTGGTGGATGAGGGTCTGGTGGGGGATCAATGAGGGTCTGGTGGGGGGTGGATGAGGGTCTGGTGGGGGATCAATGAGGGTCTGGTGGGGGGTGGATGAGGGTCTGGTGGGGGATCAATGAGGGTCTGGTGGGGGATCAATGAGGGTCTGGTGGGGGTGGATGAGGGTCTGGTGGGAGATCAATGAGGGTCTGGTGGGGGGTGGATGAGGGTCTGGTGGGGATCAATGAGGGACTGGTGGGGGGTGGATGAGGGTCTGGTGGGGGATCAATGAGGGTCTGGTGGGGGGTGGATGAGGGTCTGGTGGGAGATCAATGAGGGTCTGGTGGGGGTTGGATGAGGGTCTGGTGGGGGATCAATGAGGGTCTGGTGGGGGGTGGATGAGGGTCTGGTGGGAGATCAATGAGGGTCTGGTGGGGGGTGGATGAGGGTCTGGTGGGAGATCAATGAGGGTCTGGTGGGGGGTGGATGAGGGTCTGGTGGGGGATCAATGAGGGTCTGGTGGGGGGTGGATGAGGGTCTGGCGAAAGGTCGAGGGGGCTCTGGTGGGGGAGTTGGTGGGGGTCAAGTAGGAGGTTGCTGGATGAGGGTCAGGTGGGTGATGGATTAGGGTCTGGTGTAGGGTGGATGAGGATCTGGTGGGGGGAGATGAGAGTCCAGAGGGGGGTTGATGAGGGTCATGTGGGTGGTGGATGAAGGTCTGATGGGGAATGATGAAGATCAGGTGGAAGGTGGATGAGGGTCATGTGGGGGGTGGATAAGGGTCCGGTAGGGATGTGGATGAGGCTCTGCTGGGGGTTAACCATGGTCCGGCAGGGGTGGATGAAGTTCATGTAGGGGATGGATGAGGATCAAGCGGGAGTGAATTAGACCTCCAGTGATATCCCTTCACATCCCTCATCCGAGACCATCAGAGACCTCAATCTCAATTACAAAGAGACTTTGTACAATTTAAGGAAGAGCTGCAAAGAATCCTTGGTGGTAAAAATCCAACTAATCAGTAATGAATGAGATAAACTAACTGAAAAGTGAATGCAGGTCCTCTACGCAGGAAATTAGAGGCGCAATGTGTGAACTGCGGCAAGAAAATGCAAGCCTGAGACGAGAGATAGCAAAGCTAAAAACATCTCGACATCTGAGCCAGAAGGGCGCCATGAAAACAGGGCTGAGTGCAGACAACATGACCTCAACTGGCCAGGAGACTAAGACGCCAAATAACCCCAACAACATGAATGAACCTAAAATCAGATCAATAGAAGAGAAAAGAGAGCCAGCCACCAGCACAGACCTGCAGCCATATAACCCACCCGTGACACTAAGGATACAAGCACTAAACAAGCAACCGTGACCCCACAGAGTCTTGGTACTGTCCTAATGATGCACTCGAATGGGAAGTACCTGAATACATGATGGCTTTTCTGAGGAAAGGGGGTCAATAAAATCTACTGCGCAGCAATTGAACAGGTGATAGCGGTCATCAATAATTCACATTTTACCAACCCAAATTATATTATTATGCTTCACACATGGGGACAAACAATCTTACAGACCAGAACCAGCAGATCGCTGGACAACTGACCCAACTAGCAAAGACGGCAAAGCTTAAACTCCTGGACAGCAAAATCATTCTGTTATTTCTGCTCCCAAGAAACAATATATCGAGGCAAACCATCCAGAGCATCGACATGGACCTGACCGCAAGAATCAAGGCTGTGCCAGGCATGTCCCTGGAATCAGGGCTAGGGAGTCAAAGTCGTGGAGTTGGAGTCCATTTTGGGTGGAGTCCATTTTGGGTGGAGTTGGATTACATTTTGAATGGAGTCGGAGTCGAATTCAGGGAAATTGTTCACTAGGTCATCAGCACCCCGGTGTCTCATGCGGCCTCTGCGGCCGGTGGTCGCCGCTAAGAAAAATCTCACACGCCACAGCTGGAGATCTGTTACATTTACTCAGTAGTTTCAGCAAGGGTGCTTCCCTTGCCAACCTCCGGTTTAGCGTTGTCTCCAGAACTGGGACAGTGCAGTCGAGACACAGTTGGTGTTCTTTCCTCTCTTACTAGGTGTTTCTGTCTCTGTTGGTCCCTCAGCGCTACAAGATAGTCTCGCCACTCCTCTCAGCAGCACAGAGCTCTGGTAGCGACAGCCACGGGTGCTCTGTTGTACACCTTCCGGGCATTGCTCCCTAGTTCGGCCGCCTTCTCTGAGTTGTGTCGGGTGTTCGGCCACAGCTCCTCTTAGAAGCTTGGGGCTTCCGGTTCAACGGTTTGGGCATACAGCATCCGCGTCATGTTCAGGGCCGGGTCTCTGTGTCATCTACCAGCCCCTCTGTCTCGCCAGATACGGGCATACAGGGATCTACGTCTTGTTCTATACCCCAAGGGCTCTTTCCTCCTCTTCACCTGTCGGTCTTTCCCTCCCTGGGCGAGCGTGGTCGTGCTCCAGCCCGCGGGAGTCAGCACCACACCACCCCTACACTCCTGACTTCCACTCCTTTCCCTCCGATGTTCTCTCTCCTTCTTTCTTTTTTTTTAACTCCACACTTTCCCTCCCGGCTATGCTTGGGTCCTCCCTCTGGGTCCACCCACTGTCCCGGGGTCCTTAGTGTTGTGTGTAGCTCAATTGCACCATCCAAGTACCTGGAGACCAGTAGCACAACTCTCCCTCTAATGGAGGAGTGCAGCACCTCTGGTGGCGGCCTACCCAGTTGGGCGCCACATTCCCCCTTGGCAAATGTTAGCTTGTCCCCGAGCAACCCGGTACACAGACACTCACAAAATTATTTTTTATTTAAACAGCAATAACATTACTCAGCATTTTTCTTCCCTTCCGGGAGGCACTTATACTGTGAGGTAAAACCAAAAATAAAATGTCCGTAAAATAAAGTCATAAAAAAGTGCTCATGAAAACAAAATGCAATGTCCACCGTCTCGTGAGCCGTATCCCCTACAGGGGTCAAAAACAGTTCTTTGTCACAAGTCCTCCGCCAGACTATACGGTGATCATGGCGGGTTGACTATATATATATATATACATTTTTACAATTCCCGATATCTAACTAACCAGTTGCAAGCAGTATTTACACGACATTCTAACTACTATTTACTTGGAATTTCTACGTCTTACATTATGGGTAAGTGCCGCTTGTCCGCAAAGCGTCCTTCCCACTCGAAGGTTCAGCCGGCTCTACATACAGGATTTTGTACACCCGAAAAGCGTACCAGCCTCGCCGTTCCATGCATCGGGTGTAGCTAACCTCCTCTCCGCGGCGGAGGACCCAACCGGGGTGTCCCTTTGGGAGGTACGACTTGGCGTCTCTTCTGCTGACGAAAACCTCCTGCTCCAAGCCGTACTCCTTGATGAACCCCCAGACGTTCCAAAAGTGGAAGTCCACGACTACTCTACAGCGTTGCTCCTCCGAGTTCTCACTCCTCTAGGTCAGCAACACTCGATAGCAGGCCTCCTTGGCTTTTTATTAGTACTCAGGGCGGGCCTGCTATTTTGCGCCTTTTTTAAGGTCCTTCCCACGACGAGGGCCTAGACACACCCCAGACCTACACGTGGCACTTGTTCTTTTCTCACCACCATTTTTGCGACTTAGTTCTTACGCAGTCACTTAACACTTCTTTAAGGCACACGAGACACGGTGTTACTGGGCCGCTCACATCCTGTTTGTGACGCCAGGTTGACACGCCCACTCCAGGGCCGGGGATACTTGGTGACTGGGCAGCTGTTGTTCTTCACTCTCGGTTCTTTTCACGGGACAGACGGGGGCCGAGACTGGGTCCAGTGACCCTGGCGGTGTCATTTTAATAAAGGTGGATTGACGGCACTGCTCCCTAGTTTGGCCGCCTTCTCCGAGTTTGGGGCCTCCGGTTCAATGGTTCGGGCATAAAACATCTGCGCCGTGTTCAGGGCCAGGTCCCTGTGTCGTCTACCAGCCCCTCTGTCTCGCCAGATAGGGGCGTGCCGGGATCTACGTCTTGTTCCGTACCCCAAGGGCTCCTTTCCTCCTCTACACCTGTTAGTATTTCCCTGCCAGGGCAAGCATGGTCGTGCTCCAGCCCGCGAGAGTCGGCACCACACCGTCCCTACACTCCTCTCCTTTCCCTTCAATGTTCTCTCTCCTTATTTCTTTTGTTAACTCCACACTTTCCCTCCCGGCTACACTTGGATCCTCCCTCTGGGTCCACCCACCGTCCCGGGGTCTTAAATGTTGCGTGTGTGTTGCTCAACTGCACCATCCCAGAACCTGGAGACCAGAGGCACAACTCTCCCTCTAATGGAGGAGTGCAGTACCTCTGGTGGCGGCCTACCCGGTGGGGTACCACAGAAAGACCCCCCCCCCAGACAGTGAAAACACAGGAACCTGAAAACAAAGCCTTCCATCCATAGAGGGGAACATTGGACCCCCAAAGAGATATGGAGATAAAGTCCCTGCTCAGCACATTGTGCAGGAGACTAATGTGACTGGATGGAACCAAGCACATCAATAAACCTGTCAGAAATAGGGTTTCCCTACACAGCCATACTCATTACAAGGTATATACATGACTTCACTTACAATCAGCAGCTGGAATATCCAGGGGATCATCACTTTGACCTTTGGATCTAAAACAAAGGACCCGACTTCATACAAAGGATGAAAACTAGAGACATTCAGATCCTCCTGGAGACGTGGACCAGAGCCGAAAACCAATCTACGGTGCCTATCGGATACAGAGAAACCTCTATCCCTGCCCTGAAAAATAAAGACATCAAACAGGGCCGGGGCTCAGGAGGATACTGATCTGGTATAACGAGGAGCTCCAGCAACACATCAAACCGGTGAAGAGAGGAGGCAGCCACATACGGAACCCCCATCTTTGATGTTCCCCCATCCATCATTCCTATAGCCATACCTCCCAACCCTCCCGGATCCAGCGGGGCAGTCCCGTTTTGGGGGCGTGGTCCCGCTGTCCCGCCCGGGAGACTAAGTTTCCAGCACTGTAGTATCTGCAGGCCACGCCCCCTCACAGCGCTGTGTGTTACCATGGCTGCTGGACGCTCCGTCCCCTGTCATCAGGGGCGTCACAGGCATCAAACATCCGGGGCTGCAGCCCTGAATATCTCCCCGGATGTCTCCTCCAAGCACTGAGGACGGAGCTCCAATCACAGTGCAGAGAGTGAGTCATGTGACCTCTCTCCTGCACTGTGTGGAGGGGAGGAGCTCACTCCCCCAATCCAGGCTGAGCGCGGCCTCTTTGAACTTCTCTCCAGCAGTGATGGATGCCTTCTTCATGAGCAGCAGCCGGGACACAGGGGCTCTGCTTTACCCTGGAGTCAGGTCTGTCTGCCTCTCACTGGGGGAACTGACAGGACCCAGGAGCACAAGACCCAGGAGAACAGCATCCAGGAGGACAGGTATCACAAGCAGAGGGACACACCACAAGATATGGAAGGCTGATAACACACAGCAGACACAAGGGGGTGATAAGGAAGGAACACAGAGCTGATAACACACACAAGTGTGGTGACAGGCTGACATCATAGACACATGGAGTGAATGACTGAGAACAATAGCACACACAATGAGGATCAGAGGTCAGGATACTGCACAGAGAATGACAAGCAGATGAGACCCAGCTTTCCCAGGCTCCTCTATCCTCTTTCCTCAGCACCCAGCTTTCCCAGGCTCCTCTATCCTCTTTCCTCAGCACTCAGCTTTCCCAGGCTCCTCTATCCCTCAGCACCCAGCTTTCCCAGGTTCCTCTATCCCTCTTTCCTCAGCACCCAGCTTTCCCACGCTCCTCTATCTCTCTTTCCTCAGCACCCAGCTTTCCCACGCTCCTCTATCTCTCTTTCCTCAGCACCCAGCTTTCCCAGGTTCCTCTATCCCTCTTTCCTCAGCACCCAGCTTTCCCAGGCTCCTCTAGCCCTCTTTCCTCAGCACTCAGCTTTCTAATCCTCTTCTATCCTCTTTCCTCAGCACCCAGCTTTCCCAGGCTCTTCTATCCCTCTTTCCTCAGCACCCAGCTTTCTCATGATCTTCTACCCTCTTTCCCTCAGCACTCAGCTTTCCCAGGCTTTTCTATCGTCTTTTCCTCAGCACCCACCTTTCCCAGACTCTTCTATCCTCTTTCTCTCAGCACCCAGCTTTCTCATGTTCTGATTTCCCTAAGCACCCATCTTTCCCATCTTCTGATATCATGGCAAAGCTGGGTGCTGAGGAAAGAGGATAGAAGAGCATGGTAAAGCTGGGTGCTGAGGAAAAGAGTGATAGAAGAGCATGAGAAAGCTGGGTGCTGAGGGAAAAAGGATAGAAGAGTCTGGGAAAGTTGGGTGCTGCGGAAAAGGTGTATAGCAGAGCAGGGTATGGGGTGCTGAGGGAAACAAGCTCTTTCTCATCCCCTGCTGTGCTATACACATTTTCCTCTGCACTCAGCTTTCCCATGTTCTGATTTCCCTCAGCACCCAGCTGACCCATGATATCAGAACAAGTGTCAACATAATTATCCCTTATCACAAAGTGTCAGTGTTATTACCCTGTACCCCCAGTGTCATTATCCTGTACCCCCAGTGTCAGTATCATTATCCTGTACCCCCAGTGTCATTATCCTGTACCCCCAGTGTCAGTGTCATTATCCTGTACCCCGAGTGTCATTATCCTGTACCCCGAGTGTCATTATCCTGTGCCCCGAGTGTCATTATCCTGTGCCCCGAGTGTCATTATCCTGTGCCCCGAGTGTCATTATCCTGTGCCCCGAGTGTCATTATCCTGTACCCCGAGTGTCATTATCCTGTACCCCAGTGTCATTATCCTGTACCCCCAGTGTCAGTATCATTATCCTGTACCCCCAGTGTCATTACCCTGTACCCCCAGTGTCATTATCCTGTACCCCCAGTGTCAGTGTCATTATCCTGTACCCCGAGTGTCATTATCCTGTACCCCGAGTGTCATTATCCTGTGCCCCGAGTGTCATTATCCTGTACCCATACCTCCCAACCGTCCTGGATCCAGCGGGGCAGTCCCTATTTTGAGCTTCTGCCCCGCTGTCCCGGCCGGGATGTTACATTTCCCGCACTCAGTGGGGGGGCGGTCCGCCCCGGGCGGCAGGTGTGTACGGGCGGCAGCAGGGCTGTATTTACACGGCAGGGGAGCGCGAGCGTTTTTTTGTTTTTTCTTTGCCTCCGTCCCCCAGACTCCATATGAAAACTGGAGTCTTTGTGGGGGAGGATGCCGCCGCTGGCAGTGCATTACCGCCTGGCGCCCGCATGTACTGCCCAGCTCCCGGCCCCTCAGCGCTGAGAGCGATCACGCTGACAGGAAGCCGCTGAGAGCTCTGCTGCTTCCTGTCCCGTTATGGCTCCAAGTGCTGGTGCGGTGGAGGCGGCTGCGGTGCTGGCGGCTGCGGTGCTGGCGGCTCCTCCACCCAGCCGGCCCTCCATGCACACGGAGAGGTGAGGGAAACTGTGCAGGGGATAGGGGACAGGGGGTAGAGGAGAAGAGGACAGGGGGGCAGAAGGACAGGAGCAGGGGGACAGAGGAGAAGAAGACAGGGGGGCAGAAGGACAGGAACAGGGGGACAGAAGAGAAGAGGACGGGGGGCAGAAAGACAGGAACAGGGGGACAGAGAAGAGGACAGGGGGGCAGAAGGACAGGAACAGGGGGACAGAGTAGAAGAGGACAGGGGGACAGAGGACAGGGGGCAGAAGGACAGGAACAGGGGGACAGAGGAGAAGAGGACAGGGGGGCAGAAGGACAGGAACAGGGGGACAGAGGAGAAGACGAGCAGCTGGAGGGACAGAGGAGAGGAGGACGGGTGTGCAGCAGGACAGAGGAGAGGAGGACGGTGGTGCAGGAGGACAGAGGAGCAGCAGGAGGGATAGAGGAGAGGAGGACGGGGGTGCAGGAGGACAGAGGAGAGGAGGACGGGGATGCATGAGGACAGAGGAGAAGAGGACGGTGATGCAGGAGGACAGAGGAGCAGCAGGAGGGACAGAGGAGAGGAGGGCGGGGGTGCAGGAGGAGAGGAGGACGGGGGTGCAGGAGGGACAGAGGAGAGGAGGACAGGTGCGCAGGAGGAGTGGGGCTGTGTGTGGTGATAATGGCAGCTGTACCAGGTGTCTCTGCCTCCATGCGGCAGCCTCCACCTTCCTGTGTTGGCAGGGTGTGGTATGCTGGGAATTGTAGTTCTCCTGCCTGTTCTGGCATTACTGTATGTTTTCTGGGCAGTGTGTTGGGTGCTGTTAGTTGTAGTTCTTCTGGGCGGGCTCAATGTTCTCCCGCCGCCTGTCTGTGCTTATTGTGCCTCTTCTGGGATGTCCTCAGCTCTGTGCTGTGCACAGACAGTGTACCACCATGTCCCCAGCTCCGTGTTGTGCACAGTGTACCACCATGTCCCCAGCTCCGTGCTGTGCACAGCGTACCACCATGTCCCCAGCTCCATGCTGTGCACAGTGTACCACCATGTCCCCAGCTCCGTGCTGTGCACAGTGTACCACCATGTCCTCAGCTCCGTGCTGTGCACAGACAGTGTACCACCATGTCCCCAGCTCCGTGCTATGCACAGTGTACCACCATGTCCTCAGCTCCGTGCTGTGCACAGTGTACCACCATGTCCTCAGCTCCGTGCTGTGCACAGTGTACCACTATGTCTTCACCTTCGTGCTGTGCACAGACAGTGCACCGTATATTGTCTGTGCATAGCACGGAGCTGAGGACACGGTGGTACATTGTGCACAACACGGAGCTGAGGACATGGTGGTACACTGTGCATAGCACGGAGCTGAGGACACGGTGGTACACTGTGTACAGCACGGAGCTGAGGACACGGTGGTACACTGTGCACAGCACGGAGCTGAGGACACGGTGGTACACTGTGCACAGCACGGAGCTGAGGACATGGTGGTACACTGTGCACAGCACGGAGCTGAGGACATGATGGTACACTGTGCACAGCACAGAGCTGAGGACATGGTGGTACACTGTGCACACCGCGGAGCTGAGGACATGGTGGTACACTGTCTGTGCACAGCACGGAGCTGAGGACATGGTGGTACACTGTGCACAGCACGGAGCTGGGGACATGGTGGTACACTGTGCACAGCACGGAGCTGAGGACATGGTGGCACACTGTGCATAGCACGGAGCTGAGGACATGTTGGTACACTGTGCACAGCACGGAGCCGAGGACATGGTGGTACACTGTGCACAGCACGCAGCTGGGGACATGGTGGTACACTGTGCACAGCACGCAGCTGGGGACATGGTGGTACACTGTGCACAGCACGCAGCTGGGGACATGGTGGTACACTGTGCACAGCACGCAGCTGAGGACATGGTGGTACACTGTGCACAGCACGCAGCTGAGGACATGGTGGTACACTGTGCACAGCACGCAGCTGAGGACATGGTGGTACACTGTGAACAGCACGGAGCTGAGGACATGGTGGTACACTGTGCACAGCACGGAGCTGAGGACATGGTGGTACACTGTGCATAGCACGGAGCTGGGGACATGGTTGTACACTGTGCGCAGCACAGAGCTGGGGACATGGTGGTACACTGTGCATAGCACGGAGCTGAGGACATGGTGGTACACTGTGCACAGCATGGAGCTGAGGACATGGTGGTACACTGTGCACAGCACGGAGCTGAGGACATGGTGGTACACTGTCTCCCGCCGCCTTAAAATCGGTCTGTTTCTCATCCAGGTGAGTCGGATGAGTGTCATCTGTTTTTTGGTCCGTTTGGCAACTGCTGTGCGAGTGTCTGACATTTTTCTCAGATCACATCTGTGTGCAATCCGTGTTTTTTCTCAGCAGCTATTAGTGTAGAATCATTTACAGGAACATTTTACAGTGTTCTCAGTTACAGAATGATAATGTATCAGTGAAAAAAACGGATGCCTCTCGGATGGTCCGTGTGCAATCCGTGTTTTTTCTCAGCAGCTATTACTGTAGAATCATTTACAGGAACATTTTACAGTTGTCTCAGCTACAGAATGAGAATGTGTCAGTGAAAAAAACGGATGCCTCTCGGATGGTCCGTGATTTTGTCAGACCTGTAGATTTGCATTGGTGAGTCTTGCGCGGGAATCGCAGACTGTCGCAGCATGTTGCAACTTTTTTCTCATCCTGAATCTGGATGAGAAAAAAGCGTCCGACACTCGCCATGTGCTCTCAGAGATTGATTGCAATGCGAGAAAATCACACATTGCACTCAGTTTCATGCCAGTGTGTCAGTACCCTAATACTAAAATCCATATAGTAATCCTACTGGTAGGGGAGGGTGTATGGCTCAGTTAGTACACACGCCATACTTCTTGTTATTAACCAGTTAATGCTCTCTTGTCCACCGCACTGCACTGTCAAAAGAGGATGACAGCGACACAGGCAGCAACATGGCATCAGAGAGCCCCTGACCTCGAAATAGAAGATCCTCAGATCCCGGTATTGTGACATAATATTAAGAATAAAGTTTTTTGCATTTATATTACACTATGAACTCCACAGTACAGCGGCAAAAAATTGCTCCGGGCCCTCCTTGAGTCCTGCTTGTTGCCATACACTGGGGTTGTGCAGAGGTGGTGGTGCATAGTGACAACCCCAATAGGTGAGTGGCCATTTGGCCCAATACTTACCCCCCAATTGCACCCCTTCTCTTTGTGTTTTAGTATAGTAGTTATATTCTTGTATATAGGGGCAGACAGTGTATACTATGTATACTTCCGGATTATCAACAACCAAAGGGGCATCAAATTTTTCGATGGCCCCGGGCGCTACAAACAGCTGCTACGCCACTGCCCGCACTGCAGTGAGCTGCCGGCCACGCCCCCTAGACATTTTAGCACTGTGTGTCATGGATCATCAGTGCTCTTCCCCAAATGTCCAGTTCAAGTGTCTTTTTTGTTTTTGTTTTTAATAAAGTTTCGTGCCGCTCGTGCACATGCGGGGATTGCTGACACTGCCCTGCGACCTCAGCAGTTCCCTCCGCACACTGCTCTCCTGCCTCACCCCAGCTGTTGCTGAGGATTCATCAATCGTTCTGCAGTGAGTGCACTGCCCAGCATCAGTGAGAGGAGAGGGATGTCGTTCTGTAGCAGAAGGTGGGCGTGCCAAGTCTGTGTGGGAGGGGGAGGAACACTAGGCAGTCTGCCCTGAGGAGAGGTGAGAGGAGCGCAGCCACAGGAGCCCCCTTCCTCCTGTAATCTCACTAACTGCTCTGCTGTCGGGAGCAGGAGGAGGGGGAGAGAAGGAGAAGGAGGCCTTCTGCGTGAAGATTCCAACTTCAGGCCTCCCCCACTGCTGTACTGCCACTGAAGAAGACAGTGAGTATATATGTGTTCATGTATGTATGACAGTATGTGTGATGTGTGTGTGATGCTATGAGTGATGCATGTGCTGTTTGTGAGTGATGCATGTGATGTGTGAGTGATGCGTGTGTGTAAGGAATGTGTGTGCTGTGTGTTAGAGTAATGCGTGTGTTAGTGTGATGCTTGTGAGTGATGCATGTGTGTGATTGGTGCGTGTGCTGTATGTGAGTGATGCATGAGTTAGGCTACCTTCACATTTGTGTTACCCTCCGCAGCGTTCTGCGGAGGGGATCCGCAATGTGACCGCAGCACCGCGAGCCCCTATGCATATAATGGGAGCGCACGGTGCTCCGCTTGACTGCGCATGATTGTGTGCACACATTCACTGCTATATGTGATTTGTGCGCAGGCGTAAGCCTGCGCACACATCACACAGTCTCATCCGCACCAGGAACGTGACATCGCAGTACTAAACTGCACTAAAACACATCAAATGAAATGCAAAAGGCAAAAAAATGCAGCAAAAATGTAATAATCAGAAGTTTAATATTAATAAGGGCATCTGTTGATTGTTTGTCACTTGTAAATGGGTGTGGCTTGGGCGTGGTTAGGGGCATGGCTAAAATTTGCGTGACGCACTACGTGCGCCACATCTTTTGTCCCTCTTTCTGTTCTTCAAAAGTTGGGAGGTATGCTATAGCCTCCACCCTAGATCTGCCCCATCCATCATTCCTATAGCCCCCACCCTAGATCTGCCCCATCCATTGTTCCTATAGGCTCCACTTTGGATGTGCCCCCTTCCATTGTTCCTATTACCCCAATCTAGGATGTCTCCCCATCCATCATACCTAAAGCCCCTACCTTGGATGTGCCCCATCCATTATTCCTATAGCCTCCATCTTGGATCTGCACCCATCCATTGTTCCTATAACCCCACCTTATATTTGACCCATCCATTGTTCTTATCACCTTATCACCATTCCTTTAGCTCTCACTTCAGATGTGCCCCTAACCATCGTTGCTATACGCCGCACCTTGATTGTGCCCCCATCTATCATTCCTATAGCCCCCACCCTGGATGTGCCCCCATGCATTGTTCCTATAGCCCCCACCGTGGATTTGCCCCATCCATTGTTCTTATAGCCTCCATCTTAGATGTGCCCCTTCCATCGTTCCTATAGGCCCCACCTTGGATGTTCCCTCATTCATCATTCCTATAGCCCCCACCTTGGCTATACCCTGAATGTGCCCCATCTATACTTCCTACAGCCCCCTCCCTGGATGTGCCCCATCCATACTTCATATAGCCCCCCCCTATCTTGGAGGTATCCCATCCAATGTTCCTACAGCCACCACCTTGAGTGTACCACCATCCATCGCTTCTGTAGCCCCCACCTTTGAGATGTCCCCATCCATCATTCCTTTGATAGATAGATAGATAGATAGATAGATAGATTTTAGGCATTGTATCTATATCCAGAACACGATTTCTATGACTTCCTTGTAGAGCCGCTTCCATTCTAACCTTCTATAAGTGTTTCCGTGATTATATCTTACAATGAACCTTTTATCCGTCTTCTGCTTTGCAAACATGGGCGGTGGGAGCTCAGGATGTGATAATTGAATTGCATGTTTTCCCTGAATGCTCCGCTGATAATTCCATGTGTTCCGTCCCCCTGTGATTTTAGCACATTTCCTCCTCGGGCAGCGCTTGCTCGGCACAGGTAGTGACCCCGCATCTATTCTATTCCTTTAGCTTTACAATGACACCTCGTGGCCCCATAGTGACGAGATGAATGGACCCTTGGGGGCCCGAGCCTCTCACCACAGCGGAGAGCACTTACCCTTTATTCAAGTGACTCAGATCTAAGAGGCAAAGAAACTAAAAACACCATCAACAAAGCGAAACGGCTGCAAGGCGGTAATCACCGGATCAGTGAGCGACCCCCGCTTCTCACATTAAACCACTTACTGCACATGAAAAAGCACAAAGGCGAAACAGATACAGGTCTCGGTGTAACAAAGGATTTCCGCTCTTGTTAATTTAAGTCACAGGTCCAATTTCCATGTTGGCTAATGATATTTTTATACCACTGAGCTCCTGACATCGGGGAGATCTCAGTCATTGATAACTCTGAGTTATTAACTTTTCAGAACGTTCTTCAATTTGCCATAAACCAATAAAACAAGAAGAATGTAACACAAATAATGTAACAAAAGGTGTCTCCAAATTCACCACAAAATGACACTTTTACTGAATTTTGCAGTCTTAGAATATTCACCCCTTTATGACAAGGGTCGACAAAGTACTTGGTAGAGTCCCTCTGGCTGTTATAACCTGCATCATGTATCACCAGACCTGTAGCCCAGTCATCATAAGCAAAGGCATCTATGTCACTAATATTCTTAGGTTGTCAGAGAAATAGTCTAAGAATTAAAAAAACACATAGTTGTACAAACAAGGAGGATACAAAAAGGTTCACTGTTACTGATGCCACAGAAAACAAGGTGGGGGCTCGGTGATGTCTATAGTAAAGAATGGCGGGAGATAGATGATGCCTACAGTGAGGCATGGTGAGGGATTACTAATGTCTACAGTGGAGCATGGTGGGGGCTCGATGATGTCTACAGTGAGGCATGGTGAGGGATCTCTAATATCTAGAGAGAAGTATGGTGGGGGCTCGATGATGCCTTCAGTGAGGCATGGTGAGGGATCACTAATATCTACAGTGGAGCATGGTGGGGCTCGATGATGTCTACAGTGAAGCATGGTGGGGACTCACTGATGTCTACAGTGAAGCATGGTGAGGTCTCTATGATGTCTAATATCTGATATCTGATGATTCACTAATATCTGCAGTGAAGCATGGTGGGGGCTCCATGATGCCTTCAGTGAGGCATGGTGAGGGATCACTAATATCTACAATCAAGCATGGCAGGGGCTCGATTATGTCTACAGTGAAGCATGGTGAGGTCTTTGTGATGTCTACAGTGAAGCATGGCGGGGGCTCGATGATGCCTACAGTGAGGCATGGTGAGGGATCTCTAATATCTAGAGAGAAGTATGGTGGGGGCTCGATGATGCCTACAGTTAGGCATGGTGAGGATTCACTAATATCTGCAGTGAAGCATGGCGGGGGCTCGATGATGCCTTCAGTGAAGCATGGTGGGGCTCAGTGATGTCTACAGTGATGCACAGCAGGAGCTCAGCAATGCCAAAGTAATTAAGGGGGGGGGCTCAGCGATTTCTACAGTGGAGCATGGCAGCGGCTCACTGGTGTCTCCAATGGAGCATGACGGGGGCTCACTGATGTCTACAGTGAAGCATGGTGAGGTCTTTGTGATGTCTACAGTGAAGCATAGTGTGGTCTCGGTGATATCTACAGTGGATCATAGCAGGGTGATGTCTTCAGTGAGGTGCCACATGGGATCAGTGATGTCTACAGTGAGACATGATGGGGGCTTGGAGATGTTTACAGTGAATCATGGAAGAGGTTCGCTGATGTCTACTGTGTAGCATGGCGGGGGCTCGGTGATGTCTATAGTAAAGCATGGCGTGGGATCGGTCATGTCTACAGAGAAGCACGGTGAGGGCTCAGTGATGTCTACAGTAAAGCATGGTGGGGATTGGTGATGTCTACAGTGAAGCATAGCGGGGGCTCGATGATGCCTACAGTGAGGCATGGTAAGAGATCACTAATATCTACATTGAAGCATGGCAGGGGGCTTGATGATGCCCACAGTGAAGCATGGCGGGGCCCAGTGATGTCTACAGTGATGCATGGCAGGGCCTCAGTAATGCCACAGTAAGCAAGGTGGGGGCTTGGTGCTTTCTACTGTGGAGCATGACAGGGACTCACTGATGTCTACAGTGAATCATGGCAGGAGCTCACTGATGTGTAGGGTGGGGTCCCAGTGATTTCTACAGTGGAGCATAACAGGGGTTCGGTCATTTCTTCAGTGAGGTGACACATGGAATCAGTAATGTCTACAGTGAAGCATGACAGGGGATTGGAGATGTTTACATTGAATTATGGAAGGGGCTCGGTGATGTCTACTCTGTAGCATGGCGAGGGCTCAGTGATGTCTTCAGTGAAGCATGGTATGGGTTCAGTCATGTCTATAGGGAAACACTGCGTGAGATCAATGTTTACAGTGAAGCATTATGAGGGCTCTATGATGTCTACAGTAAAGCATGGCAGGGATCGGTGATGTCTACAGTGAAGCACGATGGGGGCTTAGTGATGTCTACAGTGAAGCATGGTGGGGACTTGGTGATGGCGGAGCATAGGAAGGGCTCAGTGATGATTACAGATAAGCATGGCGTTGCTCAGTGATGTCTACAGTGAAGCACGGTGGGGGCTCAGTGATGTCTACAGTGAAGCACGGTGGGGGCTCAGTGATATCTATAATGAAACATAGCGGGGGCTCAGTGATGTCTACATTTAATCATGGCAGGCGTTCAGTGATGTCTACAGTGAAGCATGGCGGGGGCTCAGTGATATCTATAATGAAACATAGCGGGGGCTCAGTGATGTCTACAGTGAAGCACGGTGGGGGCTCAGTGATGTCTATAATGAAACATAGCGGGGGCTCAGTGATGTCTACATTTAATCATGGCAGGGGTTCAGTGATGTCTACAGTGAAGCACGGTGGGGGCTTAGTGATGTCTACAGTGAAGCATTGCGAGGGCTCGGTGATGTCTACAGTGAAGCACGGCGGGGGCTCAGTGATATCTATAATGAAACATAGCGGGGGCTCAGTGATGTCTACATTTAATCATGGCACGGGTTCAGTGATGTCTACAGTGAAGCATGGCGGGGGCTCAGTGATGTCTACAGTGAAGCATGGCGGGGGCTCAGTGATGTCTACAGTAAAGCATGGCGGGGGTTCGGTGATGTCTACAGTGAAGCATGGCAGGTTTTCGGTGATGTCTACAGTGAAGCACTGCAGAGGCTCGATGTTGTCCACAGTTAAGAAATGCCTGGAAGCTCGGTGATGTCTACAGTGAAGTAGCGCTAGCCATGGTGATGTGTACAGTAATATCAACATTTGGGGCTCAGATGATGTCTACAGTGAAGTATGGTTGGGGATCGGTAAGATTCTGTCTGCAGCCACCACTTGGGGGAACTCCCTGTATACAGAGATATATGATAATATACTGTCTGCAGCCACCACTAGGGGGAGCTCCCTGTATACAGAGATACATGATAAGATTCTGTCTGCAGCCACCACTAGGGGGAGCTCCCTGTATACAGAGATACATGATAAGATCCTGTCTGCAGTCACCACTAGGGGGAGCTCCCTGTATACAGAGAATACATGATAAGATCCTGTCTGCAGTCACCACTAGGGGGAGCTCCCTGTATACAGAGATACATGATAAGATTCTGTCTGCAGTTACCACTAGGGGAGCTCCCTGTATACAGAGATACATGATAAGATTCTATCTGCAGTCACCACTAGGGGAAGATCCCTGTATACAGAATACTGATATGATCCTGTCTGCACCACCACTAGGGGAGCTCCCTGTATACAGAGATACAGATAAGATTTATCTGCAGTCCACCCCTAG
Organism: Allobates femoralis; assembly: GCA_033576535.1. Lineage (NCBI taxonomy): Eukaryota > Metazoa > Chordata > Amphibia > Anura > Aromobatidae > Allobates > Allobates femoralis. The sequence goes on from JARQOC010000005.1 coordinate 574,050,392, forward strand.
GGGGAGCTCCCTGTATATAGAGATACATGATAAAATTCTGTCTGCAGTCACCACTAGGGGGAGCTCCCTGTATACAGAGATACATGATAAGATCCTGTCCTGCAATCACCACTAGGTGGAGCTCCCTGTATACAGAGATACATAAGATTGTGTCTGCAGCCAACACTAGGGGGAGCTCCCTGTATACAGAGATAATGAAAGATTCTATCTGCAGCTACTGCTAGGGGAGCTCCTGTATAAGAGAATGTATGACAAGATTCTGCCTACAGCCACCACTAGTGGGAGAGCTCCCTGTATATAAGATACATGATAAGAGTCTGTGTCAGTCACCACTGAGGGGGAGCTCCCTGTTACAAAGATATATGATAAGTATCCTATTGTAGCCACCACTAGAGGGACTCCCTGTATACAGAGATACATGATAAGATTCTGCCTGCAGTCACCACTAGGGGGAGCTCCCTGTGTACAGTGATACATGATAAGATCCTTCTGCAGTCACCACTAAGGGGAGCTCCTGTATACAAAGATACATGATAATATCCTGTCTGCAGCCACCACTAGAGGCAGCTCCCTGTATACAGAGATACATGATAAGATTCTGTCTGCAGCACCACTAGGGGGAGCTCCCTGTATACAGAGATACAGGATAACGATTCTGTCTGCAGTCACCACTAAGGGGAGCTCCATGTATAAGAGATATATGATAAGATTCTGTCTGCAGTCACCACTAGGGGAGCTCCCTGTATACAGAGATACATGATAAGATTCTGTCTGCAGTCACCACTAGAGGGAGCTCCCTGTATACACGAGATACATGATAAGATCCTGTCTGCAGTCACCACTAGGGGAGCTCCCTATAAAGAGATACATGATAAGATCCTGTCTGCAGCCACCACTATGGGGAGCTCCCTGTATACAGAGATACATAAGATTCTGTCTGCACTCACCACTAGGGGAGCTCCCTGTATACAGAGATACATGATAAGATCCTGTCTGCAGTCACCACTAGGGGACCCAGGCCCGGCGTCAGCACCCGGCGTACCCGGGCAAGTGCCGGGGCCCGAAGGCTTGGAGGGGGCCCATCGGGCCCCTGAGGGCTAGGGTCACACTTGCATTGTGACCCTAGCCTGACGCAAGTATTGTCTGCTGCAGCGCAGAGCGTTTAATGCTATGCGCTGCCAGCAACGGAGCCCATAGAAACCCGAAGTTTACATTGACAACTAGTGGTTGTCAAGGTAAACATCGGGTTTCTATGGGCTCCAGCGCATAGCATTAAAAGCTATGGGCTGCAGCCAAAATACTTGCATCAGGCTAGGGTCACAATGCAAGTGTGACCCTAGCCCTCAGGGGCCCCTGAGCACATTGCCCCCACAGCCAGGGCCATATCCAGGGGGCAGCTGGGGGGTCATTGTCACCTCCTGCAGCATCGGAGGTCTCCCTCCTCCCCCCTCCACGGGAGCCGACAGCAGCACACACACACTGTGCTTACAGGACCTGTGATGATGTCACATGGAGGGGAGGAGTCAGGGGTCACATGATCAGCTCCTCAGTTGTCATGGTGCTGGATGAGGTGTAGCAGAGGCGAGTGTGTACTAGGTGTATGGAACGGAGCCGAGTGGGTACTAGGTGTATGGAGCGTAGCCGCGTGCGTGCGAGGTGTATGGAGCAGAGCCGCGTGCGTACGATGTGTGTATGGAGCAGAGCCGCGTGCGTACGAGGTGTATGGAGCAGAGCCGCGTGTGTACGAGGTGTACGGAGCAGAGCCGCGTGTGTACGAGGTGTACGGAGCTGAGCCCAGTGTGTACGAGGTGTACGGAGCAGAGCTGAGTGTGTACGAGGTGTACGGAGCAGAGCCGCGTGTGTACGAGGTGTACGGAGCAGAGCCGCGTGTGTACGAGGTGTACGGAGCAGAGCCGCGTGTGTACGAGGTGTACGGAGCAGAGCCGCGTGCGTACGAGGTGTATGGAGCAGAGCCGCGTGTGTACGAGGTGTACGGAGCAGAGCCGCGTGTGTACGAGGTGTACGGAGCTGAGCCCAGTGTGTACGAGGTGTACGGAGCAGAGCTGAGTGTGTACGAGGTGTACGGAGCAGAGCTGAGTGTGTACGAGGTGTACGGAGCAGAGCCGCGTGTGTACGAGGTGTACGGAGCAGAGCCGCGTGTGTACGAGGTGTACGGAGCAGAGCCGCGTGCGTACGAGGTGTACGGAGCAGAGCCGCGTGCGTACGAGGTGTACGGAGCGGAGCCGAGTGTGTACGAGGTGTACGGAGCAGAGCCGAGTGTGTACGAGGTGTACGGAGCAGAGCCGAGTGTGTACGAGGTGTACGGAGCAGAGCCGAGTGTGTACGAGGTGTACGGAGCAGAGCCGAGTGTGTACGAGGTGTACGGAGCAGAGCCGAGTGTGTACGAGGTGTACGGAGCAGAGCCGAGTGTGTACGAGGTGTACGGAGCAGAGCCGAGTGTGTACGAGGTGTACGGAGCAGAGCCGAGTGTGTACGAGGTGTACGGAGCAGAGCCGAGTGTGTACGAGGTGTACGGAGCAGAGCCGAGTGTGTACGAGGTGTACGGAGCAGAGCCGAGTGTGTACGAGGTGTACGGAGAAGAGCCGCGTGTGTACGAGGTGTACGGAGCAGAGCCGCGTGCGTCGGAGGTGTACGGAGCAGAGCCGCGTGTGTACGAGGTGTACGGAGCGGAGCCGCGTGTGTACGAGGTGTATGGAGCGGAGCCGAGTGTGTATGTGAGCAGAGCCGAATGTGTATGAGGTGTACGGAGCGGAGCCGCGTGCGTAGGAGGTATGTGTACCAGTGGTAGCCCCCTGTGGATTCCGCTCCTATAGTTCCAGCCACCTTTGCCAGCAGCATTCTTCTCCAGAGTCTCTTCTGCCGCTGTCTGCATTCTGCAGCTCAGCATGGAGGGGCACGATGTCATCACTGTGCTGATATGTGCAGAGCGACCGGAGGAGACCGGAGCGGCAAGAAGAAAGGTGAGGAGAAAGAGAGATCCGGATGGCCAGACATTCCGCTTGGCTGCGGTGCCACCATATGGCAGTGCGGCTCCATTGAGCTGCTTGCATTATTTGTGCTCTTCAGGACACTTGTGTATATACCAAGAATCCTCAGACGCACAAAAATGCAACATTTTGCATTTGAAGGGTATTTTTAAAAAGCGCAAGAGAACGCAAACGCATTTTAGCTCCTAACAACGTGTAATATACTCACTGTCAGGAGCAGCTCTTGCTGGTGTCAGCAGTCACTGTTCCTGTAAGGGCCCTTTCACATCAGCGTTTTTTGAAATTCGCGGCAGATGCGGTGAAAAAAACGCATCTGCCGCGATTGCCGCATAACCGCTGCACTTGCGGCGCGGTTGCGGTAATCCCCATAGAAAGTATAGGGGGACTTGTGACAGGTGCGGCAAGTGCGGTTTTGCACTTGCGGCAAGTGCGGCCGCGAAAAAAAACGCAGTCAGCCGCGGTCCCCCTATACTTTCTATGGGGATTACCGCAACCGCGCCGCAAGTGCAGCGGTTATGCGGCAATCGCGGCAGATGCGTTTTTTTCACCGCATCTGCCGCGAATTTCAAAAAACGCTGATGTGAAAGGGCCCTAAGGCTGCCTTCACATAGGCGTTTTTTAAAATGTGGCAGTTGCGGTAAAAAAAACCTGTATCTGCCGCATTTTCCGTCTAGCGGCTGCACTTGCTTCACATTTGCAGCAAGCCCCATGCATTGTCTATGGGGCTTGCGATAAGTGTGCGGCTATATATATATATATAAAATTATAGTCCGCGATATGTACTAAAGGGGGCCCACTGAGACTTTTTCGCCCGGGGCCCACAGAAACCTGGAACCGGCCCTGGGGGACCTCCCTGTATACAGACATACATGATAAGAATCTGTCTGCAGTCACCACTAGGGGGAGCTCCCTGTATACAGACATACATGATAAGAATCTGTCTGCAGTCACCACTAGGGGAGCTCCCTATATACAGACATACATGATAAGAATCTGTCTGCAGTCACCACTAGGGGGAGCTCCCTGTATACAGACATACATGATAAGAATCTGTCTGCAGTCACCACTAGGGGGAGCTCCCTATATACAGACATACATGATAAGAATCTGTCTGCAGTCACCACTAAGGGGAGCTCCCTGTATACAGAGATACATGATAAGAATCTGTCTGCAGTCACCACTAGGGGAGCTCCCTATATACAGAGATACATGATAAGAATCTGCAGTCACCACTAGGGGGAGCTCCCTGTATACAGAGATACATGATAAGAATCTGTCTGCAGTCACCACTAGGGGGAGCTCCCTGTATATAGAGATACATGATAAGAATCTGCAGTCACCACTAGGAGGAGCTCTCTGTATACAGAGATACATGATAAGATCCTGTCTGCAGTCACCACTAGGGGGAGCTCCCTGTATACAGAGATACATGATAAGATTCTGTCTGCAGTCACCACTAGGAGGAGCTCTCTGTATACAGAGATACATGATAAGATCCTGTCTGCAGTCACCACTAGGGGGAGCTCCCTGTATACAGAGATACATGATAAGAATCTGTCTGCAGTCACCACTAGGGGAGATCCCTGTATACAGAGATACATGATAAGATCCTGTCTGCAGTCACCACTAGGGGGAGCTCCCTGTATACAGAGATATATGATAAGATTTTGCCTGCAGTCACCTCTAGGGAGAGCTCCCTGTATACAGAGATACATGATAAGAATCTGCAGCCACCACTAGGGGGAGCCCCCTGTATACAGAGATACATGATAAGATTTTGCCTGCAGTCACCTCTAGGGAGAGCTCCCTGTATACAGAGATACATGATAAGAATCTGTCTGCAGTCACCACTAGGGGAGATCCCTGTATACAGAGATACATGATAAGAATCTGCAGCCACCACTAGGGGGAGCCCCCTGTATACAGAGATATATGATAAGATTTTGCCTGCAGTCACCTCTAGGGGGAGCTCCCTGTATACAGAGATACATGATAAGATTTTGCCTGCAGTCACCTCTAGGGGGAGCTCCCTGTATACAGAGATACATGATAAGATCCTGTCTGCAGTCACCTCTAGGGGGAGCTCCCTGTATACAGAGATACATGATAAGATTCTGTCTGCAGTCACCACTAGGAGGAGCTCCCTGTATACAGAGATACATGATAAGATTCTGTCTGCAGTCACCACTAGGGAGAGCTCCCTGTATACAGAGATACATGATAAGATCCTGTCTGCAGTCACCTCTAGAGGGAGCTCCCTGTATACAGAGATACATGATAAGATTCTGTCTGCAGTCACCTCTAGGGGAAGCTCCTTGTATACAGAGATACATGATAAGATCCTGTCTGCAGTCACTACTAGGGGGAGCTCCCTGTATACAGAGATACATGATAAGATCCTGTCTGCAGTCACCTCTAGGGGAGCTCCCTGTATACAGAGATACATGATAAGATTCTGTCTGCAGTCACCTCTAGGGGAAGCTCCTTGTATACAGAGATACATGATAAGATTCTGTCTGCAGTCACCACTAGGGGGAGCTCCCTGTATACAGAGATACATGATAAGAATCTGTCTGCAGTCACCACTAGGGGGAGCTCCTTGTATACAGAGATACATGATAAGATTCTGTCTGCAGTCACCACTAGGGGGAGCTCCCTGTATACAGAGATACATGATAAGAATCTGTCTGCAGTCACCACTAGGGGGAGCTCCCTGTATACAGAGATACATGATAAGATCCTGTCTGTAGTCACCACTAGGGGGAGCTCCCTGTATACAGAGATATATGATAAGATTTTGCCTGCAGTCACCTCTAGGGAGAGCTCCCTGTATACAGAGATACATGATAAGATACTGTCTGCAGTCACCTCTAGGGAGAGCTCCCTGTATACAGAGATACATGATAAGAATCTGTCTGCAGTCACCACTAGGGGAGCTCCCTGTATACAGAGATACATGATAAGATTCTGTCTGCAGTCACCACTAGGGGGAGCTCCCTGTATACAGAGATACATGATAAGAATCTGTCTGCAGTCACCACTCGGGGGAGCTCCCTGTATACAGAGATACATGATAAGATTCTGTCTCCAGTCACTACTAGGGGGAGCTCCCTGTATACAGAGATACATGATAAGATACTGTCTGCAGTCACCACTAGGGGGAGCTCCTTGTATACAGAGATACATGATAAGATCCTGTCTGCAGCCACCACTAGGGGGAGCTCCCTGTATACAGAGATATATGATAAGATCCTGTCTGCAGTCACTACTAGGGGGAGCTCCCTGTATACAGAGATACATGATAAGATACTGTCTGCAGTCACCACTAGGGGGAGCTCCTTGTATACAGAGATACATGATAAGATTCTGTCTGCAGTCACTACTAGGGGGAGCTCCCTGTATACAGAGATACATGATAAGATTCTGTCTGCAGTCACCACTAGGGGGAGCTCCCTGTATACAGAGATACATGATAAGATCCTGTCTGCAGCCACCACTAGGGGGAGCTCCCTGTATACAGAGATACATGATAAGATACTGTCTGCAGTCACCACTAGGGGGAGCTCCTTGTATACAGAGATACATGATAAGATCCTGTCTGCAGCCACCACTAGGGGGAGCTCCCTGTATACAGAGATACATGATGATATTTTGCCTGTCTACAGCTTATGGAGAATAACTCTGATATGTGAAAAATGTAAAGATAAGTAATGTATAAAATAGAGGTAGAAGCAGGAGTTTGCTGTGGTTTCTTTTGGTGACTCCGGGACACACTGACTCCTTCTCAGCGGCTCTTGGTTGAATTTCAGGGAAAACATTTCATTGCGGAGCTGCGGTCGCTCAGAGGAATCCACAGCGCCCTGACTGCCCAACTCATCGCTGCTCCAGTCATGAGTCACAGGACAAACAGCGCCCTGCTCACATCAGCAGCGTGTTCTGCCAGGGCGGTCTCGCGGGGGCTCGTGGTCATTCACACAAGATAATCACCCCAGACACACGCAGACCTGACTTATGGAAAGTTTATTAAATGCAGCAAACCAGTGAATGACCCTGTGTGATTCGTAGAACAAAAGGAACACTCAAAGGCTGAACTGCAATACCAGAGACCACCATGGATGGGAGGGGGCGCTGTTTGTAAAAAAAAAAGTCAGAATCTCCCTCACAATCTGATTTGTACAATTTGGGGGTAAATACCTCTTTTTGGCAACTTTTTACTCCATGAATGAGAAGCCCCGACATATTGTGAGTGACACCCTCAATGGATGAGAAGCCCCCCACATATTGTGAGTGACCCCCTCCATGGATGAGAAGCCCCCACATATTGTGAGTGACCCCCTCCATGGATGAGAAGCCCCCACATATTGTGAGTGACCCCCTCCATGGATGAGAAGCTCCCACATATTGTGAGTGACCCCCTCAATGGATGAGAAGCCCCCACATATTGTGAGTGACCCCCTCTATGGATGAGAAGCCCTCACATATTGTGAGTGACCCCTCCATGGATGAGAAGCCCCCACATATTGTGAGTGACCCCCTCCATGGATGAGAAGCCCCCACATATTGTGAGTGACCCCCCCATGGATGAGAAGCCCCCACATATTGTGAGTGACCCCCTCCATGGATGAGAAGCCCCCACATATTGTGAGTGACCCCCTCCATGGATGAGAAGCCCCCACATATTGTGAGTGCCCCCCTCCATGGATGAGAAGCCCCCACATATTGTGAGTGACCCCCTCCATGGATGAGAAGCTCCCACATATTGTGAGTGACCCCCTCCATGTATGAGAAGCCCCCACATATTGTGAGTGACCCCTTCCATGAATGAGAAGCCCCCACATATTGTGAGAGACCCCCTCCATGGATGAGAAGCCCCCACATATTGTGAGTGACCCCCCTCCATGGATGAGAAGCCTCCACATATTGTGAGTGACCCCCTCCATGGATGAGAAGCCCCCACATATTGTGAGTGACCCTCCATGGATGAGAAGACCTCACATATTGTGAGTGTCCCCCTCCATGGATGAGAAGACCCCACATATTGTGAGTGACCCTCCATGGATGAGAAGCCCCCGCATATTGTGAGTGACCCCCTCCATGGATGAGAAGCCCCCACACATTGTGAGTGACCCTCCATGGATGAGAAGCCCCGACATATTGTGAGTGACCCCCTCCATGGATGAGAAGCCTCAACATATTGTGAGTGACCCCCTCCATGGACGAGAAGCCCCCAAATACTGTGAGTTACCCCTCCATGGATGAGAAGCCCCCACACATTGTGAGTGACCCCCTCCATGGATGAGAAGCCCCACATATTGTGAGTGACCCCCTCCATGGATGAGAAGCCCCCACATATTGTGAGTGACCCCCTCCATGGATGAGAAGCCTCCACATATTGTGAGTGACCCCCTCCATGAATAAGAAGCCCCCACATATTGTGAGTGACCCCCTCCATGGATGAGAAGCCCCCACATATTGTGAGTGACCCCCTCCATGGATGAGAAGCCCCCACATATTGTGAGTGACCCCCTCCATGGATGAGAAGCCCCCACATATTGTGAGTGACCCCCTCCATGGATGAAAAGCCCCCACATATTGTGAGTGACCCCTACATGCATAAGAAGCTTCCACATATTGTGAGTGACCCCTACATGCATAAGAAGCCCCCACATATTGTGAGTGACCCCCTCCATGGATGAGAAGCCCCCACATATTGTGAGTGACCCCCTCCATGGATGAGAAGCCTCCACATATTGTGAGTGACCCCCTCCATGGATGAAAAGCCCCCACATATTGTGAGTGACCCCTACATGCATAAGAAGCCCCCACATATTGTGAGTGACCCCCTCCATGGATGAGAAGCCTCCACATATTGTGAGTGACCCCCACAATGGATGAGAAGCCCCCACATATTGTGAGTGACCCCCTCCATGGATGAGAAGCCCCCACATATTGTGAGTGACCCCTGCATGGATGAGAAGCCCCCACATATTGTGAGTGACCCCTGCATGGATGAGAAGCCCCAACATGTATACATACAATAAGATTACAATGCCTTTAAACAATTTGGGACAGCCCATGTGATGATGTCATGTGTTTGGAATCTTCTGATAGGTTTATTGACAACATCCGAGTTAATTAGAGACACTTCTGTGGATCGATTTTAATGCACACCTGAAACACACTGCTTCTTTGTGTAACATCATTGGAAAGTCTACAAAAATCAGCCGAGATATGAGGGAGAGAATTGTGGACTTGCACAAGTCTGGTTCATCCTTGGGTGCAATTTCCAGATACCTGAAGGTGCCTCGTTCATCTGTACAAACAATTATACACAAGTGCAAACAAGATGGTAATGTCCAGCCATCATACCGCTCAGGAAGGAGACAGGTTCTGTGTCCCAGAAATGAATGTGCTTTGGTCCGACATGTGCATATCAACCCAAGAACAAAAGCAAAAGACCATTATCCACAGTGATACAAGTACTGTATCAACATAGGCTGAAAGACCACTCCACCACTAAAAAGCTGTTGTGTATTGGGTTGCAGAGTTCCAGAGGACAGGGGATACTCAGGAGAAGTCTTGAAGGTGATTGGGTGAGGAACATACAAGTGTGGAGAAGAGAAAGAGGTCTTGGGAGGATCGAAGATTACGAGTTGGATGATAGCGGGAGATTAGTACAGAGATATATGGGGGAGACAGTTTGTGGATGGATTTGTAGGTCAATGTTAGAAGCTGGAATTGGATATGTTGAGGAATTGGGAGCCAATGAATGGATTTGCAGAGAGGTGAAGAGGAGGAGCAGCGAGAAGAGAGGTGGATTAGTCAGGCAGCAGAGTTAAGGACAGATTGGAGAGGTACAAGAGTGTAAGCAGGGAGGCCACAGAGGAGGAGGTTGCAGTAGTCAAGGTGGGAGATGATGAGGGCATGTACTAGTATTTTAGTAGATTGAGGGTTGAGGAAAGGACAGATTCTGGAAATATTTTTGAGTTGGAGGTGGCAGGAGGTGGCGAGAGTTTGGATGTATGGTTTGAAGGACAAGGCAGAGTCAAGGGTAACTCCGAGACAGCGGACTTCAGGTAGAGGGAAAAGTATGATGTCATTTATTGTGATAGATTGTGTAGGGAAGATGAGTGAAATGAAGGAAAGATGATGAGTTCGGTTTTGACTACATTGAGCTTTAAAAAGTAAGAGCAGAAGGAGGATTTGGCTGATATTACTCCAAAAGAAACATTGGTCTGCCTTCTTCTAAGTCTGGTGCTGTGTGGATTCCAGCATACAGCTAAACACTTCTTCACATCCCAAGTAAACAGACTGTAAGGTTCAGTAGTCTTAGTTTATTCGTGCGATCATATGAACTTGGTATGTACATGGCATACACATGGCGTGTTCATGGAGTGAGTGGTAAAAACTACAAGGTACAAATAGACTCAGTCAGTACTGGGAAGATCAGAGAAACCAGCACAGTGATAATATAACACAGAAATATACATTAAACATGAGTAAGTGTGGCAAGGTTCATAGCAAAAGGTACTATTCTACACAGAGCATTAACTAAGATTTCAAGGCATAAAACACTTCTACTACACAATGGTTCTGTGACAGTGACTGCATCATGACCTGCGTACACAGCTTCTAACATTAAGATACAGTGTAAACTACAATCCTCACTGGATGTAGCTGGACGGGGGAGAAGTTGTAAGGAGGGGGCAGGAAGCAGGGACGTGTGTCTTATCTGTCTGCAGCCTGGGACATGTCTGAACTCTCTCCTTCTTCCTGGGGAAGCAGGGGGGGGCAGTCCCTCAGAATACACTGAATCTTAAAGGGCAAGACGCCTGTATCTGTAGGAATGCAGCTAGTTTGCGTTAAACACATTTAAACATTTATTCAGCCTACCGTAAACCTGGAATCATCTGGGTGCACAGAGAGTTGCAGGGTGGTAATCCATGTGCAGAGCAGTACGGAAAAGTAGAAAAATCTAGTACCAGTCTTCATGGTCCATGTAGGTTAAAAATTCCTTTTATTAATCATTCTTTAAAAATTCACGACATATTGAAATGACACACCTTACACATTTGGGATCCAGCAATCCTTACTCATAGGTGTAGCCTTGAGAAGGTACCATTGTGCCGTGGTCATAAATGGTGTTGCTTTTTAGGCTATGTGCCCACACTGCATAAATATCATGGGTTTTGCCACGATTTTAGTGTAGATCTGTCCCAAATATGCATCACCGTTCATTGTAATAAAGGTGTGTGCCCATGCTGCGGGGTTACCCGCGGCGTAAATGCTGCAATTTATAGCCGTGTTGGTCTATCTGACCTCAGGTAACCGAGACTGTGACATCAGCCCATTCACTGCGAAAGCCGAAACTCATTCAATTTCAAGTCTCGGCAGGAACAGATGTCGCAGAGGATCGTGGGAGTAATAAAGATAGAGCTTAAATGTATTTGTGTTTTTTTGTTCTAATTAACAGATTTTTCTCTGTGTTGTGTATTCTTTACTATTTACTAGAGAATCCTAATGGCCGGGTCTAACATTGCCCTCGACATTAGGAATCCCGGGCTTAGTGCCATCTGGCAGACTTCAGCTGGCAATAATCCCTTTATTACCCAGGTTGCCACTGGCACCAAGGCAACTGAAATAGTCGGGTACAGCACCAGAAAATTGTTCTTCTATGAATGCATCATTTTCTGGGGCAGTTGTGGGCTGCAAATTGCAGCGGGGGGGAGGGGGGCAGAAAGCTTGGGCTGAGGATTCCAGCACCCAGTTGCCTAATCGTACCTGGCTGGAAACCAAAAATATGGTGAAGCCTAACATCATTTTTTAAAATTATTTCATGAAAAAATAAAAAAAGGTTCCCTATATTTTTGACTTCCAGCCAGGTAAAACTAGGCAGCTGGGGGAAGAGGCAGCCCTTATCTGCCTGCAGTACCTGGCTGGCATCCAAAAATATGGCAAAGCCCACGTCGTTTTTATTTTTTAATTTTAAACAAATAATAATAAAAAATAATTTTGATTACCAGTTAGGTAAAACTAGGCAGCTGGGGGAAGAGGCAGCCCTTACCTGTCTGCAGTACCTGGCTGGCATCCAAAAATATGGCAAAGCCCACGTCGTTTTTATTTTTTAATTTTAAAGAAATAATAATAAAAAAGAATTTTGATTACCAGTTAGGTAAAACTAGGCAGCTGGGGGTGGGTGGCAGCCCGTACCTGTCTTCTGTACCTGGCTGGTGACCAAAAATAAAGGGAGCCCTACTTCACATTATCATTATGATATCTTGAAACACTTTTTTTTCCAGCCTAACCTAGCTATATTGACAGTCACAACATTGAACAAATGCTTAAAAAAATGCATCAAAATACGCATTTTTTCTGGAAGCACAAAATCTGCACCACTACTTTCTAGCTGGCACATATAAGGATTTTGAACCCTCGTCTACTCAAATGAGCTTTTCGGATTGGTTTTGTTTTTTTATTAGAGCAGGAATGGCCTAAATTCCCCAGTGGAAGGCCCAATGTTAGGGAACGCTCTGATGAATCCTCCATATAAGTGTGAAATTAATGTGCAGGGGGAATCTCTTCTTGGTTTGGTTCTAGGATCTGGAGGGACCATGGTCTGTCTCACCATCATTACCCATTGAGGATTTCCTCTGTGAATGAACCTGCGCTCCATTTCCTTTCGTCTATGTATCTATATACAATTCTGATGATTCTCTGAGGCTGTGAGATAGAACGTTCTGTAGGAGGAGGACGGAAACTGGAGAAGTGGAGCAAGGTGTTCCGGTCTGTTTCTATCACAAATAGATGAGCTCTCCTGCAGGTTCCCAATGATGACCACACTTTATAGATGTATGTTGTGCGGACTGTAATGTGGTGAGGATTGAAGGTATTTACCCCTCTCCAGTCATTTCCATAAAGCAGAGGAGGCAATGTTGTGTCTGGTCAAATGTTATTGCCCTAACATGGATTGTAATGCCGTGTCGGGAAGTCTGAAGAGAACACATACTGCCTGATCTATATCCAGGAAGCTGAGCACTGAAAGCTGGGTTGAGCTATGACTCAGCCTTTGGTTGCAGGGAGGGATAAATTGAGTGTAGTAGGGCTGTGTAGGCAAAGGAGAAGGTCCAGTGAGGAGGCAGCCAGAGCTGCTCTGCACGCAGGGTCTCCGTCCCTAGCCTACCCAAGCTAACAGGGCTTGATGGCAGAACTGGAGGCTGGTGGGCTTTATGCTAAATACTAGTCACTCAAGTGGAAATTTCCAGGGCATCAGCAGTAAAGAAGGTCAAGGAACTGCTCTGAGCGTGGTATGGATATTCACAGGATACGCACTACCAGCCTGGCAGGAGGTAACCCACAGGAACTAAGAGGGAGTGCTGAGGGGTTAAAGGCATCAGGAAACCTACAAACAAGGGAAGTCAGCAAAAAGGCCATATTACTCATCCAGCAGAGCGGACTACAGTTCTCATCAGACTGGTCAGACCTAATGCCTGGTGGTGGATGTTTGCTTTACCTTTTACTGCAGGTTGCTTTAGCAGATCCATAGTAAAGACTGACTCCTTGTGTCTCCTTCTTACACTACACCTCACCATCCTCATCACCCACCATTAGTGATGGGCGAGCATTAAAATGCTCTGGTGCTCGATGCTCAGACAAAGCTGTCACAGTGTAGTGAGAATGCTGATGAGGGAACGGCAGTTATGGGCAGGGTGACCAGGGAAGACTAGTCTGAACCTAGTCTAGAAACCCTGAATGGCCCTGATCCCGAAGGTATCTCTAAAGATGAGAAGGTTCGTGCCTCCAGCCTCTTCCTAAAACTCCTCAACCAGCCCTGCGCTATTCCCCCCTCACCATACAGCAACTCCAAAGGAAAGGACTTCAGCAAGACAAACACACAGGTCAGTACAGCACGGCTTCCAGGCATAGAGTGAAACTCTATCAGCAACACCACCTGGTGGAAGGAAATGCTACTTAAAGGCTAGGGGGAGGGGAGTTCAGGTGAGTCACACATTATCCCCTCAATCAGCAGTTGAACCTAATAGTGAATGCATTTCTGGAGCACAACACAGGAGGCCAGGACCTTCACAACTATCAACCATGCAGCTCTTACACATACACTGCAGCATCCAGCAATGTCAGCACCAACTAAGTACATGACAGAAGTACATTGAAATGCTCAGGTGCTCGACCCGAGCACCTAGCCCAGTCTTAACCTATGGGAATCTCGAGCATTTGTCCGGCGGCAACCCCAGCAGTCTGCAGAAAGCCTAAAAATTTCACAAATGTATAAGAACAGTGCTCAAATGACATGGGAACAGCATGGAGAAGATCCCTGTAAGCATTTCTGACTCCCAGGTCACTGCTGTGTACAATGTTGTCTGAGTATTAGGATTAATACACATTCAGACAATGCCTATTCCAGCGTCTATAATTGCGGGCGCAGAGGGAAGTGATGTCCCACGAGGGGAGGAAGGATCCTGTGTTCCTCCCCCGTGTCACATGTGTGATATTTCGCTATAGCAGTGTTAGTGACACGACCCTCCAGGGCCTTAGGATACTCGGAACCGGGCTTTGCGGCTCCTTCATGGGAGTCACAGGGTCTGTGACCCTGGTGGTGTCATTAAAAGTTCAGTGTGGATGGCTCTCTCTCTTAGGGAAGGTTATGTGGTGAGGAGGGTTCATTAGGGAAGGGATGACCGGACCTAGGGATACTTGTTTTATGTGACGCCACCTGCAGGCTGCGGCTATAGATGGCCGCCGCTGCACGACAGTCCCTCTGGGGGCAGATGGTAGGGAGGCAGCAGTGTTCTTACGCCCTCTACGGATAGGGCTGACCCCCAGGACAGCAGAGGGTAACTGACTGAGTTGGTAGTTATGCTTCTGGTGTTCACGATGCATCAAGAAAGTTCACAGACACACCAGGTTGCAGTCTTCAGGTCTTTAACTCACAGTCACTGTGCAACAGCCCGCTGAGTGCTGGATTGTCGGAGGCAGGGATCCAGCTACTCCCGGGTAGGAGGATGACACGTAACCGGCACCGCTTCTCTTTCCTTCCTCGGTCGTCTCAGACTGCGCTTGTGTGGAACCCACTGGGACGGGGTACTCGGTACCGGACCGGGGTATCACGGCGGTCTTGGTCCGGACCGTGTCCCGAGCCTACAAGTAATGGTTGAGATTTATTTGCAGAGGATATAGTCGTGACGCCACCCGTGGTATGTGGTCAGGGTGACCACCGCTGCTGCAGAACTTCCGGGGATGATGGATGGCAGCCGGTGATGTGCCTGCTCTCCACGGGCAGAGCCCGGTCCCCGGGGCAGTAGAGATGAAAACAGTTTGTGAGGGAGAACAGGGTTTGCAAGGATTACACAGACTCACGGTTTTGTAGTCTTCCTAGTCTTTTACTGAAGAGTACTGTCCACGGAGTCTGTACAGGGGCCGGGTTGCTCCCACCCTGGCCGGGTCCTTTGGCTCCCTGTTTCTGTGCTATGTGTGTGGCCTTGCTGCTGCTTTAGCTAAGCTTTCGGTCCTTTCTCCCCTCACGGATACCAACTTGCTAGGCAACTTGAGTCTTGTTCCTGACCCCGCTGTGTTGCTTCGCTGTGGTTCAGTGAAGATGTCGGACCTTCACTATTCCGGTGTTCACTGTGCTGTTTGTGTCAGGCACAGCATTGGATCCGGAATCCGTTCTATGCGCTTCTCTGGGGTGAGTCTCAGGGAATTCAGTCTCCCAGGTGTGTTCCTCTCTGCTCCTTCTCCTTTCCTCAGACCTTGGCCGGCCTGGAACTGGACAGAGGACCGTGGGTTGAGCCTAACGCAGCTCTTTTACACCCAGGTCCTTCTTCCTCAGTCCTCTCAGGAACTGAACTAACTGCCAATTCCTCTCCACACCAGAATATATAGGGAAGCAGCTTTAGCTCCCCCTTCTGGCCTGGAAGCGCTAGTGTAGTGTTGTGGGTTGTGTGGGGAATTAACGCTTTGTGGTGTTACTGTGGCACATGAACCCTAGGGTGCCACATTCCCCCTTAGTAAAGAAGAGTACTCTGGGACTGTAGGAAAAAACAAACAATTAGCATAATATTTATTCATTTATATACAGTAGCACTATTAATTCCATAGCACTTTACATACATAAGTAATGCTGTTTCTCTTGGAGCTCACAATCTAAATATCCTATCAGTATGTCTTTGCAATGTGGGAGGAAACCAGAGTGCCTGGAGGAAACCCACACAAACACAGGGAGAACATACAAACTCCTTGCAGATGTTGTCCTTAGTGTCCTTTGTGGGGATTGAACCCAGGACCTTGAGACCTCAGTGCTGCAAAGGCTGCAGTGCTAACCACTTGAGCCACCGTGCAACCGAAATAACAAACAATTATTATATACAGAGTCTTAAAAGTAAAAATGCACAAAAACCACTGAAATACAAAAAGAGTCCAAAATGTTCAAAAACTGTCTTTCCGGAGGTTTAGTCTATTGCCTCCGGAGCTGGTAAATATATACAACTAGATGGCGGCCCGATTCTAAAGAATCGGGTAGTCTAGAATCCATATATAGTTTATTTACTAATAGTTAGGGGAGTGCGGTGAAATGAATTGTATGTATACAGGTGGCTGAGTGGGTAGCAGAGTATACGGTGGCTCAGTGATTAGGAGTGCGCGGTGGCTCAGTGGTTAGCACTGTATGGTGGCTCATTGGTTAGCACAGCACGGTGGCTCAGTGGTTAGCACATCGCAGTGGCTCAGTGGTTAGCACAGCTCGGTGGCTCAGTGGTTAGCACAGCGCGGTGGCTCAGTGGTTAGCACTGCACGGTGGATCAGTGGTTAGTACTGCGTGGTGGCTCGGTTAGCACAGCGCGGTGGCTCAGTGATTAGCACTGTATGGTCGCTCAGTGGTTAGCACTGTATGGTGGCTCAGTGGTTAGCACAGCGCGGTGGCTCAGTGGTTAGCACAGCGTGGTGGCTCAGTGGTTAGCACAGCGCGGTGGCTCAGTGGTTAGCACAGCGCGGTGGCTCAGTGGTTAGCACAGCGCAGTGGCTCAGTGGTTAGCACAGCGCGGTGGCTCAGTGGTTAACACTGCGCGGTGGCTCAGTGGTTAGCACTGCACGGTGGCTCAGTGGTTAGTACTGCATGGTGGCTCGTTTAGCACTGCGCGGTGGCTCAGTAGTTAGTACTGCGTGGTGGCTCAGTGGTTAGCGGTGGCTCAGTGGTTAGCAGTGAGTGCGGTGGCTCAGTGGTTAGCAGTGAGTGCGATGGCTCAGTGGTTAGCAGTGAGTGTGATGGCTCAGTGGTTAGCAGTGAGTGCGGTGAGATAGGTCAGCGCAGCGCCATGGCCAGAGTGGTCAGCGCAGCGCTGTGGGCAGAGTGGTCACCGCAGTGCCGTGGGCAGAGTGGTCAGTGCAGCGCCGTGGCCAGAGTGGTCAGCGCAGCGCTGTGGCCAGAGTGGTCAGCACACACATAAACACATACACACACTCGGCTATACTTACCACCGACCTTGAGTCGACATGTCGCCGCCCCTGGACGACTGGATCCAATATGGCGTCCGGGAAGTTTGGCGAGAATTCTTGGACGCTATATTGGATGCAGTAGTTCAGGGGCGGCAAGATGTGGACTGAGGATCCAGGCAGCGGACGCAGGGCTGGTGGTATGTATAGCGGAGTGTGTGTGTGTGTGTGTGTGTGTGGAAGTGCGGACAAAGTGATGGACGTGCAGACAAAGTGACGGAAGTGCGGACAAAGTGACGGAAGTGCGGACAAAGTGGCGGAAGTGCCTACATACACACAAATATATACACATACTGTACATTGCATATGGAGGGGTGAGGAGAGCGGAGGCTGGAGGGGTGAGGAGGGGTGAGGAGAGGGGAAGCTGGAGGGCAGAGGCTGGAGGGCAGAGGACAGGGAGGGTGGAGGGCAGAGGACAGGGGAGGCTGGAGGGGAGAGGCTGGAGGGGAGAGGCTGCAGGGGAAAAGCTGGAGGGCAGAGGTGGGAGGCTGGAGGGCAGAGGACAGGGGAGGCTGGAGGGCAGAGGACAGGGGACAGGGGAAGCTGGAGGGCAGAGGACAGGGGAGGCTGGAGGACAGGGGAGGTTGGAGGGCAGAGGGCAGAGGGCAGAGGCTGGAGGGGAGAGGCTGGATGGGAGAGGCTGGAGGGCAGAGGACAGGGAAGGCTGGAGGGCAGAGGACAGGGGAGGCTGGAGGGCAGAGGCTGGAGGGCAAGTGTGGCGCCCCGCAACGAGTGCGTCACAAGAGGGTATTGCAGTCATAAATGCAGCCGCAATATTCTCTGACACAGCAGTGATCTGGTTAACTTTGAGATCCAACCCTGCATGCATCACCTAGAACAGAGGGCCAATCCAGGGTCCTGGTGGGCGGAGTGCTAGGGAAGTGTGTAGGGAGAACAGACACTGTAGAGGAGTCTAGATCAGAGCCTAGAACAGAGAACTTGAACTTGGAGTAGGAGTGGGGGCTTCGCACCCCGTGCAGCCCCCGGGCCGTCACCGGTTGGGTGTCAGCACCTGAGGCCTCAACAACCGGGATCGGGCATCATTAACCACGGGTTCCAAAAGACTCCCGTGCCCAAAACTTCACAGCCGGTTCACTGGTACCGAAGCTGGCAGCAGTTCACCTCTGCTACGCGAACCAGAAGAGTGGAGGAGCAGCTTCACAGGAGCACCCCACCACCAGCCAACTTCCAGTCGTCTAACCAGCGGTGTACCCACCGAGGGACCCAAGGCTCCCTAAAACATCCACAACGTACATCTTGGATAGGGCATTGAAGCAGCCTCCCCGTACCCGACCTGGTATTCCTGGGCGACACTGGCAAACAAGTTAGGTAGAATGGAGGAACACTTGCGGATCTCTGAGGGACACCATCACTGCTGAGTCCACCCGGTCTACTACTCAACCACTGTAAGCCATGTACTGCCTGCTGGTTACAGTAAAGACCCGTTGCAGAGACTTTCTGTGTCCGTGCTTCCTTATGAACTGTCCGTCCGCACTACAAGGTAACCGCAGCTGCCGCACAACATCTTAAGCAGCCCCAGTCTCCGGGGATCACCGCTCAGCCTGTGGGGAGCGTTCCATCTTGCTGCTGTCCATCCCCCGGAGGTTCCGCAGCGTCGGTAACGATTACCGAAACTACTCATAGGTGGCGTCACGAATAAATTAAACCCCTTTAATCTGTTCCTACAAGACGTCTTCAACTTTTGATCTGCACTCAACTGGGCCCCACTACCGGCAGGCGCGGCCCACCCGTGACAAGGAGGAAGGAGCTACAGCCTGTCTAAACCGGAGTCCCGGCCACGGTGAGTCACAGAGACAGGAGGGCAGAGGCTGGAGGGCAGAGTCTGGAGGGCAGAGGGCAGGGCAGGCTGGAGCGGCGACATGACCGCTTGGCACAGCTCTCCTCCTCCAGGCTGCATACCTCTCTCTCTCCGTGCAGGCTGGGCAGCAGCGGTGTCCGTGTGTCAGGGGCCACTTGGCCTCCTGCTGGGTGTGAGGCAGAGGGCCGGAGGCTCGGGGCAGACCAGGAGCGGAGGCCGGTCCGGGCGTGCGGGCGGCATTGCGCAGAGAGTCGTCAGCAGTAGGGCCGGGCACCGGAAGTGAGGGGGAGGAGCCTGCAGCAGTGTAATCGGCAGGAGCTAATGCCGGTAATCTGCCTAAGTGGTGTGTGGCGGGCGGGAGACCAACGGCAAAGGCCGGTGGTCTCCCACCCGTGATGTGTGTGTGTGTGTGTTGGGCAGTGTAGGGGCGGCCGTAAGCGTGGCGGGGCTGGCTGAGTCCCGGCTCCCGCTTACGGCCGCCATCATGGGTCACCCTGAGCGGGTGTACCTCTGGGCAGAGTGACCGGACGCTGGGACAAAGTGATGGATGTGACGTCACAAATCCCTCCGGGATTTATATAATAGATTAGTCTTTACCACAACCAGTTCCGTGGTAAATATGGTCCATAGTTAATAAAAAGGAAAAAGTTCAAGAATATGTAAGTAGTTCATACAGGACAGTCTCTGTAGGTACTGGGCTTTTAACCTTGCAACAATATTAACACGTACGGGTGTCTCTGGATTACGTGCAGTAGGCTCCTAAGCCCTCGGGTCACCGCATAAGAGGCCAAGTTCTTACTCTCCGTGGCGGCCACCTAACACCATGCTACTCTCACCCTTTTTGTACACTTACATAGTAACAGGTTCTATCTATCTTTACAACAAACATATTTACATCTTACATTTGATTCCACACTTTATTCCTTGTACCTAGCCGGTATCTGACCCTGGGTACTATGCTGTGATCTGCGTAATGCTGGGGTACTGGGTGTACTTCGCATAATGGTGTGGGTGGACGTGTACCTACTTGGAGTGTCTGGTACTATTGAGGATGGAGATCTGACTGTAGGACTGGCAAGCTCACTGGGACCAGGAATTGGTTCTTCCTCTTCAGGCTCAACTTCCAGTTCTTCATGTCTTGGGACTTCTTGTGGTACGGGTTCTGGCCTTGGTTCTACCATTGGAGGAAAGCAATCATGGGGACTACCACAGCTCCATAGTAATTTGGCCATGTTTTGGGGAAATCTCCTAAGATGGTATGGAACACATCCTCTTCTTTCCTGACAGGTTGGACCTGTACGGGTGCGGTTACTTCTGGTGTCTTCAGGGTTTCAGGACACGGTTTGAGATGGTCTCTTGACACAACTGCTGAAGTTCTTACTTCATCCTTGCTGATTAGACACACTTTGGCATTGTGTAAATTTGATGGTAAGACTGTGTATGGGGTGGTTTCCCACTGATCACCCAATTTGTTGGTGCGTCTCTTTCTCTTGAGAACTTGCTCACCAGGTTGTAATGGGGTTACTAGAGCGTGTTGGTTAAAGGTTCTCTCTTGTCTTGCTCTAGCTTGCTGGAGACTTTTCTCTACGCACTCTTGTACTTGGCGATACTGCTGTTGACGTAGGGTATCCCAATTGGATTCTTCAACTTCTGCATCTGGCTTCAGAATTCCCATATCTAAATCAATTGGCAGCTTACAGGGTCTTACTCGCATAAGGTAGGCTGGGGTGCAGTTTGTAGAACTCACCGGGACATGGTTGTACAAGTCTACCAAGTCGGGTAATTTCTCTGGCCATCGATCTCTCTCTGACTCTGGTAAGGTTTTCAACAGATCAATCACAATATGGTTCATCTTTTCACATAAGCCATTGGTTTGGGGATGATAGGCTGTCGTGCAGATCTTCTTACAGCTGTACATGTTGCAGAATTCCTCGAAAGCTGTACCTTGGTCTGCAAGGACTTGTTCCGGGTAGTCATGAGGTCTGCAGAAATGTGTCTGAAATGCTTTTGCAGCTATCTTCGCTGTCAGATCTTTGACGGGTACCACCACTAAGAAGCGGGAGTAATGGTCCACAATGGTTTAAGGCATAGACATAGCCTGACCGGCTTGGTGACAACTTGACGTAGTCTAACGCAACTAACTCAAGTGGTTGCTTGGTTACTATTGACTGGAGTGGGCTCTCTGGCTCTGTTGATCCTTCCTTCTGAGGTTGCACGGGCCACAATTTCTACACCAATCTTCAATTGACTTCCTCATGCCAACCCAGTAGAATCTCTCTCTTAAAAGCACTTCCAACTTCTTCCATCCAAAATGACCTCCACCATCGTGGTAGGCTTCTAAGACCATTTTGACGTCTCTCTTAGTTACGATAATCTGCCAGACTAAGGCTGGGGTTACACATAGAAATCCGTTTTTGGAAGTCATTTTCATCACCAATCCGTTTTTTTTCTGGGTGCTTTTTGTGTCTCCTGCACTCCTGTACGTTTTTGGAATTTTCATTAAAAAAACGCATGCGCGAACGCATGCGCAAACGCAAGTGCATGCGTTTGCATGCGTTCGCGCATGCGTTTCCCATAGGGCCCCATGTTAAAAAAACGCATGAAAACGCATGCGTTTTTTAACTGATGCCAAAAACGCTGTTTACTGCGTTTTTGGCTCAAAAACGGACAGGGCAATGTTTTGAGCTCCAGAGAAAAACGCACAGGGTGTTTATTACACCCAATGCGTTTTTCTGTCAGTTTTTGGACTTAGAAAAAAAAAATGACAAAACTGAAGCCAAAAACTGACTGAGGGCTTATGTGTAACCCCAGCCTAACTCATGTGTTTTAGGGTTGGCGTGCCTTCTGCAGAGCTTCCCTTGGTATAGGAACAACTTGCTTCTTTCTTTCCAGAGTTGTTGGGTCTCAGCTGATGCGTTCTGATTAGGGTACGCACTTTGTTGTGTAAGCAGTTCTTTCACTAGCTTCACAGCTGGGTTGCTATCCTGGATGTCAGCCCATCCATGGTGTGCTAACGGGTTGAGATTTGCCTCCTGTTGTTTTTGGTAGATGCCGGGTTGATACTGTTCTACCTTAAAACGGTGAAAGGCCGGTAGTTCAATTTCTTCCAGCTCCTCCGGTTCCTCTTCCAAGTCTTTCAGGTGTGGCATCCGGGATAAGGCATCTGCATTCCCGTTCTTGTGGCCTGCCCGATATTTGATGACAAAGTTGTAGTTAGACAACAGGGCTATCCATCGCTGATCCAACGCACCTAATTTTGCTGAGTCCAGGTGGGTCAATGGGTTGTTATCAGTGTAGATGGTAAATTCTGCAGCCACCAGGTAGTGCTTGAAACGCTTGGTTACAGCCCAAACTACTGCCAGTAGCTCTAACCTGAAGGAGCTGTAATTCTCGGGATTTCTTTCAGTAGGCCGGAGTTTCCTGCTTGCAAAGGCAATAACTCTCTCTTTGCCTCCTTGCTTCTGTGACAGTACTGCTCCCAGTCCCACGTTGCTGGCATCCGTGTACAGTATGAAGGGTTGATGGTAATCCGGATATGCCAGGATCTCTTCTCCTGTCAGCGCCCACTTTAGCTTTTTGAAGGAGTCTTCCCTCTCGTCACTCCACTGGAAAGGGGGATTATGGGTTGAAGACCTTTTTGACTGTCCTACCAGGATGTCTTGTAGGGGAGCTGCTAACTTCGTGAATCCTCTGATTTGTCCTGGTGGTCGGTGCCGCGGTTAGGCCAGAGCCCAGTGACCCGGAGTGGCCCTTCTGACGTCCTGCAAGCCTAGCAGTGGGGACAGAAGGCAAGGAGCAGAAAGCCAAGGGAGTGAGGAACTAGTGGAAGTTCGCCCAAAGACGTACCGGACATCGAGGAACCGCACCTGTAGGATGCTCCAGGACTACAGAAAACCCTGTTGCACCGTGGAGACTTCATTTACCCGTTCCCCTGGAAGTCAGAGAGAGGGAGCCAGACACCGCAGTGAGGAATCACAAGGCAGTGATCAGAAAGGGTAACCCGTGGACCGCACGGGAGGAGAGAGCAGAGAGAGGAAGAGAGAGGAGGCCGATCTAGCTGCATGCAGGTTGGGCTTCAGCTACCACAGAGGAACAGAGGAGGCCTTATACCCACTTGCTGTGGGGACCCACTGTGCACCTGGTCACCTGTCAGTGTCTTGGACGTCTTTACCTGCGTACCACCAGTTAAAGGTAAAAGAGACTTCTACAGTGTGTGTGCGTCATTCCTCTCCGCTCCCGGTGCCCCTTATAGACTGCTCCAACATCCCCTACACTGACTTACAGCTCCACTTCAAGCTGCCCCTTCACACTACGCTGCCTAAGAGGACCCGCTCTGCCTGTAGGGAGCTTTGCCAACTCAGCCGCACTACCATCACCAGGTACTACAGGTGGGGTCACATGACAAAAACTCTTATCCCCTGTAAATACATCCCCTTTTGAAGTGTCACCCAGGCCACGGGATCAGGCGCTGCCACCCGTGACATCCCTAAACAACCACCGAGCCTGATACCCGAGTACCCCAGGGCCTGGGGCTCGACACTGGACACTTCACTTGATGGCTTCTCCATCGATGGGGACTGGGGACTCTGGCTTTTCTGGTCTTTGCACCAACTTCTCTAGCTGGGCCCGTTTCCAGGTATTGACAGCCCACACTTAAGTCTTTTGCAGCAACTGGCTCAATTCTTTTGCCGCAACCTCCAGATACTCTGAGTCTATGTCCAGGACTGAGTCTGCAGTCCCCTTCACTTCACTAGGGGTTCCTTCTGCTCCATTCATGTCATGCCGAGGCTCCCGTCCCATTGCTCACCATGGCGCCGCTCTTCTTACACCACCCGGCTTGTTGTTTTTCGAGTTTGCTCTTTTGACCATTTTTCCTCCCCCTGGGCGGAGTAAACACAGTCACTGGCAGGCCCCCTTGGCTTTCTGCTGGCACTCGAGCAGGCCTGCCTTTTCGCGCCTTGTTTGAGTCCATCCCACGACGGGGGCAAAACGCCTCCAAGCCAACACATGGCGTTAGTTCTTTTTCGCCTCCATTTTACAAGTCTCTTTAAGCGATTGTTCACAAAGTTGTTTCTAAGTCGCACGAGGCCCGATGTCACTGGGTCTTTTGCATTCTGTTCATGACGCCAGTTTGACACGCCCACTCCAGGGCCAGGGGGGTACTTGGAACTGGGCCGAATCTTTCAGTTCTTTTATGGGGGACATCACGGTGGGAGTCTGGCTCCGTGAACCTGGTGGTGTCAATTAAAAGTACAGGACTAGATGAGGGTGACTAAAGGGAAAGGGCTGGTCGTGATGCAACCTGCATTGTGCGTCTATGGGTGGTCGCCACTGCTGCAGAACCTCTGGGGATGGTGACTGGCAGCTGAGATGGCTTTGCTCCCCGCGAGTGGAGCAGTGGGTTCCCAGGGCAGTGGAGGGAAGGGGGGTTTAATTCATTCTTCAACTGGCCCTCTTCGCCATCTCAGCACACACATGGGTTGGGCGGCCGGTGGTCGCCGCAAAGAATAGTCTCTCACACTGGAGTGAACTCTGGACCCTCACTGGTTCTCTGGTGTTCCTCCCTTCCTCTTTTCATGTTCCTCACCCTCTTTCTGGTGTTTCTCGCTCTTTCTCTTGTGTTTGGCCTTGTTCACACATATCAGCTTTTTAGGGCTTCTCTGCGTTTTTTGCAGCTGTTAAAAAAACGAAGATGCGTTAGTGCATGGAGCAATTGAGTGTAGCTGCGTTTTTTAGCTTCACCTGCGTTTTTTTTCCCCATCCCAAAAAACGCTGCATGCAGCATTTTTTGGGTGCTGTAAAAAAACGAAGGGGTTGTTTCCAAAAACGCATGCGTTTTTTAACATGGGGCCCTATGGGAAACGCATGCGTTAACGCAGGGCACTTATAGGCGCCCTGCGTTAATGCTAGCGTTAACGCATATGCGTTTTTAATGAAAAAATGACTAAGTCCAAAAACGTTCAGGAGTGCAGGAGGCTCAAAAAGCACCCTATAAAAAACGGATTGGTGATGAAAATCACTTCCAAAAACGGACTTCTATGTGTGACCCCAGCCTTATGTCTTCTCCCCACACCCATCTTATGTCCTCTCCCCACACACATCTTATGTCTTCTCCCCACACACGTCTTATGTCTTCTCCCCACACACGTCTTATGTCCTCTCCCCACACACATCTTATGTCTTGTCCCCACACACGTCTTATGTCCTCTCCCCACACATGTATTATGTCTTCTCCCCACACATGTCTTATGTCTTCTCCCCACACATGTCTTATGTCTTCTCCCCACACATGTCTTATGTCTTCTCCCCACACACGTCTTATGTCTTCTCCCCACACACGTCTTATGTCTTCTCCCCACACCTGTCTTATGTCTTCTCCCCACACATGTCTTATGTCTTCTCCCCACACCCGTCTTATGTCTTCTCCCCACACATGTCTTATGTCTTCTCCCCACACACGTCTTATGTCTTCTCCCCATACACGTCTTATGTCTTCTCCCCACACACGTCTTATGTCTTCTCCCCACACCCGTCTTATGTCTTCTCCCCACACGTCTTATGTCTTCTCTCCTCACACATCTTATGTCTTCTCCCCACACATTTCTTATGTCTTCTCCCCACACCCGTCTTATGTCTTCTCCCCACACACGTCTTATGTCTTCTCCCCATACACATCTTATGTCTTCTCCCCACACACATCTTATGTCTTCTCCCCACACACGTCTAATGTCTTCTCCCCACACATGTCTTATGTCTTCTCCCCACACACATCTTATGACTTCTCCCCACACGCGTCTTATGTCTTCTCCCCACACCCGTCTTATGTCTTCTCCGCACACACGCGTCTTATGTCTTCTCCCCACACCTGTCTTATGTCTTCTCTCCTCACACATCTTATGTCTTCTCCCCACACATTTCTTATGTCTTCTCCCCACACCCGTCTTATGTCTTCTCCCACACACCCGTCTTATGTCTTCTCCCCACACGTCTTATGTCTTCTCTCCTCACACATCTTATGTCTTCTCCCCACACATTTCTTATGTCTTCTCCCCACACACGTCTTATGTCTTCTCCTCACACACATCTTATGTCTTCTCCCCACACACGTCTTATGACTTCTCCCCACACGCGTCTTATGTCTTCTCCCCACACACGTCTTATGTCTTCTCCCCACACCCGTCTTATGTCTTCTCCGCACACACGCGTCTTATGTCTTCTCCCCACACATGTCTTATGTCTTCTCCCCACACATGTCTTATGTCTTCTCCCCACACACGTCTTATGTCTTCTCCCCACACACGTCTTATGTCTTCTCCCCACACATGTCTTATGTCTTCTCCCCACACACATCTTATGTCTTCTCCCCACACCTGTCTTATGTCTTCTCTCCTCACGCGTCTTATGTCTTCTCCCCACACACATCTTATGTCTTCTCCCCACACCTGTCTTATGTCTTCTCTCCTCACACATCTTATGTCTTCTCCCCACATACATCTTATGTCTTCTCCCCACACACGTCTTATGTTTTCTCCCCACACCCGTCTTATGTCTTCTCCCCACACCTGTCTTATGTCTTCTCCCCACACCTGTCTTATGTCTTCTCCCCACACACGTCTTATGTCTTCTCCCCACACCCGTCTTATGTCTTCTCCCCACACACGTCTTATGTCTTCTCCCCACACATGTCTTGTGTCTTCTCCCCACAACACGTCTTATGTTTTCTCCCCACACACGTCTTATGTCTTCTCCCCACACATGTCTTGTGTCTTCTCCCCACACACGTCTTATGTCTTCTCCCCACACATGTCTTGTGTCTTCTCCCCACACACGTCTTATGTCTTCTCCCCACACCCGTCTTATGTCTTCTCCCCACACACGTCTTATGTCTTCTCCCCACACCTGTCTTATGTCTTCTCCCCTCACACGTCTTATGTCTTCTCCCCTCACACGTCTTATGTCTTCTCCCTACACACGTCTTATGTATTCTCCCCACACACGTCTTATGTCTTCTCCCCACACATGTCTTATGTCTTCTCCCCTCACCTGTCTTATGTCTTCTCCCCTCACACGTCTTATGTCTTCTCCCTACACACGTCTTATGTCTTCTCCCCACACATGTCTTATGTCTTCTCCCCACACCTGTCTTATGTCTTCTCCCCACACCTGTCTTCTGTCTTCTCTCCATATACATGTCTCATATCCCATGTCTTATGTCCTCTCCCAACACACATCTTATGTCTTCTCCACTCACCCGTCTTATGTCTTCTCCCCACACATGTCTTATGTCTTCTCCCCTCACCCGTCTTATGTCTTCTCCCCACACACGTCTTATGTCTTCTCCCCACACACGTCTTATGTCTACTCTCCTCACACGTCTTATGTCTTCTCCCCACACACGTCTTATGTCTTCTCTCCTCACACGTCTTATGTCTTCTCCCCTCACCTGTCTTATGTCTTCTCCCCTTACACGTCTTATGTCTTCTCCCTACACACGTCTTATGTCTTCTCCCCACACCTGTCTTATGTCTTCTCCCCACACACGTCTTATGTCTTCTCCCCACACCCGTCTTATGTCTTCTCCCCACACCCATCTTATGTCTTCTCCCCACACATGTCTTCTGTCTTCTCCCCACTTCTGTCTTCTCTCCATAAACACGTCTCATGTCTAATATCTTATGTCGTCTCCCCACACACGTCTTATGTCTTCTCCCCACACACATCTTATGTCTTCTCCCCTCACCCGTCTTATGTCTTCTCTCCCCATACAAGACTTCTGTCTTCTCCCCACACACGTCTTATGTCTTCTCCCCACACACGTCTTATGTCTTCTCCCCACACCTGTCTTATGTCTTCTCCCCACACACATCTTATGTCTTCTCCCCACACACGCGTCTTATGTCTTCTGTCTTCTCCCCACACAAATGTCTTCTGTCTTCTCCCCACACAAATGTCTTCTGTCTTCTCTCCATACACACGTCTCATGTCTAATGTCTTATGTTCCCTGTGACTGACAGCTGGTACCGGACCTGATCCTGCTCATTTTCTGGAGCGTTAACCCTTTGCTGTATATTTGATCTGGCTCAGGGTTAAATCCCAGGACCGAGAGACATAACGTACGACTCGTTATTGGATTACACATAAATGGATGTTCTCAGACTTCTTATATACAGATATTATTGATTGACTCCGGCTCCCAGTTTAGTATTTTCTTTTATATTTTTTACTTTTCTTCTTCTTCTTTCCCGATCACGTCTTCCCGCTCGGCCGGTCACTAGTTGGACGTCCACGATGCGGCTCTGCGGGAAGTGCAGGTTTAATGATATTAGTGATTATTTTTCTTTTCCTCACCTCTTGGGGTAGAAATAAACTCGGAGCCGTTCTTGGAGTGTAATGAAAGCTCGCCCTGTTCCTTTCCAAACATCTGTGGTTACCAGGCCTTTAATGTTTACAACCTAGAGGGAGATGCTACTAATTGGATTTTAGTTCTGGTGTCGGTTTCAGCATCTGATGCCGCTCGTTGTGCTCCGTCTATCTGCTCTGTGATCATAGGGATCCATCATTGCGCTCAACTCTCCGGAGATCAGACACTAAACAAAGTACGAAGGCGCCCTAACAAATGAGAAGCGAAGGGAAACCTCTGTACTAAGAGTTAAGATGAGGAAGGGAAGAGACGAGTCAATCAAGGCACCAATTATCTGCTTATCAAAGCCCCGCAGAGGCTCGTCATCAATATTCTAGCTGATATTGCCTATATGTGGACCGATATTACCAAAAAAGTATAAATGACTCACAACGTGAAGGGACACCTCTGTGCTAAGAGTTAAGACAAGGAGGAAGGGAAGAGGCGAGTCAATCAAGGCACCAATTGTCTGCTAAACAAAGCCCCGCAGAGGCTCGTCATCAATTTTCTAGCTGATATTGCCTATGTGTGGACCGATATTACCAAAAAACTATAAATGACTCACAACGTGAAGGGACACCTCTGTACTAAGAGTTGAGACAAGGAGGAAGAGAAGAGACGAGTCAATCAAGGCACCAATTGTCTGCTAACCAAAGCCCCGCAGAGGCTCTTCATCAATATTCTAGCTGATATTGCCAATATGTGGACCGACATTACCAAAAAATTATAAATGACCCACAACGTGAAGGGACACCTCTGTACTAAGAGTTGAGACAAGGAGGAAGAGAAGAGACGAGTCAATCAAGGCACCAATTGTCTGCTAACCAAATCCCATGGCGAACGAGAGACCCCCGCAGAGGTTCGTTATCAATATCCTGGACATATATTACCAACAATCATTAATGACTCGAAATGTGAAGGGAAACCTCTGTACTAAGAGTTAAGATAAGGAGGAAGAGAAGAGACGAGATAATCAAGGCACCAATTATCTGATAAACAAAGCCCCGCAGAGGCTCTTCATCAATATTCTAGCTGATATTGCTTATGTGTGGATAGATATTACCAAAAAATTATAAATGACTCAAAACGCGAAGGGAAACCTCTGTACTAAGAGTTAAGATAAGGAGGAAGAGAAGAGACGACATAATCAAGGCACCAATTATCTGCTAATGAAAGCCCCGCAGAGGCTCGTCATCAATATTCTAGCTGATATTGCCTATATGTGGACAGATATTACCAAAAAATTATAAATGACTCACAACGCGAAGGGAAACCTCTGTACTAAGAGTTGAGACAAGGAGGAAGAGAAGAGACGAGTCAATCAAGGCACCAATTGTCTGCTAACCAAAGCCCCGCAGAGGCTCTTCATCAATATTCTAGCTGATATTGCCAATATGTGGACTGACATTACCAAAAAATTATAAATGACTCACAACGTGAAGGGACACCTCTGTGCTAAGAGTTAAGATAAGGAGGAAGGGAAGAGACGAGATAATCAAGGCACCAATTGTCTGCTAACCAAATCCCATGGTGAACGAGAGACCCCCGCAGAGGTTCGTTATCAATATCCTGGACATATATTACCAACAATCATTAATGACTTGAAATGTGAAGGGAAACCTCTGTACTAAGAGTTAAGATAAGGAGGAAGAGAAGAGACGAGATAATCAAGGCACCAATTATCTGATAATCAAAGCCCCGCAGAGGCTCGTCATCAATATTCTAGCTGATATTGCCTATATGTGGACCGATATTACCAAAAAAAGTATAAATGACTCACAACGTGAAGGGACACCTCTGTACTAAGAGTTAAGATGAGGAAGGGAAGAGGCGAGTCAATCAAGGCACCAATTATCTGCTAATCAAAGCCCCGCAGAGGCTCGTCATCAATATTCTAGCTGATATTGCCTATATGTGGACCGACATTACCAAAAAATTATAAATGACCCACAACGTGAAGGGAAACCTCTGTGCTAAGATTTAAGATGAGGAAGGGAAGAGACGAGTCAATCAAGGCACCAATTGTCTGGTAACCAAATCCCATGGTGAACGAGAGACCCCCGCAGAGGTTCGTTATCAATATCCTGCACATATATTACCAACAATTATTAATGACTCGAAATGTGAAAGGAAACCTCTGTACTAAGAGTTAAGATAAGGAGGAAGAGAAGAGACGAGATAATCAAGGCACCAATTATCTGATAAACAAAGCCCCGCAGAGGCTCGTCATCAATATTCTAGCTGATATTGCCTATAAGTGGACAGATATTACCAAAATATTATAAATGACCCACAACGTGAAGGGAAACCTCTGTGCTAAGAGTTAAGACACAGAGGAAGAGAAGAGACGAGATAATCAAGGCACCAATTATCTGCTAAACAAAGCCCCGCAGAGGCTCGTCATCAATATTCTAGCTGATATTGCCTATATGTGGACCGATATTACCAAAAAATATGAATGACTCACAACGTGAAGGGAAACCTCTGTGCTAAGAGTTAAGACACGGAGGAAGGGAAGAGACGACATAATCAAGATACCAATTGTCTGCTAAACAAAGCCCCGCAGAGGCTCGTCATCAATATTCTAGCTGATATTGCCAATATGTGGACCGACATTACCAAAAAATTATAAATGACTCACAACATGAAGGGAAACCTCTGTGCTAAGAGTTGAGACAAGGAGGAAGGGAAGAGACGAGTCAATCAAGACACAAATTGTCTGCAAATCAAAGCCCCGCAGAGGCTCTTCATCAATATTCTAGCTGATATTGCCTATATGTGGACCGATATTACCAAAAAAGTATAAATGACCCACAACGTGAAGGGAAACCTCTGTGCTAAGAGTTAAGACAAGGAGGAAGGGAAGAGACGAGTCAATCAAGGCATAAATTGTCTGCTAAACAAAGCCCCGCAGAAGCTCTTCATCAATATTCTAGCTGATATTGCCTATATGTGGACCGATATTACCAAAAATGTATAAATGACTCACAACGTGAAGGGAAACCTATGCACTAAGGGTTAAGACAAGGAGGAAGGGAAGAGACGAGATAATCCAGGCACCAATTATCTGCTAAACAAAGCCCCGCAGAGGCTCTTCATCAATATTCTAGCTGATATTGCCTATGTGTGGATATGTATTACCAAAAAATTATAAATGACTCACAATGTGAAGGGAAACCTCTGTTCTAAGAGTTAAGATAAGGAGGAAGAGACGAGTCAATCAAGGCACAAATTGTCTGCTAAACAAAGCCCCGCAGAGGCTTTTCATCAATATTCTAGCTGATATTGCCTATATGTGGACAGATATTACCAAAAAAGTATAAATGACCCACAACGTGAAGGGAGACCTCTGTGCTAAGAGTTAAGATGAGGAAGGGAAAAGACGAGTCAATCAAGGCACCAATTATCTACTAAACAAAGCCCCGCAGAGGCTCGTCATCAATATTCTAGCTGATATTGCCTATATGTGGACAGATATTACCAAAAAAGTATAAATGACTCACAACGTGAAGGGAAACCTCTGTGCTAAGAGTTAAGACAAGGAAGAAGAGAAGAGACGACATAATCAAGGCACCAATTATCTGCTAACCAAATCCCATGGTGAACGAGAGACCCCTGCAGAGGTTCGTTATCAATATCCTGGACATATATTACCAACAATCATTAATGATTCGAAACGTGAAGGGAAACCTCTGTACTAAGGGTTAAGACAAGGAGGAAGAGAAGAGACGAGTCAATCAAGGCACCAATTATCTGCTAAACAAATCCCCGCAGAAGCTCGTCATCAATATTCTAGCTGATATTGCCTATATGTGGACAGATATTACCAAAAAATTATAAATGACCCACAACGTGAAGGTGAACCTCTGTACTAAGAGTTAAGATAAGGAGGAAGGGAAGAGACGAGTCAATCAAGGCACCAATTGTCTGCTAACCAAATCCCATGGTGACTAAGAGACCCCCGCAGAGGTTTGTTATCAATATCCTGGACATATATTACCAACAATCATTAATGACTCAAAACGTGAAGGGAAACCTCTGTACTAAGAGTTGAAACAAGGAAGAAGGGAAGAGACGAGTCAATCAAGGTACCAAATATCTGCTAAACAAAGCCCATGGTGAACGGGTGACCCCCACAGAAGCTCGTCGTCAGTATCCTGCCTAATATTGCCTGTATGTGGATAGATATTACCAAAAATTATTAATGACTCAAAAAGCTGTGATAGACTTACAAAAATAATGCATTGTGGGAGAGGAACTGCAGATATCTGTAATATATTGAGAATGAAAGCCTGCAAGGGTAGGGCCATTTTCCCTCTGTACCAATCTTTCACTGTTAATTTGTTCATTGTAGTTTTCACTTATTTTGTATCTAGCCCTTTCTCATGTACAGTACCATGGAATCAATGATGCTCTATAAATAAATAATTAATGATAATATTAACTGGGATCTTCGATTGTAATACCTGGTCTGACCATTGGGAGTGCTGTTCAGAGGTAGCATGTCCAAGAACCATCAGAACACTTAGGAGACATCTCCACCTTGTGGAAGATTTATGCTGTGCACCTGTGAGTCAATGATGCTTCTTCCTGGAGGATGGCCCTGGATATGAGTGATGTGTAGCACCCCAATGATATACGATGCTGGGGGAGAGAATTGGTGATTAGCCCTGGGTAAGGGCAGCGCTCCAATAACCCAGTGCAGTCAATAGATAGCCGTCTGGTCGCTGACACTCTACTGGCCCTAGAACTGTAGTTTCTCCCGATGAAGAAGCTTGAAGGGATAAAACCAGACATTTAAACTAGTTTTTACTATTTGCTTTCCTGGATTAATTGGATCTTCAGCAGATCAGACTACAACTCTCATCTCTCTTGGCCCCAGAACTCGGACACAAGTTGCTTTTCATAGTTTATTCTCTAAGTGACTCGTTACGTGTAGTAATGGAGGAAGGAGTTGAGTTGATGCTCAAGTTGGTCTTTTGGCTGATGATACAATTTGATTCTAGAATTGTTAGAAATGTAAAAAAGTGCAAAATAAAGAAATGGTCGAGAAGTATAAAATTTCAGAGTATAAAGAAAAAACAAGGTCCAAATGCCCCGTTACACGGCACGACGTTGAAACGACGCCTGCAACGATCTCGGGGGCGCGCGGTCGTTTTTGACATCATTTCAACATCGCTGGTGAGATGTGACACGTGTAGATATCGTGGACGACGCACCAATGATGTTGTGAGCAGGTATCGTTCGCAAACCCCACAAACGATCCCTGCTCATTGGTGTGAATGGGCGAAGTCTTCCACGACATTGTTATCGCGGTGTCACACACAACGATGCAGCAGGTTGCTGGAGTTGAGATCTTCAGGTTTTCCAACATGTTGGTAAAACTGTCAACTCCGATCCAACGATTTATCGTTACAACTTTGCAGAGTCACACGCAACGAGGTTGCAACGACGTCGCTGGTACACCTCCAAACCCGTGACATATCAGCGATGTCGTTAACAATGTTGTGCAGTGTAACTGGGCCTTAAGAACCGCATGGGTCATGTCAAGGGGCAAAGGCCATAAGGTACCGGGAGCTGGATCTAGATCAAGATCACCAATGCAAAGGCGATGGATGTCTTCTACAATGATCTAGATCATCAATGCAAAGGCAATGGATGTGTTCTACAACAGAGGTCCCCAACTCCAGGCCTCAAGGCCCGCCAACAGTGCAGGTTTTCAGGATTTCCTTAGTATTGCACAGGGCTTGGAATCATTGCCTGTGCAGATGATCACATTAGCACCTGTGCAATACTAAGGAAATCCTGAAAACCTGCACTGTTGGCGGGCATTGAGGCCTGGAGTTGGGGACCTCTGCCCTACAATGATCTAGATCCTCAATGCAAAGGCGATGGATGTGTTCTACAATGATCTAGATCAAGGGTCTCAAACTCAGCTGGGTTGGTGGCCGCACATAGAAAAAACATTTATAGCGGGGGCCACATCTCTTGTAGGACTAAGTGATATTTTTAGTAATACCAGAATTTTTTGCTCAATGTAGTAAAGTACAAATTCTGATCCCCTTCTTGTAGTAATGTCTCCATCCTGTAATAATGTCCTTTTCTACTGATGTCCCCCTCCTGATCCCTTTTTGTAGTAATGTCCACCATCCTGATCCCTTTTTGTAGTAATGTCCACCATCCTGATCCCTTTTTCTAGTGATGTCCCCATCGATCATGGTCCCCTTTTGTAGTGATGTCCCCACACTGATCTCCTTTTCTAGTGATGTTCCCCATCCCATTCCCCTTTAGTAGTGATATCCCCCATCTTGATCCCTTTTAGTGATGATGTCCCCATCCCGATCCCCTTTTATAGTGATGTTCCCCATCCTGATCTACTTTTATAGTAATGCCCCACATCCTGTTTTACCTTCTTATTACACACTCAAATACACACTCACACACAAACACACACACAACCCCCCCCACACACACACACATACTCTCACACACACTCACACATCCTCATACACACTCTCACACTCATATACACACTGAAACTCGCACAACTTTCTTATACACACATCCTCACTCACACACTCACCCTCACACACACTTTTCTTACTTTAATGATGCATTGCTCCAGTGCAGGGGGCCGCCGCGGTCCCCGCTGTGCTGACTTCCGGCCTCCGCTGTGCTATGACTTCCTCCAGCCGCCGCTCAGACAAGCGCTGTTGCTCATCAAGATCAATGCAATCTGCCAGCCTCTCATTGGCTGGCAGCTTGCATTGATCTTGCTGAGTGGCAGAGCTTGTTAGTGCTGTGGACAGAAGACATCACACAGCAGGGACTGCAGCAGCCCCCTGCAGTGGGGCGATGCATCATTAAGTTGTTCAAGGTGCTGCGGGCCGCATAGTGAAGCCCCAGGGGCCGCATGCGGCCCTTGGGCCGCGAGTTTGAGACCCTGATCTAGATCATCAATGCAAAGGCAATGGATGTGTTCTACAATGATCTAGATCATCAATGCAAAGGCGATGGATGTGTTCTACAATGATCTAGATCATCAATGTGAAGGCGATGGATGTGTTCTACAATGATCTAGATCATCAATGTGAAGGCGATGGATGTGTTCTACAATGATCTAGATCATCAATGCAAAGGCGATGGATGTGTTCTCTGAGGATCTAGATCATCAATGCAAAGGCGATGGATGTGTTCTACAATGATCTAGATCATCAATGCAAAGGCGATGGATGTGTTCTACAATGATCTAGATCATCATGGCGCTGGATGTGTTCTACAATGATCTAGATCATCAATGCAAAGGCAATGGATGTGTTCTACAATGATCTAGATCATCAATGCAAAGGCAATGGATGTGTTCTACAATGATCTAGATCATCAATGCAAAGGCAATGGATGTGTTCTACAATGATCTAGATCATCAATGCAAAGGCAATGGATGTGTTCTACAACAGAGGTCCCCAACTCCAGGCCTCAAGGCCCACCAACAGTGCAGGTTTTCAAGATTTCCTTAGTATTGCACAGGGCTTGGAATCATTGCCTGTGCAGATGATCACATTAGCACCTGTGCAATACTAAGGAAATCCTGAAAACCTGCACTGTTGGCGGGCCTTGAGGCCTGGAGTTGGGGACCTCTGCTCTACAATGATCTAGATCATCAATGCAAAGGCGATGGATGTGTTCTCTGAGGATCTAGATTATCAATACAAAGGCAATGGATGTGTTCTACAATGATCTAGATCATCAATGCAAAGGCGATGGATGTGTTCTACAATGATCTAGATCATCAATGCAAAGGCGATGGATGTGTTCTCTGAGGATCTAGATCATCAATGTGAAGGTGATGGATGTGTTCTACAATGATCTAGATCATCAATGCAAAGGCGATGGATGTGTTCTACAATGATCTAGATCATCATGGCGCTGGATGTGTTCTACAATGATCTAGATAATCAATGCAAAGGCAATGGATGTGTTCTCAGAGATTGTAGATCATCAATGTGAAGGCGATGGATGTGTTCTACAATGATCTAGATCATCAATGCAAAGGCGATGGATGCGTTCTACAATGATCTAGATCATCAATGCAAAGGCGATGGATGTGTTCTCTGAGGATCTAGATCATCAATGCAAAGGCGATGGATGTGTTCTACAATGATCTAGATCATCAATGCAAAGGCGATGGATGTGTTCTACAATGATCTTGATCATCAATGCAAAGGCGATGGATGTGTTCTACAATGATCTAGATCATCATGGCGCTGGATGTGTTCTACAATGATCTAGATAATCAATGCAAAGGCAATGGATGTGTTCTCAGAGATTGTAGATCATCAATGTGAAGGCGATGGATGTGTTCTACAATGATCTAGATCAGTGTTTCTCAACTCCAGTCCTCGGGACCCACCAACAGATCATGTTTTCAGGATTTCCTTAGTATTGCACACATTCCCAGTGCAGGTAAAATTCAGATAACATGGCCTGTTGGTGGGTCCTGAGGACTGGAGTTGAGAAACACTGATCTAGATCATCAATGCAAAGGCAATGGATGTGTTCTACAATGATATAGATCATCAATGCAAAGGTGATGGATGTGTTCTACAATGATCTAGATCATCAATGTGAAGATGATGACTGTGTTCTCCGTGGATCTAGATCATCAATGTGAAGGAGATGGATGTGTTCTGCAAGGATGTAGTTCATAAATGAGAAGGCAATGGATGTGTTCTCCAAGGATCTACAAAATCGATATGAAAGTAATGGATGCGTTCTATGAGGATCTACATCATCAATGTGAAGGCGATGGATGTGTTCTCCGTGGATCTAGATCTAGATCATCAATGTGAAGGTGATGGATGTGTTCTCCGAGGATCTAGATCATCAATGTGAAGGCTATGGACGTGTTCTACAATGATCTAGATCATCAATGTGAAGGCGATGGATGTGTTCTCCGTGGATCTAGATCATCAATGTAAAGGCGATGGATGTGTTCTCCAAGGATCTAGATCATCAATGTGAAGGCTATGGACGTGTTCTACAATGATCTAGATCATCAATGTGAAGGAGATGGATGTGTTCTCCGTGGATCTAGATCATCAATGTGAAGGCGATAGATTTGTTCTCCGAGGATCCAGAACTTTCACTTTTAGCTTCATCCCTCTTCCCACTTGACCTATACATGTCCTTTTACTACCTAGGTAGAGTGTAAAGGACTTTTCATCTTTTCACACTGAGCAATTAATAAAAAATCACTTTTGTGACAATAGAAAAAGTTTAGTGTTTTCCGTCTACAATAAAATGGGTTTAGGGATCATTCAGGACCTCCAGAAGGTACCAACGAAGCAGAGGAATACTCGGGTCAGGGTGAGGAGAACCGGACCTGTCCACTCAGTATCAAGGGAGATTATAGAAACTGGACTGTTCAGAGGTGAAATCCTCAATGTTAGATCTTTGTTTATCGCTTCATTAGCATTAAATAACAATGTCTCAAAAATTAGACGTCACCTGGGTGCAGTGAATCATGAGATGTTCCGGACCCCTCCAGATAGGATGACCTAGAACGTGGCAGAAAACAGAACCCCAAATTCTTCAGATTTCTTAATTTTCCCCCTATTTTCCCCAGGACATTGCTAAATCTGCTGTTATGGGATTTATTTTTCAAACCTAAAATCAGGCGCCGTCCTGGCGGCCGCGACCGAGACGACCCGGGATACTTTCATATTTTATTTTAGTGAACTTTTCCAAAGTCAACCATGACATGAAATGATAACATTCTCCGACTCGGATGACACGGAGCAGAGAGAGCGGCTTGTGCGCCGTGCAAATAAAACACCAGATTGCAGGATTTATGGGCCGTCTGTGGCCCCGGGGGGGTCCGGGCAGCTCTGGGACATCTTTAATGGTAGATTTAGAATGGGCTGATGCCATTGACTCTCTGGGACCCAAACCGATGTTCTGGGTATAAACCCCATCCCAGAAAGGTGGGTTAGGATAACAGTAATCATGGTATGATCCAGGATGTGGCCAAGATGTTATTCTACGATTTACGGACGGTCAATGTCCAGCTGAATCCCCCCACTGACAACTTTGTAGATTACCGTAGTTAATCTGGAACCCTGGGACCCAATGCAAAATCTGTTCCTGTACCTTCTCACGTGGCAAGGGAACATTTGGGCCCCTGTGCGTCTGCACCAATGATATGTCCGCCCCTGATCCTCTGGGTAGAGATATAAAGGTGTCAACTCTCCAGTTCTGTGTGAGTGCTGGAGGTCCTCCTAACAGGGCCTGGGTATGATCGGACACCCCCTGTACAGTAATCCCTGTAAATCTAGAGATTAACCTGAAACCTCCCAATATTTGAACCATATTACAATATTCTATCATTTCTACAGACAGTGAAAACAGGGAAAATCAGATATATTGGGAACATTGAAAATGTCGTGAACATCAGGAACACTGGTAAATTGGGAACATCAGGAACATGGGGAACAACTGGATCATCAAGAACACTAGAAACATCGGAAACATCAAGAAGAATGGAAACATCGGGCTTCAGCAACATTAAAAATGCTGGAAACATCAGGAACATCAAGAACACTAGAAGTATCTAGGACATAAGAAACACTGGAAACATTGGAAACATCAGGAAAACTGGAAACATCGGGAACATCTGGAACAGTGGAATCATCACAAACACTGGAAACATCGGGAACATGAGATACATCGAGAACATCAAACACACTGTAAAGATTGGAAACATCAAGAACAGTGGAATCATCAGGAACACTGGAAACATCAGGAACATCAAGAACACTGGAAACATCTAGAACATTAGAAACACTGGAAACATCAGGAACATCAAGAACACTGGAAACATCTAGAACATTAGAAACACTGGAAACATCAGGAACCTCAAGAACACTGGAAACATCTAGAACATTAGAAACACTGGAAACATCAGGAACCTCAAGAACATTGGAAACATCTAGAACATTAGAAACACTGGAAACATCAGGAACATCAAGAACACTGGAAACATCTAGAACATTAGAAACACTGGAAACATCAGGAATCTCAAGAACATTGGAAACATCTAGAACATTAGAAACACTGGAAACATCAGGAACCTCAAGAACATTGGAAACATCAAGAACACTGGAAACATCAGGAACATCAAGAACACTGGAAACATCAGGAACCTCAAGAACACTGGAAACATCTAGAACATTAGAAACACTGGAAACATCAGGAACCTCAAGACACTGGAAACATCTAGAACATTAGAAACACTGGAAACATCAGGAACCTCAAGAACACTGGAAACATCTAGAACATTAGAAACACTGGAAACATCAGGAACCTCAAGAACACTGGAAACATCTAGAACATTAGAAACACTGGAAACATCAGGAACCTCAAGAACACTGGAAACATCAGAAACCTCAAAAACACTGGAAACATCAGGAACCTCAAGAACACTGGAAACATCTGGAACCTCAAGAACACTGGAAACATCTAGAACATTAGAAACACTGGAAACATCAGGAACCTCAAGAACACTGGAAACATCTAGAACATTAGAAACACTGGAAACATCAGGAACCTCAAGAACACTGGAAACATCTAGAACATTAGAAACACTGGAAACATCAGGAACCTCAAGAACACTGGAAACATCTGGAACCTCAAGAACACTGGAAACATCTAGAACATTAGAAACACTGGAAACATCAGGAACCTCAAGAACACTGGAAACATCTAGAACATTAGAAACACTGGAAACATCAGGAATCTCAAGAACACTGGAAACATCTAGAACATTAGAAACACTGGAAACATCAGGAACCTCAAGAACACTGGAAACATCTGGAACCTCAAGAACACTGGAAACATCTAGAACATTAGAAACACTGGAAACATCAGGAACCTCAAGAACACTGGAAACATCTAGAACATTAGAAACACTGGAAACATCAGGAACCTCAAGAACACTGGAAACATATAGAACATTAGAAACACTGGAAACCTCAGGAACCTCAAGAACACTGGAAACATCTAGAACATTAGAAACACTGGAAACATCAGGAACCTCAAGAACACTGGAAACATCAGGAATCTCAAGAACACTGGAAACATCTAGAACATTAGAAACACTGGAAACATCAGGAACCTCAAGAACACTGGAAACATCAGGAATCTCAAGAACACTGGAAACATCAGGAATCTCAAGAACACTGGAAACATCTAGAACATTAGAAACACTGGAAACATCAGGA
This sequence comes from Allobates femoralis, assembly GCA_033576535.1. Taxonomy (NCBI): domain Eukaryota; kingdom Metazoa; phylum Chordata; class Amphibia; order Anura; family Aromobatidae; genus Allobates; species Allobates femoralis. The sequence goes on from JARQOC010000005.1 coordinate 574,091,399, forward strand.
ACCTCAAGAACACTGGAAACATCAGGAACCTCAAGAACACTGGAAACATCTAGAACATTAGAAACACTGGAAACATCAGGAACCTCAAGAACACTGGAAACATCTGGAACCTCAAGAACACTGGAAACATCTAGAACATTAGAAACACTGGAAACATCAGGAACCTCAAGAACACTGGAAACATATAGAACATTAGAAACACTGGAAACCTCAGGAACCTCAAGAACACTGGAAACATCTAGAACATTAGAAACACTGGAAACATCAGGAACCTCAAGAACACTGGAAACATCAGGAATCTCAAGAACACTGGAAACATCTAGAACATTAGAAACACTGGAAACATCAGGAACCTCAAGAACACTGGAAACATCAGGAATCTCAAGAACACTGGAAACATCAGGAATCTCAAGAACACTGGAAACATCTAGAACATTAGAAACACTGGAAACATCAGGAACCTCAAGAACACTGGAAACATCAGGAATCTCAAGAACACTGGAAACATCAGGAATCTCAAGAACACTGGAAACATCTAGAACATTAGAAACACTGGAAACATCAGGAACCTCAAGACACTGGAAACATCAGGAACCTCAAGAAACTGGAACATCTAGAACATTAGAACACTGGAAACATCAGGAACCTCAAGAACACTGGAAACATCTGAACTCAAGAACACTGGAAACATCTAGAACATTAGAAACACTGGAAACATCAGGAACCTCAAGAACACTGGAAACATATAGAACATTAGAAACACTGGAAACTCAGGAACCTCAAGAACACTGGAAACATCTAGAACATTAGAAACATGGAAACATCAGGAACCTCAAGAACACTGGAAACATCAGGAATCTCAAGAACACTGGAACATCTAGAACATTAGAACACTGGAAACATCAGGAACCTCAGAACACTGGAAACATCAGGAATCTCAAGAACACTGGAAACATCAGAATCTCAAGAACACTGGAAACATCTAGAACATTAGAAACACTGGAAACATCAGGAACCTCAAGAACACTGGAAACATCTAGAACATTAGAAACACTGGAAACATCAGGAACCTCAAGAACACTGGAAACATCGGGAACCTCAAAAACACTGGAAACATCAGGAACCTCAAGAACACTGGAAACATCTAGAACATTAGAAACACTGGAAACATCAGGAACCTCAAGAACACTGGAAACATCTAGAACATTAGAAACACTGGAAACATCAGGAACCTCAAGAACACTGGAAACATCTAGAACATTAGAAACACTGGAAACATCAGGAACCTCAAGAACACTGGAAACATCAGAACATTAGAAACACTGGAACACAGGACCTCAAGAACACTGGAAACACAGAACCTCAAGAACACTGGAAACATCAGCCTCAAGAACACTGGAAACATCAGGAACCTCAAGAACACTGGAAACATCAGGAACCTCAAAAACACTGGAAACATCTAGAACATTAGAAACACTGGAAACATCAGGAACCTCAAGAACACTGGAAACATCAGGAACCTCAAGAACACTGGAAACATCAGGAACCTCAAGAACACTGGAAACATCAGGACCTCAAGAACACTGGAAACATCAGGAACCTCAAGAACACTGGAAACATCAGGAACCTCAAGAACACTGGAAACATCTAGAACATTAGAAACACTGGAAACATCAGGAACCTCAAGAACACTGGAAACATCTAGAACATTAGAAACACTGGAAACATCAGGAACATCAGGAAAATTTGAAACATTGGGAACATCTGGAACAGTGGAAATATCAGGAACATCAAGAACACTGGAAACATCTAGAACATTAGAAACACTGGAAACATCAGGAACCTCAAGAACATTGGAAACATCAAGAACACTGGAAACATCAGGAACATCAAGAACACTGGAAACATCAGGAACCTCAAGAACACTGGAAACATCTAGAACATTAGAAACACTGGAAACATCAGGAACCTCAAGAACACTGGAAACATCTAGAACATTAGAAACACTGGAAACATCAGGAACCTCAAGAACACTGGAAACATCTAGAACATTAGAAACACTGGAAACATCAGGAACCTCAAGAACACTGGAAACATCTAGAACATTAGAAACACTGGAAACATCAGGAACCTCAAGAACACTGGAAACATCTAGAACATTAGAAACACTGGAAACATCAGGAACATCAAGAACACTGGAAACATCTAGAACATTAGAAACACTGGAAACATCAGGAACCTCAAGAACACTGGAAACATCAGAAACCTCAAAAACACTGGAAACATCAGGAACCTCAAGAACACTGGAAACATCTGGAACCTCAAGAACACTGGAAACATCTAGAACATTAGAAACACTGGAAACATCAGGAACCTCAAGAACACTGGAAACATCTAGAACATTAGAAACACTGGAAACATCAGGAACCTCAAGAACACTGGAAACATCTAGAACATTAGAAACACTGGAAACATCAGGAACCTCAAGAACACTGGAAACATCTGGAACCTCAAGAACACTGGAAACATCTAGAACATTAGAAACACTGGAAACATCAGGAACCTCAAGAACACTGGAAACATCTAGAACATTAGAAACACTGGAAACATCAGGAACCTCAAGAACACTGGAAACATCTAGAACATTAGAAACACTGGAAACATCAGGAACCTCAAGAACACTGGAAACATCTGGAACCTCAAGAACACTGGAAACATCTAGAACATTAGAAACACTGGAAACATCAGGAACCTCAAGAACACTGGAAACATATAGAACATTAGAAACACTGGAAACCTCAGGAACCTCAAGAACACTGGAAACATCTAGAACATTAGAAACACTGGAAACATCAGGAACCTCAAGAACACTGGAAACATCAGGAATCTCAAGAACACTGGAAACATCTAGAACATTAGAAACACTGGAAACATCAGGAACCTCAAGAACACTGGAAACATCAGGAATCTCAAGAACACTGGAAACATCAGGAATCTCAAGAACACTGGAAACATCTAGAACATTAGAAACACTGGAAACATCAGGAACCTCAAGAACACTGGAAACATCTAGAACATTAGAAACACTGGAAACATCAGGAACCTCAAGAACACTGGAAACATCAGGAACCTCAAAAACACTGGAAACATCAGGAACCTCAAGAACACTGGAAACATCTAGAACATTAGAAACACTGGAAACATCAGGAACCTCAAGAACACTGGAAACATCTAGAACATTAGAAACACTGGAAACATCAGGAACCTCAAGAACACTGGAAACATCTAGAACATTAGAAACACTGGAAACATCAGGAACCTCAAGAACACTGGAAACATCTAGAACATTAGAAACACTGGAAACATCAGGAACCTCAAGAACACTGGAAACATCAGGAACCTCAAGAACACTGGAAACATCAGGAACCTCAAGAACACTGGAAACATCAGGAACCTCAAGAACACTGGAAACATCAGGAACCTCAAGAACACTGGAAACATCAGGAACCTCAAGAACACTGGAAACATCAGGAACCTCAAGAACACTGGAAACATCTAGAACATTAGAAACACTGGAAACATCAGGAACCTCAAGAACACTGGAAACATCTAGAACATTAGAAACACTGGAAACATCAGGAACCTCAAGAACACTGGAAACATCAGGAACCTCAAGAACACTGGAAACATCAGGAACCTCAAGAACACTGGAAACATCAGGAACCTCAAGAACATTGGAAACATCAGGAACATCAGATACATTGAGAACATCAGCACATCACAAACACAGATACATCAGAGATATCAAGAACATGGGGAACATTGGGAGCATCAGTTACATTGGAAACATTGTGATCATTGGGAACACGGAAACATCAGGAACATCAAGAACACTGGAAACATCAGGAACACCCCAGATACATCAGAAATATGGAGAACATGGGGAACATCGGAAGCATCAGTTACATTGGGAAGACTGTGATCACTGGGAACATGACAATATCAGGAAAATGGGAACATCAGGATCATCAGGTGCATTGAAAACATAGCAACAGGAGCAACAATGGGAACATGAGAACATCCGGAGCATTGGTAACATGGGAACACAGAGAACATGGGGAGAAATGGTAACATGGAGAACATCTGGAGCATTGGTTACATCAGGAGTATGGGAACCTTGCGATAATCAGGTACGATGGGAAAATAGAAACATTGAGATCATGGAGAACAAGGAGGACATTGGGAGTATCAGGAGTATTGGGAACATTATGAACTCCACCTCTACACTTATATATTAATAAATCCTGGAAATAGGTTTTGGGATTTTCTCACTTGTGGATTAAATCACTTTCTTCCATGACATGTTCTCCTGTATAATATATTCAGAATTTAAGGAGTAAAGAATTACAAAGGATAAGAAACACCGGATAGGAAAATGAATGACACAACAGCTCGATTGGGATTTTTAGTAACTTTAAGGTTTGTATCAACTTTATTCTTTGTTTCATAAATATTAATTCTTTCACAGCCAAAAGTTCATACTGTGGAGAATAATTGTGATGCCAGTCACTACTTACAGCTAGGGTGTTAGGGTGTGACACAGTCACCACAGGTAGTAGAAACAGCAAGGAAGTCAGGTAATCTGGGGTTAGGTTCCAAGAGAGCTTGTAGTATTCAGGGAGTAGACAGAGACATAGTTATGCAACAGTCCAAGGTCAGGTTTCCAGGAGAGCTTGTAATATTCAGGGGGTAGATAGATGTAGTCATGCAACGGTCTAAGGTCAGGTTTCCAGGAGAGCTTGTAATATTCAGGGAGTAGACAGAGACATAGTTATGCAACAGTCCAAGGTCAGGTTTCAAGAAGAAATTGATATTCAGGGTGTAGACAGCTGTAGTCATGCAATGGTGCAAGGTCAGGTTTCAGGAGAACTTATAATATTCAGGGAGTAGACAGAGACATAGTTATGCAACAGTCCAAGGTCAGGTTTCAAGGAGAGCTTTTAGTATTCAGAGAGCAATCAGACATAGTCATGCAACAATCCAAGATCAAGTTTCCAGGTGAGCTTGTAATATACAGGGGTAGACAGAGACATAACCATGCAATTGTCTTGGATCGGGTTTGCAGGAGACTTTGTAGTATTCAGGGAGCTGGCAGACATAGTCATGCAACGATCTAAGGTCAGATTTCCAGGAGAGCTTGTAGTATACAGGGAGTTGACAGAGAAGTAGCCATGCAATGGTCCTGGGTCTGGTTTTGAGGAGAGCACAAAGAAGATTCAGGGAGTAAACTGAGGTGTATTTAGGTCATGGTTCAGGGGTCAATATACCAAGAGATCACAAGTACAAGGAGCAGACAAAAGGGAAATCAATCAACAGTCTAGGGTAAGATAACAGAGATCAGAAAAAGACAGACACGACTGGCAGGATTCTGGGAGAGGCTGCTCAGTAAAGTAGCAGAGCCATCACTGGGAAGATGGAACACCTGAGCAACCCAGCCCCTCCCAGAACCAGAATGGAACCTGCACTGTCAATCAACATTTGATCGCTCAGATATTAAAATAATCTTTTGTATTTATTTTTTAACATTTCATGTAATTTTTAAGTTAATCATTTTTTTATTTATTTCCACTTGATTTATTTATCCTCATCTCTAAATCTTTTCCAAGTTTAAACTTTACAAAAATTGATTTTAATTTGTTCTTTTTTGTTACATTTTTTAAATTCAGAAACAAAACATTCATTTTTTCTATTTTTTCGGTGTAACTTGAATTCCTTCTGTTTTTCATTATACTTTTTTTTATGGCAGAACCCCCCTCCCCCCCGAGATGTCACTTTCTATTGAGAATGAAGTGTAGAACGTTCGATTTCCTCTTATTTTCGGGATCTGGTGAACGTCTCGGGTGACGGTGACGGCGTCGGGCGGGTAATGACAATGTACAGTAGAGGTCCGGGGTCATTACTGTAACATTATCACCTGTTCCCAGAGATCAAGAGAACAATCAGACGGAGGAATCGCCGGAAGTCTCCAATCCTCCGAAGCAATTTGATGAGAGATAATGGGAATAGCCGGGAGCGGTAACATGTCAGCGGCCGCGGGACGTCTGCTCAGGACGGACATCGTCTCCAGACGGCTCCAGTATTGGTGTTGACAAATCCCATCTCGTTAGCGTCTATCTGAAGATGAAGACCTTCTCGTGGGAATATGTTATTATACCGCAGGCTCCACGGAACACGGAATATTATCATTTATGGATCCCCGGAGAAGATGACTGCTAGGAAGCCTTAATGCACTGATCCAATTTCAGCACTGTGTGATGGTATAATATGGGCACCCTGTGGCGGCATTACATCAGTTTTTTATGAATGGAAGTGTAAACAATATATTTTGGGGTCAGTATGGCGGCATTAGGTTGGCGTTACACACTGGACTTTTGGCTATGCAAAGTAGTACTATATGGTCATATTTATGTTCTTGATCTTTGTTCTGCTGCTGTAATACTGTAATTTCCTCCGGGATCAATAAAGTTTATCTTATCTTATCTTATATACTAGCTGTAGAGCATAATGCACATATATAGTCGTAATGCCTATATATGGTCATAATGCCCATATATAGCCCATATATGGTGTGTATGTATGTGTCATAGCTCCACCCCTCCCAGTAGCCCTGCCTCTTCATAGCTCAGCCCCTACGCATAGCCCCGTCCCTTCATAGCTCTGCATAGCCCCAGGGGTGGGTCTATGTGGAGGGTGCATGTCTATGTTAAGGGGTGGAGTTATGTGGAGGGGCGGGGCTACCTCGAGGGGGCAGAGCTATGATACATACACATACATACATACACTGAGCTTTATATATTACATTATTTGATGTGGACACTATATGTCTGTATTAAATAGGTAGTGTAAGGGGAAATTATCTAAATGCTGTTGTCATGAGTGTGTCACTCTTGATGTTACGTTTGCGGGATCTGGGGTCAGAAGTACTCATTGTTTAATTGATCCCGGGTCCGCCGTGGAGCCCACTTGACTGTTATCTTGTGGATTTACTTTCTTTCTATGATGACCATTAATCATTTTCCTTCTGGATGAGATTTCTCTTAATCCTAGCTGCAGCTTCTTATTGTCTCTACCTTCTGCTATATTTACCTGCTTCTGACTACACTCCATGCCAGAAATAGATTTTTCATATTGGCCAAGTTGAAGGTGCTCATCTCTGAAAAGCTGAGTTGTTTGTTCCTGTTGCAGCACTGAAGGTATCCACTGGAGAAGATCTTGGAGTCCTTATATATTGATTTCCTTGCCTACGTTCTCTGTGTGTTGCCTTGCTCTCATGCCCTTCACTCTCTTGGGAGGGAGGACATCTATGTGAGTTGTATCTAGGAGTATAAGTGAGACTCAGGCATCTCCACCTTTATGGGCAGTCTTGGGGGTAGGGATAGCCTAGGGACCCCAAGCATGAAGGTCAGCTAAGGTTCCCTGATTCTACTGTTCCTTTAGAGTCTCAGTCTGACAGCGATGTATGGTGGCATTATTTGAGTTATGTATGGTGGTATTATTTGAGCGCTGTATGGTGGTATTATTTGGGTGATGTATGGTGGTATTATTTGAGTGATGTATGGCGGTATTATTTGAGTGATGTATGGTGGTATTATTTGGGCAATGCATGGTAGTATTATTTGAGTGATGTATGGTGGCATTATTTGAGTGATGTATGGTGGCATTATTTGAGTGACGTATGGTGGTATTATTTGAGTGACGTATGGCGGTATTATTTGAGTGATGTATGGCGGTATTATTTGAGTGATGTGGTGGTATTATTTGAGTGATGTATGGTGGTATTATTTGAGTGATGTGGTGGTATTATTTGAGTGATGTATGGTGGTATTATTTGAGTGATGTATGGTGGTATTATTTGAGTGATGTATGGCGGTATTATTTGGGCGATGTATGGTGGTATTATTTGAGTGATGTATGGTGGTATTATTTGGGCGATGTATGGTGGTATTATTTGAGTGATGTATGGTGGTATTATTTGAGTGATGTGGTGGTATTATTTGGGCGATGTATGGTGGTATTATTTGAGTGATGTATGGTGGTATTATTTGAGTGATGTATGGCGGTATTATTTGGGCGATGTATGGTGGTATTATTTGAGTGATGTATGGTGGTATTATTTGGGCGATGTATGGTGGTATTATTTGAGTGATGTATGGTGGTATTATTTGAGTGATGTGGTGGTATTATTTGGGCGATGTATGGTGGTATTATTTGAGTGATGTATGGTGGTATTATTTGAGTGATGTATGGCGGTATTATTTGGGCGATGTATGGTGGTATTATTTGAGTGATGTATGGTGGTATTATTTGGGCGATGTATGGTGGTATTATTTGAGTGATGTATGGTGGTATTATTTGAGTGATGTGGTGGTATTATTTGAGTGATGTATGGCGGTATTATTTGGGCGATGTATGGTGGTATTATTTGAGTGATGTATGGTGGTATTATTTGAGTGATGTGGTGGTATTATTTGAGTGATGTATGGTGGTATTATTTGGGCGATGTATGGTGGTATTATTTGAGTGATGTATGGTGGTATTATTTGAGTGATGTGGTGGTATTATTTGAGTGATGTATGGCGGGTATTATTTGAGTGATGTATGGTGGTATTATTTGGGTGATGTGGTGGTATTATTTGAGTGATGTATGGCGGTATTATTTGGGCGCTGTATGGTGGATTATTTTGAGTGATGTATGGTGGTATTATTTGAGTGATGTGGTGGTATTATTTGAGTGATGTGGTGGTATTATTTGGGCGATGTATGGTGGTATTATTTGAGTGATGTTATGGTGGTATTATTTGAGTGATGTATGGTGGTATTATTTGAGTGATGTGGTGGTATTATTTGAGTGATGTATGATGGTATTATTTGAGTGATGTGGTGGTATTATTTGAGTGATGTATGGTGGCATTATTTGAGTGATGTATGGTGGTATTATTTGGGCGATGTATGGTGGTATTATTTGAGTGATGTATGGCGGTATTATTTGAGCGATGTATGGTGGTATTATTTGGGTGATGTATGGTGGTATTATTTGAGTGATGTATGGCGGTATTATTTGAGTGATGTATGGTGGTATTATTTGAGTGATGTATGGCGGTATTATTTGGGTGATGTATGGTGGTATTATTTGAGAGATGTATGGTGGTATTATTTGAGTGATGTATGGTGGTATTATTTGGGTGATGTATGGTGGTATTATTTGAGTGATGTATGGTGGTATTATTTGAGTGATGTATGGCGGTATTATTTGGGTGATGTATGGTGGTATTATTTGAGAGATGTATGGTGGTATTATTTGAGTGATGTATGGTGGTATTATTTGGGTGATGTATGGTGGTATTATTTGAGTGATTATGGTGGCATTATTTGAGTGATGTATGGTGGTATTATTTGAGTGATGTATGGGTGGTATTATTTGAGTGATGTATGGCGGTATTATTTGAGTGATGTTGGTGGTATTATTTGAGTGATGTATGGCGGTATTATTTGAGTGATGTGGTGGTATTATTTGAGTGATGTATGGTGGTATTATTTGGGCGATGTATGGTGGTATTATTTGAGTGATGTATGGTGGTATTATTTGGGCGATGTATGGTGGTATTATATGAGTGATGTATGGTGGTATTATTTGAGAGATGTATGGTGGTATTATTTGAGTGATGTATGGTGGTATTATTTGAGTGATGTATGGCGGTATTATTTGAGTGATGTATGGTGGTATTATTTGAGTGATGTATGGTGGTATTATTTGGGCGATGTATGGTGGTATTATTTGAGTGACGTATGGTGGTATTATTTGGGCGATGTATGGTGGTATTATATGAGTGATGTATGGTGGTATTATTTGAGTGATGTATGGTGGTATTATTTGAGTGATGTATGGCGGTATTATTTGAGTGATGTGGTGGTATTATTTGAGTGATGTATGGTGGTATTATTTGAGTGATGTGGTGGTATTATTTGAGTGATGTGGTGGTATTATTTGAGTGATGTATTGGTGGTATTATTTGGGCGATGTATGGTGGTATTATTTGAGTGACGTAAGGTGGTATTATTTGGGCGATGTATGGTGGTATTATATGAGTGATGTATGGTGGTATTATTTGAGTGATGTATGGTGGTATTATTTGAGTGATGTATGGCGGTATTATTTGAGTGATGTGGTGGTATTATTTGAGTGATGTATGGTGGTATTATTTGAGTGATGTGGTGGTATTATTTGAGTGATGTGGTGGTATTATTTGAGTGATGTATGGTGGTATTATTTGGGTGATGTATGGTGGTATTATTTGAGTGATGTATGGTGGTATTATTTGAGTGATGTATGGAGTTCTCATTTAGGTACTATAATATTGCACTGTGCGGCCGTACTATTTAGTGCCTGTATTACTTTATTAATTGGGCACTATATGAAGGTGTTATCTCATCTCTGTATAGAGTACTTGGAAGTACTTAGAGTATTTGGGTACTATGTATCTGTGTTATTTTGGTCCAGTATGATGGTATTAACTGAAGTCAGTCTTATGGCAATTTTGTGGCTCTGTGTTCCTGTTTTGTAGGACACTGGTGGTATTATTTGGGCTGTGAAGATGATATTATTTGGGATCTTTATGACTGTTATTATCAGACTTCCTTTTGTGTCTCCTGATTCAGGATGTTTCGTCAGCTCCTCGGTCTATAATCTCCGGGACGTCGTCCTTTTCTCACATTTCTATGATGCCGACTTCAGGGTCATGGACGGATATTTAGAATAAGAACAAAGGCCAAAAACACCATGTGATAGGGATCTAGCCGCTCCTCGGGACGTCATTGAGTATTTGAAAGATCAAAAAACTTCAAAATCTGAGGATAAAAGAAGCAAAGACAGGGAGTCTCAGGTTGATACAATGTAGCAGCAGTGTTAATGATGGTCCGGATCAGACGCCGTTCACACACAGGGCTCAGTCCTCGATTCTGCTCAATCACTGTAGATCTCATCAATATATTGCGGATTTGGACGTACGAGGTCATAAAGGGAATGGATGGACCTGATGTGGACCAGGGGAGAGTAGGACGATACCAGGGATGTAACGTAGTGCATGCACCATTTTTTGGTGCTGTGTCAAAAACGCATGCGTTTTTTAACATGGGCCGTATGGGAATCGCATGCATTTTTGCATGGTACTAAATGGTACTAATGGTACCATGCATTTTTGATGTCAGCTCCTCACTTAAGTGCAAAAACGCATGCTAAAAACGCATGGCACTTTAGGCATGCGTTTTTGCTATTAAGGCATGCGTTTTTGCTATTAGGGCATGCATTTTTTGCATGGGGGCCTATGGGTGCGTTTTGACATGCGTTTTTAGAAACGCAGATCTCCAAAAACGCATGTAAAATCTGCAAGTGTGACCCTAGCCTTAATTGGAGGAAGGGTTTGGGAATTACAGATCTTTAATATATGGTTGCCTCTTTTTCAAAGGAACAAAAGAAATTTGGTTTTGTGGGCGATTCCCATCATCTTTAATCAGGTAAAAGGTCTGGAGCTGATTCCAGGTGTGCCATTTGCATTTGGAAGCTGTTTATTTGAACCCACAACATGCGGTCAAATGAGCTTTCATTGGAAGAGAAACCAAACATTGCTAGGCTGAAAAAAATAGAGGAAATCCATCAGAGAGAGAGTAGAAATGTTAGGAGCGGACAAATCAACAGTTTTGTACATGCTGCAATAAGTGTACCGGTGAGCTCGGACCCCAGAGGACAACAGCAGTGGATGATCGCAGAATCCTTTCCATGGGGAAGAAAAACTTTCACAACTTCCACCCAAGTGAAAAGCAATTTACAGAAGTCGATGCTTCAGGATATAAGTATATTATAAAGAGAAGACTTAAAAAGAGCGAATACAGAGGAGTCACTACAGGTGCAACGGGGAGTCACACAAGGAGCAAAATACAGAGGAGTCACCGCAAGGAGCAAATACAGAGGAGTCACCACAAGGAACAAATACAGAGGAGTCACCACAAGGAGCAAATACAGAGGAGTCACCACAAGGAACAAATACAGAGGAATCATCACAAGGTTAAAATATAGAGGAGTCACCACAAGGAGCAAATACAGAGAAGTCACCGCAAGGTGCAAATACAGAGGAGTCACCACAAGGTGCAAATACAGAGGAGTCACCACAAGGTGCAAACAGAGGAGTCACCACAAGGAGCAAATACAGAGGAGTCACCACAAGGAGCAAATACAGAGGAGTCACCACAAGGAACAAATACAGAGGAGTCACCACAAGGAGCAAATACAGAGGAGTCACCACAAGGAACAAATACAGAGGAATCATCACAAGGTTAAAATATAGAGGAGTCACCACAAGGAGCAAATACAGAGAAGTCACCGCAAGGTGCAAATACAGAGGAGTCACCACAAGGTGCAAATACAGAGGAGTCACCACAAGGTGAAAATACAGAGGAGTCACCACAAGGAGCAAATACAGAGGAGTCACCACAAGGAGCAAATACAGAGGAGTCACCACAAGGTGCAAATACAGAGGAGTCACCACAAGGTGCAAATACAGAGGAGTCACCACAAGGTGCAAATACAGAGGAGTCACTACAAGGTGAAAATACAGAGGAGTCACCACAAGGAGCAAATACAGAGGAGTCACCACAAGGAGCAAATACAGAGGAGTCACCACAAGGTGCAAATACAGAGGAGTCACCACAAGGTGCAAATACAAAGGAGTCACCACAAGGTGCAAATACAGAGGAGTCACCACAAGGTGAAAATGCAGAGGAGTCACCGGAAGGTGCAAATCCAGATGGGTCATCACAAGGAGCAAATATAGAGGGGTCACCACAAGGAGGAGATACAGATGGGTCACCACAAAGTGCAAATACAGAGAAGTCACTACAAAGAGCAAATATAAAGGGGTCACCACAGGGTGTAAATACAGAGGGGTCACCACAAGGTGAGAATACAGAGGAGTCACCACAAGGTGCAAATACAGAGGGGTCACCACAAGGAGCAAATGCAGAGGAGTCATCACAAGTAGCAAATACAGAGGAGTCACCACAAGGAGCAAATACAGAGGAGTCACCACAAGGTGCAAATACAGAGGAGTCACCACAAGGTGCAAATACAGAGGAGTCACCACAAGGGGCAAATACAGAGGAGTCACCACAAGGTGTAAAAACAGAGGAGTCACCACAAGGAGCAAATACAGAGGAGTCACCACAAGGTGCAAATACAGAGGAGTCACCACAAGGTGCAAATACAGAGGAGTCATCACAAGGTTAAAATATTGAGGAGTCACCACAAGGAGCAAATACAGAGGAGTCACCACAAGGAGCAAATACAGAGGAGTCACCACAAGGTGCAAATACAGAGGAATCACCACAAAGTGCAAATACAGAGGAGTCACCACAAAGTGCAAATACAGAGGAGTCACCACAAGGTGCAAATACAGAGGAATCACCACAAAGTGCAAATACAGAGGAGTCACCACAAGGTGCAAATACAGAGGAGTCACCACAAGGTGCAAATACAGAGGAGTCATCACAAGGTTAAAATATTGAGGAGTCACCACAAGGAGCAAATACAGAGGGGTCACCACAAGGTGCAAATACAGAGGAGTCACCACAAGGTGCAAATACAGAGGAGTCACCACAAGGAGCAAATACAGAGGAGTCACCACAAGGTGCAAATACAGAGGAGTCATCACAAGGTTAAAATATTGAGGAGTCACCACAAGGAGCAAATACAGAGGGGTCACCACAAGGTGCAAATACAGAGGGGTCACCACAAGGAGCAAATACAGAGGAGTCACCACAAGGAGCAAATACAGAGGAGTCACCACAAGGAGCAAATACAGAGGTGTCACCACAAAGTGCAAATACAGAGGAGTCACCACAAGGAGCAAATACAGAGGAGTCACCACAAGGTGCAAATACAGAGGAGTCACCACAAGGAGCAAATACAGAGGTGTCACCACAAAGTGCAAATACAGAGGAGTCACCGCAAGGAGCAAATACAGAGGAGTCACCACAAGGTGCAAATACAGAGGAGTCACCACAAGTAGCAAATACAGAGGAGTCACCACAAGGAGCAAATACAGAGGAGTCACCACAAGGTGCAAATACAGAGGAGTCACCACAAGGGGCAAATACAGAGGAGTCACCACAAGGTGTAAAAACAGAGGAGTCACCACAAGGAGCAAATACAGAGGAGTCACCACAAGGTGCAAATACAGAGGAGTCACCACAAGGAGCAAATACAGAGGAGTCACCACAAGGAGCAAATGCAGAGGAGCCACCACAAGGAGCAAATACAGAGGAGTCACCACAAGGAGCAAATACAGAGGAGTCACCACAAGGAGCAAATACAGAGGAGTCACCACAAGGAGCAAATACAGAGGAGTCACCACAAGGAGCAAATACAGAGGAGTCACCACAAGGAGCAAATACAGAGGAGTCACCACAAGGTGCAAATACAGAGGAGTCACCACAAGGAGCAAATACAGAGGAGTCACCACAAGGAGCAAATACAGAGGAGTCACCACAAGGGCAAATACAGAGGAGTCACCACAAGGTGCAAATACAGAGGAGTCATCCACAAGGTTAAATAAGAGGAGTCACCACAAGGGCAAATACAGAGGAGTCACCACAAGGAGCAAATACAGAGGAGTCACCACAAGGTGCAAATACAGAGGAGTCACCACAAGGAGCAAATACAGAGGAGTCACCACAAGGAGCAAATACAGAGGAGTCACCACAAGGTGCAAATACAGAGGAGTCACCACAAGGAGCAAATACAGAGGAGTCACCACAAGGAGCAAATACAGAGGAGTCATCACAAGTGCAAATACAGAGGATCACCACAAGGTGCAAATACAGAGGAGTCACCACAAGGGCAAATACAGAGGAGTCACCACAAGGTGCAAATACAGAGGAGCACCGCAAGGAGCAAATACAGAGGAGTCACCACAAGGTGCAAATACAGAGGAGTCACCGCAAGGTGCAAATACAGAGGAGTCACCACAAGGAGCAAATACAGAGGAGTCACCACAAGGAGCAAATACAGAGGAGTCACCACAAGGTCATCACAAGAGCAAATACAGAGGAGTCACCACAAGGTGCAAATACAGAGGAGTCACACAAGGTGCAAATACAGAGGAGTCACCACAAGGTGCAAATACAGAGGAGTCACCACAAGGAGCAAATACAGAGGAGTCACCACAAGGGCAAATACAGAGGAGTCACCACAAGGTGCAAATACAGAGGAGTCACCACAAGGATGCAAATACAGAGGAGTCACCACAAGTGCAAATACAGAGGAGTCACCACACAGGAGCACAATACAGAGGAGTCACACAAGAGCAAATACAGAGGAGTCACCACAAGGTGCAAATACAGAGGAGTCACCACAAGGTGCAAATACAGAGGAGTCATCACAAGTAGCAAATACAGAGGAGTCACCACAAGGTGCAAATACAGAGGAGTCACCACAAGGTGCAAATACAGAGGAGTCACCACAAGGTGCAAATACAGAGGAGTCACCACAAGGGCAAATACAGAGGAGTCACCACAAGGAGCAAATACAGAGGAGTCACCACAAGGAGCAAATACAGAGGAGTCACCACAAGGGCAAATACAGAGGAGTCCACAGGGCAAATACAGGAGTCACGCAAGGAGCAATACAGAGGAGTCACCACAAGGAGCAAATACAGAGGAGTCACCACAAGGAGCAAATACAGAGGAGTCACCACAAGGTGCAAATACAGAGGAGTCACCGCAAGGAGCAAATACAGAGGAGTCACCACAAGGAGCAAATACAGAGGAGTCACCACAAGGAGCAAATACAGAGGAGTCACCACAAGGAGCAAATAAGAGGAGTCACCAGCAAGGAGCAAATACAGAGGAGTCACCACAAGGTGCAAATACAGAGGAGTCACCGCAAGGAGCAAATACAGAGGAGTCACCACAAGGAGCAAATACAGAGGAGTCACCACAAGGAGCAAATACAGAGGAGTCACCACAAGGTGCAAATACAGGCAAATCAGTCATACAAATGGAGTAACACAAAGCTGTCGTCCGATGGAGTCACACAAGTCCATCATCTACTGGATCTTTCCCGGGATAACAGATTTAAAGGGCGGATGAACTACAGATAATAAATTGGCACAAGTTACTTTTCGAGTCATCTCTTCTTGAGGTATCTTTTGACCATACACCCCTCTTTCTCTGAGAACACGGGTATGTGCCCTGACCAGCCAGAGAGAATAATAAACATTTCTTGAAGAGGTTCTCTCACAATCTCGGTCTATGTGCTCTATAAATGCATATGGATGTCAAAAGACGTCCCTTTCCAGTAGTACCCCCCTTTAAGCTCCTGTACAGTAGCGCCTCTCCTGATGGATCACCACTGATCTGACTGACACATGTAATACTACTTTTCCCCTGCAGTGGCCGCTATAGGGGAAATGTCAATTCTGTAAAATCTGGGGGATCAGGGACGATCAGTTGATCACTTCAGAGACCTGATGGTCTCCTTATTGTACTGAGTGTGTGAGGCTCCCCCAGGGCGATGGGGTACTCGGGAGAATGGGCCTAGCTGCTGCTGTCTCTGGGGGAAGTCACAAGGGTCGTGACCCGGTTCCGTGCCCTGGGTTTCAGTTGAAAAAGGGGTTATATACAGGGGAGTTTTTGTAACCCCACCCGTGGTGTGTGGCTAGGGATGGCCACCGCTGCTGCAGAACCTCCGGGCTGATGGACGGGCAGCTGTGATAGAACGGCTCACTGTTTTTGTAGTTTCTCAGTGCTTTACTAGAGCCGATGTTAGATGGAGCTGTCCATGGGTCTTTTGAGAGAAACTCAGGGTTTCTTCCCATCCGGCTGGGTCTTTGGCTCCCTTACTGCGCTGTTTACTGGCTCCTGCAGTCGTATAAGCTGAGCTGCCGGCCCTGTGTCTTCCTCTGAGGTACCGGTATGACGGCTACTCGAGTCCTTTCTCTACCCTGATCTCGGGTGTATGCTGCTGAACTCTCTCTGTTGTTGTGCCTCCGGTACAGTGTAGCTGGAGAATCTGGAATCCCCACTTTCCGGTACTGACTGCCGGGACATGAGACCCTGCACAGTCTCGGACTCCGGTGTCCCTTCTATGCGCCTTTCCTCTGGGGTGAGCACGGAGTAGCTCAGCCTCCCAGGTGTGTTCCTTCTCCTTTCCTCAGACCCTAGCCTTAGGCCTGGACATTGGGATGAACCTAGCATGGCTCCTTTATACCCAGGTCCTCTTCACAGTCCTCCCAGGAACTGAACTAACTGACTCCTCCTCAGACCAGAATATATAGGGCAGCTCACCCTGAGCCCGGGCTTGGTCTTCCCCTTCTGGCCCAGAGGTGTGAGTGTTGTGTGTGTGTTACCTGAGGAGAAGACCCTTTGGTTGCTCTCTCGTGACACCACCACACGGGGGCAGTGGTGACACTGTGACACTTTGACCCAGGGGTGCCACGTGATCACAATCTTTTCTTGGAGTCTCTACGTCCCCTCAGACCCATCATAAGGAACAACGCAGAGTATATACCGCCTCCTCATATATGAAGACATTTTTTACTTATTAAACTCTTTTATGTCTCAGAATCTTCTCTAGGAAAGAATGTATCAGTAGGTGCCGTCCACCGGCTGTCTATATATAACTGTCGCCGCTGTCACCGTCTCTCCTGTGTGATAGCGGCTGACGGTTCCATGTGATCACATTTAATGAGATTCTGGATTGTGTTTTATTCCCAGAGCGAGATCTCATGTTCTTGTCTCGTCCGTCTATAGGAAATTAGAGCATCGCACCTCGTCCCAAATTGTCAGATCATGGTTGTCATCCCCGGTACAGTGCATGTCCGTCCGGAAGTGGGATCATTAGCGTCACGTCACTCACTTCACATAAAACCCAAGACCCTGAGCTGTTTTCCATGAAATGATCATTAGTTTCAGTCCTTTAACAATAATGCTGTCTGAGCTTCCCTGATCTGAGGGGTCGTGTTCAGGTTTAGGGCTGAGCTTCCTTGGTCTGAGGGGTCGTATTCAGGTTTATGGCTGAGCTTCCCTGGTCTGAGGGGTCGTGTTCAGGTTTACAGCTGAGATTCCCTGGTCTGAGGGGTCGTGTTCAGGTTTACGGCTGAGCTTCCCTGGTCTGAGGGGTCGTGTTCAGGTTTACGGCTGAGCTTCCCTGGTCTGAGGGGTCGTGTTCAGGTTTACAGCTGAGCTTCCCTGGTCTGATGGGTTTTGTTCAGGTTTACGGCTGAGCTTCCCTGGTCTGAGTGGTCGTGTTCAGGTTTACGGCTGAGCTTCCGTGGTCTGAGGGGTCGTGTTCAGGTATACAGCTGAGCTTCCCTGGTCTGAGGGGTCGTGTTCAGGCTTACGGCTGAGCTTCCCTGGTCTGAGGGGTCGTGTTCAGGTTTATGGCAGAGCTTCCCTGGTCTGAGGGGTCTTGTTCAGGCTTACGGCTGAGCTTCCTTGGTCTGAGGGGTCGTGTTCAGGTTTACGGCTGAGCTTCCTTGGTCTGAGGGGTCGTGTTCAGGTTTACGGCTGAGCTTCCCTGGTCTGAGGGGTCGTTTTCAGGTTTAAGGCTGAGCTTCCCTGGTCTGAGGGGTCGTGTTCAGGTTTACGGCTGAGCTTCCCTGGTCTGAGAGGTCGTGTTCAGGTATACAGCTGAGCTTCCCTGGTCTGAAGGGTCGTGTTGAGGTTTACGGCTGAGCTTCCCTGGTCAGAGGGGCCGTGGGTTTACGGCTGAGCTTCCCTGGTCTGAGGGGACGTGTTCAGGTTTACGGCTGAGCTTCCCTGGCCAGAGGGGCCGTGTTCAGGTTTACGGCTGAGCTTCCCTGGCCAGAGGGGCCGTGTTCAGGTTTATGGCTGAGCTTCCCTGGTCTGATGGGTTTTGTTCAGGTTTACGGCTGAGCTTCCCTGGTCTGAAGGGTTGTGTTGAGGTTTACGGCTGAGCTTCCCTGGTCTGAGGGGTCGTGTTGAGGTTTACGGCTGAGCTTTCCCTGGTCTGAGTGGTCGTGTTCAGGTATACAGCTGAGCTTCCGTGGTCTGAGGGGTCGTGTTCAGGTATACAGCTGAGCTTCCCTGGTCTGAGGGGTCGTGTTCAGGCTTACGGCTGAGCTTCCCTGGTCTGAGGGGTCATGTTTAGGTTTACGGCTGAGCTTCCCTGGTCTGAGGGGTTGTGTTCAGGTTTACAGCTGAGCTTCCCTGGTCTGAGGGGTCGTGTTCAGGTTTATGGCTGAGCCTCCCTGGTCAGAGGGGCCGTGTTCAGGTTTACGGCTGAGCTTCCCTGGTCTGAGGGGTCATGTTTAGGTTTACGGCTGAGCTTCCCTGGTCTGAGGGGTCGTGTTCAGGTTTATAGCTGAGCTTCCCTGGTCTGAGGGGTCGTGTTCAGGTTTATGGCTGAGCTTCCCTGGTCAGAGGGGCCGTGTTCAGGTTTACGGCTGAGCTTCCCTGGTCTGAGGGGTCATGTTTAGGTTTACGGCTGAGCTTCCCTGGTCTGAGGGGTCGTGTTCAGGTTTATGGCTGAGCTTCCCTGGTCTGAGGGGTCATGTTTAGGTTTACGGCTGAGCTTCCCTGGTCTGAGGGGTCGTGTTCAGGTTTATGGCTGAGCTTCCCTGGTCTGAGGGGTCGTGTTCAGGTTTATGGCTGAGCTTCCCTGGTCAGAGGGGCCGTGTTCAGGTTTACGGCTGAGCTTCCCTGGTCTGAGGGGTCATGTTTAGGTTTACGGCTGAGCTTCCCTGGTCTGAGGGGTCGTGTTCAGGTTTATGGCTGAGCTTCCCTGGTCTGAGGGGTCATGTTTAGGTTTACGGCTGAGCTTCCCTGGTCTGAGGGGTCGTGTTCAGGTTTATGGCTGAGCTTCCCTGGTCAGAGGGGCCGTGTTCAGGTTTATAGCTGAGCTTCCCTGGTCTGAGGGGTCGTGTTCAGGTTTATGGCTGAGCTTCCCTGGTCAGAGGGGCCGTGTTCAGGTTTACGGCTGAGCTTCCCTGGTCTGAGGGGTCATGTTTAGGTTTACGGCTGAGCTTCCCTGGTCTGAGGGGTCGTGTTCAGGTTTATGGCTGAGCTTCCCTGGTCTGAGGGGTCATGTTTAGGTTTACGGCTGAGCTTCCCTGGTCTGAGGGGTCGTGTTCAGGTTTATGGCTGAGCTTCCCTGGTCTGAGGGGTCGTGTTCAGGTTTATGGCTGAGCTTCCCTGGTCAGAGGGGCCGTGTTCAGGTTTACGGCTGAGCTTCCCTGGTCTGAGGGGTCATGTTTAGGTTTACGGCTAAGCTTCCCTGGTCTGAGGGGTCGTGTTCAGGTTTATGGCTGAGCTTCCCTGGTCTGAGGGGTCATGTTTAGGTTTACGGCTGAGCTTCCCTGGTCTGAGGGGTCGTGTTCAGGTTTATGGCTGAGCTTCCCTGGTCAGAGGGGCCGTGTTCAGGTTTATGGCTGAGCTTCCCTGGTCTGAGGGGTCATGTTTAGGTTTACGGCTGAGCTTCCCTGGTCTGAGGGGTCGTGTTCAGGTTTACGGCTGAGCTTCCCTGGTCTGATGGGTTTTGTTCAGGTTTACGGCTGAGCTTCCCTGCTCAAGGTTACGGCACAAGACCCACCGTATACCGGGAACACCCCACAAGACCTGCCGTATATTAGGAACACGGTCACCCCAGAAGACCTGCCATATACAGGGAACAACCCACAAGACCCGCTGCATACCGGAAAAAACCCCACAAGACCCGCTGTATACACATAACGAGTCCTAGAAATATATGGATGACTACAGAGAGGGAAAGCCTTCACCAGACATCATCAGAAATGGAGGCTCCATTAATAAGTGTATTGTGATGTGCGCGGTCACCACTCACTGCCTTCACCACATTCTTCTTATTGAGGAATGAATGTGACTCGGCTCAGGGAATTTTCCGCTTTTGATGCTCGTTTCATTAATAAAGATGAAGTTTGATGTTGGACGTCTTCAGTGATTACTCCTGAAAGGTCATCGCTCGTCTACACCGAGCTACAGATCCACAATATGGACAGGACACATCTATATCAGGCTGACATTTAATGGAATCATCGTGTGCCGGTATGGAAACGACACGACCCGTCCGGTGTACTAATGAACATACAGCAATTAACATCAAGAAGACAATTCATTGTGCGCTATTCCTCAAAGGTCATTTACTTCATGTAAGAAGACAGAGGAGCCGCTCCGGTCTGGTGACATCACGCAACGTATAGGAGGACGGGGCAAAGTGTGCACAGGATGGCGGGAAGGACAGAAGGGGACAGAGGAGAAAAGGAACACACGTGATAAAGAAGAAAAGAAGGACTAAGGAAAGAAGAAAAAGTGAGGACGAAAAGAAAGGATGAAAGGCAAAGTAATGCAAATAGAGAAGGAGGAGGATGAAGAAAAAAAGGTGATAAAGAAAAGAGAATATGAAGAGTAATGCAAATAAAGAATGAAAAAGGAAACAAGAAGGAGATAGATGAAAATGAAATAGAGAGATGAAGAAAAGGGAATATGACAAGAAAAATAATGCAAATACAGAAGAAAAAGAGAATGTAAAATCATAAGAAAGGGAACAGAAGAAGAGATAAAGAATCAGAAAGAAAGGAAAGTAAGATAGGATGGAGGAGGAAAAACAACAGAGCAAGGAGAAAGAGAAAGAAAGAAAGAAAGAAAGAAAAGAAAAGAAAGAAAGAAAGAAAGAAAGAAAGAAAGAAGAAAGAAAAGAAAGAAAGAAAGAGAAAAGAAAGAGAAGAAAGAAAGAAAGAAAGAAAGAAAGAAAAGAAAGAAAGAAGAAGAAAGAAAGAGAAAAAGAAAGAGAAAAAGAAGAAAAAAGAAAAGAAAGAAAAGAAGAAAGGAAGAAAGAAAGAAAGAAGAAAGAGAAAAAGAGAAAGAAAGAAAGGAAAGAAAGAGAAAGAAAAGAAGAAAGAAAGAAAGAAGAAGAGAAAGAAAAGAAGAAAGAAAGAAGAAAGAAAAAGAAAGAAAGAAAGAAAGAAAGAAAGAAAGAAAGAAAGAAAGAAAGAAAGAAAGAAGAAAGGGGAAAATGAAAGAATAAGGCAAGTAATGGATGAGAGAAGGAAGATGAATGGAGAGGAAAGGAGAAAAAATAATAATTATTAGTATTAAAAATAAAGAAAGCAAGTAAGAAGTGATAGAGAAAAAAAAGAAAAAAGGGAAGATGAAGTAAAAGACTGAAAAGATGAGAGAAGGAAAAGGAGAGAAGTGAGAGGAAAAGGGGAGGAGAAAAAATAAGACAATAGCAAGTGATAGTGAAAAAAGATAAAAGGGAAGATCAAGTAGAAAACTGAAGAGATGATAGAAGGAAAAGGAAAGAGAAGTAGAAAAAAAGAAGGTGAAAGACAAAAAGAATGACTAAATGAAATAAAGGGTCAAAAATAAAAAATAAAATAAAGGAATAAGAAGAAATAAGGGCGAAGAGGAGGTGAAATCATAGAAAAGAGAAGAGACATTGAGGAGAATGGCCGGTACTGACTAAGGAGCGTGCCTCTGACCGGGGGCCCATCTGACTAAAGCTAGAGAAAAAGTCATGGTCAGTGCCCAATTCCCCCGTTCCCCAGGTGAATCACTAATTGGACGCCCAACTGACCAATGGGATTATAGAGGAAGGGGTGTCCAGCCACACCTGCAGGGGTTACATTCAGGTGCCGGGGTCCGTTACTTTGTCTTTGTGTCCCCGGCTATCACTGGAATCTTAAGGCGACACTTCACAGTCAGCGAGCCTACACAAAGACGTGTCTATATGTGGAATCCGCCCACTAGGGGCACACAGTGTGGAGTCAGCCCACTAGGGGCACACAGTGTGGAGTCCGCCCACTAGGGGCACACAGTGTGGAGTCAGCCCACTAGGGGCACACAGTGTGGAGTCAGCCCACTAGGGGCACACAGTGTGGAGTCAGCCCACTAGGGGCACACAGTGTGGAGTCAGCCCACTAGCGGCACACAGTGTGGAGTCAGCCCACTAGCGGCACACAGTGTGGAGTCAGCCCACTAGGGGCACACAGTGTGGAGTCAGCCCACTAGGGGCACACAGTGTGGAGTCAGCCCACTAGGGGCACACAGTGTGGAGTCAGCCCACTAGGGGCACACAGTGTGGAATCCGCCCACTAGGGGCACACAGTGTGGAGTCAGCCCACTAGGGGCACACAGAGATCAGGAGACAAGACACAAGATATGGAGCTATGACTATACTGACATGATGTCGTTATTGTCAGGCGACCAACTGACGGTGGATAAAGAAATGAGGACGAATGAAAGCTCATACTATAGAAATACACCAAAAATAGCAATGAATAACCGGCTAATGGCGTTTGCAGTGTTGGCTGTATTATGGGCCAGAAGCATCCACAACGCTGCTCAGAATTATGTACATATCAAGATCTGATATAGAATTCATACAGAATCTATGGCGGTTCCACCTGGCGGCGCTATGATGAGGAGTTCCGCAGGCGGCTGGCCGTGCAGCCTGACCTCGGCTGGGCAGTCATAGTGACGGACGTGTGGTTACGACTGATGTTGCCACATAGACATACCCCCTTTTCGCCTGCGACCACTAACTACCCCGCAGCAGGTCAACACTCAGTGGTCAAATGAAAACTCGGGGCTGCTGGCAATTTAACAATGGAAGTTGCCGTTTCCACACTTTGTGTAGATATGGACACGACTGCTCAGCTTGCGGAGGAGGACACCCAGCATCGAGGTGTACCAGTCCAGCAAACAGAGAGCCTACAAGCCATAACCCCGGTGAGCATAACCGCATTGGGCTCCTGGCTAAACCGCTACCCAACTAAAGAAGTGGCCGGCAATTACACTCTGGCTTTACAGACAGTTTCATTATCCCCTTCAAAGTCAGTACAACGCCAACTCATGGAGATAACTTAGAATCCACTCGCAAATTCCCCGAAATCTTACGCTAAAAAATCCAAAAAGAGGTTGAACTAGGTAGAATGGCAGGCGCCTTTCAAGCGTTGACCTTCCAAAATAACAGGATCTCTCCGTCATCATGCTCACAGTCTTTTGGAACCAGCACGGAGTAGTCTTGATGGATTTCCTAGTAAAGGGTAACATGATTACCAGGGCATACTAAGCTTTATCGCTGCGGAAATTGCGTTAGTCCATCAAAATCAAGAGGCCTGGCATGCTCACCAAAAATGTCCGCCTTCTGCAAGGCAGTGCCGCAGTACACAACTCACATGTTACTTAAATGTAAGAATTCTCCCATGGCTTTGAAATTCTACAACATCCTCTTCATTCACCTGACCTTGCACCATCAGACTTCCATCTCTTTCCAAAAATGAAGCTCTTTTTGAAGGGCAAGCATCTTCCAAATGATGAGACTCTTATTTCCGAGGTCACAATGCGGCTTTTGGAGCAACCTGTTGACTTCTAAAAGCGAGGTGTTTACAGTTGCATAAAGAGATGGATAAGTGTGTGTCCCTAGATGGAAGATGGGAGAAGTGTGTATCACTAGATGGAAGATGGGAGAAATGTGTGTCCCCTGGTGGGAGATGGGAGAAGTGTGTGTCCCTAGGTGTGAGATAGGAGAAGTGTGTGTCCCTAGATGGAAGATGGGAGAAGTGTGTGTCCCTAGGTGGGAGATCGGAGAAGTGTCTGTCCCTAGATGGGAGATCAGAGAAGTGTGTGTCCCTAGGTGGGAGATGGGAGAAGTGTCTGTCCCTAGATGGGAGATAGGAGAAGTGTGTGTCCCCAGGTGGGAGATGGGAGAAGTGTGTCCCTAGTGGGAGATGGGAGAAGTGTGTGTCCCCAGTGGGAGATGGGAGAAGTGTGTGTCCCCAGGTGGGAGAGGAGAGAAGTTTGTGTCCCTAGTTGGGAGATGGGAGAAGTGTGTGTCCCTAGATGGAAGATGGGAGAAGTGTGTATCACTAGATGGAAGATGGGAGAAATGTGTGTCCCCTGGTGGGAGATGGGAGAAGTGTGTGTCCCTAGGTGTGAGATAGGAGAAGTGTGTGTCCCTAGATGGAAGATGGGAGAAGTGTGTCCCTAGGTGGGAGATCGGAGAAGTGTCTGTCCCTAGATGGGAGATCAGAGAAGTGTGTGTCCCTAGGTGGGAGATGGGAGAAGTGTCTGTCCCTAGATGGGAGATAGGAGAAGTGTGTGTCCCCAGGTGGGAGATGGGAGAAGTGTGTCCCTAGGTGGAGATGGGAGAAGTGTGTGTCCCCAGGTGGGAGATGGGAGAAGTGTGTGTCCCCAGGTGGGAGAGGAGAGAAGTTTGTGTCCCTAGTTGGGAGATGGGAGAATGTGTGTCCCTAGATGGAAGATGGGAGAAGTGTGTATCACTAGATGGAAGATGGGAGAAATGTGTGTCCCCTGGTGGGAGATGGGAGAAGTGTGTGTCCCTAGGTGGAGATAGGAGAAGTGTGTGTCCCTAGATGGAAGATGGGAGAAGTGTGTGTCCCTAGGTGGGAGATCGGAGAAGTGTCTGTCCCTAGATGGGAGATCAGAGAAGTGTGTGTCCCTAGGTGGGAGATGGGAGAAGTGTCTGTCCCTAGATGGGAGATAGGAGAAGTGTGTGTCCCCAGTGGGAGATGGGAGAAGTGTGTCCCTAGGTGGGAGATGGGAGAAGTGTGTGTCCCCAGGTGGGAGATGGGAGAAGTGTGTGTCCCCAGGTGGGAGAGGAGAGAAGTTTGTGTCCCTAGTTGGGAGATGGGAGAAGTGTGTGTCCCTAGATGGAAGATGGGAGAAGTGTGTATCACTAGATGGAAGATGGGAGAAATGTGTCTCCCCTGGTGGGAGATGGGAGAAGTGTGTGTCCCTAGGTGTGAGATAGGAGAAGTGTGTGTCCCTAGATGGAAGATGGGAGAAGTATGTATCCCTAGATGGGAGATGGAAGAAGTGTGTGTCCCCAGGTGGGAGATGGGAGAAGTGTGTGTCTCCAGGTGGGAGATGGGAGAAGTTTGTGTCCCTATTTGGGAGATGGGAGAAGTGTCTGTCCCTAGGTGACAGATGGGAGAAGTGTGTGTCCCTAGTGTGAGATGGGAGAAGTGTGTGTCCCTAGTTGGGAGATGGGAGAAGTGTGTGTCCCCAGGTGGGAGATGGGAGAAGTGTGTGTCTCCAGGTGGAGATGGGAGAAGTTTGTGTCCCTATTTGGGAGATGGAGAAGTGTCTGTCCCTAGGTGAGAGATGGGAGAAGTGTGTGTCCCTAGGTGTGAGATGGGAGAAGTGTGTGTCCCTAGGTGTGAGATGGGAGAAGTGTGTGTCCCTAGATGTGAGATGGGAGAAGTGTGTGTCCCTAGGTGTGAGATGGGAGAAGTGTGTGTCCCTAGGTGGGAGATGGGAGACATGTGCATCCCTATGTTGCAGGTGGGAGAAGTGTGTGTCCCTACGTGGGAGATGGGAGAAGTGTTTATCCCTAGGTGGGAGATGGAGAAGTGTGTGTATACAGGTGTGAGATGGAAGAAGTGTGTGTCCCCAGGTGTGAGATGGGAGAAGTGTGTGTCTCTAGGTGGGGGATGAGAGATGTGTGTGTTCCTAGGTGGGAGATGGGAGATGTGTGCATCCTTAGGTGGGAGATGGGAGAAGTGTGTGTCCTTTGGTGTGGAGATGGGAGAAGTGTGTATCCTTAGGTGGGAGATGGGAGAAGTGTGTGTCCCTAGGGGAGATGAGAGAATGTGTGTGTCCTTATGTGGGAGATGGGAGAAGTGTGCATCCCCAGATGAGAGATGGGAGAAGTGTGTGTCCCTAGGTGGGAGATGGGAGAATTGTGTGTCCCCAGGTGGGAGATGGGAGAAGTGTGTGTCCCGAGGTGGGAGATGGGAGAAGTGTGTGTCTCCAGGTGGGAGAGGAGAGAAGTGTGTGTCCCCAGGTGGGAGATGAGAGACGTGTGCGTCCCTAGGTTTCAAATAGGAGAAGTGTGTGACCCTAGGTGGGAGATGAGAGAAGTGTGTGTCCCCAGGTGGGAGAGGGGAGAAGTGTGTGTCCCCAGGTGTGAGATGGGAGAAGTGTGTATCCCTAGGTGGGTGATGGGAGAAGTGTGTGTCCCTATGGGGAGATGGGAGAAGTGTGTGTCCCTAGGTGGGAGATGGGAGAAGTGTCTGTCCCTAGATGGGAGATGGGAGAAGTGTGTGTCCTTAGGTGGGAGATGGGAGAAGTGTGTGTCCCTAGGTGGGAGATGGGAGAAGTGTGTGTCCCTAGGTGTGAGATGGGAGAAGTGTGTGTCCCTAGGTGGGAGATGAGAGAAGTGTGTGTCCTTAGGTGGGAGAAGTGTGTGTCCTTAGGTGGGAGATGGGAGAAGTGTGTGTCCCTAGGTGGGAGATGAGAGAAGTTTGTGTCCCTATGTGGGAGATGAGATACATGTGCATCCCTATGTTGCAGATGGGAGAAGTGTGTGTCCCTAGGTGGGAGATGGGAGAAGTGTGTATCCCTAGGTGGGAGATGGGAGAAGTGTGTGTCCCCAGGTGGGAGATGGGAGATGTGTGTGTCCCCAGGTGGGAGATGGGAGAAGTGTGTCCCTAGTTGGGAGATGGGAGAAGTGTGTGTTCCTAGGTGTGAGATGGGAGAAGTGTGTGTGTCCAGGTGGAAAATGAGAGATGTTTGTGTCCCTAGGTGGGAGATGAGAGAAGTGTGTGTCCTTAGTGTGGGAGAAGTGTGTGTCCTTAGGTGGAGATGGGAGAAGTGTGTGTCCCTAGGTGGGAGATGAGAGAAGTTTGTGTCCCTATGTGGGAGATGAGATACATGTGTATCCCTAGGTGGGAGATGGGAGAAGTGTGTGTCCCCAGGTGGGAGATGGGAGATGTGTGTGTCCCCAGGTGGGAGATGGGAGAAGTGTGTGTCCCCAGGTGGGAGATGGGAGAAGTGTGTGTGCCTAGATGAGAGATTGGAGAAGTGTGTGTCCATAGGGTGAGATGGGAGAAGTGTGTGTCCCTAGGTGGGAGATGAGAGAAGTGTGTGTCCCTAGGTGAGAGATGAGATACATGTGCATCCCTATGTTGCAGATGGGAGAAGTGTGTGTCCCTAGGTGGGAGATGGGAGAAGTGTGTATCCCTAGGTGGGAGATGGGAGAATTGTGTGTCCCCAGGTGGGAGATGGGAGATGTGTGTGTCCCCAGGTGGAAGATGGGAGAAGTGTGTCCCTAGTTGGGAGATGGGAGAAGTGTGTGTTCCTAGGTGTGAGATGGGAGAAGTGTGTGTGTCCAGGTGGAAAATGAGAGATGTGTGCATCCCTAGGTTGCAGATGGCAGAAGTGTGTGACCCTAGGTGGGAGATGAGAGAAGTGTGTGTCCCCAGGTGTGAGATGGGAGAAGTGTGTGTCCCTATGGGGAGATGGGAGAAGTGTCTGTCCCTAGGTGGGAGATGAGAGAAGTGTGTGTCCCTATGGGGAGATGGGAGAAGTGTGTGTCCCTATGGGGAGATGGGAGAAGTGTGTGTGTCCCTATCGGGAGATGGGGGAAGTGTGTGTCCCTATGGGGAGATGAGAGAAGTGTGTGTCCCCAGGTGTGAGATGGTTGAAGTGTGTGTCCCTATGGGGAGATGGGAGAAGTGTGTGTCCCTAGGTGGGAGATGAGAGAAGTGTGTGTCTTTATGGGGAGATGAAAGAAGTGTGTGTCCCTGGGTGGCACTTATGTAGAGAAGGGCTATTAACTAAACTAAGTTTTTGCTGCCCTCAGTCAACAGGAAGTGGGTCGGGGAAATCTTTAATGAAGACCCCTCATATGTGATACATCGTTGGATCCAGGATTTCTTTGCCTACTTTATGTTGCTGTCAGTTGAGGTAGCAAAAAACTGCTGACAAATTCCATTTAAACCAAGAAAACTGCAATCAAAATAGGGGTGAAAAACAGGGACCCTACATGAAACGGGCTGATGGGACAAGACAGTGGTGCCGCGAACACCCAGACTCTTCATCTCCCATAGGTCGAGCCCCTCATTTATCCTCCAGGCCCTTCGGCTGCCTCATATTCTGCTTCTCTGAGTTTTGTGTTGAGCCAGCGCTAATGATATAATCCACTGCTCATCTCTTCTCCTAATTAGTCTCCGTAATTACAGAATGAGCTGATTAATAAGGGGAGTGGCTTAAGATAAATGGGCGTGGCCTACGACTTTTAGACCAATCAATACTAAAGTTGCAATTCAGAAATGTATCAAATTTACCAGGAGTTGATACATTTCACATAACGATCTTTTTTTAGACTTAGTTATAGTAAATGTGGGTCATGGTCTCCCCATATTATAGTGGAGGTGGCTGTGAGCCATCTTGTCCCCCCCGTGCTCCCCGCCGTTATCCTCCATGTTCTTAGAATATTCCTGACTCGGCTCGGTTCCTCTGGCGGAGTCTCGGCGTCCCCGGTGCCTCGTCTGAGTGACTCAATTATAAGATGCACAGAGAATGTCACTTATATTTAGAACTTCACTGAACCGTTATTACAGCAGAGATAACAGAGTCTATAGTGGAGGGCGCCGCTGCTCCCGCCGCTCCTCTCCGAGCACTTAGCGCTGCTATTTTATAATGTCTGGGCTAATTGCAGAGATTCGGCTGATTTATGCCGCACATTCCCTACCGCTACCGGTGCGACAAGACAGGATCATCGAGCGGAAGAAAAAAGTTATTAAAAGCCAAGTGCTGTCTGCAGTGCAGAGGATTTCAGCACTCCTCCTTCTCTAGCCCCAGTCACTATAAATGATAAATTAGCAAAGAGAAAAGCCAGCACCAAAAAATATTTAAAATACATTTATGAAATATTCATATACAACAATAGATACAAAATAGGCAAAAAAACAAAAATACCACTAACGGCATGTGTGTCTGAAATGCGTCTTTATTTTTGTCTTTGTCTTTTTGTCTTATATTATAAGATATCTGCATTTATATGTTACTTTATATCCTGAGTGAACCAGTTATAACTAGTTATATAGTGAACAAATGATGCAGTGTGGCACCTCCCGGAAGAACACACTGTAATGTTAGGAGGATGTTCAAGACGGAAGTCATAACCATATAAAGACAGGACTAATTAGGACTTTATCTATGTGAGGACTCAGATGCTACTGATTTCTTGAATGCTGCAGGCCTTGTGGCCGCCCTGCTTTGTGCTGTATAGACCTTGTTTTGAAAAATAAAGCACTTGTGTGAGCCTTCCCATCAAGAAAAGTCTTATATCTGACTCTGTCTGATATGATTACTTTGTGCATGCACTTGATTAAGTTAATTTGACAAAGGGTAAGCAAATAGTTGAGGTCCTTGGTATCTAACCCTTAACACTGGATTTTCTCTTTCCTTTTGGCTGATTGCTATTATAAGTCTCGTTCCGACCCTGATATAACAAATTGACAGCCCAATTCTCTTCCTGACCCTGATATAACACACTCTCAGCTCAATTGTCTTCACGACCCTGATATAGCAAACTGACAGTCCAATTCTCTTCCTGACCCTGATATAATGGTTACAGGATAGACTTCCAGGTTCAGTGCGCTGCCAGTAATCGATGGTCCAGATGATGTTATATCCAAAATCTTTTATTTCAACACACATACACAACGCGTTTTGACTTAGACAGTCTTCATCAGGTATATTTTATCCCAATTATAACTGTAGAAGCAGTTACAATTGAGGTTTTGTTGAGATAAAATATATCTGATGAAAACTGTGTAAGTCAAAACGCGTTGTGTATGTGTGTTGAAATATAGGTTTCTGGATATAACATCATCTGGACCATCGATCACTGGCAGCGCACTGAACCTGGAAGTCTATCTAGTATCCATTATTCACCTACGATAACTCGAACAGAGCAGTCAGTAGTAGCCAGGAAAGTGCAGCAGACGGACAGTGGAAGGAACCTGTGCAGAGATCCACGGGGCTCGTTATGCTAAAAACTAAAGATTACTAATAGGTGAGTGCCGTACTATACACCCTGCACTGAGTGGATCGAAGACGCTGCATTTAGATCTCTGCACTCTTTGTTTTTGTCTTTCCCTACCTTATAAACAGAGAAACGACCCTGATATAACACACTCTCAGCCCAAATCTCCTCCCGACCCTGATATAACACATTGTCACCCCAAATCTCCTCCCGACCTGGATATAACACATTGTCACCCCAAATATTCTCCCGACCTTGGTATAACACACTCTCAGCCCAAATCTCCTCCCGACCCTGATATAACACAACAAACTCCACAATACAGACCCCATGATACAGACCTCACAATACAGACCTCACAATACAGACCCCACAATACAGACCCCACAATACAGACTCCACTGTACAGACCCCAAATACAGACCTCATAATACAGACCCCACAATACAGACCCCACAATACAGACTCCACTGTACAGACCCCACAATACAGACCCCACAATACAGACCCCACAATACAGACTCCACTGTACAGACCCCAAATACAGACCTCATAATACAGACCCCACAATACAGACCCCACAATACAGACTCCACTGTACAGACCCCACAATACAGACCCCACAATACAGACCCCACAATACAGACCCCATAATACAGACCCCACAATACAGACCCCACAATACAGACTCCACTGTACAGACCCCACAATACAGACAACACAATACAGACCCCATGATACAGACCTCACAATACAGACCTCACAATACAGACCCCACAATACAGATCCCACAATACAGACCCCACAATACAGACTCCACTGTACAGACCCCAAATACAGACCTCATAATACAGACCCCACAATACAGACCCCACAATACAGACCTCACAATACAGACCCCACAATACAGACCCCATAATACAGACCCCACAATACAGACCCCATAATACAGACCTCACAATACAGACCCCACAATACAGACCCCACAATACAGACTCCACTGTACAGACCCCACAATACAGACCCCACAATACAGACTCCACTGTACAGACCCCACAATACAGACCCCACAATACAGACCCCATAATACAGACCCCACAATACAGACCCCACAATACAGACTCCACTGTACAGACCCCACAATACAGACCCCACAATACAGACCCCACAATACAGACCCCACAATACAGACTCCACTGTACAGACCCCACAATACAGACCCCACAATACAGACTCCACTGTACAGACCCCACAATACAGACCCCACAATACAGACCCCACAATACAGACCCCACAATACAGACCCCATAATACAGACCCCACTATACAGACCCCACAATACAGACCCCACAATACAGACCCCATAATACAGACCCCACAATACAGACCCCATAATACAGACCCCACTGTACAGACCCCACAATACAGACCCCATAATACAGGCCCCGCTATACAGACCCCACAATACAGACCCCACAATACAGACCCCATAATACAGACCCCACAATACAGACCCCACAATACAGACAACACAATACAGACCCCATAATACAGACCCCACAATACAGACCTCATAATACAGACCTCATAATACAGACCCCACAATACAGACCCCATAATACAGACCCCACAATACAGACCCCACAATACAGAACCCATAATACAGACCCCACTATACAGACCCCATAATACAGACCCCACTATACAGACCCCACAATACAGACCCCACAATACAGACCCCATAATACAGACCCCACAATACAGACCCCATAATACAGACCCCACTGTACAGACCCCACAATACAGACCCCATAATACAGGCCCCGCTATACAGACCCCACAATACAGACCCCACAATACAGACCCCATAATACAGACCCCACAATACAGACCCACAATACAGACAACACAATACAGACCCCATAATACAGACCCCACAATACAGACCCCACAATACAGACCCCACTGTACAGACCCCACTATACAGACCCCACAATACAGACCCCACAATACAGACCCCATTATACAGACCCCACAATACAGACCCTATAATACAGACCCCACAATACAGACCCTATAATACAGACCCCACAATACAGACCCTATAATACAGACCCCACAATACAGACCCCATAATACAGACCCCACTGTACAGACCCCACAATACAGACCCCATAATACAGGCCCCGCTATACAGACCCCACAATACAGACCCCACAATACAGACAACATAATACAGACCCCACAATACAGACCCCACAATACAGACCCCACAATACAGACCCCACAATACAGACCTCACAATACAGACAATATAATACAGACCCCACAATACAGACCCCACAATACAGACCCCACAATACAGACCCCACAATACAGACCCCACAATACAGACCCCACTATACAGACCCTATAATACAGACCCCACAATAAAGACCCCACAATACAGACCCCACATTACAGACCCTTCAAGGAGTCGGATTGCTTTTTTTCACCATTACGTATAAAATCATAAAACGAAGAAAAGATAAAGTGACATTTTGGTTTTCTTTCCGGCGCCTCCTGACGTCGGTGATTACTCAGATACCTTTTGGCTTTTTGAACGAGACACTTAATCGATTGAAGCGTCAGGAAAGCGTAAAACACCATTTTTACAATTTCGTTTCAAGATCAAATATTAAGTAGAACATCGTCATCTCCTCGCTTTAAGTTTATATCCCCGACTTCTAGTGTCTGATCCTCAAAATCCAGGGACACATAAACCCGAGGAACAGGATAATAAAGATCATTAATGAGACTCACACTGAGCTCACACAGATGTCATGGAGCTGACGGAGATCATTAATGTAACGGTGCCACAATTATCACTGTCTTTATGATATATGAGACTGTAATAAAAGTTAAAAAAAATACTAATGAACATATCCTTAACAAAAATGATGGTCCACCTACAAAAGATTAAAAATAATTTGACCATTAAAGTGTGTCCTGTAATCAGCATCACATACTTGTATACAGTTAGTTGTCTATTTACAGGGTGAAAAGTAGTCATTGTACTGTTTGGGATCATGGCGTGCACCACAGTGAAAATGGAGTAAGGAAAGCTCAGGGGAGGCTTGTCTCGGGAGTTTAGAAGAATAAATTATAGACAAACATGTTAGAGGACTTGTAGTCAGTCAGTCACCTATTTACAGGGTAAAAAGTAGTCTCTGCTGTTTGGAATCAAGGTGTGTACTGCACTGATAATGGAGTAAAAAAGCTTAAAAGAAAGTTGTATTAGGAGATTAAAAAGAAGATTGTAGACAATCATGTAAGAGGACTTGTAACCAGTAAGTTGCCTATTTACAGGGTGAAAAGTAGTCATTGTGCTCTTTGGGATCATGATGTGCACCACACTGAACATGGAGCAAAGAAAGCTCAGGAGAGAGTTGTCTTAAGAGGCTAGAAAGAAAATTATGTAAAAAATTAAGAGGGTGTCCTTCAGTCATGTGCCCCCCTGTAGAAATAGTTCTTTTAAGGAAGTATATCTGCATTTTAATTGTATTTTGTACAACGTACATGTAGTAGTAGAACCGCTGGTCATCACTAGTTCCCTGTACACTTATACACATACTGTAGGTACCTAGTGCCTACTGTGGGAGCAGGGTGGAGGTGGCAGGGGTAACTGTTAAAGCCAGCCCACAGGAAGAATGAGTTTAAGACTGTTGTCCAAGTAAAAAGAAATGAAGTTTTACAGACATGTTTATGATTCTTTGATACCAGTGTGAGGAACCCTACCTGCATCTAGTGAACAGGTGGAGAAGCCAAGAGCTACCATCCCAGAGATAGTTGTACAGGCTCAACCTATCTGCCTATTGTCACACTGTGGAGGTGGCCATGGCACCCGTGATAATACTGAGACCACCACCCACAACTTTATCACCCACTGGCACCTTTTATACAAACATATTAATGGACTTGTAATCTTGTCACCTATTTACAGGATGAAAAGTAGTCACTGTGCTGTTTGGGATCATGGTGTGTACTGCACTGAATATGGAGTGGAAAACTCAGGAGAGATTTGTGTCAGGAAATTAGGAAAAAGATTATAGACAAATAAGTTGCAGGTAAAGTGTATAAGACATCTCCACCCAGGCTGATAGTCCTGCTTGTACAGCTCAACATATTATTTATACGTGTAAAGTCCATAGGCCTGTAGCCAATGTCACGCTTTCGGTGGAAGGTGTCCTAGAGTGGACCAACTGGGCCATGGTACCAAACTCCCCTTGGTGAGCTGGTCCTAGTTTATCCAACCCCTATACAGAGATTGTCAGGGGCAAGCCCAGGGGGTCTAAATACCACAGCTGCTAGTACCAGGGGGGCAGCTCGTAGGGTTAGCCTATACTACAGTATAGCTTAGGAGGATCTGAGGCATCAGAGCCCGAGGCTAGGAGAGCAGGAATGGGTCTACCGGAGGAGGGCCTGACTAACAGCCAGAGAAGCAGAAGCTTACTAACTCAATAATCAGGCACCTCCCATCAGTGGAGGTGGCCTGATATACCAGAGAATGGACAGCTATTGGTCAAAGGGAGGGTCAGGTTGAGCCGTGCCGGCCCCAACATTCACAGGGGAGGAGCGTGACCGCACCTAGTGCACCGCTGATTAGGTTCATGACTCCGACTATTGTAGTGTGCTGATGTGTGAGCCATGATGTGTGTGGTCAGCAGACAGGAAGGGGACCCGGCGATGGCTCCGAGACACAGCACGCCCGGACACCGGATGCCTGATCGGTAGAGGAGCAGAGGATGCAGACCCAGGAGAGGTGAGCTGGAGAGCGGTGCCAGGGGACCTAATAGCCAACTTCCTTGGATAAGGCAATAAGAGGAAGAAATTGAAGAGACTGATAATTTGAATTGTAAAAGAGAGCGAGAAAAACATCCAAAGTGCTATGAAGTGAACTCCGAGGTCGGGGTCCATCAGTATCAGATGAACCCTTTGGCTCTCCCTGGGCCACAGTGACTTAATTCACAATGATCAAGGATGAAACCCCCACTGAAAGCAAATCCGAAAAATCCCAGACTGGGATTTGCCAAAACGAATATTAACAAGTCACAAAGCCTCTGCAAATGAGGCGGTCGACAGGGTAGGGGGTACTCGGATATCGGGATAGGCGGTTGCTTCGATGGGGAAATCAGGGCTGGTCGGTTCCCAGTTCCATGCCCTGGACCCTTAGTGGTAGGGAATGGGGGATGATGATAATGGGGGAATTGTTATCGTGACGCCACCTGTGGTACCTGGTAATGTGGATACAAGCGCTGCGGCCGGCTGCTGAGGTGATGGAGGTGCAGCTCAGAGTAGTAAAGTTCCTCACAGGTGGAGCTCTACCTCAGGGCAGCGGGGCGGATGAGGGGAGTAGTAGTAGCGGTCCTGCTGTGTAGCAGCGGGGAAGCAGGCACACACACACAATAGTCTTTGGTTTCAGTACCTTTTTACTGCTGTCCGGTAACAGGCACGGTCCAGGAGGGTAACCAGCTGTCGGTGCAGCTTGGGGCGTTCACCTTGGAGAGTTGTGAGGCCTCCTCTGTTAGTGTGTGCGGTGTTTGGGGTGAGCTCTGCCTTCAGCTGAACCTGCCGCTACTTCTCCCTCTCAGGGTGCTGTTCCACAACTGACAATGAGGACCTCTCTGTGGGATTCCTCTCCTCGGCTCGGTCCCTCGTCCTTTACTTGGTCAAGTTTGGATTCTTCTAGTCATTACTTTAGGGAGACTGGATCCTCCTGAACTGTCCGGACTATTCCTGCTACTATATCTTATCAGCAGTTGTGGACTCTGGTGTCCGGGTAACTAAAGGGTTCACAAGTCTGCTCCCTTCTTCTTGCTTCTCCCACTGGCCTCCGTCCCTCTCCCTAGAGCTCAGCACAGCTGGGTCAGTGTCCCCTGGTTCTGGGCCTGCTGGGTCCCAGCAACCAGCTCCTTACAACTGCTCTCTTCACTGTCTGACTGGAAGTAACTGACCCCTACCCTAAGGTTTGGATCTTTTATAGGGGATCTGGCTTAAGGACAGCCAGTGGGGCTCCCCCTCCAGGTCTGGGGTGGAAGGTGTTGCATGCTGTGTGTACCAAGGTGTATATCCCTCCCTGCACCGATGGGTCCTGTGGCAATCCCCCGCAGGGGTACCACACAAAACATGAGAAATGTCAATCCCCTCACTATTCAGTGACGGCCCATATCGTCCATCCTCAGTATTCAGTGACCACTCATCGCCTCCATCCTCCATATTTGGTGACCGTCCTTCACCTCCATCCTCAGTATTCAGTGACTGCCCGTCTCTTCCATCCTCAGTATTCAGTGATCGCCGTCTCCTCCATCCTCAGTATTCAGTGACCGCCCGTCTCCTCCATCCTCAGTATTCAGTGACCCCCGTCTCCTCCATCCTCAGTATTCAGTGACCGCCCGTCTCCTCTATCCTCAGTATTCAGTGTCCGCCCGTCTCCTCCATCCTCAGTATTCAGTGACCGCGCCTCTCCTCCATCCTCAGTATTCAGTGACCGCCCGTCTCCTCTATCCTCAGTATTCAGTGTCCGCCCGTCTCCTCCATCCTCAGTATTCAGTGACTGCCCCTCTCCTCCATCCTCAGTATTCAGTGACCCCCGTCTCCTCCATCCTCAGTATTCAGTGACCGCCCGTCTCCTCCATCCTCAGTATTCGGTGACCGCCCGTCTCCTCCATCCTCAGAATTCGGTGACCGCCCATCTCCTCCATCCTCAGAATTCGGTGACCGCCCATCTCCTCCAGCCTGGCGATATCTGTGCCCATGCGCCGCTGTCACCGGGTTTTAGCTTGGTGCGCATTTCGAATGCGCGCGGCTGTTTTGCATACTCCACTCTCATTGGTGCTGGCGCGCAATTTCTGTGACAGACAGAGAACCTTAGACGATTGTATAGTAGATGGAAGGCTAAAACTGGTCATATGGATCCTTGGTCATATGATAAGGCTTGTTAAAGGGTCAATATTGACTTTTAGGATTCCTACTTCCAATAGGTGCCGCTAGAGTTCAAGTCCTCTTTAAAGCGTAACTGCAGTTTAATACTAATGTAGAATAAGTGATTATAATCAACTTTGATACTTTATTGATGAAATCTTGAATGAGACCATTCAGAAACCTTCCACAAGGTGTCCCCACTGCACTGTGTGTGAAGCAGAAATATGCTCATTATCAGGCAGATCCATCTTCAGTGAATACACGGCATGTAACCATATAAGGGAAAGGGTGTGGCCTACACTGCTGACTGCAACTGGTGAGGAAGCAATGCATCACATTAGCTCAACCTACAGCACAGTTGTTAAGCAATGTCAGCAGTGTCAGGATCACTGCAAACTCCTCTGTTCTTGGCACAAGCTTCTGATCTGTCATCCAGCTCCACACAGCTCAGGCACAATCTCCGCTTTCACAATGCACGGATCACTGTTATCAGCTGCTGGCCTCGTCCAAACAGTCACAAAATGCAGTTTTTACAAGAAAGCACAGACAAATGTGAGAAAATAAGTCATACGGCACAAAAAAGCATTATCTTAGCTGCTAAGTGCAGTATTGTTTGTTGACATTTACCCTTAATGGAGGCAATTTGCATAAACAATGGAAAACAATTAAAACACTTGATCATCTTCCGAGGAAACGACGTCAATTTATTCACAGCAAGGTCAAATTATGCCTTGATCAGAGAGATTGAAGGGTCCCAAGAGCTGACGGTCAGACACCAAAGGCCTCTGTTAGCTGTTAAATGGTTAAGTTGTTAACAGTTCTATTAGAAAGAGCGGCTCTTAGAATTTTCTCTATAAACTGAGTGTAAAGTTTCCTTTTCTCATTAGCGCCCGTTTCATTAAGGCACGCGCCTCCTCCACTTTTATTTTATGTTCGGTTCATTTTCTCGTTTAAGGGCCGCCATCAATTCAGGAGAGAACACACGTCCTTTTTGCGCAATTCTTGGCCGTTTAGTGCCGGGTTGAGCCGTCGTTGGTTTACAGTTGGAATTAATCAATGGAAAGTAGACTGAGATGGTGATTGGGACATTTCCCTAAATCTCTGTGAGATGAGCCTGAGGAAGGACGCTGTGGAGGTGAGTTCACGCCTCTGTGTTTTGTGCTGAGATCAGCCCGGTTTAATGGACGAGCCGCGATCTGTAAAAAGCCATCGTCTGAAGTCTGTTATACAAGGAATTGATGGAGTGAGCAGTAATTATCCTGTTATTCAGGCGTTTGGCAAGGAGTCATTCTCAAAGATATTTAACCCATCCAGTCTGAACAGGTAGACGTCTACATGACAATGAAAGAGCCCCCAAACACCAACTTCACCACAGTACCCCTACACCAGCACCAATCTCACAAATGCCCACATTGGCATCCTCACCGTCATGTCAGCAGTACAGGTCTAAGGAACGGGGTGTAATAGAAACGTCAAGGTCAAGATAGCTATGATGAGCTATCTTGACCTTGACGTTTGATGCTGGGCAGAGGGAGAATCAGCATTGTCTAAAAAAGGAGTTTTCCACTACTATGAAAACCTCTTTTGATTTGTGAATCCACTTGTTTCTCCCAGTTAAAATAAAAGAGCCTATACTCACCTCCTGTGCTGCCGGCGTTCCAGCACTGTCGGTAATTGCAGTTCAGAGTTCACGTGATATTGTGACCCTATACTGTATCTGTGACCCTGTCCACATGAAATAGACCCTGTATTCACCTCCTGAGCTTCCGGCGTTGCAGCACTGTTGGTAATTGCAGTTCGGAGTTCACGTGATATTGTGACCCTATACTGTGTCTGTGACCCTGTCCACATGACATAGACCCTATACTCACCTCCTATGCTGCCGGCATTCTAGAGCTGTTGGTAATTGCAGTTCGGAGTTCACGTGATATTGTGACCCTGTACTGTGTCTGTGACCCTGCTCACATGAAATAGACCCTGTACTCACCTCCTGTGCTGCCGGCGTTCCAGCGCTGTTGGTAATTGCAGTTCGGCGTTCACGTGATATTGTGACCCTGTACTGT
Organism: Allobates femoralis; assembly: GCA_033576535.1. NCBI lineage: Eukaryota > Metazoa > Chordata > Amphibia > Anura > Aromobatidae > Allobates > Allobates femoralis. The sequence continues at coordinate 574,131,308 of JARQOC010000005.1, forward strand.
GTCTGTGACCCTGTTCACATGAAATAGACCCTGTACTCACCTCCTGTGCTGCCGGCGTACCAGCGCTGTCGGTAATTGCAGTTCGGAGTTCACATGATATTGTGACTTCACGTGAGTCCCGCGTCCAATCATCGCTGGTTTCATTCTTCCCGCCTTTGGACCAAACAAGATATCAACAGGAAGAGCTTTCATTTACTTCCTGTTGATGGCTCATTTGGTCCAAAGGCGGGAAGAATGAAACCAGCGATGATTGGACGCGGGACACGCGTGAAGTCACAATATCACGTGAACTCCAAACTGCAACTACCGACAGCGCTGTAACCGCGGCAGCACAGGAGGTGAGTACAGGGTTTATTTTGTTTTACCTGTGGGAAACAAGTGGTTGTCCTAGTAGTGGACAACCCCTTTAAACACTGGATCCAAGCTTGAAAAAGTAACTCCCACTAAAATGCAGAACAATTGCCAATGAAGTCTCCCTTCAACCCACTGGACCACCAGGGTTGTGCCCATTCACTATGTAACACAATTTTTGTTCCTGGGTTCTATTACATTTCAACTTCTAATATATAAAGTTGTTTAAAAATCACCAACATTCCTTGTCATGTCACATTATTGGGAATTATACTGTTTTTTGTGCTGTGTATTGCATTTTCTCTGTTGCTTGGCAGAAGCATTGCTCTATTAGTATTTTTGTCCCCTCTCTCCCTGTAGGTCTGTGATGTCAGCTTTGCCCTCCCTTCTTCCCGATGTAATCCTACTCCAGCCATTTTAGTTCGACACATGTTTGCTGCTCTGTGAAGAATCACTCTTTTTACCTTCTGCATTGTACCTCATTACAAGATTTTCTACTTTGTAAAACCACATTGGAGGCCCATCAGGAATGGCACCATTTTGAAATCTATGATAACGTTCCAGCCACCCTCACCATACTTCAAGGCATCGGTGGTTTGGACGCTTTCATGTAATAAGTTCCATTGCTTGAGCCATAATGTCAGAAATTGGATCTGTCAGGTTGGATCCCCACTAGGTTTTGCTCTCAAGTCTTTTCCAGGTTCTAGTCTCTGATCTTCCCTCAGATCTGGTCATCAGTCTTCTATGGAATCTTGTCTCAGATCATCTCTCATGTCTGGTCACAGGTCTTCTCTCGAATCTCTGAGCAAGTCCAGCACTTTTGTAGTGCAGTGCAGCTTTAAAAAAGTTCCAAAGTCCAGAACGCTGCTACTGCACAATAAACAATAATAGAAGCTGCAAGTACAAGCAGAGCACACAGGGCTTACGCGACACAGAACTGGCAGAACAGTGGCAGAATCAGGAACACACAGCACTGGCAGCTTGTAGCAGGAGAGTAGCTGAAAGCAGCTGTGGTTGCTGGAGTTCAAACTGCTGTTGCTGGAATAGCTGGAGCAGATTAGAAGGAAGTGGAGCAAACAAGAAAAGCAACAGGAAGCCAGGCATTCAAACTGAATACTCGAGCAGGGCTAGACGGTGGACTGGGGTTTATAAAGGCAGAAAAGAGGATCACATGGACAGGAGATGCCATCTTGGAAAAGGTCAATAGAGGATCCAAAATCCTGAGAATAAGCAACTCTGCTGATCCCACCACCGTCCTGTTACAGGTCCAGTTACCAATTCTTTTCTTTTCCGCTGATCTCCCAGGCTTTTATATTTATTAATTATGCCACAGCTGGTGTTTTCTCCAATCTTCTCCCAAGGGGACGCTAACATTTTGCTCTTCAGTTCCTACTATTGTCATTCTCTCTGCATTCTTACCATCTTTGGTCAGCAGAGGGCGATATTCACTTGTAGACATTTGGTTGAACCACTATTCTGTGTGTTTCTTCATTCCTTCGTCCCCTCACAATAGGGCTGACCAAAATGAGAAAACGAGAAACACTTTGGAAAGGAGCAAACCAAGAAGGGAGAACAAAAACAATTGGAAGTATCAGCATTTGGACAGGGGAGAAAAGGCAATAGCTCAGCAGATAGAGGAGCCGACCATGCAACAACAAGTCACCGTATCGAATCCTGACAAATTACTATGAACCACTTTAATACCTCAGAACAGAAAGAATAAAATGTATTAATCCCTGAACAATCTAGAGAATAATGGGGAAGAATGTGTCACTGAAACTGCAAAAGAAGTGTGCTGGGTGAAGGGAGGTGCTGCCCGCTGTGAAGTGCGAGCCTCATTTCATGGATGAAGCCTTCCAGAAGTTAAGTGGAAGGAAAATAAGACTCTAAATGTATAGATTTAATAGGCGTTTCAGTCTGAGATCTGCACCGCCGTCTGTGACATCCCAGGATTGATGAGACTTACAGGGATATACATTGCACTTGAGGCAGAATGTCTGATTGTCTTCTCGCGGTGATGTGTCTGGGGGTCTTCCCCGATCACTTTAGTTCTCATTATCTGCGCAAAGCTCTGAACACGGAATAAGAGTTCTACCCTCAGGTGCTAATAAAGACGACATCAAGCGACTCAGACAATTACTTTATGGAAAGCCGGTAATGCTGGAAACCTTGAGCGATTGACCCAAGACACAGATTGTAGATACATCATTTCCTTGGTTTAATAGATGCAAGACGATTCCGATCAGCGAGAATTGTTCTCATTCCGCCAAACGTAACCAATGTCTTATTATCCACAATACATTTACTTTTTCTCTAATTAAAACCTAAAACCTGAATCATTGATTTTTTGCCTACAATTACCCGGCTTTCAAACTATCCGGATACATTTTCCAGTTGTGGGTGTTATCTAGCTATACTTCCATCTTGACTTTACTTACCTGAGTCGATTCTTTCCCCTCCTTTAGCGGCATGTCTAGGGGGGGGACATGTGATATGTTCCCCATGAGAAGCTGGCAGGGGGCATCTGTGGTCCTCCCGATGCAGCAGTCCGACATTCAGCTCCTCAAGCTGAGAGCCGGCTAAGAGGTGTAAAACGCTGACTCCCAATATTCAATCGCATCATTTCCTTGGTTTAATAGATGCAAGACAATTCCGATCAGCGAGAATTGTTCTCATTCCGCCAAACGTAACCAATGCCTTGTTATCCACAATACATTTACTTTTTCTCTAATTAAAATCTAAAACCTGAATCATTGATTTTTTGCCTACAATTACCCGGCTTTCAAACTATCCGGATACATTTTCCAGTTGTGGGTGTTATCTAGCTATACTTCCATCTTGACTTTACTTACCTGAGAGTCGATTCTTTCCCCTCCTTTAGCGGCGTGTCTAGGGGGGGGGGGACATGTGATATGTTCCCCATGAGAAGCTGGCAGGGGGCATCTTTGGTCCTCCCGATGCAGCAGTCCGACATTCAGCTCCTCAAGCTGAGAGCCGGCTAAGAGGTGTAAAACGCTGACTCCCAATATTCAATCGCACTTGAGTTTTTCACCCTTGACTGCTGGCACATCCAGGTCTGGGCAACGTTGGCAGCATGATCAGGTCAGCTGATCATTCTGGGAATATCACTCATGCACCGCAGATGATGTGGTTGGTGATAAGTTAAGTATGACAAGGGATATTATGGGCAGAAGGAGCAATGTGTGAGGACACAGTATAGGGAGGGGAGAAATGCATAAGGCGACATTATTGGGGAGAGAGGAATATGCGAGGACTCAGTGTGGAGAGGGCAATGTGTTAGAAGATAGTATGTTCAGTGGGAAAGTGTTAGGAGGTAGTATGGACAGGGGGAATGTTTGGGAACACAGTATGGGGAGGGAGGAAAGGAGACTGTATGGGCAGGGTGGGTTGGGAATATCTGAGGAGAGAGTATGGGCAGGATGGGGTGGGAAACAGTATGGGGAGGAGAGGGGGAAATGTATGGGCAGGGCAGGATGCGTGAGGAGAAAGTATTTGTAGGGGAACGTGTAAGGACACAGTATGGGAAGGGGGAAATATGTGAGGAGAAATCATGGGCATGGGAGGAATGCGTGAGGAGAAAGTATTTGTAGGGGAACGTGTAAGGACACAGTATGGGAAGGGGGGAATATGTGAGGAGAAATCATGGGCATGGGAGGGATGCGTGAGGGGAAAGTATTTGTAGGGGGATGTGTAAGGAGACAGTATTTGTGTGGGAAATGTGTGAGGAAAGTGTATGGGGGAGATTATGTGAGTGGACAGTATGAGTGTGGGGTGTATGTGTGGGGACAATATGGGGGCAAGTGTGATAGGGATCAGTATAGAGACTGAGTAGTGTGTGGGGGCAGCATGGAGATACAGTGTGAGGCACAGTATGGAGGGGACAGTATGAAAAGGAGGAGGGTATGAAATAGGACACAGTATAAAGACTAATCAGTATAAGGGGACAGTGTTTAGAGGCCATGTGCCATAAGAGGGACAATGTGGGAATCATATATTTTCTGCAGGTAACACAGTAAGGGACAATTATTCAGGGGCACAGCATAGGGGAAATATTTTTTATTCAGGAGTATTATAATCATCATGTTATTTTTAAGTAAACAATAGGAAAATGTCAGCTCCGCATATTCCTATGTCCATATATTTGCTCCAGTTTAGGCCATACAGGGCAAAATCCAATGAAAAAGGAGACGTATTATGCAGCGATCAATGAAAAGTGGATCCCAGACATAGGAAAAGCTTGAATTATTATTATTGATCACCATAAGTAAGGCATCGCCAAAACGCGTTGGTTTTTAGGGGGGCTTATGGGGTTTGTGTATTTTTGGCTAATGAAATAATTCAATCATTGCATAAGTCTGGGATCCGCTCTCCATCGCTCGCTGGATAACACGTCTCCTTATTCATTGGATTTTATCTTTAAGGGCACAGTGTCAGGACGTGCTGCAGAAGACCGGAGAAGGGGGAGATCTGCAGGGACGAGCTGTGCATGTGAAGAATCATCATGGAGTCTGATAAGAAGGAGAAGAAAAGACAGAGAAGCACTCCAATCACAGAAGATTTCATCTATAAGGCACCTGGATGTAAATGTTTATTTGGGATCCTGCCTGTGTTTCATCAATGCTGTGGTTCCTGTATGAGACACAGTTTGATAATGATTGATAACAACAACTCCCAGCATCTCCTTACCATTGTTAATGACATACTGGGAACTGTAGGTCTTGCAATACAATTGAATATGGACTAACCTGACCTACAATTGATTGCTATAATAAGCTTGGAGCTGTATTCATGTATTGGTGCTGTACTTATGTACTAATAGTGTTTCTGGTGATGTATTTATGTAAAATTGGTGGCTCTACTAATGCATACATGTACTGATGGTGGTTCTGGTGCTATACTCATGTAGTGATCGTGGTTCTGGTGCTGCATTCATATATCAATTGTGGTTCTGGTGCTGCACTCATGTAGTGATTGTGATTCTGGTGCTGTATTCATATATTGACGGTGGTTCTGGTGATGTAATCATGTACAGATGGTGGATACTGTATTTTTGTACTAATGGTTGTTTTTGAGCTGTATTTATGTACTGGTGGTATTTCTGGTGATATATTCATGTAAGTAAGATAAACTACCGCAATCCTTCACATGTAAAACCTGTGCCCCTGACTCCCACCCTCCTGCTTCCTCTCTCTGGAGCACTTTGAAATGCCCGCTTTGTTTGCAACACGCTCCACATGATCAGTGACCTTTTTACTTCCCAGAACCTTTCCTTCTTGGGCCTCACTGAGACTTGGCTGACAGCCTCTGATACGGCCTCCCCTGCTGCACTGGGCTATGGCGGCCTTCACTTTACCCACACTCCTCGCCCTGGCACCAGACATGGCGGAGGAGTGGGCTTCCTCCTCTCTGCAAACTGCTTCTTCAACCCAATCCAACCCCCACTCTCCCTTATCCACCCTTCTTTCGAAGTTCACTCCGTCCGTATCTACTCTCCCTCCAATCTTCAAATTGCCGTCATATACTGACTCCGGGCTCTGCCACTACCTTCATTGACCAATTCTCCATCTGGCTTCTTCATTTTCTCTCTGCTGACATTCCCACCATCATCATGGGTGACTTTAATATCGCTACTGACACCCACCGCTTTCTACAATGCCACCCTCACATCAGCCATAGACTCAGTCGCCCCGATCGTTCATCGCAAGGTGCAACAAATCAATAGGCAACCCTGGCACAACAATCTCACCAAAAAAACTCCGACAAGTGTACAGGGCTGCGGAGCGGCGTTGGAAGAAAACATGCCTGCCAGACGTCTTCACAACTTTCAAACAACCTACACTTTCCATCAAATCAACCCTCACCTCTGCTAAACAGACCTATTTCACAAACCATATATCTTCTTTATCCTACAACCCCAAACAACTGTTCAGCACTTTTAACTCTCTCCTCCGCCCACCGCTTTCCCCTCCGACCTCCCTCATCTTTGCTGAGGACTTCGCCACATACTTCAAAAATAAGATTGACTAAACAAGGCAAACCTTAATTGTTCCACCACCCAAACCACTCCATATACCAGACCTCTGCCCTTCCCTCATAACCTCCCTCTCCAACATCACTGAAGGAGAACTTACTCGTCTCCTATCCAATCACACCTCCTCACCACCTGTGCACTTGACCCCATCCCTTCTCACCTCCTCCCCAACCTCACTAACACGCTCATCCCAGCCCTAACCCACCTCTTCAATCCATCACTATCTTCCCCTCGGCTTTCAAACACGCCACCATCACCCCCATCCTCAAAAAGCCAAACCTAGATCCGACTGCTAAGAAGAGCTACCGCCCCATATCGCGGCTCCTGTTTGCTTCCAAACTCCTTGAGCAACACGTCCATGCTCAACTTTCCTCCCACCTCTCATCTAACTCTCTCCTTGACAATCTACAATCCGTTCTTTGGCCCCACCACTCCACCGAAACTGCCCTAACCAAAATTACCAACAACTTACTCACAGCAAAAGCTAACAGACAATTCTCCATCCTCCTCCTTCTCGACCTGTCCTCTGTCTTTGACACAGTCGACCACTCCCTCCTACTTCAGATTCTTTCTTCGCTTGGTATCAAAGACCTTGCTCTGTCCTAGGTTGCCTGATACCTTTCCAACCGCACATTTTGTGTCTCCCACTCCTACACTTCCTCCTCATCCCGTCCTCTCTCTGTTGGGGTCCCACAAGGCTCTATCCTGGGACCACTACTTTTCTCCATCTATACCCTTGGCCTAGGACAACTCATACAGTCCCATGGCTTTCAGTACCACCTGTATGCTGACCTCTCTGGCTCAGATGTCAACTCCCTGCTGTCCAGAATCCCGGAGTGTCTATCAGCCATATCCTCCTCCTTCTCCTCTCTGCTGTCCAGGATCCCGGAGTGTGTGTCAGCCATATCCTCCTTCTTCTCCTCTCTGCTGTACAGAATCCCGGAGTGTCTATCAGCCATATCCTCCTCCTTCTCCTCTCTGCTGTCCAGAATCCCGGAGTGTCTATCAGCCATATCCTCCTCCTTCTCCTCTCTGCTGTCCAGAATCCCGCAGTGTCTATCAGCCATATCCTCCTCCTTCTCCTCTCTGCTGTCCAGAATCCCGGAGTGTCTATCAGCCATATCCTCCTCCTTCTCCTCTCGCTACCTAAAACTCAACGTAGACAAAACCGAAGTCATCATCTTTCCTCCATCCCATCTTTCATCTTCACCACCTGATCTATCTATTATGGTAAACGGCATCATGCTCTCTCCCACACCTCAAATTTGTTGCCTTGTTGAGTAACTCTCGACTCTGCCCTGTCCTTCAGACCACACATCCAAACTCTCGCCACCTCCTGTCACCTCCAGCTCAAGAATATTTCCAGAATCCGTCCTTTCCTCAACTCTCAATCTACTAAAATTCTTGTACATGCCCTCATCATCTCCCGCCTTGACTACTGCAACATTCTCCTCTGTGGCCTCCTGCTAACACTCTTGCACCTCTCCAGTCTGTCTGATGCCCGACTAATCCACCTCTGTCCTCGCTACTCACCTGTATCTCCCCTGTGCAAATCCCTTCACTGGCTCCCAATTCCCCAACGAATCCAGTTCAATCTACTAACACTGACCTACAAAGCCGTCCATAACCTGTCTCCTCCCTATATCTCTGAACTAATCTCACACTATCTCCCCTCACGTAATCTTCGATCCTCCCCAGACCTCCTCCTCTCCTCCACACGTATCCATTCCTTACACAATCGCCTCCAAGATTTCTCCCGAATATCCCCCATCCTCTGGAATTCTGCACCCCAACACGTGAGATTATCCATTGTAGTGTTTTAGGGTTGCTGCTCTACCCCTTTGGTGATCCTGCGTATGACCCCCCTAATGTATACAGCTTGTGGTAATAATAGAATGGTAGTGCTTAACCCTTACCATTCTATTATTTCCACACGTTAGATTATCCACCATGCTCGAATCCTTCAAACGGAACCTGAAAACCCATCTCTTCAGTAAAGCTACAGCCTGCAATTACCGAGCCGCCGCCTCACCGAAGCTGCTGCCCCACCGCCACCGGAGCTGCCGCCTCTCCACCACCAGATCTGCTGCACCCCTGACTTACTGTCTCCTCCCCAACATCCTGTAGAATGTAAGCCCGCAAGGGCAGGGTCCTCTCCTCTCTGTACCAGTCTGTGATTGTTAATTTGTTTACTGTAAACTATACCCATAATTTTGTATGTAACCCCTTCTCGAGTACAGCACCATGGAATTAATGGTGCTATATAAATAAATAATAACAATAATAATAATGGTGCTTCTAGGATGTTTTCATGTACTGATGGTGGTTATGCTGATATATTTCTGTACTGATGGACGATGGTGGTTCTGGTGTTGTATTCATATACTGATGGTGGTTCTAGGGATGCGATCATGTTCTGATGGTGGTTGTGATGCTGTATTTCTATACTGCTGATGGTTCTCCTGATGTATTAATGTCCTGATGGTCAATCAGATAATGTATTCATGTACTAATTATGGTTCTAATGTATTTCTGCACTTATGGTGGTTCTGGTGATTAAAGCATGTACTGATGATGGTTGTGATGCTGTATTTCTGTACTGATGGTGGTTCTGGTGATTCAATCATTAATTATGTTGGTTGTGATGCTGTATTACTGGACTGGTGATGGTTTTGGTGATGTATTCCTGTAATAGTGGTTTCTGTGATGCATTCCTGTACTGATGGTGGTTCTGGTGATGTATTCATGAATTACTAGTGGTTGTGATGCTGTATATCTGTAATAATGGTGGTTCTGGTGTTGTATTCATATACTGATGGTGGTTCTAGTGATGCAATCATGTTCTGATGGTGGTTGTGATGCTGTATTTCTGTACTGCTGATGGTTCTACCGGTGTATTATTGTGCTGATGGTCAATCAGGTAATGTATTCATGTACTAATGATGGTTCTAATGTATTTCTGCACTTATGGTGGTTCTAGTGATTAAAGCATGTACTGATGTTGGTTGTGATGCTGTATTTCTGTACTGATGGTGGTTCTGGTGATTAAATCATTACTGATGTTGGTTGTGATGCTGTATTACTGGACTGATGATGGTTTTGGTGATGTATTCCTGTACTGATGGTGGTTCTGGTGATGTATTCATGAATTAATAGTGGTTGTGATGCTGGATATCTGTACTGTTGGTGGTTCTTATGACATATTCATGTACTAATAGTAGTTCTGGTGTTGTATTTCTGTACTGGTTGTGCTTCTGGTCCTGTTTTTGATTCTGATCCTGTAAACATGTAACAACTCATAATTGCGAAATAACAAGACACATGGCTATGGTGATTAGGTATTGTGCTTTCTGACAATTTAAGGATTGCTATGGTATTATTTATGTTAGGAACATTAATTATAAAGTTCAGCTCTGTAACATGCACAGTGAGTTTTCCCTGCCAAGAGAATTTTTTGCTGCAAATACTTAATGTGTGCACATACCTTTTCTGTGCAAATTACATATTAGTGGTCACATGAAATCTATTCAAATTGTTTAACTCATCTGCAGGAAGGGTCACAAAACTGATTTTTTTGCCCTCGGTGCCAGTAAACCTAGTTTCACCTCTGTCCTCCTGCACAGGATACATAGTGGGAGGTGAGAGCCCCCTCATATGGAACTATATAATGGACTCTACATATGTTTCTTTTTCCTCAGTTATTTGGCTGCATTCTCCAATTGTGGATTTTACCTTGTAATGGCTGGCTCTTAAAGCACCACGAATCAGAAGTTATGTCACAATGTCTCAATGCAACCTTATGAGTGCCAGAAGGAGGCCAGAACGAGGCTCCCATAGAATTGTAGTGGTTTGTGACCTCTGGCGTGCTCCATGGAGCACAGGAGCTGACGGCAAGTCACAAATCATAAGAGACAGACAGGAGTGACACCTCTGGAAGGTCAGCTGAATAATTAGGGCAAGGGCCTTCGAATATGTGAGGACACAGTATGGGTAGGAATGGGGGAAATGTGTGATAAGACAGTATGGGGAGGAATGGGGGAAATGTGTGAGAAGACAGTATGGGGAGGAATGGGGGAAATGTGTGAGGAGACAGTATGGGGAGGAATGGGGGAAATGTGTGAGAAGACAGTATGGGGAGGAATGCGGGAAATGTGTGAGAAGACAGTATGGGGAGGAATGGGGGAAATGTGTGAGAAGACAGTATGGGGAGGAATGGGGGAAATGTGTGAGAAGACAGTATGGGGAGGAATAGGGGAAATGTGTGAGAAGACAGTATGGGGAGGAATGGGGGAAATGTGTGAGAAGACAGTATGGGGAGGAATGGGGGAAATGTGTGAGAAGACAGTATGGGGAGGAATGGGGAAATGTGTGAGAAGACAGTATGGGGAGGAATGGGGGAAATGTGTGAGAAGACAGTATGGGGAGGAATGGGGGTAATGTGTGAGAAGACAGTATGGGGAGGAATGGGGGTAATGTGTGAGAAGACAGTATGGGGAGGAATGGGGGTAATGTGTGAGAAGACAGTATGGGGAAGAATGGGGGAAATGTGTGAGAAGACAGTATGGGGAGGAATGGGGGAAATGTGTGAGAAGACAGTATGGGGAGGAATGGGGGAAATGTGTGAGAAGACAGTGCGGTCAGGGGGAGGAAGCATCACTTCAACATTGAAATTAAAAAAAAACTGGAGTGGTGCTTTGACTTCACCAGATTGTTACAATTCACACGGTTTGGTTCTCCTTTAGACCGGTTGGACACGAGCTTTAGTAAAGGGACGTCACACTTGGCGCCCAACGTTGGTGCGGACTGTGTCTGCTACGGGGCTTAAAGGACATTCGCTCGGAATTTCATTTATGTGGATCTAGAACTTTATTTACAATTTTTACAAGAGATCCTCATCTTCTACAATTCTTGGTGGATAGAAAAAAAAACACAAAACATTTCTGCATGAATTATTATTGCAAATTTCTGCAAGTTCCTCGAAACATAGAAAAGACCTAAATTCATCGCCATCATCTTGAGTTTTCCATAAAAAAAAAGTTTCACTCTTTGGCCAAGTAATGTATCCAGACAAATATATAAATAGAGAATATCAATTGTTCCGGGTGTCTGGTTGGCAGCATCATCCAGTGTCCATTGTCATAGCCATTATTTTTTGGCTGGAGGTTTCTTCTCGCCTCCTCCTTTGCCTCCAGCTTTAGTGTCACCTCCTCCTTTGCCGCCAGCTTTAGTGTCGCCTCCTCCTTTGCCGCCAGCTTTAGTGTCGCCTCCTCCTTTGCCTCCAGCTTTGCCATCGCCGCCTCCTTTGCCTCCAGCTTTGCCATCACCTTTACCATCACCTCCTCCTCCTTTGCCTCCAGCTTTTCCACCACCTGCAGGGTCTTTGCCGCTCTTTTTCTCAGCCCCTCCTTTTTCCCCTTCCTTCTTCTTTCCACCATCTTTGTCCTCCTTACCTTCTCCTTTACTCTTGCCGTCTTTTCCATCTTCTTTTCCTTTCTCGCCTTCTTTTTTCTTGCCCCCTTTGGCGTCCTTTTTGGCATCTTCTGCATCTACTTTCCCCGAAACAGTCAGCACTTCCTTTTTTTCCTTTTTTGGAGCTGTGAAGATAGAAAGGTAGAGGAACTGAATATATATATATATAGGTGGGCTGATAAAGATAGAAATCTGAATCAGTGCTTTTTTTGTGCCGGTACATACCGGTACGCCGTACCGGAAAATCCGAAGACCGGTGGTACATACCAGTACGGCGTACCGGAAAATGCACCGCCACTATCTCCGCTGCTGCCACCAGGGCAGCAGGGGCCCGGCAGCGGCGCCCGCATATACTGTGCCCCGCTCCCGGCCCCCCAGCGCTGAGAGCGATCACGCTGACAGGAAGCCACTCTGCTGCTTCCTGTCCCGTGATGGCTCGGCTCCAAGTGCAGGTGCGGTGGAGGCGGCTCGGCTGCGGTACTAGCGGCTCCTCCACCCAGCCGGCCCCCCATGGACCCGGAGAGGTGAAAGAGGGGAAACTGTGCAGGGGATAGGGGACAGGGGGGCAAAGGAGAAGAGGACAGGGGGGCAAAGGAGAAGCAGACAGGGTGGCAGAGCAGAAGAGGACAGGGGGGCAGAAGGACAGGAATAGGGGACAGAGGAGAAGAGGACAGGGGGGCAGAAGGACAGGAATAGGGGACAGAGGAGAAGAGGACAGGGGGGCAGAAGGACAGAGAAGAGAACAGGGGGGCAGAAGGACATGAACAGGGGGACAGAGGAGAAGAGGACAGGAACAGGGGGACAGAGAAGAGAACAGGGGGCAGAAGGACATGAACAGGGGGACAGAGGAGAAGAGGACAGGAACAGGGGGACAGAGAAGAGAACAGGGGGGCAGAAGGACATGAACAGGGGGACAGAGGAGAAGAGGACAGGAACAGTGGGACAGAGAAGAGGACGGGGGGCAGAAGGACAGGAACAGGGGGACAGAGGAGAAGAGGATAGGGGGGAAGAAGGACAGGAACAGGGGGAAAGAGGAGAAGACGAGCAGCTGGAGGGACAGAGGAGAGGAGGACGGGGGTGCAGGAGGACAGAGGAGAGGAGGACAGGGGTGCAGGAGGACAGAGGAGAGGAGGACAGGGGTGCAGGAGGACAGAGGAGAGGAGGACGGGGGTGCAGGAGGACAGAGGAGAGGAGGACAGGGGTGCAGGAGGACAGAGGAGAGGAGGACGGGGGTGCAGGAGGACAGAGGAGAAGAGGACGGGTGTGGAGGAGGAGTGGGGCTGTGTGTGGTGATAATGGCAGCTGTACCAGGTGTCTCTGCCTCCATGCAGCAGCCTCCACCTTCCTGTGTTGGCAGGGTGTGGTATGCTGGGAATTGTAGTTCTCCTGCCTGTTCTGGCATTTCTGTATGGTTTCTGGGCAGTGTGTTGGTGCTGGGAGTTGTAGTTCTCCTGGGCAGGCTCAATGTTCTCCCGCCTCCTGTCTGTGGTTATTGTGCCTCTTCTGGGATGTCCTCAGCTCCGTGCTGTGCACAGACAGTGTACCACCATGTCCCCAGCTCCGTGCTGTGCATATACAGTGTACCGTATACTGTTTGTGCACAGCACGGAGCTGAGGACATGGTGGTACACTGTGCACAGCACGGAGCTGAGGACATGGTGGTACACTGTCTATGCACAGCAGGGAGCTGAGGACATGGTGCTACACTGTGCACAGCACGGAGCTGGGGAGATGGTGCTACACTGTCTGTGCACAGCACGGAGCTGAGGACATGGTGCTACACTGTGCACAGCACGGAGCTGAGGGCATGGTGCTACACTGTGCACAGCACGGAGCTGAGGGCATGGTGCTACACTGTGCACAGCACGGAGCTGAGGAAATGGTGGAACACTGTGTATGCACAGCACAGAGCTGAGGACATGGTGGTACACTGTGCACAGCACAGAGCTGAGGACATGGTGGTGCACTGTCTGTGCACAGCAGGGAGCTGAGGACATGGTGGTACACTGTGCACAGCACAGAGCTGAGGAAATGGTGGAACACTGTCTGTGCACAGCACAGAGCTGAGGACATGGTGCTACACTGTGCACAGCACGGAGCTGAGGAAATGGTGGAACACTGTGTATGCACAGAGCTGAGGACATGGTGCTACACTGTGCACAGCACGGAGCTGAGGAAATGGTGGAACACTGTCTGTGCACAGCACGGAGCTGAGGACATGGTGGTACACTGTGCACAGCACAGAGCTGAGGACATGGTGGTACACTGTCTTTGCACAGCAGGGAGCTGAGGACATGGTGGTACACTGTCTGTGCACAGCACGGAGCTGAGGACATGGTGCTACACAGATATTTTTATTTAGACAGAATTATAATGACACTCTTATTTTTAAGGGCACCATGTCAGGATGTGCTGCAGAAAAGTGGAGAAGATGGAAGTCTGCAAAGAAGTGAAAAGTCATCATGGCGTCAGGACAAGATAAAGAAAAGAAAAAGACGACCCCGATCAGAGACAAGGTCATCTATAAGGTACCTGAGTGGAAATGATTATTTGTGATAATAACATTCTCATCAGTACTGAGGTTCTTGTTTGGTCTGATGAGGACTGGTAACAACAACTCCCAGTAGTTCTTACCATTAGTAAGGACATACTGGAAGTTGTAGGTTCATGAGATACAAATATGTATATGGGTTTGCCCTGACATTACAATTGATGTACTATTGATGAATGTTTTTGTAGAGATGGTGGTTCTGATACATTTCTGGAATTTCTGTACTGATGAGGGTTGTGATGCTGTGTTTCTGTACTGATGTGGGTTCTAGTTATGTATTTCTGTACCTCTTGTGGGTCTGGTGATGTATTCGGAATACATCACCAGACCACAAGAGGTACAGAAATACATAACTAGAACCCACATCAGTACAGAAACACAGCATCACAACCCTCATCAGTATAGACATTCCAGAAATGTATCAGAACCACCATCTCTACAAAAACATTCATCAATAGTACATCAATGAAAGCAGCAGGGGGATGGAGGATGGAAGGAGCAGGGGATGGAGAGATCAGAAGGATTGAGGATGGAGGGTACAGAGGGATGGAGAGATCAGGTGGATGGAGGATGGAGAGACCTGGAGGATGGAGGGATCAGGTGGATGAGAGACCAGGGGGATGGAGGATGGAGAGACCAAGGGGAGGAGGATAGAGACCAAGGGATGGAGGATGGAGAGACCAGGGGGATGGAGAATGGAGGGAGCATAGGGATGGAGGATGGAAGGAGCAGGGGGATGGAGGATGGAGGGAACAAGGGGACAAAGGATGAAAGGAGCAGGGGAATGGTGGATGGAAGAAGCAGTGGGATGGAGGATGAAAGGAGCAGGGGGATGGTGGATGGAGAGACCAGGGGGATGGAGAATGGAGGATGCAGGAGGATGGAGGGAACAGGGGGATGGATGGAGAGATGAGAAGTGAATGACGAGACGCAGGGCTGCACCCCTCCCCCACACCCCAAACTCGGCCGGTGCCGGAAAGCACCCCTTCCCCCCCCCCCGCTCTTGCCTCGGGGGATGCGTACCAGGAAATGTTTTTTTTTTTCAAAAAAAGTACTGATCTGAACCATGAAATCACTATGAAAATAACCATATATAGATATAGTACTTAGATAATGCCGCTCTGTATTAGTTAGATAATACCAGAGATGCATATGTTCTGTAAACCATCCACAGGCTATGCCTATTCTACCTCCGTGTAATGTAGGAGACGGGTGTGGAGAATAGCTGATGGTGGAACCTTTATATACCATAAATGATGGGGGGATTATAATTATGAACAATTACAATCTACATTTCTGCTTTCCTAATCCATTATTTACATCTCGGCGTCTTATACGATGCAGAACATCGTTACACGGCTCAGTAATATTGTGACACAAAGTTGACGCCACCGTGAAATGAGAGCAGAGATGTCGGGGCCACAAGGAGGGTTCACGGTAATTAAGACTCAGGGTGGAGAAGGACGAGCTCAGAATGTAAATGTCCTCTGGATACAATGTATCGGATCAAGGGAGGAAATCAAGAAGTTACTGTAAATCATCACATCAACATACAATGTGTCACATGAGTCAGTGATTGAGTGACTAAAGCCACATATTATGACGGTCACATAGTGTCCACATATTAGTGCGAAGACCAGCACAAGGCTACAACTTAGATTTCTCCTGGTGCCCCCCTTTTATGGAATTATGGAAACCTTAGATCCCTCCTGGTGCCCTCTGTGGAGGCACGGGGTCAGGGGTTGCTCTCTTCCTGGACCAGGGCTCATCCCCAAACTGAACGCCCAAGCTCCTTAACCGTGGGTGGAACACTACTCAAACAACACAGGGTGGGGAACCACAATATTAAGGCTTATTGGATCCTCACACAGTTAACAGCATATAACACATCCCATCCGAATCTGATCATTCGATGCTGAAGTCCTTGTAGTCTTATAATCCAGGTTCTAATCCCCTCGGTCGGCACCAAAATGCCTAGGCCTGGGGTTATGGCTTGCCAATCAGACCTGAAGATCCTAGATTAGCTGCCTGTATCAAATCCCGTGCACCTCTAGCCAGGACCAAAATCCCTAGACTGAGGGCACTAGACAGAATCTCCAACACACTGGTTAATGAACAGCTCTGCTTATATCCCCGTGACCACCCATTGCAGGATATTGGGGACGTCACGTTTGGTGGAATAAGACTGTCTTCTCATTGGCTCGATCTCAAACCTCATATAAAACATCTCTAATAGTATTGCAGTCCTGGCAAGGGTGAGGCACATACTGATTGACATAGCCATACAATGGAATTTTAGTAGGATTAAGTTCTCCGAGTGTCATGACATTCTCTGACATTCACGTTTGTTTAACTATGTTTTTTGTGCTTCAGTCTTGTGGTGGTGTGAATGCTGTCCTACAGACACGTTCACTGTGTGCATGGCTTATTAGTTAGTTTTTTACCTATTGTGTTTCTTGCCTCTGCAAGATTGGGGAAGCCTCCGCCCTTCCCCCATGAGTCCTGCACATAAAAAGCTGTTTTCTGCATTCAGTCCATGTCAGACCTTGGACCTGTCTGGATCCTGCTCATGTAGGTACTAATACACATGGTCAGGTTTTTTGAATACATCAGATAGGGACTGCTCTGACAAGGGTTACTGTGGAGAAGTAGAGCAGCTTAGCATACATTTTTTGCAAAAAATGTATCAACCAAATACCCTGTTTTTATACTTTTATACCAGCACTTGCTTTTTAATGTTTTTCTTTACAACAGAGTAGTTTTTCACGTTTGTTTGACTATGTTTTTTGTGCTTCATTCTCTGACAAGAGTTGAGATAATTACATGAGCAACCACAAACTTTGAACAATAGAGGGACTCCTGAGCGTCTGGGAGAAACAATGTGTCCCCTCACAAGGTAGGAAATAAAACACAGTACAAAGTGGTTAGATAATTACATTACCCACGTTAAACATCACCAAGCATCTACAAGACTTGTATTTACAATGAGTTGCTTATCACAAGGTAGGAAATAACATACAGTACCAAGAGACAAGATAATTACATTATCCACTTTAAATACTAGCAGGATCCTACAAATATCGTATAACCCATGAGTGGCA
This sequence comes from Allobates femoralis, assembly GCA_033576535.1. Classification (NCBI taxonomy): domain Eukaryota; kingdom Metazoa; phylum Chordata; class Amphibia; order Anura; family Aromobatidae; genus Allobates; species Allobates femoralis. The sequence continues at coordinate 574,148,832 of JARQOC010000005.1, forward strand.
TATTACAAGTTAGCAAATAAAATATAAATACTGTCTGGATAAATAAGAAATCATCATATGTTCTACATAAAAGGAGTCCATTTCGTCACACCCTCCTTTTATGGAACTTTGTAAACCTTAGATTCTTCCTGGTGCCCCCCTTTTATGGAATTATGGAAACATTAGATTCTTCCTGGTGCCCCCCTTTTATGGAATTATGGAAACATTAGATTCCTCCTGGTGCCCCCCTTTTATGGAATTATGGAAACATTAGATTCCTCCTGGTGCCCCCCTTTTATGGAATTATGGAAACATTAGATTCCTCCTGGTGCCCCCCTTTTATGTAATTATGGAAACATTAGATTCCTCCTGGTGCCCCCTTTTATGGAATTATGGAAACATTAGATTCCTCCTGGTGCCCCCCTTTTATGGAATTATGGAAATCTTAAATTACTCTTAGTGCCCCCCTTTTATGGAATTATGGAATCCTTCTATTCCTCCTAGTGCCCCCCTTTTATGGCATTATGGAAACCTTAGATCTCTCCTGGTGCCCCCCTTTTATGGCATTATGGAAACCTTAGATCTCTCCTAGTGCCCCCCTTTTATGGAATTATGGAAACCTTAGATCCCTCCTGGTGCCCCCCTTTTATGGAGTTATGGGAACCTTAGATTCCTCCTGGTGCCCCCCTTTTATGGAGTTATGGGAACCTTAGATTCCTCCTGGTGCCCCCCTTTTATGGAGTTATGGGAACCTTAGATTCCTCCTGGTGCCCCCTTTTATGGAGTTATGGGAACCTTAGATTCCTCCTGGTGCCCCCCTTTTATGGAGTTATTTGGAACCTTAGGTCCCTCCTGGTGCCCCCTTCTTAATCTGATGACGGTGTTACACCCGTTGGCATTCTCTCCATTAGTTTCATTAGATCGTCACGTGGAATTGCTCCAATGAACAGGTTGCTTTGTGCAATGTTTAATATAATAATAATATGTATTCATTTATATAGCGCTATTAATTCCATAGCACGTTACATACATGAGTAATGCACAATCTAAAGATCCTATCAGTATGTCTTAGTGTGGAGTCACCAGTCTTCAGACAGTGCTTGTGACCATCGAGTGTGTTTTGCAGAGACAGATTTGGTCATCAAGTACATACAGTGCTGCGCCTATTCTACAATTGTTCCAAGTCAGAATATGGCAAGAAACTCTCAACTAAGCAAAGAAAAAACAAAAGCCATCATTCCTGTAAGACATAGCCAGTCAAGAAAATTGCTATAACCTTGAAGGTATCCAAAAGTGCGCTAATGAAAATTGTCAATCACTATAATTAAATTGCTTCTCACGAGCATTGTCCCAGGAAAGTAAGAGCAAGAATTACTTTGGCTGCAGAGGATAAGTTCATCTGAGTTACCAGCCTCAGAAAACTCAAACTGACAACACAACACCTCACATAACAGCCCTCATAAGTGAAGCACAGACATCAAAAGACATTTAAGCAGCCGACAAGAGCTCAACTCCTCTGGGAACGACCTCAGGAGCGATGGAGCTATTCCAGGTGACGACCTGATGAAGCTGCCAGAGAGAATGACGAGGGGGTAGAAAGCTGTGATCAGAGTAAAAGGGGCCACATGAGGAATCTGAGGGGTAAAACCCATTCTGGTTTCTGTCACACATGTTTCTTACTAGTTGTTTCCACGTGTCACTTCATGGTTTTGCTGACCTCAGTCTGAATCTACATTGTGCACAATCCAATTAGAATGAGGTAAACCCTTACATGAACAGGTGGGTCTAAACTTTAAACTGGGACTGTCTGTATTACTGCCATATACTGAACACAGTGCCATGTAGGATCTAAATCATGCCACTGTGCTTCCACATATTATCGCCACACTGTGCATATACCATATAACAGAGCTATTCATTGCAAAATAACTGGGACAAATAATTTCTTCATTATGTTTTATGGTGTTTACATAATAATATCCGACAGTGTACCGAATACCATCAGTAACAGTTGTCCTGCTGGAAGGTGAACCTACAGTTGTGGCCAAAAGTATTGACACCCCTGCAATTCTGTCAGATAATCCTCAGTTTCTTCCTGAAAATGATTGTAATCACAAATTCTTTGGTATTATTATCTTCATTTAATTTGTCTAGCACATATTTTTATATAAGGCTGGGACCTTCATAAATACCCTTAACTTGATATTGGCCAGTAGGATACCAGCAGAGTAGTTATGTCTCATATCATTGCAAAGCTAAAATCATAACCAAAAATATGAGAGCATTGTCTTCCGCCTATGACGCTCCTGGGCAAAGTTATGACCCATAATAGTTTTTGAAATCTCATGTCCCAACTCAGGGGGTGGGAGCTATGAGACAGTCTAGGGGCAGATGATGGGTGTGAGATGGGATAGACAGGGGAAAGCCTCGTACAGTATAAAAATAGCCCACCTCTTATCCATCTTGATATTTCTTCTGAAGAGGTGCTGTTCCATCACAAGCTGGAGAATACCCAACAGAACCCGGGGGCTCCACATTGCCTCCTTGAGGACTTATGTCAAACGAGGAACTGGTGGGGGCAATTAGTGCTTGGGGTTATTCCGGGCCCCTATCAGAGACGAGGTGCCACTTATTATATGTGCTTCTGGCCACATACCAGAAGGCATATATCACACTCACTGTGTGGTACCTTAATAAACCAGCACTGATAGGGCAGCTGCGGCACTTCTTTTATCCTCAGGCAGTTCTCTCACTGGCCTGAGCATAGAGGAGGCGCTACAGAGCTTCCAGGTTCAGTGGCCAATTCATCACACCAGGTAATTACCCAGAACGGGTGACAACTGGAACAAACCCTGCAGGTCCTGCCAGATAGAGCAGCTGGACTGTGAATATTAATACTGACATACCCGGTACCTCTCGGCCTCAGATTGAACAACTGGGCTCTCACCACACTGACAGCCGAACACACCCCAGATCCTATAGGATGGCTGAACTGTTATTTACAAGGTCCAGAGGACACCATGAATGGTCAAATTGTGACACAGACAGATTTACGCTCCTTAGCTGTGATCTCTGCGGCTCTCCCATGGCCTCGGCTCTTCTTTCATTACCGCTCTCCTTCTTGGGATGTCGGTCTCGGTGGACGGCCATGTCTTGGTCTTGATAGGTTTGCAGTTGTGCCATACCCCTTCCATTTTTGGATGATGGATTGATCAGTGTTCCATGAGATGTTCACAACTTGGGCTATTCTTTATGACCCAACCCTGCTTTACTAATCTCCACAATTTTATCCCTGACCTGTCTGGTGTGTCCCTTGGTTTTCATGATGCTGTTTGATCCCAAATGTTCTCACACAAACATCTCAGGCCTGTACAGAATAGCTTTATTTACACAGAAAATGTGGAAAAGTTCCAGGGCATGAATACTTTTTCAATGCACTTTACAATACAATTACCACCAATACATAATGTCAAATAATAGCACCCTAATTATCTATAACTAGATTTGGCCTGATGCTATCACATCGGGAGGTGGGCTCTATGACACCAGGTGTGGCTGTCTCATCCCCTGTGTGCTCTCCTACCTGTGCTGTCTTCTCCTCTCATGTGTTCTGTACTTTGACTTGCCTCCCTCTGTGCACTCTCTCTCCCCTGTATGCTGTCTCTCTCCCCCTGCGCTGTCTTCTTCCCTCATGTGCTCTCTCCTTTGAGCTGTCTTTCCCCTGTGCACTCTCCCCTTGTCTGTGGTCTCTCTCTCCCTGCGCTGTCTTCTTACCTCATGTGCTCTCTCCTTTGAGCTGTCTCCCTCCTTTGTGCTCACTCCTCCCCTGTGCACTCTCTCTTCCCCCTGTGCACTCTCTTCCTCTTGTGCTGCCTCTTCCACCATGCGCTGTCCCCGGTGTGCTCTCTTCCCCCTTTGTGCTGTCCCCCTGTGAGATTTCTCTCCCCTTGTGCTATCTCTGACCCATTGCACTGTCTGCCCCCTATGCACTCTCTATTCCCCCTGTGCGCTCTCTCCCCCCTGTGAACTTTTTCTGCCCCCCTGTGTGCTGTCTCTTCCCCTCTTGTGCACTCTCTCTGCCCCCTATCTGCACTCTCTTACCTCGTGCTCTCTCTCTACTCACCTGTGTGCTCTCTATGCCCCCTGTGTGCTCTCTCTTCCCCCCTGTGCACTCTCTCTGCCCCCTTATACTCTCTCTGCCCTCGGTGACGATCTTTATTTGTGCTGAGGGGATGTGAGGATGGGGACTCGCGATTATGACGCAGTATTTTTGTGACACATGGGGGCAGGCTCTGAGGTGCTGGGGGTGGAGCGGTAGCATCCTTGATTTGTACTGTCGGCACATGAGGATGAAGGCAGGCCCGTCATACCTGCCATACTCTCAATCCGCATGCCAGGGTGTACAAACATGGCACCTGCATGCCCACTGAGAGTGTGGCGGGCTCGGAGACGGTGCAGTAGCAGCAGTGACCGAGGAGGAGGAGGCAGGACCCGGAGGACAGCAGCAGCGTGCAGCCGGCATATTGGCACATCGCAGGTGGTCCTTCAATCTCTTGCCCCTACGGCTACAGAAACCCTGACCCTGTGCCCCCCGGGTCCATAAGTCTTTACCTGCCACCCCTAACCCATCAGTGGCACATCATACATTGCTTAATCTGACGTATTCCTCCCCGAGACACATTGTTGTCAAAAACAACCAACAAGACGACTCTTTCACCATCAGGAGTATTTTTAGTTTGACATTTGCTCGTTTTACTTCACAAACTAATTTAATGAATGTTGGCGCAAAAGCAGAAATTCCGATTTGCCCTGGTCAGAGAGACATAAATAAGAGCAAGCTCATCAAGACATCAGCCACGAGCAAAACACACATCCATAATACAGCCAAAAATACATTAAAATACGTCTAAAATAGAATAAAAAAAAGATTGAAAAATATCCAAAAACAGATAAAAAAATACATCCAAAGACACATCCATAATAGGTCCAAAAATACATCTAAAATAGAATAGAAAAAGAAAATATCCAAGATTAGATAAAAAATACATCCAAAAACACATCCATTATGCGCCAGTAACAGAACCCGGAACCGTAGGTGGCGTCACAAACTCTTTTTACTTTAACCCCTTTGTAAGTGACCACCAGGGTCACAGGCCCGTGCACAGGCCGCCCGTGACATCCCCGTGAACTTCAACGCCCGGGACTGGGTACCCCAACACCCTGGGGCGGGACACATACTATACTAACTAAACTACAGTAAGATGGAGTCTCCCCTGTAACCCTAGAGCAGTGATGGCGAACCTATGGCACGCGTGCCAGGGAGGGCACACAGAGCCGTCTCCACTGGCACGCAGCCTCGCCTCTGCACTGATGTCTGATGCATTGAACTGCGGCGATGTTGTGTCGGAGCGGAGGAGACATTTCTCTTCCTTCCGACACTGTTTCCTAGCCCCGCCTGCCTGCCTGGCATCACGTGATCGCGGTCATATAACCGCGGGAGAGGAGAGAGCAGCGGTGGAAGCGGGAGCTCTACAGTAGGTGAGTATGTTTTTGTTTTTTTCCCCAGGTATGAATCACTTCCAGGATGGGGCCATACTACAGGAGGGGACATACTACAGGAGGGGACATACTACAGGAGGGGGCCATACTACAGAAGGGGGCATGATGGGGACATACTACATGAGGGGGCAATACTACAGGAGGGGGCATGATGGGGGGCAATACTACAAGAGGGGGTATGATGGGGACAAAACTAAAGGAGGGGGCAATACTACAGGAGGGGGTATGATGGGGACAATACTACTGCATGGGACATGGGGGCAATACTACAGGAGATGGCATGATGGGGCAATACTACAGGAGGGGGCATGATGGGTGCAATACTACGGGAGGGGGCATGATGAGGGCAATACTACCTGGAGGAGGCATGATGGGGCAATAGTACCAGGAGGGGGCATGATGGGGCAATAGTACCAGGTGGGGGCATGATGGGGCAATAGTACTAGGAGAGGGCATGATGGAACAACACTTCCAGGAGGGGGCATGATTGGGCAATTACTACCATGATGGGGCATTACTACATGGAGAGGGCATGATGGGGCATTACTACAAGGAGTGGACAGGAAGCAGACATAACTGCTAGGAAGGGGCAGGATGAGGCATTAGTACAAGGGGACAAGGATGGGGCTTTACTACAAGATGGCAGGATGAGAACATTACTGCAAGACTGGGCAATACTGCAAGGTGACAAGGATGAGGCACATTACTACAAGAAGGGGGCCTAGATGGGGACATAACTACAAGGAGAGGGTCAGGGTGGAGCACATAGCCTCAAGGAGAGGGTCAGGATGGAGCACATAACCTCAAGGAGAGGGTCAGGATGGAGCACATAACTTCAAGGAGAGGGTCAGGATGGAGCGCATAACTACAAGGAGAGGGTCAGGATGGAGCACATAACTTCAAGGAGAGGATCAGGATGGAGCACATAACTTCAAGGAGAGGATCAGGATGGAGCACATAACTTCAAGGAAAAGGACAGGACGGAGCACATAACTACAAGGAATAGGACAGGACGGAGCACATAACCTCAAGGAAAGGGACAGGATGGAGCACATAACCTCAAGGAAAGGGACAGGATGGAGCACATAACTACAAGGAGAGGGTCAGCACAGAGCACATAACCTCAAGCAAAGGCACAGGATGGAGTACATAACTACAAGGAGAGTGTCAGGATGGAGCACATAGCTACAAGGAGAGGGTCAGGATGGAGCACATAACCTCAAGGAAAGGGACAGGATGGAGCACATAACTACATGACAGGGACCAGGATTTCAGTGTGGAATCTGCTTTCATTCCATGATAAAATCTATCCATCTAATAATGTTCTGCATTTTTTTTCCATTCAGATCAATCCGCCTGCTGTGTCTGGAAAGGGCAGTGGGTGCGGCTGACTGCACACATGAGCTGTCTGACCACTGCTGAAGAGAAGACTGCAAAGGTAAGTTTAAAAGCAATTAATTGTTAAAATAATTGAATTAATCATCAGGGTGTCAGGACAGCCAGCACTGTACTGGGGAGAGAGTTGCGTCTGCGGCTTCTCCCCTGTGCAGCGCTTGTGACGTCCACTCCTGTAATTTAAGTTAAATTGCCCTATTGGCACTTCACAATAAATAATTAGGTTTTGAGTTGCAGTTTGGGCACTCGGCCCCTGAAAGGTTCGCCATCACTGCCCTAGAGGCTGCTCCACCCCCAGTGGGCTGAACCAACTACTTAACTACTGATTGCCCTACACTAAGTAGCTGAACAAGCTACCTGACTTACTATACACTACACTATATACTTGGTCCTACCTTAAAGTGAACTTGTCACCAGATTTGGGTGTTTTAAACTAAAAGTGCCACCTACAGCAGCGCCTGTGCTGCATTGTAAGAAGGCGGCTATTATCCCCCTACCCCTGTACACCAAATATATACATTTTAAAAACCTTCTGACCTGTATTATAATTACTTGTTTCCAGTCTGATGTGGTTGATTGCAGCTTGGTCTGTCCCACCTCTCCTCGCTATCCGCCCCACCTCTCCTCGCCATCTGTCCCTGCTTCTCCTCACCATCCGCCCCTACTTCTCCTCGCCATCTGTCCATGCTTCTCCTCACCATCTGCCCCCTCTCCTTGCTATCCGCCCCACCCCTCCTTACCATACACCCTGCCTCTCCTCGCCATCTGCCCCCTCTCCTCGCTATCCACCCCACTTCTCATTATCTGCCCCGCCCCACCTCACCATCCACCCCGACTCTCCTCGCCATCTGCCCCGCCTCTCCTCGCCATCCGCCCCACGTTTCCTCACAATCTGCCCCACCTCTCCACGCCATCCTCCCCACCTCTCCTGTGCTCTGTCCTATTGCAGGCAGAGTCTAAAACTCTTCTGCGCATGCGCGAACCCCTAAGGTCTCGATGCCCAAGAGCACAGTGCACCTGTGCGATCCGGAGAAGCTTCTGCACAGGCACGCCATTCGGATATCACTCAGAACAAGAGGCTGTTGGACAGAGGAGAGGTGGGGAGCAGATGACGAGGAAGGGAGGAAAGGCGGGATGGACTGAGCTACAATCAAACCCATCGAACCAGAAACCGGCAATTATAATACAGGGCAGGAAGTTTTGAAAACTTATTTATTGGGTGTTCAGGGGCAGTCAGGGCATAATAGCCGCCTTCTTACAATGCAGCATAGGCGCTGCTGAAGGGCGCTGCTGGTGACAGGTTTACTTTAAGTTCCATATCACATGTTATAATATACTCTACACATTATACTGTATATATAGATATGATTGAATCTGATCGAAATTGGACTTATAAAATACTAACAAAATAACAATGACAATTTAGTTTTTTTTTTAGAAGCAAAACAGTAACAATGAACCATGACAAGAATCAGCATAACTAATGATATGCTAAATAACTGCAAGTCACATTTATGTATGAGATAGGCAAGATGATTGTCTATAAAATGAAGGTAGTCTCACACTCAAAGCTGTAGTGGATGTTGAGATATAGAGCCGGAAAGGCAAAAGGTGAATATATTGTTACCCTTCTGCTTGTCAGTGTATAGCAGTGTATTTCTATGTCCCTGTAATTCTAAAGGAAGAATAAAATACATTTTTTTTTCTTCCTATAAAATACCTAAAAAATATGAAAACAAATAAATAAAAATAATAATAAATAATAATAATAAAATAATAAAAAATAAATAATAATAATAATAAAAAAATAATAAAAACAATTTAAATAATAAAAAACTATTGAAATAATAACATAATAAAAATATTAAACATCATAAGTCAGTAAATGCCAGACATATTTGGCATAGGTGTAATCGTAACGGCCCGAACAGCACAGTGATCAGATTACTTATGGGGATCGGTAAATGGCGCAGACACATGACATGGCCTGATGGGATATTTGTCTATATTAAATCTATATAAAATGTAATAACAATGTGACGCTCAGGCCGTGTTCACACGTAGAGTAAACGCTGCACTTCTTCTACTGATTGTTCTGCAAGTGTTTGCACCACATGACCCCATATCTCCTGATTAGGGTTTGTTGCATTCCCTTTGTGCGTTTTCCACCTTATTTGATGGATTTTTGGTGCAGATGTGAATATTAGTGAATTTTAATGATTTTATATTCATTTTGATTCGGTGATTAGGAAAGCGGAGTTTATTTTTTTACTTGCATTTATTTCAGGCTCCAAATAGAAGCCGAGAAAAAGAAGCACCAAAACCGCACAGCTCAGAGGCATCTTTACACACATGAGGGGGACATTATACCAGGATGGGGGACATATATACTAGTGTGGGGGACGTATATGCCAGGATGAGGGACATATATGCCAGGATGGGAGACATGTATACTAGTGTGGGGGACGTATATGCCAGGATGAGGACATATATACCAGGATGGGAGGCATATATAGCAGGATGAGGGATATATGTTCCAGGATGGGGGACATATATAGCAGGATGAGGGATATATGTTCCAGGATGGGGGACATATATAGCAGGATGAGGACATATATGCCAGGATGGGGGACATATATAGCAGGATGAGGGATATATGTTCCAGGATGGGGGACATATATAGCAGGATGAGGGATATATGTTCCAGGATGGGGGACATATATAGCAGGATGAGGGATATATGTTCCAGGATGGGGGACATATATAGCAGGATGAGGGATATATGTTCCAGGATGGGGACATATATAGCAGGATGAGGACATATATGCCAGGATGGGGGACATATATAGCAGGATGAGGGATATATGTTCCAGGATGGGGGACATATATAGCAGGATGAGGGATATATGTTCCAGGATGGGGGACATATATAGCAGGATGAGGGATATATGTTCCAGGATGGGGGACATATATAGCAGGATGAGGACATATATGCCAGGATGGGGGACGTATATAGCAGGATGAGGGATATATGTTCCAGGATGGGGGACATATATAGCAGGATGACGACATATATGCCAGGATGGGGGACATATATAGCAGGATGAGGACATATATGCCAGGATGGGGGACATATATAGCAGGATGAGGACATATATGCCAGGATGGGGGACATATATCCCAGAATGTGGGACATATATACCATGATGGGGGGACATATATACCAGGATGGGAATAATTTATACCAGGATGGGGGACATATATACCATGATGGGGGACATATATAACATGGAGGACATATATACCAGGATGGGGACATATATACCAGGATAAGAGACATACAGTATATACCAGGATGGTGAAATATATTCCATGATAGGGGGGCATATATACCAGGATGGGAATCATTTATACTAAGATGGTGGACATATATACCAGAATGGGGGACATATATTCCAGGATGGGGGATATATATACCAGGATGGTGGACATATATACCAGAATGGGGGACATATATTCCAGGATGGGGGATATATATACCAGGATGGGGGACATATATAACATGATGGAGGACATATATAACATGATGGAGGACATAAATACCAGGATGGGGACATATATACCAGGATGGGGGACATATATCCCAGGATGAGAGACATACAGTATATACCAGGATGGTGAAATATATTCCATGATGGGGGGCATATATACCAGGATGGGGGACATATATTCCGGGATGGGGGATATATATACCAGGATGGAGACATATATTCCAGGATAGAGGACATATATACAAGGATGGGGACATATATACCAGGATGGGGACATAAGATTCCAGGATGAGGGACATATATACCAGGATGGGGACCATATATACCATGATGGAGACATATGTTCCAGGATGGGGGACATATATACCATGATGGGGACATATATTCCAGGATGGAGGACATATATACCAGGATGGAAATCATTTATACCAGGATGGGGACATATATTCCAGGATGAGGGATATATATACCAGGATGGGGACATATATTCCAGGATGAGGGATATATATACCAGGATGGGGACATATATTCCATGATGGGGGACATATATACCAGGATGGAAATCATTTATACCAGGGTGCGGGTCCATGTACCAGGATGGGGGACATATATACTAGGTTGTCCTCCTCCTGGTACATGGCCCCCCCATCCTGGTACATGGCCCCCCCATCCTGGTATATATATCCCAATCCTGGTACATGGCCCCCATCCTGGTATATATATCCCAATCCTGGTACATGGCCCCCCATCCTGAACCCACCAAGGCTTTTCGCAACCCCCCCTCAATAAATTAAAAAAAAAAATCACAAGATTTGGATTATAAACCGCGCGTCTTATAATCTGAACAATCCGGTACTGAGAAACACAACTTCACATCTGCACCAAAACCGCATCAAATAAAGAGGGGAAAAAAGCATTAAAAATGCAGCAAAGATGATCAGAGGACGTGGTTATTGAGCAGTTTGGATGGTGCGATGTGCCCGGCGGGGGTAAATCCGCGGTCATCGTCCTCCGGTGTCCGGGTCCTGCAGCCTCGTGTGCGGACCCCAGTATCGGCCTATTCAGGAGTGTTTTCTCCTCTAGTTTCCCTGACTCTTCCCATCAATCTCCTGATTAACGTGGTTGTTCCAGAACTTTCCGCGCTGCCATATTTCCTCGGCCGGGGCTGATTTGTGACTCGGGGTCACAATAAATCTCCTATAACACTTGTGACTAAGCGCATTCAAATCCTCTTCCTTTTTTTTACGGCACAAATAGTCGTCATACTTTGCGGCGTTGACTTTGGCCGGGGGCGATCGCTTCACTTCTGGCCAAATTCTACTATTTATTCCTCGTCGGCAGCGGCCAAAAGAAATGAAATAAATGTTAAAAACAGGTTTATTTTTACCCGGGGCCGGTGACACGGGAGCCCCGGCCGCTGGCAGCACACACTCCCATTATCAGAGGGGGGAGACCGCGAAGGTTCTCGGCTTCTCTCCAAAGACGGAACCTTGTTATTTCGTTGGGTTCCGTCCGGCGACACAATGTGTCCGATATCCGGGAAGAGCCTACATGGTGATACATTGTGACGGGGCGGACATGCTTTACTGCCGGTCACGTGACCTCCTCCACATTTGTAAGGTTATTAATAAATTCATTCAGATCAATTATCGAGATGGAAAACGGATAAAGCACGGCCCCAGGATGATGTTCAGATAATTACATCGGCCTTTTCCATTAACCTTGGCACATTCACTCCGGCTGCATCGCCTCATTATTCCGCTATCGGTCAAGCATTAGTGCAGACAGGTTTACAAGATCTGTTACATCTATTACTCCCTGTTATCAGACATTTTCGGATAAGGCTGATGACCACGGTGGTCTTAAATGGGACGAGTAACAGGCTCTTCTAGGAATCATCATATGGGGGTGCGTCTTATAATTAAGTTGCAGTTTACCGGGGAGCATGGTGCGGGGGATCGGAGTCATAGTAGGGGGGGTCTCAATGATGCGAGGCAAAAGACGTCCTAGTGGTGGTCTCGGGTTAATGTCGGCGGTGAGGGCTTCAGGGAAATGGCATCTGGAGGCAGCGCATGTGCAGATTGAGAGCTCACACTGTGCACGTGCCACATCTGATGCCATTTTCCTTAAGCCAGCATTTAACTGAGACAACTACCGCGACGGCTCCTGCCTCACACCGCCAGGACGGCCCATGCCTTGCACCGCCGAGATGGCTCATGCCTGGCACCGCCGGGATGGCTCTCATGCCTCGCACTGCCGGGATGGCTCCTGCCTTGCACCGTCGGGATGGTTCCAGCCTTGCATTGCCGGGACAGCCCCTGCCTCACACCACCAGGACGGTTCCTGCCTTGCATCACCGGGATGGTTCATGCCTCGCACCGCCGGGATGGTAACTGCCTCGCACTGCGGGGATAGTTCCTGCCTCGCACCACCAGGATAGTTCCTGCCTCGCACCGCCAGGATGGCTCATGTCTAGCACCACCAGGACGGTTCCTGCCTCGCACCGCCGGGATGGTTCATGCCTCGCACCCCCGGGATGGTTCCTGCCTCGCACTTCAGGGTTGGCTCCTGGATTGCACTGCTGGGATGGCTCATGCCTTGCAATGCCGGGATGGCTCATACCTCGCACTGCCGGGATGGCTCATGCCCCGCACTGCAGGGATGGCTTTTGGATCGCACCGTTGGGACGGCTCATGCCTCGCACTTCAGGGATGGCTCCTGGATTGCGCCGCTGGGACGGCTCATGCCTCGCAACGACTGGATTGATCCTGCCTTGCAACGCCTGGACACCCCCTCCTTCTAGAACAGGGCCCGCAGCATCACCCCCACTCCTGCTGGAAGCTTCCACACAGTGGCGACCCTGCCTCCCTTGACCCCGCTCCACCGCGGCTGCCCCCCTTTCCCCCTGGTAAGCAACAACCAAATTATAAGACAGACGCCCATTTTCACATAAAAAATGTTTCCAACTATTTTCTTTCTGTAAATTTGGGGCGTCTTAGAAATCACTAAATACGGTATACAGTGATGAACGATCCTTAGGGTGGAAGTCCGACACCTGTCCCCCGTGAGACACGCCCTAGCGCTCCTGCTTCTTTCTCAGACACTATAGGGACCATAGAGATTCATTCATCCACAAACACATCACTTTGATAAACTCAGCAGCTCGTCCTATTCTCATCAGATTTCACCCATTAAAGTTTATAGGAATCCTTGAGACGCAGATGAAGGTGTCGACCTCGTACTTTAGAGTTCCTTCCTCATTTCATCTGTTTTTTTAGTCTGTTAAGAGAATATGGATGAAGAAAGTTCCGACAGAAAGAAAGACTGATGCAAGACTCTGGATGTGTTAATGTAACCTTACTGACCATCCATTTGTGAGCAGAGCCAGAATAGCGCCATACTGACTAGTGGTCATTCTCGGTACTGCAATTTAGAGCACATTCTCAACAGGAGTTGAGCTGCAGTACCGAGAACGGCCACTACTCAGCGTATGAAGCCGCGTTCTTTGGGCTCTGTTCACTTTGCACTTGTTCAATGTACATTGTTGTGTCCCACGAATGGGAACAACCTGTAATGTCTACTCTCTGCATTGCAGATAGAAAACAAGCGGTGTCAGAGGTATGGAGCGCTAAAGAAACCACGGGTTGGTGATTAAATTACCAATAATTTATTGCACGAACAGCAGGGGTCCAGTAAGCCACAACACGTTTCGACGCACAGATGCGTCTTTCTCAAGTGGATGTTCCACTTGAGAAAGACGCATCTGTGCGTCGAAACGCGTTGTGGCTTACTGGACCCCTGCTGTTCGTGCAATAAATTATTGGTAATTTAATCACCAACCCGTGGTTTCTTTAGCTCTCCAAACCTCTGACACCGCTTGTTTTCTATCTGCTAATCTCTTTCTCCCTTGTTGGGAGTGCGGTGTGTGAGCTGCTCTAAGATCCACAGTACCTGGCAGTACATCATAAAGACCCACCCTTGAATGATCAACTGATACACAGTGTGGAGCTGGGACGGAAGCCAGTGCAGCGAGTCTGCCTCTTCGGGTGGAGGAGTGAAGGAGCCCACCTCCATCTCCAGAGGAACTAAGGAGCCGACCACCAGGCCTGGAGTATCTGAGGAGGAGGGAATTTTGGCCCCTGTCAGTACAGTGATCCACATTAAGCCATCAGTCTGGTTGTGCGGGGTGTTGCACAACCAGTAAAGGTTAGTGCAAACATAGTTAAACCGTGTATTAAGTTCCTCCAGTTGCAGTGTGGCGCAATATCTGTTTTTTCTTTTAATTACTCTCTGCATTGTACATATTTCCTCCAATCAGTAATTCCTTGTTGTTACCGGGTAGATTAGACTGTGTACTAAGTTTGTCCCTTAGTTGTGTCTGTACAGGACGTCCCTCCCTTCTTCCCCAGTTTAGTCTGCAGAAGCCATTGCTCAAGACACATGTGTATACCCCTGTACAGATTAATCCTTTTTACCTATCGTTTATTGTGACTAATACAAGATCTGGAAGAAAACTACAGTGTTCTCCTGTCTTACTACAGCTGCACTGGCGACTGAGTTGAAACTGTCTGTTGCCCCTGATGAGGTAAGTACCGAGCATACAATTATCTAAGGTACTGGTAATTAGAGCGCTTAGATTTACAGCCATCAGATGGGGACAGAACAGAGATGCTGGACATTGGTCATCAATATCTGACCAATCACAAGGATGGGTGATAATTTGATAATTATTGGTACAACTGAGACCTGCAACGATTTACCGACTAAGGAACTTGTATTTAGTTGGAATGGCAGTGAACATGCTGGACTGCCGCTCCGTTCTTATGTATAGCTAGCAGGGATGAGCGAGCCCTATCATACTCGAAACAAGCAGGTTGGACTGTTGGGACAGGATCATCAACCTTTTTTCCAGAAAACTCTTGACTTCTATTATACTCAGAACTCGAAACAAGAAGGTCGGACACTTGCATGGGCTCGACTCGAATACCGACTATAATGGAAGTCAATGGGAAACTCAACACAAACTCAACCAGAAGACTCTTACGGAAGAATGGTTGCGTTTCCCATTGTACTTGAGTTGGGCCCGTCCAAGTGTCCAACCTGCTCGTTTCCAGTACCGAGCATTGAAGTGCTCGCTTATCACCAATCCTTATGATTGGGTGCCCAAAAATCAGATATCGATGACCAATGTCCGTCACCTCCATCAATATCTGATCTGTGGGCGCCCAATGTCCGGCACCTCCATCAGTATCCCACATCCCGGACATACCCCTTTAAGAGGGATTGTACCCAATGCCTGTGCATCCCTGTCTCTAGGCTACAGGAAGATGGCGGAGCACCGGAGACATCAGGAGGACTCTGACCAGAATATGTGCCATGGAGAGAAGCTCATCCTCATGTAGAGCGTATATGGCCGCCCCCATGGTGGATATGATATATGGACGTGAGAATAACCGGGAGACAGCAGCAATACCATACAGAATATACACTCAGCCTCCACAGACAAGAGACAAGTCCTATCACACCCAGGACGCCTTGGTCTCCACATGACGGAGACGTCTCTGCGGCACCGGACTGTAGATATCACACAATATCGTTGTATCTGCAGTGTCTCCAGAGAAAAGATTCAAGGAAGGAGAGAAAAACACGGAGAAAGTTCATGAGAGAAGTCCGAGGAGAAGAGAAGAAGTTGTCACTGATTTCCCTGTAGGATCATCTCATCTTCTTCTTTCACGACAGGCAGAACCCGGTGGGATCGAGACTGGACCTGGCCCGACAGAGTCTGAAGGTTTTCAGAAGATCCTAGAGGAAGGAGAGGGAGGCAGAGAAGAAGCAGAGACACAAGAGTAAGAAAGATGGAAACACAGTGAGAAAGGTGTATAGGGGTCGGCAGATACAGGGTCTACGGCAGATACAGGGTCTACAAGGGTCGGCAGATACCAGGCCTATGGGGGTCAGCAGTTACAGGGCCTACGGGGGTCTGCACATAAAAGCGTCAACGGGGGTCTGCAGATATCAAGGCTACAGGGGTCAGCATATTAAAAGGGTTTACAAGGGTCGGCAGTTACAAGTTCTACGAGGGTCGGCAGACACAGGGTCTACAGGGTCTATGGGGATGAGGGGCTGCAGATACCAAGTCTATGGGGGGGGGGGGTTGGCAGATACAGGGCCTACAGGAAACCTCAGAGGTCGACAGATACAGGGATTATTGGGGGGGTCGGCAGATACAGGGATTACGTGGGTCGTTAGATACTAGGTCTACGATAGTCAACAACTGTGTGGTGTACAGTGGTTGGCAGACAGGAACTATAGGGCAGATATCGGGTCTATGGGTGTCGGTAGATATCTGGTCTACAGGGGTTGGCAGATATCGGGTTTACGTGGGTCGACAGATACAGGGTTTACGGGGTCGGCAGGTAACGGGCCTTCGGGGGTCGGCAAATGGTAGTATTTGGCACTGATTAGTGGTATTATTTGTGCACTGAATAGTGGTATTATTTGTGCACCTTATGGTGGTATTATTTAAGCTCGTTCATGAAAAGGAAATTTTGCCAAAGACCAACTCTTCTTTTCTTATCCTTTATTTAGAAATTCATTTAAAGCATGAGGATAGGACCAAGACGCTGGACGCGTTTCAGGGGAGCACTCCTTAGTCTTCAGCATAACAAATAAAAGCACAACATATGTATGTATACAATAAGCCCCACCCGCCATGCACAAGAGTTAGACATTTTCTTATATATATGTAGATAGGACACATTTAACCTTATCTACACCAGGCAGTTTTAAAACCTCAGTTAAGTACGTTAAATCATTTCTGTCGAGTCGCAGTATCCAATGAAGTTCCCTATTATGTAATAGTCTACCCCAATCTCCACCTCTATAGGGGCGGGTCACCCGTTCAATGCCCTTAATGGTTAGGGATGATACATTACCAGAATGGATTTCCCTAAAATGCCGTGACAGTCCGGATATAACGGTCTTATACGTGTTAGAATTGGGGTTAGTAGCAGTGATATGTTCCGATGTCCGCGCAGCCTACGTAATCTTTATTGCAAGTATTGAAGCTTGCTAGGTAGAATACATGAGATGTAGTTATATTTTCTGCCACTGCATTTATAAGACCCTTTGTGTGTCCACCATATTAGTTGTGTCTTTCTTGCTGAGTTATTGGTCCTCCAGTAAACTAACTCTATTTTTGGTGCTAACAATCTTATGGGCTCTATCCATTGTCCATTTTTTATTTCCCCGATTGCACAACCTTTCCGAGATCACTTCCGCCTCGTTTAAATAATCCTGGTCTTTGCTACAGTTTCTTTTCGCACGAATCACTTCCCCTAGTGGCAAATTTTTAACCCCATGCTGTGGATGACAGCTATCAGCCCTTAAAGCTGAGTTACCACTAACAGATTTTCTAAACAATCTCGAACCTGTGGAACCGGAACTGGGATCCCCCGTAAATTCCAAGTCTAGAAAAGGGGCAACATTTTCATATTCCTGCATAGTAAAAACCAAGTTGTAGTTGTTCACGTTACAGAATTCCAACAAGTTGTGTGGAGTGACCAAATCGGGCTGTACGGGAGACACATCGCACGACCGATCCCAGATGAGAATCAAATCGTCGATGTATCTCCCGTACCACCGTATATGATGTATAAATGGACTTTGAATATTCTAGATGTAGTTGTTCTCCCAATCCTGGACATACAAATTTGCCAGTGAAGGGGAGAACTTGGCACCCATCGGACATCCCGACAGCTGAACGTAAAAGCTGAAATTACTGGTGAGTAGATGTTCCAAACTCATTATAAGGAAATCTTTCTCATTTTGATCAAAGACAGTTGTGCGCAACAAACTGTTTGTTACCACCCGGAGGGCAATATCATGTTTCATAGAGGAATACAATTGAATGATATCCATAGTGATCCATATGGAATTATCCTTCCACTTTAGATGTTCCAAGCATTGTAACAAGTTCTTGATATATCTAATACTACCTTTCATACACTCCTATCAGCATATATATAAGAAAATGGTTTGCAGCGGGGCTCAAACCGGGTACCTTTGCATTGGTAGGCAGCAGTGCTTACCACTAGACCACAGCACCTATAGTGGTTTGCAGCGGGGCTCGAACCGGGCACCTTTGCAATGGTAGGCAGCAGTGCTTACCACTATTTTGCAGCGGGGCTCGAACTGGGCACCTTTGCATTGGTAGGCAGCAGTGCTTACCACTAGACCACGGCACCTATAGTTTGCAGCGGGGCTCGAACCGAGCACCTTTGCATTGGTAGGCAGCAGTGCTTACCACTAGACCACGGCACCTATAGTTTGCAGCGGGGCTGGAACCGGGCACCTTTGCTTTAGTAGGCAGCAGTGCTTACCACTAGTTTTGCAGCGGGGCTCGAACCGGGCACCTTTGCATTGGTAGGCAGTGGTGCTTACCACTTTTTTGCAGCGGGGCTCAAACTGGGCACCTTTGCATTGGTAGGCAGCAGTGCTTACCACTAGACCACGGCACCTATAGTTTGCAGCGGGGCTGGAACTGGGCACCTTTGCTTTAGTAGGCAGCAGTGCTTACCACTAGTTTTGCAGCGGGGCTCGAACCGGGCACCTTTGCATTGGTAGGCAGCGGTGCTTACCACTTTTTTGCAGCGGGGCTCGAACCGGGGCACCTTTGCATTGGTAGGCAGCAGTGCTTACTCTTATATTTAAGAAAATGTCTAACACTTGTGCATGGCGGGTGGGGCTTATTGTATACATACATATGTTGTGATTTTATTTGTTATGCTGAAGACTAAGGGGTGCTCCCCTGAAACGCGTCCAGCATCTTGGTCCTATCCACATGCTTTTAATGAATTTCTAAATAAAGGATAAGAAAAGAAGAGTTGGTCTTTGGCAAAATTTCCTTTTCATGAACATTCACCGGGATGGACGCCAGCCATTCTGCCTAAGACTGGGATCCATTGAGACAAGAATGAGTGCAATCCACTCCCCCCCTTTCCTATACATATATTATTTAAGCACGCTGGCATTGTGTGGCACGATTGCTTAGCGGGCACCACACTATATGGCATGGTTATTTTTGTCCTGTTTGGTCGTATACTGTAAGAGTAATGGAGACATTTTATATGTTAGTCCGGGGTTTGGAGAGAGATGCGAGATACTCACATGAGTCTCCCATCGCATCACCAGACACGGCCGCCGGCTCTTCGGACAGTGTCAGCTCCATGTATTTCTATGCAGCTCCACACTCTTGTCCGGAGAGCTGGCGCTCGTGCCATTGATGTGAGACTCCTGAGGGTATCTCGCATCACTCTCCAAGTGGAACCTTGGCCTGATACAAAGTATCACTGGACCCCGTATAACATTCATTGGAACACGGGGTCTTACAAACGGACCACAATGTCCCTTTTTTTCCATTTTTTATCCAGCAGAGATCTATGGACCCCTGAGAAGAAAGGAAAGGACCAGATGGAAGATGGAGACACGGGATAATGATGGATGCACATACATGTGAGGCTCTCCGGCCAAGAACACGCCACAATCACGTGGAGAAGGATGAAGATGAACTACAAGAGAAAATAGGAAACATCAATGCAAACACATAGGACAAGTCGTGATCCAACACTGGAAGACACCCCAAAGAAGAAGGACCCCCAACCCTACAGTACATGTGACCCCCGGGGACCTCCAGGAGGCCACATGTGATGATGAAGGTGATATGATGGACATGTCTGGTGGGAAGAGACCTCCAGGATGGAAAGTGGAAGGGATGACAGGAGCCGCTGCTAACAACCTAAAAGGCCTCATCATATCTTATTCCATTAATGTATAGGTTAAAACTATCAATTACTTTAGGAATAAAGAACCAGCTCCTGGGGACGCTCCTCCATACATTCACTGCTCTTACAGTAAAGAACCAGCTCCTGGGGAAACTCCTCCATACATTCACTGCTCTTACAGTAAAGAACCAGCTCCTGGGGAAACTCCTCCATACATTCACTGCTCTTACAGTAAAGAACCAGCTCCTGGGGAAGCTCCTCCATACATTCACTGCTCTTACAGTAAAGAACCAGCTCCTGGGGACGCTCCTCCATACATTCACTGATCTTACAGTAAAGAACCAGCTCCTGGGGAAGCTCCTCCATACATTCACTGCTCTTACAGTAAAGAACCAGCTCCTGGGGAAGCTCCTCCATACATTCACTGCTCTTACAGTAAAGAACCAGCTCCTGGGGACGCTCCTCCATACATTCACTGATCTTACAGTAAAGAACCAGCTCCTGGGGACGCTCCTCCATACATTCACTGCTCTTACAGTAAAGAACCAGCTCCCGGGGAAGCTCCTCCATACATTCACTGCTCTTACAGTAAAGAACCAGCTCCTGAGGAAACTCCTCTATACATTTACTGCTCTTACAGTAAAGAACCAGCTCCTGGGGAAGCTCCTCCATACATTTACTGGATGTACTCTTTTCTCTGCCCTCCCCATATGTGACTGTAGGTCCTGTGCTCTTTTCTCTGACCTCCCTCATATGTGACTGTAGGTCCTGTGCTCTTTTCTCTGACCTCCCCCATATGTGTCTGTAGGTCCTGTGCTCTTTTCTCTGCCCGCCCCCATATGTGACTACAGGTCCTGTGCTCCTTTCTCTGACTTCCCCCATATGTGACTGTAGGTCCTGTGCTCTTTTCTCTGACCTCCCTCATATGTGACTGTAGGTCCTGTGCTCTTTTCTCTGCCCGCCCCCATATGTGACTACAGGTCCTGTGCTCTTTTCTCTGACCTCCCCCATATGTGACTGTAGTGTATATGCAAATAGAGTCCCAGGGGGCAATGTGCCTAGGAATTCACTGTGTTTGAGCGCTTTAGCCAGCTGCCCGCAGTGTTTTCTTGGACTGGTCTCCCTGAGATCAGTGAATACTTTGCAATCATATGTGACTGTAGGTCCTGGGCTCTTTTCTCTGACCTCCCCCATATGTGTCTGTAAGTCCTGTGCTCTTTTCTCTGACCTCCCCCATATTTGTGTGTAGGTCCTGTACTATTTTCCTTGTCAGCCATATTCTGTTTTCGGCAAAGAGTAAAATGATTCACTTTACCAAAAAGCTCTATCTTATCTCCTCTGTTCACAAACACTTTCCCAGCAGCGTTTTGGTTCCTCACATACATTTTGGCTCTTTTCTGTCTCTGTGTCAGCACTGTTGTCCTCCTGGGTCTCCTCCATGGCGTTTTATTTCATTCACATGTGGATGGATAGTTTGTGCTGACACTGATGCCCCCTGGGCCTGCAGGAAGACTGGAATTTCTTTGGAACTGGATTGGGGCTCATCCACCATCCAGACTATCCTGCATTACAACCTTTTATCAATTCAATGTCACTGCCGTCCATGTCCAGGGTGATTAGCTACAGTGCCATGGGGTGTAAACTTCTTGATTATGTTGCACACTGTAGATAAAGGAACATCACGATCTCTGGAGATGTCCTATTTACCTTTTTTCTCTGTTTTTCTTGCATTTTTCCAATACACAGAAAGAAAATAAACGTGTATATAACAAAATGTGTAATTGTGATCATTTTCTGTGAGAAATACTTAATTTCATGGAACAAGTTCAAGGTTGTCAACACTTTCAGCCATGACTATAGGCAGTATCTTTAGTATATGCAATAGGACATCATGTACGTGACCCACATAATACCCATCCTGTGTTCTGCAGAGTGATCGGACCTTCCCGCCTCGGCTTCAGGGCCCCGCGCTGTGACAGCGATTAGATCGATGGTGGATGAAAAAGAAATGATGCGTCTTGTATCAAATCAATAAGTTATTACAGGAAAGTGAATACCGAGCTGATCAGTGGAGGTCTGAACAATTACCACTCCCTTCCTTTGCTACAGCTGAGCTCTGTACTCCAATATCTCAGTGCTCAGACCCCAGCTATCATAAGATTATCACTCTCCACAGATGGGACCTCAAGCAATGGAGATACATCCATGTATGCAGACCACCACTCCTAGGAGACACCAAGTACTGCAGTCCTATAGACAATGGTGACCATGCTTGAGCTCTGGGAATCAAATAGATCCAGACAATGAAGCTCTGTGGAGAGAGCTGGGAAGGTGTTTGGGCGAAGTCTTAGGGGGTCCAAAAACTTTTGCCAGAATGGGGCCCTGAAATTCCTGGTAGCAGCCTTAATTACTGGTCCTCACAAGACCGCCTTCTCTCCTCCACAGTGGGACGTTCCTCACCCAATCACCTTCAAGACTTCTCCTGAGTGTCCCCCGTCCTCTGGAATTCTGCACCCCAACACGTCCGATTCCATCACATTCACAACTTTCAGGTGGAACTTTAAGCCCATCTCTTCAGAAAAGCTCCGGCCGGTAATGACCTCACTGTCACCTCATCACCACCGAAGCTGCCGTGTCACCACCACCTTTGGAGCTGCCGCCTCACCACCACCACTGGAACTGCTTCTCACCCCAACCAGAATTGCCACCTCACCATCAGGGCTGCTGCCTCACCACCACCAGAGCTGCTGTCTCACCACCTTGAGAGCTGTTGCCTCACCCCCACCATAGCTGCCACCTCACCACCTCTAGGGCAGACTTCTCGCCACCACCAGAGATGCTGTCTCACCACCCCAACATCTGCCACCTCGTTACCACCACACCACCATCACTGGAGCCGCCATCTCACCTAAACCAGAGCTGCCACCTCACCACCACCAGAGCTGCCATCTCACCTAAACCAGAGCTGCCGCCTCACCACCACCAGATCTGCTGCCTCACCACCACTAGAGCTGACTTCTCACCACCAGAGCTGCCGTCTCACTACCCCCACAGCTGCTGCCTCACCACAACCAGAGCTGCCATCTCACCTAAACCAGAGCTGCTGCCTCTCCACCTCCAAAGCTGCCGCCTCACCACCACTACCAGAGCTGCCTCCTCACCAACAGAGCTGCGGCCTCACCACCACATCTGTCATTGTAATTTATATCTGTATTTTGTATGTAAATCTCACATGTACAGAAGTCACAGAGCCGCCATGTCCACAACTCACCCTTGAGCTGCGGAATCTGCAGTGTGGATTTTTGCTGTAGAAAGATTAGTCACTGACTCCAGTCATTGATCAGCGGTGGATCCAGCTTCTGTGTGCGGCCGGCTGAGTGTTGTGGTTCTCCCATACATCAATGGTTAGTATTGGCGCCTCCTGGATAGAATCGAAGAAATGGTGCAGTCGGCTGTGGTGCACTCGGCTGTGGTGCTCTCGGCTGTGGTGCACTCGGCTGTGGTGCACTCGGCTGTGGTGCTCTCGGCTGTGGCGCTCTCGGCTGTGGTGCACTCGGCTATGGTGCACTCGGCTATGGTGCACTCGGTTGGGGTGCTCTGGGCTGTGGTGCACTCGGCTGTGGTGCACTTGGCTGTGGTGCACTCGGCTGTGGTGCTCTCGGCCGTGGTGCACTCGGCTGTGTTGCACTCGGCTGTGTTGCACTCGGCTGTGGTGCACTTGGCTGTGGTGCTCTCACTTGTGGTGCACTCATCTATGGTGCACTGGGCTGTGGTGCTCTCGGCTGTGGTGCACTCGGCTGTGGCGCTCTCGGCTGTGGCGCACTTGGCTGTGGTGCACTCGGCTGTGGTGCACTTGGCTGTGGTGCAGGCGGCTGTGGTGCACTCAGCTGTGGTGCTCTCGGCTGTGGTGCACTCAGCTGTGGTGCTCTCGGCTGTGGTGCACTCAGCTGTGGTATACTCGGCTGTGTTGCACTCGGCTGTGTTGCACTCGGCTGTGTTGCACTCGGCTGTGTTGCACTCGGCTGTGGTGCTCTCACTTGTGGTGCACTCATCTATGGTGCACTCGGCTGTGGCGCTCTCGGCTGTGGCGCACTTGGCTGCGGTGCACTCGGCTGTGGTGCATTGGCTGTGGTGCAGGCGGCTGTGGAGCACTCAGCTGTGGTGCTCTCGGCTGTGGTGCACTCAGCTGTGGTGCTCTCGGCTGTGGTGCACTCAGCTGTGGTGCTCTCGGCTGTGGTGCACTCAGCTGTGGTGCTCTCAGCTGTTGTGCACTCAGCTGTGGTGCTCTCGGCTGTGGTGCACTCAGCTGTGGTGCACTTGGCTGTGGTGCACTCGGCTGTGGTGCTCTCGGCTGTGGTGCTCTCGGCTGTGGTGCACTTGGCTGTGGTGCACTCAGCTGTGGTGCTCTCGGCTGTGGTGCACTTGGCTGTGGTGCACTCAGCTGTGGTGCACTCAGCTGTGGTGCTCTTGGCTGTGGTGCACTCGGCTGTGGTGCTCTCGGCTGTGGTGCACTCAGCTGTGGTGCTCTCGGCTGTGGTGCACTCAGCTGTGGTGCACTTTGCTGTGGTGCAAGCGGCTGTGGTGCACTCAGCTGTGGTGCTCTCGGCTGTGGTGCACTCAGCTGTGGTGCTCTCGGCTGTGGTGCACTCAGCTGTGGTGCACCTGGCTGTGGTGCACTCGGCTGTGGTGCTCTCGGCTGTGGTGCACTCAGCTGTGGTGCTCTCAGCTGTGGTGCTTTCGGCTGTGGCACTCTCGGCTGTGGTGCACTCGGCTGTGGAGCTCTCGGCTGTGGTGCACTCAGCTGTGGTGCTCTCGGCTGTGGTGCTCTCGGCTGTGGTGCACTCAGCTGTGGTGCTCTCGGCTGTGGCACTCTCGGCTGTGGTGCAGTTGGCTGTGGTGCTCTCGGATGTGGTGCAGTCGGCTGCGGTGCTCTCGGCTGCGGTGCTCTCGGCTGTGGGGTTCTCGGCTGTGGTGCACTCGGCTGTGGTGCACTCGGCTGTGGTGCTTTCGGCTGTGGCACTCTCGGATGTGGTGCACTCGGCTGTGGTGCTCTCGGCTGTGGCACTCTCAGCTGTGGTGCACTCGGCTGTGGCGCTCTCGGCTGTGGCGCTCTCGGCTGTGGTGCACTTGGCTGTGGTGCACTCGGCTGTGGTGCTCTCGGCTGTGGCACTCTCAGCTGTGGTGCACTCGGCTGTGGCGCTCTCGGCTGTGGCGCTCTCGGCTGTGGTGCACTTGGCTGTTCTTGCGCCACCTCTTCTTATCTCCTCTTGTGCAGGTTCAGTTATTATACAGAGTCTCGATGTTCCTATGTAAAGCTCTCCCCGTCTCTGCTTCCTCGCTCTGCTCGCTGCTTTCTCTGCACAGACGCTATTTTATCCTATACCTGTATTATGTGATATATGTCCTGTAGCCCAGTACTAATCCATGAGCGTTTCACTGCGGATTATCTGTGGATTAGCAGAAATATCTGCAAAAAGAGAAATCTTCAAATTCACTGCAGACCGAACCCACAGACAGGAGAGGAGCCACTCCGGGAAGAAGGCAGCCATGTTTTCCCCCTCCTAGACAACCCCTGTTACCTGCTGTTGTGTATGGGCGACACTGATGGAGCACCTTTCCCCTTTCCTTTAAAAAGTGGCACAAACTTACCCCCATCTGCCTGCCCCGTCCATTTACAATGGCATCTGTTACTATAGATGTATAATGTGATGGTGGCACAGTCCTCCAGGTCTGACTATATACTGTATGGCAGAGCTATACTTTTTTCTTTTTAAAGGATTTTTGTTGTAAAATAGAAAAATTATATATATATATAGATATGGTATTGATGCAATTGTACTGACACAAATACTAAAGTTATAAGATGTCTCTGATATGCTGGATGGAGACAAGTCTGGAGATGCTGCAGCCATGGGAGACAAGTCTGGAGACACGTACAATAAATAGAATTTTGGGGTTCAGTGCACTGAATATAAAAACCGTGTATAAAAATTAATCTATATTCATTAAAAATTAAAACAATATTTTATTGATTTCTCGTGCTGCCATGTACTACATAAAATTTTTTTTAAAGCGATAAATATGTATCAAAGAGGATCCATTCAGGGAATATGTCCCATCAGAATTTTCTGTAGGCCTTTTCCTATAGTCCTGGCGTAGGTGCTATGGATTACTTCGTTTGTTTTCTTTTATTATTCTTTTGATAATCCTATAGGAAATGAAATTTAGGGTGTAAGAATGGCTATATGAGACCTGCATAAAGGAGATGTCTTTTGAGGAGGTGAGCACGACGGTCGCCTACCTTTCTGATGGATAGGGGTTATTTGTCAGCTGTCGTATTGTTTTCTACGGTTCTCCCAGTATGCGATAGGTTTATACTTAAAATCTGAAACACGAGTGAAAGTATAACTTATAAGGTCTATGGGAGCAGTTTTACACCCTAAATGGTGCAGACATTGCTAGAAAATAAAGTATAAAACCAAACATATAGCGTTGATACCTGTATACAAAGGGATGTAACCTTCTAATATTCTCCTAGGATCGAGGATGCAGTTCTTAATTCTGAGGATACAGATATCAAACACTATAAACCACTTGCTGTGTAATCTAATATAACATGTAGATTAAATAAGCTGGTTTTTTTGTTTTTTTTACCAGGGGGATCTTAATTAGTAGATCTTTAGTAAGGAGATCCTCCCATGTGTATAAATCTGTAGAAAGAGTGTCAGGATTAATTGTGTGTTTTTTAATTCCTGTGATTCTTCAACATAATAGCCTACAGCAGATTGTTGATTAATCTTATGTGGTCTAACCTTTATGATGGGGTTACACGTAGCGATATCGTCCCGATATCGCATACAACGCCGCGGGAGCGCGCATTTTGGGAGCCCTTTTCCCGATATCGCATCGCCGGTTTACACGCTGCGATATCGGGAAACAACGTCCCTCCGATGTGTACGCCCACCAACCCAGTAACGACCATTTTAACATGGGAGTTAATGGGTGACGTGAGCGTAGACATCGGAGTTGAGCTGTCACACGCAGCGATCCTGCTACAACGGCCTTGCGATATCGGGGAGTTGAGTACCTCTGCTATTCAACTCCGATATCATTTTGGCATCGTTCCAGCATCGCGTTGGATGCTAAAACAGTACAACGCGCACACGATATCGGGTCCAACTCGCGACCCACGTGACTTTTTGTCGGAGTTGGGTCGGAGTTGGACGCCGATATCGCGGCGTGTAAACCCACCATTAAGATCTTCTAATTAAGATCCAACTGGTAAAAAAAAACCAAAAAAACCAGCTTATTTAATCTACATGTTATATTAGATTACACAGCAAGTGGTTTATAGTGTTTGATATCTGTATCTTCAGAATTAAGAACTGCATCCTCGATCCTAGGAGAATATTAGAAGGTTACATCCCTTTGTATACAGGTATCAACGCTATATTTTTGTTTTTATACTTTATTTTCTAGCAATGTCTGCACCATTTAGGGTGTAAAACTGCTCCCATAGACCTTATAAGTTATACTTTCACTCGTGTTTCAGATTTTAAGTATAAACCTATCGCATACTGGGAGAACCGTAGAAAGCAATACGACAGCTGACAAATAACCCCTATCCATCAGAAAGGTAGGCGACCGTCGTGCTCACCTTCTCAAAAGACATCTCCTTTATGCAGGTCTCATATATCCATTCTTACACACTAAATTTCATTTCCTATAGGATTATCAAAAGAATAATAAAAGAAAACAAACGAAGTAATCCATAGCACCTACGCCAGGACTATAGGAAAAGGCCTACAGAAAATTCTGATGAGACATATTCCCTGAATGGATCCTCTTTGATACATATTTATCGCTTTAAAAAATTTTATGTAATACATGGCAGCACGAGAAATCAATAAAATATTGTTTTAATTTTTAATGAATATAGATTAATTTTTATACGCAGTTTTTATATTCAGTGCACTGAACCCCAAAATTCTATTTATTGTACGTGTAAGGACGAGTGTCTCAGCCATAGAGGTATTCCTACACGGAGGTCCTCAGGGGTTTCCTAGCAGCACAAGGACACTCAGTGGTGTATGAGCACACTACTTCGTGTCCGTCAATACCTTTACGGCCAGCTCCAGTGTCATCCTGTACATAAGTCTGGAGACACTGAGCCATGGGAGACAAGTCCAGAGACACTGCAGCCATGGGAGACAAGTCTGGAGACACTGCAGCCATGGGAGACAAGTCTGGAGACAGTGCAGCCACTAGAGACAAGTCTGGAGACACTGCAGCCATGGGAGACAAGTCTGGAGACACTGCAGCCATGGGAGACAAGTCTGGAGATGCTGCAGCAATGGGAGACAAGTCTGGAGATGCTGCAGCTATGGGAGACAAGTCTGGAGACACTGCAGGCATGGGAGACAAGTCTGGAGATAAAGCAACCAATAGAGACAAGGCCATAGACACTGAATCCACTAGAGACAAATGTGGAGATGTTACATCCACTAGAGACAAGTCTGGAGATGCTGCAGCCATGATAGACAAGTCTGGAGATGCTGCATCCACTAGAGACAAGTTTGGAGATGTTACATCCATGGGAGACAGGTCTGGAGATGCTGCAGCCACCAGAGACAGGTCTGGAGACACTGATGTCATGGTAGAAATGTCCGGTGATGCTACAACCACCAGAGACAAGTCCAAGATACTTCAGACATATGATACAAGTCTGAAGATGCTGCCATCATGGGAGACACTGCAGCCATCAAAAACAGGTTTGGAGATTCTGTAGTCGCCGGAGACAAGTCTGGAGACGCTGCAGACACTAGAAACAAATCCAGAGATGCTGTAGCCACCAGAGACAAGTCCAGATATGCCGCAGCCACCAGAGACAAGTCCAGAGATGCTGCAGCCACCAGAGACAAGTCCAGAGATGCTGCAGCCACCAGAGACAAGTCCAGAGATGATGCTGCCACAGGAGATGCTGTAGCCAATGGAGACAAGGCCGGAGACCCTGCAGACATGGGAGCAGGTTTGGACCACAAAGGCTTCTCACAGTAGTAAAAAGAACATGTCACCTGGGGTTGTTGGGTGGAAAAATTACCCCTGGGACACAGAAGAAATGGTCGCATCATTGGTTCCCCTTCCTCAGCCACCCCTCTCCCATTCACCACTCTGACATTGGGATGGCGTCCTCTCTCTCTGTGTACATTGCTGGGTATGAATTCTTCATTACAACCTACCTCCAGGGATCTCCGTCAGCTCATTCAATGGAGGAACGGACTCCAGTTTGTCAGCGTAGTCCTTCCCCGCCTGCCGCGCCGCATAACGAGCCTCAATCTCTTTCTTGGTCCTGGGAATCCGACACTTGAAGATGCAGCAGAGAGTGATGACTTCACAGGGAAGAGAAGAAAAGAAGAGAGCCAAAGAGAGAAGAGGAGAGGACAGAGAAGAAAGGAGAAAAGAGAAGAGAGGAGAGGACAGAAGAGAAGAGAGAGGAGAAGACAGAACAGAAGAGAGAGGAGAGGACAGAAGAGAAGAGAGGACAGAAGAGAAGAGAGGAGAGGACAGAAGAGAGGAGAGGACAGAAGAGAAGAGAGGAAGAAGAGAGGAGAGGACAGAAGAGAAGAGAGGACAGAAGAGAAGAGAGGACAGAAGAGAGGAGAGGACAGAAGAGAAGAGAGGACAGAAGAGAAGAGAGAGGAGAAGACAGAACAGAAGAGAGAGGAGAGGACAGAAAAGAGAGGAGAGGACAGAAGAGAAGAGAGGACAGAAGAGAAGAGAGGAGAGGACAGAAGAGAGGAAAGGACAGAAGAGAAGAGAGGACAGAAGAGAGGAGAGGACAGAAGAGAAGAGAGGAGAGGACAGAAGAGAGGAGAGGACAGAAGAGAAGAGAGGACAGAAGAGAAGAGAGGACAGAAGAGAAGAGAGGACAGAAGAGAAGAGAGGACAGAAGAGAGGAGAGGACAGAAGAGAAGAGAGGACAGAAGAGAAGAGAGAGGAGAAGACAGAACAGAAGAGAGAGGAGAGGACAGAAAAGAGAGGAGAGGACAGAAGAGAAGAGAGGACAGAAGAGAAGAGAGGAGAGGACAGAAGAGAGGAGAGGACAGAAGAGAAGAGAGGACAGAAAGAGAGGAAGAAGAGAAGAGAGGACAGAAGAGAGGAGAGGACAGAAGAGAGGAGAGGACAGAAGAGAGAGGAAGAGAGAAGAGGACAGAAGAGAGGGGAAGGAGGACAGAAGAGAAGAGAGGACAGAAGAGAAGAGAGGACAGAAGAGAGAGGAGAGGACAGAAGAGAAGAGAGGACAGAAGAGAAGAGGAGAGACAGAAGAGAAGAGAGGACAGAAGAGAAGAGGACAGAAGAGAGAGAGGACAGAAGAGAAAAGAGAGGACAGAAGAGAGGAGAGGACAGAAGAGAAGAGAGACAGAGAGAGAGAGGACAGAAAGAAGAGGAGGACAGAAGAGAAGAGAGGACAGAAGAGAGGAGAGGACAGAAGAGAAGAGAGGACAGAAGAGAAGAGAGGACAGAAGAGAGAACAGAGAGAGGACAGAAGAGAAGAGAGGACAGAAGAGAAAGAGGAGGACAGAAGAGAAGAGAGACAGAAGAGAAGAAGAGGACAGAAGAGAAGAGAGGACAGAAGAGAGAGAGAGAGAGAGAAGACAGAACAGAAGAGAGAGGAGAGGACAGAAGAGAAGAGAGGACAGAAGAGAGAGAGGACAGAAGAGAGGAGAGGACAGAAGAGAGAAGGACAGAAGAGAAGAGAGGACAGAAGAGAAGAGAGGACAGAAGAGAAGAGAGGACAGAAGAGAAAGAGGACAGAAGAGAAGAGAGGACAGAAAAGAGGAAGAGGACAGAAAAGAGGAGAGGACAGAAGAGAACAGAGAGATGACAGAAAGAACAGAGGATGACAGAAAAGAAACAGAGAGAGAGACAGAAGAGAAGAAGGAAGAACAGAAGAGAAGAGAGGAAGAAGAGAGAGAGAACAGAAGAGAGGACAGATGAGAAGAGAGGACAGAAGAGAAGAGAGGACAGAAGAGAGGAGAGGACAGAAGAGAGAGAGGAAGGACAGAAAGAGGAGAGGACAGAAGAGAAGAGAGGACAGAAGAGAACAGAGAGTGACAGAAGAGAATAGAGGAGAGACAGAAGAGAAGAGAGAGAGAACAAAGAGAGGACAGATGAGTAGAGAGGACAGAAGAGAAGAGAGGACAGAAGAGAGGAGAGGACAGAAGAGGAGAGGACAGAAGAGAAGAGAGGACAGAAGAGAAGAGAGGAAAGAAGAAAAGAGATGACAGAAGAGAAGAGAGGAGAGAAGAGAAGAGAGGAAAGAAGAGAGAGAGAACAGAAGAGAGGACAGATGAGAAGAGAGGACAGAAGAGAAGAGAGGACAGAAGAGAAGAAGGACAGAAGAGAGGAGAGGACAGAAGAGAGAGAGGACAGAAGAGAAGAGAGGACAGAAGAGAAGAGAGGACAGAAGAGAAGAGAGGACAGAAGAGAGGAGAGGACAGAAGAGAGAGAGAAGAAAAGAAGAGAACAGAGAGAGGACAGAAGAGAAGAGAGGAGAGAACAGAAGGAAGAGAGGACAGAAGAGAAAGAGAGGACAGAAGAGAAGAGAGGACAGAAGAGAGGAGAGAACAGAAGAGAGGACAGATGAGAAGAGAGGACAGATGAGAAGAGAGGAGAGGACAGAAGAGAAGAGAGGACAGAAGAGAGAGAGAGAGGAAGAAGAAGAGAAGGAGGACAGAAAGAAGAAGGACAGAAAAGAGGCAAAAACAGAAAGAGAAGAGAGGACAGGGCAGAGAGAGAGGACAGAAGAGAGAGAGATCGAAGACAGAGAAGAAAAGAAGAAAGGAGAAGACAGGACAGAGAGGAGAAGAGAAAACAGGACAGAGGAGAGGACAGAAAAGAAGAGAGGGAAGATAGAGAGGAGAGTAAGAGGAGAAGAGAAGACAGGACAGAGAGGAGAGGAGAAGAGAAGACAGACAGAGAGTAGAGGAGAAGAGAAGACAGGACAGAGAGTAGAGGAGAAAGAAGACAGGAAAGAGAGGAGAGGAGAAGAGGAGACAGGACAGAGAGGAGAGAGAAGAAAAGACAGGACAGAGAGGAGAGGAGAAGAGAGACAGGACAGAGAGGAGAGGAGAAGAGAAGACAGGACAGAGAGGAGAGGAGAAGAGGAGACAGGACAGAGAGGAGAGGAGAACAGAAGACAGGACAGAGAGGAGAGAGAGAAGAGAGAGACAGACAGAGAGGAGAGGAGAAGAGAAGACAGGACAGAGAGGAGAGGAGAAAGAGAAGACAGGACAGAGAGGAGAGGAGAAGAGAAGACAGGACAGAGAGGAGAGGAGAAGAGAGAAGACAGGAACAGAGAGGAGAGGAAGAAGAGAAGACAGGACAGAAGAGGAGAGGAGAAGAGAAGACAGGACAGAGAGGAGAGGAGAAGAGAAGACAGACAGAGAGTAGAGGAGAAGAGAAGACAGGACAGAGAGTAGAGGAGAAGAGAAGACAGGACAGAGAGTAGAGGAGAAGAGAAGACAGGACAGAGAGGAGAGAGGAAAGAGAAGACAGGACAGAGAGTAGAGGAGAGAGAAGACAGACAGAGAGGAGAGGAGAAGAGGAGACAGGACAGAGAGGAGAGGAGAAGAGAAGACAGGACAGAGAGGAGAGGAGAAGAAAAGACAGGACAGAGAGGAGAGGAGAAGAGAAGACAGGAAAGAGAGGAGAGGAGAAGAGAAGACAGGACAGAGAGGAGAGGAGAAGAGAAGACAGGACAGAGAGGAGAGGAGAAGAGGAGACAGGACAGAGAGGAGAGGAGAAGAGAAGACAGGAAAGAGAGGAGAGGTCAGAACAGAGAGGAGAGGACAGAAGAAAAGAGGAGAGAATAGCAGAGAGGAGAGGAATGAACAGAGAATAGAGGGAGAAGAAAAGAAAGAATAGGTGAGAAGAGAACAGAGAAGAGAACAAAGGAGAGATGAGAAGAGAGAAATAAAGTGAGGAGAGAAAAATAGAACAGAAGAAAGGAAAGAAAAGAGGAGAAAGAAGAGGAGAGATGGAGGAGGTTATTGGTGAGTGTATCCAGCTGTTACATTGTATCACACGACTTTCATACTAAACGTCTGCTCATTTCTACATCCTGTAATTGGTCAATAATCCTCCTCCCTGGTGACTGCAGAGGGCGGGGTCTTCAGCAGAGGGCGGGGTCTGCAGCAGAGGGTGGGGTCTGCTGGGAGTTGTAGTTCACCACAGGTGGAGAGTCCTCAGTATAAATGTTCACCCATCACATGTGAGCAGAGCTACTACACAATACAGATATATACAGCGAGACCCAGGAGCAGGGCATGCTGGGACATGGAGGGCAGTGATGGGGAAGTTCCGCGTGGGCGGGGCTTCTGTGACTGCAGCTGGAGATATTGACATAATGTAATAGCAGAATTGTGATTACAGCTCTGGATGTTATTGCAGTATAATATCTGGTGTAAAAGCTGCACTCCTCCATGAAGGGCAGGATTCCTCATGTGTTGCTTCTGCACTGACTCTATGGTCTCATGTGTTGCTCCTGCACTGACTCTGCGGTCTCATGTGTTGCTCCTGCACTGACTCTGCGGTCTCATGTATTGCTCCTGCACTGACTCTGCAGTCTCATGTATTGCTCCTGCACTGACTCTGCAGTCTCATGTGTTGCTCCTGCACTGACTCTGCAGTCTCATGTATTGCTCCTGCACTGACTCTGCGGTCTCATGTGTTGCTTCTGCACTGACTCTATGGTCTCATGTGTTGCTCCTGCACTGACTCTGCGGTCTCATGTGTTGCTCCTGCACTGACTCTGCGGTCTCATGTATTGCTCCTGCACTGACTCTGCAGTCTCATGTATTGCTCCTGCACTGACTCTGCAGTCTCATGTGTTGCTCCTGCACTGACTCTGCGGTCTCATGTGTTGCTCCTGCACTGACTCTGCGGTCTCATGTATTGCTCCTGCACTGACTCTGCAGTCTCATGTGTTGCTCCTGCACTGACTCTACGGTCTCATGTGTTGCTCCTGCACTGACTCTGCAGTCTCATGTGTTGCTCCTGCACTGACTCTGCAGTCTCATGTGTTGCTCCTGCACTGACTCTGCAGTCTCATGTGTTGCTCCTGCACTGACTCTACGGTCTCATGTATTGCTCCTGCACTGACTCTGCAGTCTCATGTGTTGCTCCTGCACTGACTCTGCAGTCTCATGTATTGCTCCTGCACTGACTCTGCAGTCTCATGTGTTGCTCCTGCACTGACTCTGCGGTCTCATGTGTTGCTCCTGCACTGACTCTACGGTCTCATGTATTGCTCCTGCACTGACTCTGCAGTCTCATGTGTTGCTCCTTCACTGACTCTGCGGTCTCATGTGTTGCTCCTGCACTGACTCTGCGGTCTCATGTGTTGCTCCTGCACTGACTCTGCGGTCTCATGTATTGCTCCTGCACTGACTCTGCGGTCTCATGTGTTGCTCCTGCACTGACTCTGCAGTCTCATGTGTTGCTCCTGCACTGACTCTGCAGTCTCATGTGTTGCTCCTGCACTGACTCTGTAGTCTCATGTATTGCTCCTGCACTGACTCTGCGGTCTCATGTATTGCTCCTGCACTGACTCTGCGGTCTCATGTGTTGCTCCTGCACTGACTCTGCGGTCTCATGTGTTGCTCCTGCACTGACTCTGCAGTCTCATGTGTTGCTCCTGCACTGACTCTGCAGTCTCATGTGTTGCTCCTGCACTGACTCTGCAGTCTCATGTGTTGCTCCTGCACTGACTCTGCGGTCTCATGTGTTGCTCCTGCACTGACTCTGCGGTCTCATGTGTTGTTCCTGCACTGACTCTGCAGTCTCATGTATTGCTTCTGCACTGACTCTGCAGTCTCATGTGTTGCTCCTGCACTGACTCTGCGGTCTCATGTGTTGCTCCTGCACTGACTCTGCGGTCTCATGTGTTGCTCCTGCACTGACTCTGCGGTCTCATGTGTTGCTCCTGCACTGACTCTGCGGTCTCATGTGTTGCTCCTGCACTGACTCTGCAGTCTCATGTTTGCTCCTGCACTGACTCTGCGGTCTCATGTTTTGCTCCTGCACTGACTCTGCAGTCTCATGTGTTGCTCCTGCACTGACTCTGCGGTCTCATGTGTTGCTCCTGCACTGACTCTGCGGTCTCATGTGTTGCTCCTGCACTGACTCTGCAGTCTCATGTGTTGCTCCTGCACTGACTCTGCAGTCTCATGTTTGCTCCTGCACTGACTCTGCGTCTCATGTGTTGCTCCTGCACTGACTCTGCGTGTCTCATGTTTGCTCCTGCACTGACTCTGCAGTCTCATGTGTTGCTCCTGCACTGACTCTGCAGTCTCATGTGTTGCTCCTGCACTGACTCTGCAGTCTCATGTGTTGCTCCTGCACTGACTCTGCGTCTCATGTTTGCTCCTGCACTGACTCTGCAGTCTCATGTGTTGCTCCTGCACTGACTCTGCAGTCTCATGTTTGCTCCTGCACTGACTCTGCAGTCTCATGTTTGCTCCTGCACTGACTCTGCAGTCTCATGTGTTGCTCCTGCACTGACTCTGCGGTCTCATGTGTTGCTCCTGCACTGACTCTGCGTCTCATGTGTTGCTCCTGCACTGACTCTGCAGTCTCATGTGTTGCTCCTGCACTGATCTGCAGTCTCATGTGTTGCTCCTGCACTGACTCTGCGGTCTCATGTTTGCTCCTGCACTGACCTGCAGTCTCATGTGTTGCTCCTGCACTGACTCTGCAGTCTCATGTGTTGCTCCTGCACTGACTCTGCAGTCTCATGTTTGCTCCTGCACTGACTCTGCGTCTCATGTTTGCTCCTGCACTGACTCTGCGTCTCATGTGTTGCTCCTGCACTGACTCTGCAGTCTCATGTGTTTGCTCCTGCACTGACTCTGCGGTCTCATGTTTTGCTCCTGCACTGACTCTGCGCGTCTCATGTGTTGCTCCTGCACTGGCTCTGCAGTCTCATGTGTTGCTCCTGCACTGACTCTGCAGTCTCATGTGTTGCTCCTGCACTGACTCTGCAGTCTCATGTTTGCTCCTGCACTGACTCTGCAGTCTCATGTTTGCTCCTGCACTGACTCTGCAGTCTCATGTATTGCTCCTGCACTGACTCTGCAGTCTCATGTGTTGCTCCTGCACTGACTCTGCAGTCTCATGTGTGCTCCTGCACTGACTCTGCAGTCTCATGTGTTGCTCCTGCACTGACTCTGCAGTCTCATGTGTTGCTCCTCACTGACTCTGCAGTCTCATGTTTGCTCCTGCACTGATCTGCATCTCATGTGTTGCTCCTGCACTGACTCTGCAGTCTCATGTGATGCTCCTGCACTGACTCTGCGTCTCATGTGTTGCTCCTGCACTGACTCTGCAGTCTCATGTTTGCTCCTGCACTGACTCTGCAGTCTCATGTGTTGCTCCTGCACTGACTCTGCAGTCTCATGTGTTGCTCCTGCACTGACTCTGCGTCTCATGGTTGCTCCTGCACTGACTCTGCAGTCTCATGTGTTGCTCCTGCACTGACTCTGCAGTCTCATGTTTGCTCCTGCACTGACTCTGCGGTCTCATGTGTTGCTCCTGCACTGACTCTGCAGTCTCATGTGTTGCTCCTGCACTGACTCTGCAGTCTCATGTGTTGCTCCTGCACTGACTCTGCAGTCTCATGTGTTGCTCCTGCACTGACTCTGCAGTCTCATGTGTTGCTCCTGCACTGACTCTGCAGTCTCATGTGTTGCTCCTGCACTGACTCTGCGTCTCATGTGTTGCTCCTGCACTGACTCGCAGTCTCATGTATTGCTCCTGCACTGACTCTGCAGTCTCATGTGTTGCTCCTGCACTGACTCTGCAGTCTCATGTGTTTCTCCTGCACTGACTCTGCAGTCTCATGTGTTGCTCCTGCACTGACTCTGCAGTCTCATGTGTTGTCCTGCACTGACTCTGCGTCTCATGTTCTCTGCACTGACTCTCAGTCTCATGTGTTGCTCCTGCACTGACTCTGCAGTCTCATGTGTTGCTCCTGCACTGACTCTGCAGTCTCATGTGTTGCTCCTGCACTGACTCTGGTCTCATGTGTTGCTCCTGCACTGACTCTGCGTCTCATGTGTTGCTCCTGCACTGACTCTGCGTCTCATGTTTTGCTCCTGCACTGACTCTGCGTCTCATGTGTTGCTCCTGCACTGACTCTGCGTCTCATGTGTTGCTCCTGCACTGACTCTGCAGTCTCATGTTTGCTCCTGCACTGACTCTGCAGTCTCATGTGTTGCTCCTGCACTGACTCTGCAGTCTCATGTTTGCTCCTGCACTGACTCTGCAGTCTCATGTTGCTCCTGCACTGACTCTGCAGTCTCATGTGTTGTCCTGCACTGACTCTGCAGTCTCATGTTTGCTCCTGCACTGACTCTGCAGTCTCATGTGTGCTCCTGCACTGACTCTGCAGTCTCATGTGTTGCTCCTGCACTGACTCTGCGTCTCATGTGTTGCTCCTGCACTGACTCTGCAGTCTCATGTGTTGCTCCTGCACTGACTCTGCGTCTCATGTGTTGCTCCTGCACTGACTCTGCGTCTCATGTGTTGCTCCTGCACTGACTCTGCGGTCTCATGTTGCTCCTGCACTGACTCTGCGGTCTCATGTGTTGTCTCCTGCACTGACTCTGCGTCTCATGTATTGTCCTGCACTGACTCTGCGTCTCATGTGTTGCTCTGCACTGACTCTGCAGTCTCATGTGTTGTCCTGCACTGACTCTGCGTCTCATTTGTTGCTCCTGCACTGACTCTGCGTCTCATGTGTTGCTCCTGCACTGACTCTGCAGTCTCATGTGTTGCTCCTGCACTGACTCTGCAGTCTCATGTTTGCTCCTGCACTGACTCTGCAGTCTCATGTGTTGCTCCTGCACTGACTCTGCGGTCTCATGTTTGTCCTGCACTGACTCTGCGTCTCATGTTTGCTCCTGCACTGACTCTGCAGTCTCATGTGTTGCTCCTGCACTGACTCTGCAGTCTCATGTGTTGCTCCTGCACTGACTCTGCAGTCTCATGTATTGCTCCTGCACTGACTCTGCAGTCTCATGTGTTGCTGCACTGACTCTGCAGTCTCTGCTTTTGCTCCTGCTGACTCTGCGGCTCATGTTTTAGGCTCCTGCTACTGACAATATAGGGCAT
The DNA here is from genome assembly GCA_033576535.1 of Allobates femoralis. Taxonomy (NCBI): domain Eukaryota; kingdom Metazoa; phylum Chordata; class Amphibia; order Anura; family Aromobatidae; genus Allobates; species Allobates femoralis. Next base: position 574,187,272 of record JARQOC010000005.1, read on the forward strand.
CACTATAACTTGGGTTCCTTGCATAGACGTGGCTCATCAGTGGTTTACTGCTATTGTCTGCATATGCCATGTGTTGACCTGCATGATCTGCGCTCTATGTTTGTCCCTTGCATGCTCTGCTGGTTTCTATCAATGACCGCAAGACTCACTTATGGCGGATTATTGGTTCGTCCTGCACTGTATTGGATCTGTATGTGTGCTCTGCACTACTCTGCATACTATGGTTCTCCTGACTGACTCTGCGGGTCTCATGGATCTGTCCATGGCACGTACTCTGCATCTCATGGTTCTGAGCTACTACTGGTACGTCTGCTTTATCTCCTGTTCCTCGTGGCGTATATCCAGGACAGTGCTACTCCTACTGAACATTATAGGCGGACTCACCCTAATACATTCAGGAGGTGATCCATTTGATACTGTATAGGCGTACTCCTACTTAGTCTGTATGGCGGTATTATACTGGATACTGCTGCTATTGTACTTGGTTATCTGATGTATTATTGTACAGATGCGCGTACCTCGATACTGTATGGGAATTTGGATACGTAGCGGTACTTGTATTGGATACTGTATGGCGGTACTCCTACCTGGATACTGTATGGCGGTACTCTACTTGGATACTGTATGGCGGTACTTGTATCTGGATACTGTATGGCGGCTACTCTACCTGGATACTGTATGGCGGTACTCCTACCTGGATACTGTATGGCGGTACTCCTACTGGATACTGTATGGCGGTACTCCTACTTGGATACTGTATGGCGGTACTCCTACTTGGATACTGTATGGCGGTACTCCTACTTGGATACTGTATGGCGGTACTCCTACTGGATACTGTATGGCGGTACTCCTACTGGATACTGTATGGCGGTACTCTACTTGATACTGTATGGCGGTACTTGTATCTGGATACTGTATGGCGGTACTCCTACTTAATATGATGGGATCTACTGGTCTTATGGCGGTACTCCTACTTGGATACTGTATGGCGGTACTCCTACTTGGATACTGTATGGCGGTACTCTACTGGATACTGTATGGCGGTACTCCTACTTGGATACTGTATGGCGGTACTTTATTGGATACTGTATGGCGGTACTCCTACTTAGATACTGTATGGTGGTACTCCTACCTGGATAGTGTTAATGCTCCTATCTGATACTGTATGGCGGTACTCCTACTGGATACTGTATGGCGGTACTTCCTATCTTGGATACTGTATGGCGGTACTCCTACTTGGATACTGTATGGCGGTACTCCTACCTGGATACTGTATGGCGGTACTCCTACTGGATACTGTATGGGGTACTCCTACCTGGATACTGTATGGCGTCGTATCGATACTGTACGTACTCCTACCTGGATACTGTATGGCGGTACTCTATCTGGATACTGTATGGTGGTATTTCTACTTGGATACTGTATGGGCTACTACTACCTGGATACTGTATGGCGTACTACTACTTGGATACTGTATGGCGGTACTCCTACCTGGATACTGTATGGCGGTACTCCTACCTGGATACTGTATGGCGGTACTCCTACTGGATACTGTATGGCGGTACTCCTCCTGGATACTGTATGGCGGTACTCGTGCTTGATACTGTATGGCGGTACTCCTACCTGGATACTGTATGGCGGTACTCCTATTGATACTGTATGGCGGTACTCCTACTGGATACTGTATGGCGGTACTTGTACTGGATACTGTATGGCGGTACTCCTACTGGATACTGTATGGCGGTACTCCTACCTGGATACTGTATGGCGGTACTCCTACCTTGGATACTGTATGGCGGTACTCCTACTTGGATACTGTATGGCGGTACTCTACCTGGATACTGTATGGCGGTACTCCTACTTGGATACTGTATGGCGGTACTCCTACTTGGATACTGTATGGTGGTACTTCCTATCCTGAATACTGTATGGCGTACTCATATCTGATATTGTATGGCGGTACTACTACCTGGATACTGTATGGCGGTACTCCTACTTGGATACAGTATGGCGGTATCTCCTACTTGGATACTGTATGGCGGTACTCCTAATCTGGATACTGTATGGCGGTACTCCTACCTGGATACTGTATGGCGGTACTCTCTGCTTGGATACTGTATGGCGGTACTCGTACCTGGATACTGTATGGCGGTACTCCTACTGGATACTGTATGGCGGTACTCGTATCTGGATACTGTATGGCAGTACTCGTATCTGGATACTGTATGGCTGTACTCCTACCTGGATACTGTATGGCGGTACTCCTACCTGGATACTGTATAGCGGTACTCCTATCTGGATACTGTATGGCGGTACCTGTGTCTGGCGCTGTATGGTGATACCTGTGTCTGGGCACTGTATGGCGATACCTGTGTCTGGGCACTGTATGGCGATACCTGTGTCTGGGCACTGTATGGTGATAACCTGTGTCTGGGCGCTGTATGGCGATACCTGTGTCTGGCGCTGTATGGTGATACCTGTGTCTGGGCACTGTATGGCGATACCTGTGTCTGGGCACTGTATGGCGATACCTGTGTCTGGGCGCTGTATGTGATACCTGTGTCTGGCGCTGTGTCTGGGCACTGTATGGCGATACCTGTGTCTGGCGCTGTATGGCATACCTGTGTCTGGGCACTGTATGGCGATACCTGTGTCTGGGCTGTGCGGGCACTGTATGGCGATACCTGTGTCTGGGCGCTGTATGGCGATACCTGTGTCTGGGCACTGTATGGTGATACCTGTGTCTGGCACTGTATGGGATACCTGTGTCTGGGCACTGTATGGTGATACCTGTGTCTGGCACTGTATGGTATACCTGTGTCTGGGCACTGATGGTGATACCTGTGTCTGGGCGCTGTATGGTGATACTTGTGTCTGGGCGCTGTATGGTGATACCTGTGTCTGGGCCTGTATGGTGATACTCGTTCGGCGCTGTATGGCGATACCTGTGTCTGGCCTGTATGGCGATACCGTGTCTGGCACTGTATGGTGATACCTGTGTCTGGGCACTGTATGGTGATACCTGTGTCTGGACATGTATGGTGATACCTGTGTCTGGCACTGTATGGTGATACCTGTGTCTGGGCACTGTATGGTGATACCTGTGTCTGGCGCTGTATGGTGATACCTGTGTCTGGACATTGTATGGTGATACCTGTGTCTGGGCACTGTATGGTGATACCTGTGTCTGGACTGTATGGTGATACCTGTGTCTGGGCACTGTATGGTGATACCTGTGTCTGGACATTGTATGGTGATACCTGTGTCTGGGCACTGTATGGTGATACCTGTGTCTGGACATTGTATGGTGATACCTGGTTGGCTGTATGTATACTTGTGTCTGGCGCTGTATGGTGATACCTGTGTCTGGGCACTGTATGGTGATACCTGTGTCTGGGCACTGTATGGTGATACCTGTGTCTGGACATTGTATGGTGATACCTGTGTCTGGCACTGTATGGTGATACCTGTGTCTGGCACTGTATGGTGATACCTGTGTCTGGACATGTATGGTGATACCTGTGTCTGGGAAACTGTATGGTGATACCTGTGATCTGGACATGTAATGGTGATACCTGTGTCTGGCACTGTGGTGATACCTGTGTCTGGCGCTGTATGGTGATACTTGTGTCTGGGCACTGTATGGCGATACCTGTGTCTGGGCACTGTATGGTGATACCTGTGTCTGGGCACTGTATGGCGATACCTGTGTCTGGGACATGTATGGTGATACCTGTGTCTGGGCCTGTATGTGATACTTGTTCTGGCACTGTATGCATACCTGTGTCTGGGCACTGTATGGTGATACTTGTGTCTGGGCACTGTATGCGATACCTGTGTCTGGCCTGTATGGCGATACCTGTGTCTGGGCACTGTATGGTGATACCTGTGTCTGGGCACTGTATGTGATACCTGTGTCTGGACATGTATGGTGATACCTGTGTCTGGCACTGTATGGTGATACCTGTGTCTGGACATGTATGGTGATACCTGTGTCTGGCACTGTGTGATACCTGTGTCTGGCGCTGTATGGGATACTTGTGTCTGGGCACTGTATGGCGATACCTGTGTCTGGGCACTGTATGGTGATACCTGTGTCTGGGCACTGTATGGCGATACCTGTGTCTGGACATTGTATGGTGATACCTGTGTCTGGGCACTGTATGGTGATGATACTTGTGTCTGGGCACTGTATGGCGATACCTGTGTCTGGGCACTGTATGGGATACCTGTGTCTGGGCACTGTATGGTGATACCTGTGTCTGGGCACTGTATGGTGATACCTGTGTCTGGGCGCTGTATGGTGATACCTGTGTCTGGACATTGTATGGTGATACCTGTGTCTGGGCACTGTGGTGATACCTGTGTCTGGCGCTGTATGGTGATACTTGTGTCTGGGCACTGTATGGTGATACTTGTGTCGTGGCACTGTATGGCTGATACCTGTGTCTGGGCACTGTATGGTGATACCTGTGTCTGGGCGCTGTATGGTGATACCTGTGTCTGGGCAGCTGTATGGTGATACTTGTGTCTGGGCACTGTATGGCGATACCTGTGTCTGGGCACTGTATGGCGATACCTGTGTCTGGGCGCTGTATGGCGATACCTGTGTCTGGGCACTGTATGGTGATACCTGTGTCTGGGCGCTGTATGGTGATACCTGTGTCTGGACATTGTATGGTGATACCTGTGTCTGGGCACTGTATGGTGATACCTGTGTCTGGGCGCTGTATGGTGATACCTGTGTCTGGGCACTGTATGGTGATACTTGTGTCTGGGCACTGTATGGCGATACCTGTGTCTGGGCACTGTATGGCGATACCTGTGTCTGGGCGCTGTATGGTGATATCTGTGTCTGGCGCTGTATGGGGATACCTGTGTCTGGGCGCTGTATGGTGATACCTGTGTCTGGGCGCTGTATGGTGATACTGTGTCTGGGCACTGTATGGCGATACCTGTGTCTGGGCACTGTATGGTGATACCTGTGTCTGGGCGCTGTATGGTGATACCTGTGTCTGGGCGCTGTATGGTGATACCTGTGTCTGGGCGCTGTATGGTGATACTTGTGTCTGGGCCTGTATGGCGATACCTGTGTCTGGGCGCTGTATGGCGATACCTGTGTCTGGGCGCTGTATGGTGATACCTGTGTCTGGACATTGTATGGTGATACCTGTGTCTGGGCACTGTATGGTGATACCTGTGTCTGGGCGCTGTATGGTGATACTTGTGTCTGGGCGCTGTATGGTGATACCTGTGTCTGGGCGCTGTATGGCGATACCTGTGTCTGGGCACTGTATGGTGATACCTGTGTCTGGGCGCTGTATGGTGATACTTGTGTCTGGCGCTGTATGGTGATACCTGTGTCTGGGCGCTGTATGGTGATACCTGTGTCTGGGCGCTGTATGGTGATAACTGTGTCTGGGCACTGTATGGTGATACCTGTGTCTGGGCACTGTATGGCGATACCTGTGTCTGGGCACTGTATGGTGATACCTGTGTCTGGGCGCTGTATGGTGATACTTGTGTCTGGGCGCTGTATGGTGATACCTGTGTCTGGGCGCTGTATGGTGATACCTGTGTCTGGGCCTGTATGGTGATACCTGTGTCTGGGCACTGTATGGTGATACCTGTGTCTGGGCACTGTATGGCGATACCTGTGTCTGGGCACTGTATGGTGATACCTGTGTCTGGGCGCTGTATGGTGATACTTGTGTCTGGGCGCTGTATGGTGATACCTGTGTCTGGGCGCTGTATGGTGATACCTGTGTCTGGGCACTGTATGGTGATACCTGTGTCTGGGCACTGTATGGCGATACCTGTGTCTGGGCACTGTATGGGATACCTGTGTCTGGGCGCTGTATGGTGATACTGTGTCTGGCGCTGTATGGTGATACTGTGTCTGGGCGCTGATGTATGGCGCGATACCTGTGTCTGGACACTGTATGGCCGCGATCCATCGAGTGTAGGATCACATCTGATCGGAGCCATCAGTCATCAAACGATCAATACAGAGAACAAGATGATGGCAACTTTGTAGTGAATATGATGGAGCAGAGCGACGAGGGTCCTGCAGGTCAATGACGCCCCCCGGTGGCCGCCTCCTGTTATCACTTCAATGCCCTGATGATTTCTAAGCAAATTCCTCTACCTTAAGCTATTTGTTCCTTCAGGAGAAAAGTTTGTTTTCCCCCTGTGCAGCAGTTAGGTTTCCCCCCCAGCACAGGAGTCAGGTCCGGAGCCCCCCCAGCACAGGAGTCAGGTCCGGAGCCCCCCCAGCACAGGAGTCAGGTCCGGAGCCCCCCCCAGCACAGGAGTCAGGTCCGGAGCCCCCCCAGCACAGGAGTCAGGTCCGGAGCCCCCCCAGCACAGGAGTCAGGTCCGGAGCCCCCCCAGCACAGGAGTCAGGTCTGGAGCCCCCCCACACACAGGAGTCAGGTCCGGAGCCCCCCCAGCACAGGAGTCAGGTCTGGAGCCCCCCCACACACAGGAGTCAGGTCCGGAGCCCCCCCAGCACAGGAGTCAGGTCCGGAGCGCCCCCAGCACAGGAGTCAGGTCCGAGCCCCCCCCCAGCACAGGAGTCAGGTCTGGAGCCCCCAGCACAGGAGTCAGGTCCGGAGCCCCCTACACAGGAGTCAGGTCCGAGCCCCCCCAGCACAGGAGTCAGGTCTGGAGCCCCCCCAGTACAGGAGTCAGGTCCGGAGCCCCCTACACAGGAGTCAGGTCCGGAGCCCCCTACACAGGAGTCAGGTCCGGAGCCCCCCCAGCACAGGAGTCAGGTCCGGAGCCCCCCCAGCACAGGAGTCAGGTCTGGAGCCCCCAGCACAGGAGTCAGGTCCGGAGCCCCCCCAGCACAGGAGTCAGGTCTGGAGCCCCCAGCACAGGAGTCAGGTCCGGAGCCCCCTACACAGGAGTCAGGTCCGGAGCCCCCCCAGCACAGGAGTCAGGTCCGGAGCCCCCCCAGCACAGGAGTCAGGTCTGGAGTCCCCCCAGCACAGGAGTCAGGTCTGGAGCCCCCCCCCAGCACAGGAGTCAGGTCCGGAGCCCCCCCCAGCACAGGAGTCAGGTCCGGAGCCCCCCAGCACAGAAGTCAGGTCCGGAGTCCCCCCAGCACAGGAGTCAGGTCTGGAGTCCCCCCAGCACAGGAGTCAGGTCTGGAGCCCCTTACACAGGAGTCAGGTCCGGAGCCCCCCCAGTACAGGAGTCAGGTCCGGAGCCCCCCAGTACAGGAGTCAGGTCCGGAGCCCCCCCAGTACAGGAGTCAGGTCCGGGGCCCCCCCAGCACAGGAGTCAGGTCCAGAGCCCCCCCAGCACAGGAGTCAGGTCCGGAGCCCCCCCAGCACAGGAGTCAGGTCCGGAGCCCCCCCCAGCACAGGAGTCAGGTCCGGAGCCCCCCCCCAGCACAGGAGTCAGGTCCGGAGCCCCCCCCCAGCACAGGAGTCAGGTCCGGAGCCCCCTACACAGGAGTCAGGTCTGGAGTCCCCCCAGAACAGGAGTCAGGTCCGGAGCCCCCCCCAGCACAGGAGTCAGGTCCGGAGCCCCCCCCAGCACAGGAGTCAGGTCCAGAGACCCCCAGCACAGGAGTCAGGTCCGGAGCCCCCCCAGCAGAGGAGTCAGGTCCGGAGCCCCCCCCCAGCACAGGAGTCAGTGCCTTGCACTAAACAATGTGATACTCCTCCACAAGGAGCATTAGAGGATGAGGGCGATCACCCAGAGGAGAGGACGAGACTTACTGACGGCCAGAACGAAGATGGAGAAGACCCCGATCACCTGCCAGAGCCGCAGCCCCCAGAACACCACCGTCTCCGAGGTCACGGGGTCCGGCTTCTTCTTTGGGGGGTCCGTCGGTGCCTGAGAAACAAAGAGAAAAGATCAGGAACCTTGTAGTCACATTATAGAAACACTGGAAACACTGAGGACAACAGTCATGGGGCAAAAAATGGGGAGAAGAGAGAGGGGCTGATGGGGGGGAGAGAAGAGAGAGGGACTGATGGAGAGAAGAGAGAGGGGCTGATGGGGGAGAGAAGAGAGAGGGACTGATGGGGGAGAGAAGAGAGAGGGACTGATGGGGAGAGAGAGAGAGGGACTGATGGGGGAGAAGAGAGAGGGACTGATGGGGAGAGAAGAGAGAGGGACTGATGGGGGAGAGAAGAGAGAGGGGCTGATGGGAGAGAAGAGAGAGAGGGCTGATGGGGGAGAGAAGAGAGAGGGGCTGATGGAGAGAAGAGAGAGGACTGATGGGGAGAAGAGAGAGGACTGATGGAGAGAAGAGAGGGGCTGATGGGAGAGAAGAGAGAGGGGCTGATGGGGGAGAGAAGAGAGAGGGACTGATGGGGGAGAGAAGAGAGAGGGACTGATGGGGGAGAGAAGAGAGAGGGGACTGATGGGGAGAAGAGAGAGGGACTGATGGGGAGAAGAGAGAGGGACTGATGGGGGAGAAGAGAGAGGGACTGATGGGGGAGAAAGAGAGAGGGACTGATGGGGAGAAGAGAGAGGATGATGGGATGAAGAGAGAGGATGATGGGGAGAGAGAGAGGGGACTGATGGGGAGGAGAAGAGAGAGGGACTGATGGGGGAGAGAAGAGAGAGGGACTGATGGGGGAGAGAAGAGAGGGGACTGATGGGGGAGGAGAAGAGAGAGGGACTGATGGGGGAGAGAAGAGAGAGGGACTGATGGGGGAGAGAAGAGAGAGGGACTGATGGGGGGAGAAGAGAGAGGGACTGATGGGGAGAGAAGAGAGAGGGACTGATGGGGGAGAGAAGAGAGAGGGACTGATGGGGAGAGAAGAGAGAGGGACTGATGGGGGAAGAAGAGAGGGGACTGATGGGGGAGAGAAGAGAGAGGAGAGGACTGATGGGGGAGAGAGGGACGATGGGAAGAGGGAAGGGAGAGAAGAGAGGGACTGATGGGGAGAAGAGAAGAGAGGGAGTGAGAGGGGAGAGAGAGAGGGATGATGGGGAGAGAGAGAGGGAATGGGGGAGAGGAGAGAGGGATGATGGGGAGGAGAGAGAGAGGGACTGATGGGGAGAGAAGAGAGAGGATGATGGGGGGAAGAGAGAGGGAGATGGGGGGAGAAGAGAGAGGGACTGATGGGGGAGAGAGAGAGGGACTGATGGGAGAAGAGAGAGGGACTGATGGGGAGAGAAGAGGAGGGACTGATGGGGAAGGAAGGAAGAGAGGAGGATGATGGGGGAGAAAGAGAGAGGGACTGATGGGGAGGAGAGAGAGAGGAGGAGAGATGAGGGAGAGAAGAGAGAGGGACTGATGGGGAGAGAGAGGAGATGAGGAATGAAGGGAGGGAGAAGGAGAAGGGATGATGGGGAGAGAAGAGAGGGGACTGATGGGGGAGAGAAGAGAGAGGGACTGAATGGGGGGGAGAGAGGAGAGGGACTGATGGGGAGGAAGAGAGAGGGACTGATGGGGAGAAAGAGAGGGACTGATGGGGGAGAAGAGAGAGGGACTGATGGGGGGAGAAGAGAGAGGGACTGATGGGGGAGAGAAGAGGAGGGACTGATGGGGAGAGAAGAGAAGGGACTGATGGGGGAGAGAGAGAGAGGGATGATGGGGAGGAAGAGAGAGGGACTGATGGGGAGAAGAGAGAGGGACTGATGGGGAGAGAGAAGGGGAGGGGACTGATGGGAGAGAAGAGAGAGGGACTGATGGGGGGAGAAGAGAGAGGGACTGATGGGAGAGAAGAGAGAGGACTGATGGGGAGAGAGAGAGGGATGATGGGAGAGAAGAGAGAGGACTGATGGGGGAGAAGAGAGAGGGACTGATGGGGAGAGAAGAGAGAGGATGATGGGGGAGAAGAGAGAGGGACTGATGGGGGAAAGAGAGAGGACTGATGGGGAGAGAAGAGAGAGGGACTGATGGGGGAGAGAAGAGGAGGGACTGATGGGGAGAAGAGAGAGGGACTGATGGGGGAGGAGAAGAGAGGGACTGATGGGGAGAGGAGAGAGAGAGGGACTGATGGGGGAGAGAAGAGAGAGGACTGATGGGGGAGAGAAGAGAGGGATGTGGGGAGAAGAGAGGGACTGATGGGGGAGAGAAGAGGGACTGATGGGGGAGAGAAGAGAGAGGACTGGGGGAGAGAAGAGAGAGGGACTGATGGGGGGAGAGAGAAGAGGGAGGGGACTGATGGGGGAGAGAAGAGAGAGGGACTGATGGGGAGAAGAGAGAGGGACTGATGGGGGAGAAGAGAGAGGGACTGATGGGGGAGGAGAGAGAGGGAGAGGGGGAGAGAAGAGAGAGGGACTGATGGGGGAGAAGAGAGAGGGACTGATGGGGAGAGAGAGAGGAGGTGGGGGGAGAGAAGAGAGAGGACTGATGGGAGAGAAGAGAGAGGGACTGATGGGGGAGAAGAAGGATGATGGGAGAGAGGGACGATGGGGAGAAGAAGAGGAGATGGGGAGAAGAGAGAGGATGATGGGGAGAGAAGAGGGACTGATGGGGGAAGAAGAGAATGGAGAGAGGGGACTGAGGAGAGAAGAGAGAGGGACTGATGGGGGAGAGAAGAAGGGACTGATGGGGAGAAGAGAGAGGGACGATGGGGGAAGAAGAGAGGACGATGGGGAAGAGAGAGAGGGGAGAGAGAGAGAGATGGGGGATGATGGGGAGAGGAGAGAGAGAGGATGATGGGAGAGAGAGGGGATCGATGGGGGAGAGAAGAGAGAGGGACTGAGGGGAGAAGAGAGAGGGACTGATGGGGAGAGAGAGAGGGATGATGGGGGGAGAAGAGAGAGGGACTGATGGGAGAGAGAAGAGAGGGAGACTGATGGGGGAGAGAGAAGAGGAGGACTGATGGGGGGAGAAGAGAGGGACTGATGGGGAAGAGAGAGGGTGAGGGGAGAAGAGAGAGGGACTGGGGGAGAAGAGAGAGGGACTGATGGGGGAGAGAGAGAGAGGACTGAGGGGGAAGAGAGAGGGATGATGGGGGGGAAGAGAGAGGGACTGATGGGGGAGAAGAGAGAGGAGATGGGGAAGAGAGGGGGATGGGGAGAAGAGAGAGGACGATGGGGGAGAAGAGAGGGGATGAGGGGGGAAGAGAGAGGACTGATGGGGGAGAAGAGAGAGGGACTGATGGGAGAGAAGAGAGAGGGCTGATGGGGAGAGAAGAGAGAGGGATGATGGGGGAGAGAAGGGAGAGGGGAGAAGAGAGGGAGTGGAAGAAGAGAGGGGACTGATGGGGAGAAGAGAGATGAGGGGAGATGAGGGGGAGAGAGAAGAGGGGATGGGAGAAGAGGAGGACTGATGGAGAAGAGAGGGGAAGGGGGAGAGAAGAGAGGGACTGATGGGGGAGAAGGAGAGGATGATGGGGGGAGAAGAGAGAGGGACTGATGGGGAGAGAAGAGAGAGGACTGAGGGGGGAAGAGAGAGGGACGATGGGGAGAGAAGAGAAGGGACTGATGGGAGAAGAGAGAGGGACTGATGGGAGAGAGAGAGGGCGATGGGAGAGAAGAGGGACGATGGGGAGAAGAGAGAGGGGACTGATGGGGAGAGAAGAGAGGGACTGAGGTGGGGGAGAAGAGAGAGGGACTGATGGGGGGGAAGAGAGAGGGACTGATGGGGGGAGAGAAGAGAGAGGGGCTGATGGGGGAGAGAAGAGAGAGGGACTGATGGGGAGAGAAGAGAGAGGGACTGATGGGGGGAGAGAAGAGAGAGGGACTGATGGGGGAGAGAAGAGAGAGGGACTGATGGGGGAGAAGAGAGAGGGACTGATGGGGGGAGAGAAGAGAGAGGGACTGATGGGGGGAGAGAAGAGAGAGGGACTGATGGGGGGAGAAGAGAGAGGGACTGATGGGGGAGAAGAGAGAGGGGCTGATGGGGGAGAAGAGAGAGGGACTGATGGGGGAGAGAAGAGAGAGGGACTGATGGGGGGAGAAGAGAGAGGGACTGATGGGGGAGAAGAGAGAGGGACTGATGGGAGAAGAGAGAGGAGCTGAATATATGGGGCCGCTCTCACTGTGCCGGATGTGTCCGATGTAGGACATTCACTTTGCTGAATAATTAAGGAATGAGGAAGAGCTGACGGCCGACATGAAAGACACAGAAGACATCGAGTGACAGTGAAGAGACCCAGGGGCAGAGTGTGGAGTGAGACACCTGTAATAGACACTTTATATAGAATACAAAGAAAATCAGGGGCAAAATAATAATAATAATAAATCCAAATCCTCTCCAAGTGTCCAGCATGAAGAACGTCATGTGCCCTCACTCTGACCACTACTGTGCGCCCCCTGGTGGCCACAGGGGGAAATGCACAATTATTTTATATGAAGACAAAGATGGAATTATCAAATATTAAATATTATTATTACGGGTTGGATTATTCTCCTTAGTTTTCCCGCAGAGCCGATCATCACAACCTCCGGCTGCTTCCTGATGATCAAGATGTTCTTCTGTTTTCAATTCCAATCAGAGTCAATTAGTCTGGATGTAAATCATTATCCAGTTATTTGCAGTGATTAACTTTAGTAATGAAGCCTCCGGGAGGCGAGCCAAAGATCAGAATCACAGGGTGTGCGCTGCCTCCTGCTGGTTATAGGGGCATACTGCAGGCTACATTATGTGGACTCTGGGTGCCATCTAGTGGTCATAGGGGCATACTGCAGGCTATATTATGTGGGGGTTTTGGTGCCATCTAGTGGTCATAGGGGCATACTGCAGGCTATATTATGTGGGGGTTTTGGTGCCATCTAGTGGTCATAGGGGCATACTGCAGGCTATATTATGTGGGGATTTGGTGCCATCTAATGGTCATAGGGGCATACTGCAGGCTATACTATGTGGGGGTTTTGATGCCATCTAGTGGTCATAGGGGCATACTGCAGGCTATATTATGTGGGGGTTTTGGTGCCATCTAATGGTCATAGGGGCATACTGCAGGCTATATTATGTGGGGTTTTGGTGCCATCTAGTGGTCATAGGGGCATACTGCAGGCTATATTATGTGGGGGTTTTGGTGCCATCTAGTGGTCATACGGGCATACTGCAGGCTATATTATGTGGGGGTATTGGTGCCATCTAGTGGTCATAGGGGCATACTGCAGGCTATATTATGTGGGGGTATTGGTGCCATCTAGTGGTCATAGGGGCATACTGCAGGCTATATTATGTGGGGCTTTGGTGCCATCTAATGGTCATAGGGGCATACTGCAGGCTACATTATGTGCGGTTTTGGTGCCATCTAGTGCTTATATTGCTCATGACATGTTTTTTCTATTACCCCTCTGATGTAGTTTTGTGAAGGTTTTTTGGACTTTTTGGAGCAAAACGATTAATGTCAGGAAAGAAGCTCTATTTTTTTTTACTTTGTGCCAAATTCCTGACCCACAGGAGCCAGCTCTATTAACTTAATGGACTAATTGTCAATGAATACCAAAGCAAAATAAAGAAATGATAACATCGGGACCCATGTCCTGCCGTCCTCCTAGGGGGTCCTGGAGCCTAGGGGGTCCTAAAAGTCCCTTTGGCCTATAGAAAAATACTAATGCTATTACAGATTTGAAGAATTGGAGCTTTTGCATCGGGGCCCATGAGATTCAGTTGACGCCTCTGACTCCAACCATCCTTCACCCCAAGAATCGACAGTCTCACTTCCCATAGACACTTCCAGAACAACATAAAGAGTACAACAGGGATGGAAAAGGGTACGAAGACCCTAACAGAGGGGAGACGGGAGACGGGTCACCACCTGACATTAACCTATGTCTGTACCCCGCACTCCCTAACATCCCTAAGCAGGTCCTTCCCCCCTGCCACCATCTTATGCATAGTCCCTATTAATACATCCACTCTCCCTGGCTATGGCAAAGGCCGGTGAGTGCACTAGACGTCACCTCTACAACAGTCCAACACGGGGAAGGGGACTTGCGTACTCCAAGGTGGTTAACATAGAAATAAATAATAATAATTTGTATAGCACCATTAATTCCATGGTGCTGGACATGAGAAGGGGTTACATACAAAATTATAGATATAGTTTACAATAAACAAATTAACAATGACAGACTGGTACAGAGGGGAGAGGACCCGGCCCTTGCAGGCTTACATTCTACAGGATATTAGGGAGGAGACAGTAGGTCAGGGGTGCAGCAGATCTGGGGGTGGTGAGGCAGCAGCACTGGTGGTGGTGAGGTGGCAGCTCTGGTGGTGGTGAGGTGGCAGCTCTGGGGGTGGTGGTGAGGCGGCAGCTCTGGGGGTGGTGGTGAGGCGGCAGCTCTGGGGGTGGTGGTGAGGCGGCAGCTCTGGTGGTGGTGAGGCGGCAACTCTGGTGGTGGTGAGGCGGCAGCTCTGGGGTGGTGGTGATGCGGCAGCTCTGGGGGTGGTGGTGATGCGGCAGCTCTGGGGGTGGTGGTGAGGCGGCAGCACTGGTGGTGAGGCGGCAGCACTGGTGGTGAGGGGGCAGCTCTGGTGGTGGTGAGGCGGCAGCTCTGGTGGTGGTGAGGCGGCAGCTCTGGTGGTGGTGAGGCGGCAGCTCTGGGGGCAGTGGGGCGGCAGCTCTGGCGGTGGTGGGGCGGCAGCTCCGGTGGCGGTGGGGCGGCGGCTTGGTCATTGTAGGCTGTATCTTTCCTGAAGAGATGGTTTTCAGGTTCTTTCTGAAGGATCCGAGTGCGGTGGATAATCGGACGTGTTGGGGTGCAGAATTCCAGAGGATGGAAGATATTCTGGAGAAATCTTGGAGGTGATTGTATGAGGAACGGATAAGTGTGGAGGAGAGGAGGAGAGGATCGAAGATTACATGAGGGAAGATAGTGGGAGATTAGGTCAGAGATATAGGGAGGAGACGGGTTATGGACGGCTTTGTAGGTCGGTGTTAGTAGCTTCGTTGGGGAATTGGGAGCCAGTGGAGGGATTTATAGAGGGGAGATACAGGGGAGCAGCGAGAAGAGAGGTGGATTAGTCGGGCAGCAGAGTTGAGGACAGACTGGAGAGGTGCAAAAGACTTAGGCTGGCTTCACATTGCGGCGTGATCCGGTCCGGGGCTGTCAGGGGTGACATGCAACGTTTTTGGATTCGGCAGAAAAACCCCACTTGTCCCGGATTCATCCGGCGAGATGGCAGATAACTGCCATCCAGCTCCATCCAGCTCCGTCCAGCCCGATAGTATCCTATGAAGCAAAAATCCAGTCCCGGGCTGTCACCCCTGACAGCCCCGGACCGGATCACGCCGCAATGTGAAGCCAGCCTTAGCAGGCAGCCACAGAGGAGGAGGTTGCAGTAGTCAAGGCGGGAGATGATGAGAGCATGCACAAGACTTTTAGTAGATTGAGGACTGAGGAAAGGACGGATTCTGGAATATCATTGAGTTGGAGGTGACAGGAGGTGGCGAGAGTTTGGATGTGTGGTGTGAAGGATATGGCAGAGTCAAGAGTTACTCCGAGTCAGCAGATTTGAGGTGTGGGAGAGAGCGTGATGTCATTTACCATAATAGATAGATCAGGTGGTGAAGATGAAAGATGGGATGGAGGAAAGATGATGAGTTCAGTTTTGTCTACATTGAGCTTTAGGAAGCGACAGGAGAAGGAGGATATGGCTGATAGACACTCCGGGATTCTGGACAGCAGAGAGGAGAAGGAGGAGGATATGGCTGATAGAGACTCCGGGATACTGGACAGCAGAGAGGAGAAGGAGGATATGGCTGATAGACACTCCGGGATTGTGGACAGCAGAGAGGAGAAGGAGGAGGATATGGATGATAGACACTCCGGGATACTGGACAGCAGAGAGGAGGAGGAGGATATGGCTGATAGACACTCCGGGATTGTGGACAGCAGAGAGGAGAAGGAGGAGGATATGGATGATAGACACTCCGGGATACTGGACAGCAGAGAGGAGAAGGAGGAGGATATGGCTGATAGACACTCCGGGATTCTGGACAGCAGAGAGGAGAAGGAGGAGGATATGGATGATAGACACTCCGGGATTCTGGACAGCAGAGAGGAGAAGGAAGAGGATATGGCTGATAGACACTCCGGGATCCTGGACAGCAGGGAGGAGAAGGAGGAGGATATGGATGATAGACACTCCGGGATTCTGGACAGCAGAGAGGAGAAGGAGGAGGATATGGCTGATAGACACTCCGGGATTCTGGACAGCAGAGAGGAGAAGGAGGAGGATATGGATGATAGACACTCCGGGATACTGGACAGCAGAGAGGAGAAGGAGGATATGGCTGATAGACACTCCGGGATTGTGGACAGCAGAGAGGAGAAGGAGGAGGATATGGATGATAGACACTCCGGGATACTGGACAGCAGAGAGGAGAAGGAGGAGGATATGGCTGATAGACACTCCGGGATTCTGGACAGCAGAGAGGAGAAGGAGGAGGATATGGATGATAGACACTCCGGGATTCTGGACAGCAGAGAGGAGAAGGAGGAGGATATGGATGATAGACACTCCGGGATTCTGGACAGCAGAGAGGAGAAGGAGGAGGATATGACTGATAGACACTCCGGGATTCTGGACAGCAGAGAGGAGAAGGAGGAGGATATGGCTGATAGACACTCCGGGATTCTGGACAGCAGAGAGGAGAAGGAGGAGGATATGGCTGATAGACACTCCGGGATTCTGGACAGCAGAGAGGAGAAGGAGGAGGATATGGCTGATAGACACTCCAGGATTGTGGACAGCAGAGAGGAGAAGGAGGAGGATATGGCTGATAGACACTCCGGGATTCTGGACAGCAGAGAGGAGAAGGAGGAGGATATGGATGATAGACACTCCGGGATTCTGGACAGCAGAGAGGAGAAGGAGGAGGATATGGATGATAGACACTCCGGGATTCTGGACAGCAGAGAGGAGAAGGAGGAGGATATGACTGATAGACACTCCGGGATTCTGGACAGCAGAGAGGAGAAGGAGGAGGATATGGCTGATAGACACTCCGGGATTCTGGACAGCAGAGAGGAGAAGGAGGAGGATATGGCTGATAGACACTCCGGGATTCTGGACAGCAGAGAGGAGAAGGAGGAGGATATGGCTGATAGACACTCCGGGATTCTGGACAGCAGAGAGGAGAAGGAGGAGGATATGGCTGATAGACACTCCAGGATTGTGGACAGCAGAGAGGAGAAGGAGGAGGATATGGCTGATAGACACTCCGGGATTCTGGACAGCAGAGAGGTGACGTCTGGGCCAGAGAGGTAGATCTGAGGGTCATCAGTGTACAGGTGATACTGGGAGCCATGGGACTGTATGAGGTGTCCTAGGCCAAGGGTATAGATGAGAAAAGAAGGGGTCCGAGGACAGAGGCTTGTGGGACTCCAACAGAGAGGATGGGCGAGGAGGTCGTGTGAGAGTGGGAAATGCTAAATGTGCGGTTGGAAAGGTGTGAGGAGATCCAGGATGGGGTGAGGTCAGTGATACCAAGGGAGGAGAGGATCTGTAGTAGAAGGGAGTGGTCGACTGTTTCAAAGGCAGAGGACAGGTTTAGAAGGAGGAGGATGGGGAAGTGTCTGTAGCTTTGGCTGTAAGTCGTTGGTAATTTTGGTTAGGGCAGTTTCAGAAACCGGATTGTAGATGGTCAAGGAGAGAGTTAGATGAGAGGTGGGAGGAAGGTTGAGCAGGGACGTGCTGCTCAAGGAGTTTGGAAGCAAATAGGAGCCGCGATATGGGGCGGTATCTCGTTCTAGCAGTTGGGTCAAGGTTTGGCTTTTTGAGGATGGGGGTGATGGTGGCAGGTTTGAAAGCCGAGGGGAAGGTCCCAGAAGATAGTGATAGATTGAAGAGGTGGGTTAGGGCTGGGATGAGCGTGTTAGTGAGGCTTTGGGGGGGAGGTGGGAAGGGATGGGGTCAAGTGCACAGGTGGTGAGGTGTGATTTGGATAGGAGATAAGTGAGCTCTCCATCAGTGATGTTGGAGAGGGAGGTTATGAGGGAAGAGCAGAGGTCTGGTATATGGAGTGGTTGGGCAGAGGTCTGGTATATGGAGTGGTTGGGCAGAGGTCTGGTATATGGAGGGGTTGGGCAGAGGTCTGGTATATGGAGTGGTTGGGCAGAGGTCTGGTATATGGAGGGGTTGGGCAGAGGTCTGGTATATGGAGGGGTTGGGCAGAGGTCTGGTATATGGAGGGGTTGGGCAGAGGTCTGGTATATATGGAGTGGTTGGGCAGAGGTCTGGTATATGGAGGGGTTGGGCAGAGGTCTGGTATATGGAGGGGTTGGGCAGAGGTCTGGTATATGGAGGGGTTGGGCAGAGGTCTGGTATATGGAGGGGTTGGGCAGAGGTCTGGTATATGGAGTGGTTGGGCAGAGGTCTGGTATATGGAGGGGTTGGGCAGAGGTCTGGTATATGGAGGGGTTGGGCAGAGGTCTGGTATATGGAGGGGTTGGGCAGAGGTCTGGTATATGGAGGGGTTGGGCAGAGGTCTGGTATATGGAGGGGTTGGGCAGAGGTCTGGTATATGGAGTGGTTGGGCAGAGGTCTGGTATATGGAGTGGTTGGGCAGAGGTCTGGTATATGGAGGGGTTGGGCAGAGGTCTGGTATATGGAGGGGTTGGGCAGAGGTCTGGTATATGGAGGGTTGGGCAGAGGTCTGGTATATGGAGTGGTTGGGCAGAGGTCTGGTATATGGAGTGGTTGGGCAGAGGTCTGGTATATGGAGGGGTTGGGCAGAGGTCTGGTATATGGAGGGGTTGGGCAGAGGTCTGGTATATGGAGGTGGGCAGAGGTCTGGTATGGAGGGTTGGGTGGGAATAGTAAAGGTTCTCTAGCATCATGTGATGGATCAGGTGACTATTTAAAGGGAAGGTGAGTTGTCACAAACCAGCTGCAGCTGAACTAACTTGGAGCTACCAGCAAGGAAAATGTCAAACCCCTGATGGTCCAAAAGAGAGCAATCACATTAAAAACCCAGAGTATCATGAGGTCATGTGAAAGTCAGATCCCAGAGCTGTCACAAGTCTCCTAATGACGGGAGACACTTGTTAGAGATACAATGTATGACTCCCATCATCTCTGATCAGACATGACAATCTACTTTATGTGCACTGCATTACTCCCATTATCCCCATGTCTCTCACATTATCCAGCACTCAATCTGACCTCTATATCCCACATTCAGAATATGACTCCAATCATCCATGTGCACAGGAGCTTACAATCTAAAGATCTCACTTTACATTGAAAAGATGATAAATCTAGCTCTGGTGAGTGGCCGCTTCCCATAATGAATCTTATTAATAATGGACAAGATCCAGGTGAGCAATAATCACTGATGATGGATTAGAGCCAGAGACGAACGTTCCCCGCCTGACAGATGCCGCACAAACCCCATAACCTGGGCTCCGAGACCGGACCAGAGGATGATACAATGACAGATACAGACTGAGAGATAACCAAACATGTGATGAGCGAGCACTGCTATGCTGGGGTGCACGAAACGAGCAGGTCACATGCACGGACGGGTGCGACTCCAGTACCAAGTATAATGGAAGTCAATGGGGAAATCAAGCATAGTACAGATACATTGTACCTGCTCATCCTAATTCTCACAATGTTCAGTGAAATATTATAGACCCGGCATCATTGAGAAGAAGAGAATCTACATGTCACAAGACCGTAAGTATGAAGATCACGTGATGATTGCTGGACCAAGAAGCAGAGGAGGATCCCGACAATGAATATATCACACCCTGATAGGGTTTAGCTACAGTGCTTAATTTTACAATTAATGTTCTTAACGTAACACAATGCTTTTTTAACATGGCAAAGTGTCATGTTATCTGGCAAGTTACATGTTGTTACATGTGTACAAGAGAAGACACAATAGTAGTACAGAATTACAGTATCACAACAATTATCAGTACAGAAAAACATCACCAGAATCCCCATCAATTCAGGAACACATCACCAGAACCACCATCAATACACAAAAACATTAGAAACTCCAACAGTAAAGGTATACATCAACAGAATCACCATCAGTACAGAAATACATCACCAGAATCATCATCAGTACAGAAATACATCACCAGAATCATCATCAGTACAGAAATACATCACCAGAATCATCATCCGTACAGAAATACATCACCAGAATCATCATCAGTACAGAAATACATCACCAGAACCATCATCAGTACAGAAATACATCAACAGAATCATCATCAGTACATGCATAAATTACTAAAACTTCCATCAATACATGAATACATCACTACCAGACACATCCTTAGAGTATAAATGTATTCCCAGAACCATCATCAGCACATGGTCACCAGAAACACAACCAGTGCAGAAATACACAACCAGAACAACCAACAGTAAAAGGAATACATCACCAGAATGACCATGAGGACATGAATATATCACCAGAACCATCATCAGTACCGAAGTTCATCACCAAACCCATCATCATTACGTATGTATATTACCAAAATTGCCATCAATACATGATTTTATCACCAAAAGACACAGCCTCACTATATGAATACATCACCAGAACCACCATCAGTACAGAAATACATCACCAGTATATTAATACATTCTCAAAACTGCCATACATACATGAATACATTACCACCAAACCACCAGACCCAGCCTTAGTATATGAATACATGACCAGAACCATCACCAGTACAGAAATATATCACCAGAACCATCACCAGTACAGAAACATATCACCAGAACCACATCCCTATAGGAATACATCCCCAGAACCACCATCAGTACATGAAGAGATCACCAAATTGACCCTTGATACAGGAATACATCACCAGAAAAACCATCAGTACATTAATACAGCACCAGAAGTACCATCACTACATGATTACATCATCAGAATAACCATCAGTACATGAATAAACCACCAAAACCACCATCAGCACAAGGTACAACAATTGTAATGTCAGCTCAGCCCCATATACACACTCCCCATTTATCTGCATGCTGTGCCCTCCATAGTGTGCCCTCACACTATCCCCCCATTCTGAGCCCTCTATACTGCTCTCACACACAAACACACACTACTCAGTCTCTGTATTGTACCAACAAACACTTTTCATCTCCCATAACAACCCCTCAACCATCTTCCTGACCTCCATTCTGTCTCCTTAGACTCTGCTTCCAACAACCAAACAGACACCCATTCTCTGTGACAGCGTCTGTGATTGGCTGTTGTACCCCCACCCATTTTGCTGGCGTCTGTGGGTAGTTGCCACATACATTAGTGTATTGGCAACGAACCTGCCGTCACAGGGGTGTAAAAATAATTTTTTAAAAATTTGTGTACGGTCCCCCGAATTTTTGATTCTCAACGGAGATAAAGCAGCCAGTTACAAGCTGCCACCCCCAGCTGCCTGGTTTTACCTTGGCTGGCAATCAAAAATACATTATTATTTGAATTATTTAAATAAAAAAAAAGCATGGGCTGCACCCTATTTTTTTTATTACCAGCCATAATAAACCAGGCAGCAGGGGGCTAGTATTCTTCTTGTGGTGAGGCCCATAGTTTTTGGACCACCCAGACTACAGAATAGCAGCCCGCAGCCATCCCAGAAATTGGCGCTTTACCCAGCTATTCCTGATGCCCTTGTCTGATGGCATTGGTGATAAAAGGGGTTAATGACAGCAGAGTACTGACAGTTGTCATCAAGCCCTAGATTGATAATGTTCAGGCTTCTATGAAATCCGTACATCACCAATCCTCTGAGTAAATAGCTAAACAAAGACACAGAGTAAAATCCTTTACGTACACTCACCGCAAGCGCCGAGAATCCCGCCCTACTTAAAATATGATTTATTTCTTTTTACACCCCTATGACGGCAGCCTTATTGCCACTGCCACTACTCCAGTGTATTTGGCAATCAATCACAATCACCGGTACAATGAGAGAGGGCGCAACAGCCAATCACAGATGCTGTCACAAAGAGTGATTGCCTGTGATTGGCTGTTGGAAGCAGAGTTAATGAGCGGGGCACAGAAGTGGTGTTACAAGCTCGTGGCCCTCTGTAAGTGTAAAGCTGCTGCTTCAATCACTGTTTTGCTTTCTTTTACAGCCCCTCGGCCCTTACTGCCACCATCTCTACAGCTCGCCCTGTCTTGCTCAGTCATAGGGGGCAGCGCTGCAGTTATTACTACAGTTTCTTGCATGGCTGCCGCCTCTGAAGACGTCCTGCATTCTGGTGGGAGATGCGAGTGCAGCGCCGGCTTTCTGCTTCTATCTCTGCACTGTAAAAAGCCGGAGTTATTAGCAGTGAGTGACACTAGGGCCAGGGGAGAGGGCCACCCGCAGGCCACATCCAAACCTCTGGCTGTTGCAGTGCGGCCCGTGGACCAAGACACCCGAAGGGCTCAAAACGATGGACCATACTGTATATAGGTGTCTATGTTGGGATCTTGTATATAGGAGACTACGTGAGGCTCAATGTATATCGCAAGCCATGTTGTGCTCATGTATACAGGAAGTTATGTGGGATTCATAATGTATATAGGAGGCTTTGTGGGGCTCAAAGTATATGAGGCTATATGGGGCTCATACTATATATAGGAGGCTATGTTGGGATCATACTGTATATAGGAGGCTTTGTGGGGCTCAAAGTATATGAGGCTATATGGGGCTCATATGATATATAGGAGGCTATGTGGGGCTCATACTATATATAGGAGGCTATATGGGGCTCATACTGTATATAGGAGGCTATGTTAGGCTCATACTGTATATAGGAAGCTATGTGTGGCTCATACTATATATATATATATATGAGGCTATGTAGGGCTCATACTGTATATAGGAGGCTATATGGGGCTCAAACTATATATAGGAGGCTATGTTGGGCTCATATTGTATATAGGAGGCTATATGGGGCTCATACTATATATAGGAGGCTATGTTGGGCTCATATTGTATATAGGAGGCTATGTGGGGCTCATACTGTATATAGGAGGCTATTTTGGGTCATGCTGTATATAGGAGGCTATTTTGGAGTTATACTGTATATAGGAGGCTATTTTGGGTCATGCTGTATATAGGAGGCTATTTTGGGGTCATACTGTATATAGGAGGCTATTTTGGGGTCATACTGTATATAGGAGGCTATTTTGGAGTCGTACTGTATATAGGAGGCTATTTTGGGGTCATACTGTATATAGGAGGCTATGTTGGGTTTTTAATGTATATAATAAGCTATGTGAGTACAAGGGTAGGCCATTTAGATGTGATATCAACTTCCTGTTTGTGGCACATTAGTATATGGGAGGGGGGAAAACTTTTCCCGACGGGCGGTGACCATGGCGGCCATATTGAAGTCGGCCATTTTGAATCCAACTTTATTGTTTTCAATGGGAAGACGGTCATGTGACACGTCAAACCTTTTGAGAATTTCATAAGAATAACAATGGTGTGCTTGGTTTTAACATAACTTTATTCTTTCATGAGTTATTTACAAGTTTATGACACTTATAAAATGTGTTCACAGTGCTGCCCATTGTGTTGGATTGAACCCTCTTCTTCTGCTCTTCACACACTGATAGCAACACTGCAGAAGAAATGCTGCACAGGCCTCCAGGATCCGCTGTGTCAGATGCTGCACATCTCGTATCTTCACAGCATAGATGAGGATGAGGATGAGGAAACTGTATGTGAATGGTGAACCAGCGCTATTGGTCTGACACTAACCCACAGTGGATAGATCCCTCCAAGACTGCTGGGAAACAAGCATTGATGGTATGGTGTGGTATATGGGGTACAAAGATAGTGGGGCCATTCTTCATCAATGGAATCCTCAATGGATATCTGACATTGCTACATGATTCATACATCCAGTGGCATTGAGGTTTCCAACAACAAGTCCAGTTCATGTAACTTCTGATCAAAGGAGCCACTGGGCGATGCCCCTGGACTGAGTGTCAGCCGGCACATTGGCTGACCAGGTTGGAGAGTGTCCAGGGTGATGGGACCTGAGCTTCAGTGCTGGCACCTGGGACACCCGGCTTGTGCTGTAGGTTGGCCTGAGTCTTATTCTCCACTCAGCTAGGTGTAGGTAAGATGCCACTGTTCGGGTGTGCCTCTCCTGGCTCCATCGGTTAGTGCATCCGCACAGAGATCCAGCCTTAGTACGGTGCATGCAGGTTTCGAGTCAAGCTCGGCCCTGTCCAGGGAGAAACACCTTTGTACCTTTTTGCTGGTTCCTCTTGCATTCAGGGAGGCTGCTGTGGCTGTGGTCTTCGTAGAGGAGTTGTAGGAAACGTAGGTTTGTCTCCTAATAACAGCTGAAAGAGTCCTTGGAAAACCGTGGAGCAGGACTTGGAGCAACAGGGTGAAGATTGGAAGGTGAACATGTATTGTTCGACATCCAGTGGTGTGCTGAGGTTGCGTTGCGTAGGTAGAACACTAGCACCTTCAGTGAGAGGTAGGCCGTTCAGAGAGGGGCTCTTACTTTGAGCACTTAGGTCTAGCACGGCTTCGGCTTGACAAGGTTTGAGATGTAGATAGGCTTCATGGGTTGGGTGTTCGACATCCAGTGGTGTGCTGAGGTTGCGTTGCGTAGGTAGAACACTAGCACCTTCAGTAAGAGGTAGGCCGTTCAGAGAGGGGCTCTGACTTTGAGCACTTAGGTGTAGCATTGCTTTGGCTTGACAAGGTTTGCGATGTAGATAGGCTTCATGGGTTGGGAACTTAGCAGTTTTTTGCGGCAAATCCCTCGGCAACTCAGCCTTTGCGGGAAGAGAGGGTAAGGGAGCTACCCAGCTGTTGTAGTTGTCTTCAGTGGGTTAGATGCTCGTGACCCTGATGATCACCTTGTCTTCCTCTGTAGGTGGCGAGACTTTGACCCGGTTTGCAGGGTGGAGCGCTGTTTACCGGAGGTTGTCGTCTTGAAAATGAAGCAGATTTGAATTGTCAGGTGGTTGTTGTTACCACCTAGTGTTGTTTGGCTTCTCCTTTACCCGGTAGTGATATGGGCACAGCAGATTGGACACGTCATGGTCGTCTGACGTGGTGATGGTTTTGTAAGAGGAGAAGTTGTTTGGTTTCTTTGTCTGGTCACTACAGACATCACCGATGATGACCTAGCCTGGCTCGAGGCGCTGAGTGTACGGTTCATCAAGATGATCAATGATTTGTAGATGCGCCCTGTGCAGTCGTGTGATGTCTGCCTTGTTGTCCAGGGCCGGTGTCTTGCTGGCTGTTTTTGAGGTGAGGATGGTGAAGAGCTGCTTCTGGTGAAGGGTATGTGGTTGCACTCTGTGAGTGTTGGAAGCGGTATCTCCTTGGAGCTGGAGAGAGAAGTTATTATGAGGCCGCTGGCACTTCTTCCAGTGGCTTCTGTCACGTTGCTGCAGATGTCCAAGGTGTAGGAATAGGTGTTTCCCCTTAAGCCGAGCAAGTTGCAGAGGTCTGGACCTGGCCAGTGTTTAGTTGCTCTGGTCGTCCAGGCTGACGTACACCATGACTGCCTTCTCTGGATGACCTTCAGGATACACTTTTGCCAGGCAAATTTTCGCGCAGGACTTGTCGCGAAGACCTTCTCCGCAAACCTTGGTGCAGGATGAAGATACTGTGAGATGGTTTGCAGCTTGACCTGTGCTCTCCCCGCTATGGCTTGTGGTGGGAGGAGATGTAGACGTAGAGTCAGGCTGTGATGAATGAGAGTGAACTCTCGTACTTGGGAGATGACGCAGGTCCACTGGGTTCTTCATAGCAGAAGTTGGGGTCATTGCTGCACTCTGCAATTTCCTTGATGAAGTCACAAAAGAAGGAGAATGGAGGGAAGGAGACTTGGTATTGTCTTTTGTAGTTTGACCCTCGTGTGGTCCATTTTTCTTGGACGTTATAAGGCAACTTGGCGACAATGGGTTTCACCCCACGAGCGGTGTCCAGGTAGCTGAGGCCAGGTAGATGTGTGTCTGTCTTGGCCAGGTGGAGCTCGGACAGCAGGTCGCTGAGTTCCTGGTACCTTGAAGCATCCTTGCCGGATATTTTGGGAAAGTCATATAGTTGTTTGAGTAGAGCATCTTCGATAGCTTCAGGACTGCCAAACCCTTTCTCTAGTCTGTCCCATGCAGGTTGCGTTGGGTCACTGATGTAAATGGATCGGAGTCTCTTGATTCTCTCCGTAGACCGTGGGCCTAGCCACCTGAGTAGCAGATCCAGCTCTTCAGCAGCGGTAATGCCGAGGTCACTGATTGCGGTTTTGAAGGCACACTTCCACCCTCTGTAGTTTTTGGGCTGGTCGTCGAACCTCGTGAGACCGGTGTTGGTGAGTTCTCGGCGAATCATGTACCTCGCAAAGTTGGACATGTCTGTTCTTTCCGACCTTGGGGGCACACTCGCTGGCTGAGCGATGCTGGTTACCTGGTTTGTAGTTTCTTGGTTCAGGAACGTGGGAAAGTACAGATTGGCGTAGGCGTATAGACCAGCAACTGGTTTGGTGTGAAAAGTCTCTGTTGTAGGTGGTGCCAAACTACACAGTTGTCAGTAGTGTAGTGTCTTACCGGCATGTTGGGTTGCATGTGGACATTGGCATACTGGAGGTTGTTAAAGTGAAGGGTCTGGCTGTGCACTGAAGTGTGAAGGTGGTTCAGATTTGAAAGCCGGCGGTGCATTGAAAGCTGGAAGCTGCAGGCGGATTGACGTCTTGATGCTCTGGAGCGATGTTGGTATCGACAGGAATGTTGGTGGTGGTCAGCGGTTGGTTGGCTTGGCTGAACACGTAGTCTCTTGTACGCTTAAGTGGGTCTTCTGTGTCGAGCTCACAAAGGCTGACGCTGCCTCCTTGGCTCCCAACTAGAGCTTGCTCGAAGACCTTTAGCCTTGTCATGGCTGCTGCGTGTTCACATTCCCTCTGCAGGACTTCGACTTCCGCCTTTTTACGTGCAGTCTCTGCTTCTATCTCCACTTCTTCTGCTTACATGTCTGCCTTCTTGCATGCAGTCTCTGCTTCCATGTCTGCCTTCTTGCATGCAGTCTCTGCCTTCATGCGTGCGGAATCGGCAACTGCACTCGTTTCTATCTCTGCTTTCCTTTGGCCGAAGATGTCTTGCAGTTTTGTGGCTTCTGCTTCGGCGCGTACTCTTATGAACTGCTCACTGAGGGTTGAGTATCTTAATGAGCTCGATTTGACGGAGTGTTTTGAGCTCTTAGTAGACATGGCTCTGTGTGATACCGCTTTTGTCATATGCATGATTTTTGTTTCTGTTTAGCCACAATGTCACACACAGTGCGGTCTCTTTCAGCATTAAGCTGGTGGAAGTCCCGGAGTTCCTTCAGAGAGTCTGGCGTATTTAGTTTTAGCAGGGTAGAGATATATTTTTCTCAAGTGTCCTTGTAAGGCTGCTTTCACACTAGCGTTTTTTTTAAATCGCGGCAGATGCGGTGAAAAAAAACGCATCTGCCGCGATTACCGCATAACCGCTGCACTTGCGGCACAGTTGCGGCAAGCCCCATACAATGTATATGCGGGCTTGCGGCAGGTGCGGCAAGTGCGGTTTTGGCACTGGCGGCAGGTGCGGCCGCGATTACAAACGCGGTCCGCCGCGGTTTTTTCGCAGCCGCACGTGCCGCAAGTGCCAAAACCGCACTTGCTGCACCTGCCGCAAGTCCGCATATACATTGTATGGGGCTTGCCGCAACTGTGCCGCAAGTGCAGCCGGTATGCGGTAATCGCGGCAGATGCGGTTTTTTCACCGCATCTGCCGCGATTTAAAAAAAACGCTAGTGTGAAAGTACCCTAAGACTGGTATGCGGTGTACAGTTGTTCTAGGGCTCCCTCTGGTGGTAGCTCATGAGCACCTGGCACAGATAAAGCAGTTAGGCTGGCTTCAGATTTGCATTTGCAAGCGCAGCGTACCGAACGCAGCCAAACGCTTGCGCACTGCGTTCCTATGTTTAACATGGGAACGCATGTGCCTGCATTTGGCTGCGTTTGGTTGCGCACAATTTGTGCACCCTCCGAGCGCACTCTGTACGCAGCTTGTTGTATTTTTTGTGCAGTCACCGGGCACGTGTTTTATCAGCAAGCGCCCGCAAGCACACAAACCCTGCATTGAAGTCAATGGATCCGCGGTGTCCTCTGCATGACAGCGCAGGAGAACGCTGCAGATCTCATTGAAATCTCTCCCGGTGGCCGCCGGTGATCAGCGTCGGCCACCGGGAGATCAGCTACAGCAGCCGCTGCTCTCCTGCCGGTGTCAGCGTGGGAGATTTGAAGAAAACAGCTGATCTGACAGCTGTTTAAATCTCCTGCGCCGACACCGAATAGGTGAGGTCGGCGAGGGAGATTTGAAGCAGCGATCAGCTATTTCTTATCTCCTGCACCGATATCACCCTATTCGGTGTTGGCGCGGGAGATTTAAACAGCTGTCAGATCAGCTGTTTTCTTCAAATCTCCCGCGCAGACACCGGCGGGAGATCTGCTTTGGCCGGGAGGAGGAGATCTCCACCGCTGATCTCCTCCTCCCGGCCGCCCCCAAGACAGCTGATTGGCTGGCTGGGGTGCATACTAATGTGATCGCATGCGGAGATTCTCCGCTGCGTTCACATCAGTATGGGCTGCCTTTGTGTCTGCATGCCATATGCATGCAGATACAAACGCAAGAGTGAAGCCAGCCTTACTTGGTTTTGCACCCTTTTCCACAGAAATGTTGTGTGGTGTAGCAATTCATCCTTGGTGGATCCTAGGTTCTCTTTGACTTTCCATGTTGGTTTGGTTAACCGCTTAGATCTTTCACTGTAATTTAGGTGTGAATCCATGTCTTTGTCCTGCTGTGGAAATGTAAGCTGTGCACTGTTCTTAATAACAGGTTATTTGTACTGAGCAATTTCTGTCTGCAGGCTCATGCTGTTTGTGGCTTTGCTATCAGCCCTTTATGGATAATCCTATCTCTGGATTGCATGCAGTATACCACCCCTGATAACAGGTTTCCTTTTCACTGTTCTCTCTCTTCCTAAAGGCTGAAAATCCCAAGCGCTCTAATTACCAGTCCCTTAGATAATTGCATGCTGGTACTTACACCACCCAGGAGCCAAAAGACAGCTTTGAACTCGGCTAGAACGATGACTTGCATTAAGATAGGATAAATGCTGCAGTTTCCTTGCAGAATCTTGTATTAAGTTCAACGTAACAGCAGGTGAAAAGGAATAATCTGTAAAGGGGTTGCACACATGCGTCTTCAGCAAAGGCTTCTCTAAACTAAACTGGGGAAGAAGGGAGGAGAATCCTGTACAGAGGCCACTAAGGGAAGGACATAGGGACAAACTTAACCCACAGTCTAATCTACCTGGTAACAGCAAGGAAAATTACTGATTGGAGGAAAAATACACAATGCAAAAAATAGACATTACAAGTTGCTCCCATTCGCGGGACACAACACCGGCTGCATCCTGAGCAAATGCACAAACTGACCTCACTAGATAAACCCCTGATAGTTTACTTTTTCTGTCCTCTGCTCTGTACACTTCTGCCTGACAACCTGCGCAACGATCAGTGATTAATGACGTCTCAAGACTGGAAACCCAACCAACCGACGTCATCCAGACTGCTGACAGCTAAAGCTAACGGACACTTCTCCATCCTCCTCCTTCTAGACCTGTCCTCTGCCTTTGACACAGTCGACCACTGCCTCCTATTACAGATTCTCTCTTCTCTCAGCATCAAAGACTTTGCCCCATCCTGGATCTCCTCCTACCTTTCCAACCGCACATTTAGCATTTCCCACTCCCACACGACCTCCTCACCCCATCTCCTCTCTGTTGGGGTCCCTCAAGGCTCTGTCCTGGGGCCCCTTCTTTTTTCCATCTATACCCTTGGCCTAGCACAGCTCATACAGTCCCATGGCTTTCAGTATCACCTGTACACTGATGACACTCAGATCTACCTCTCTGGCCCAGATGTCACCTCTCTCCTGACCAGAATCCCGGAGTGTCTATCAGCCATATCCTCCTCCTCCTCTCTGCTGTCCAGAATCCCGGAGTGTCTATCAGCCATATCCTCCTCCTTCTCCTCTCTGCTGTCCAGAATCCCGGAGTGTCTATCAGCCATATCCTCCTCCTTCTCCTCTCTGCTGTCCAGAATCCCGGAGTGTCTATCAGCCATATCCTCCTCCTTCTCCTGTCGCTTCCTAAAACTCAATGTAGCCAAAACCGAACTCATCCTCTTTCCTCCATCCCATGTATCTTCTCTACCCGATCTATCTATTATGGTAAATGGCATCACGCTCTCTCCCACACCTCAAATCCGCTGCCTTGGAGTAACTCTCGACTCTGCCTTATCCTTCAAGCCGCACATCCAAGCTCTCGCCACCTCCTGCCGCCTCCAGCTCAAGAATATTTCTGGAATCTGTCCTTTCCTCACCACCATCAGAGCTGCCGCCTCACCACCCCAGAGCTGCCACCTCACAAACCCCAGACCTGCCGCCTCACCACCACCAGAGCTGCCGCCTCACCACCACCAGAGCTGCCGCCTCACCACCACCAGAGCTGCCGCCTCACCACCATCAGAGCTGCCGCCTCACCACCCCCAGAGCTGCCACCTCACAAACCCCAGACCTGCTGCCTCTCCACCACCAGAGCTGCCGCCTCTCCACCACCAGAGCTGCCGCCTCACCACCACCAGAGCTGCCGCCTCACCACCATCAGAGCTGCCGCCTCACCACCATCAGAGCTGCCACCTCACAACCCCCAGAGCTGCCGCCTCACTACCACCAGAGCTGCCGCCTCACAACCCCCAGAGCTGCCACCTCACAACCCCCAGAGCTGCCGCCTCTCCACCGCCAGAGCTGCCACCTCACAACCCCCAGAGCTGCCGCCTCACAACCCCCAGAGCTGCCGCCTCACCACCACCAGAGCTGCCGCCTCACCACCATCAGAGCTGCCGCCTCACCACCCCCAGAGCTGCCACCTCACAAACCCCAGACCTGCTGCCTCTCCACCACCAGAGCTGCCGCCTCACCACCACCAGAGCTGCCGCCTCACCACCATCAGAGCTGCCGCCTCACCACCATCAGAGCTGCCACCTCACAACCCCCAGAGCTGCCGCCTCACCACCATCAGAGCTGCCGCCTCACCACCATCAGAGCTGCCGCCTCACCACCATCAGAGCTGCCACCTCACAACCCCCAGAGCTGCCGCCTCACTACCACCAGAGCTGCCGCCTCACAACCCCCAGAGCTGCCGCCTCACCACCCCCAGAGCTGCCGCCTCACAACCCCCAGAGCTGCCGCCTCACCACCCCCAGAGCTGCCGCCTCACAACCCCCAGAGCTGCCGCCTCACAACCCCCAGAGCTGCCGCCTCTCCACCGCCAGAGCTGCCGCCTCACAACCCCAGAGCTGCCGCCTCACAACCCCCAGAGCTGCCGCCTCTCCACCGCCAGAGCTGCTACACCCCTGACCTACTGTCTCCTCCCCATTATTCTGTAGAATGTAAGCCCGTAAGGGCAGGGTCCTCTCCCCTCTGTACCAGTCTGTCATTGTTAATTTGTTTACTGTAAACTAGATCTATAATTTTGTATGTAACCCCTTCTCGAGTACAGCAGCATGGAATTAATGGTGCTGTATGAATTAATAATAATAATAATAATCCAGACAAGGATATTGAGAAAACATCAGCAGTCCTATGTAACACCACAGATAACAGTGATATCTCTCTGGGTATAGATAATGCAGTAGATGTCACCTGCAGTCCTATGTAACACCATAGATAACACAGTGATATCTCTGAGTACAGTTAATGTAGTAGATGTCACCTGCAGTCCTATGTAACCCCACAGATAACACAGTGATATCTCTGAGTACAGATAATGTAGTAGATGTCACCTGCAGTCCTATGTAACACCACAGATAACACAGTGATATCTCTGAGTACAGATAATGTAGTAGATGTCACCTGCAGTCCTATGTAACACCACAGATAACACAGTGATATCTCTGAGTACAGATAATGTAGTAGATGTCACCTGCAGTCCTATGTAACACCACAGATAACACAGTGATATCTCTGAGTACAGATAATATAGTAGATGCCACCTGCAGTCCTATGTAACACCACAGATAACACAGTGATATCTCTGAGTACAGATAATGTAGTAGATGTCACCTGCAGTCCTATGTAACACCACAGATAACACAGTGATATCTCTGAGTATAGATAATGTAGTAGATGTCACCTGCAGTCCTATGTAACACCACAGATAACACAGTGATATCTCTGAGTACAGATAATGTAGTAGATGTCACCTGCAGTCCTATGTAACACCACAGATGACACAGTGATATCTCTGAGTACAGATAATGTAGTAGATGTCCCCTGCAGTCCTATGTAACACCACAGATAACACAGTGATATCTCTGAGTACAGATAATGTAGTAGATGTCACCTGCAGTCCTATGTAACACCACAGATAACACAGTGATATCTCTGAGTACAGATAATGTAGTAGATGTTGTAGTGACCTGATTCAGACTATATCTGTCCCTGGACCGTGAGTAGTCTTGCACACTATAGCTCACTCCCTGGATACCTCTCTACCATTATTAGTGAGTGTTAGATATGCAGTGCAGATAACTTACATCTCATGCATTTTTCATGCTTTTCTCAGGTTTCTCTCGTTTGTTATATTTAATGCACTTCTCATCTGTTGTGTTTCAGCACCACATGATGGTGAACGTTACTTTGCATTGTTAGAATCTGACATGTAAGTTGAGTGTTGTCCTATTGGCCGGTGACCCAGTCACAAGGCTCATTAGGTGGAGCTACTTCCAGTCTCTGTCTGTCTAGACAGGGAGAGCTGTCATTTCCCCAGTTATGGATAAGATTCCCCACAGAGCAGCTCATGTGAGGGCTCTCCTCACCACTTCCAGGTCCAAGGCCTGGAAATTCATCTTTCCCTTCATCGCCAGATTTCCTGCCAGACCCTAAGACCTGGGATCTTTCTCTGACTTCTATAGCCAAGATGGCTAATGACTTAACCCTGGATCCTCGCAGTCTGGATTTACCCATGCTTCTTCAGCGATAGGGTGTACTGAATGTACAGAAACTACTGTCCGAGAAATTTGAGGGTCTCCTGTCTCACCACATTATTTGTACCAGTATATTTTTGCACGTATCGTGACAAGCTGTGAAAGTACTCCAGGATTCCCAGGTTTGTAAAACCCTCTTGCTATATATCTATTCTTCTGCTTTATGACACAAATGACTGAACTTTCCTATACTACATCCAAATAATTCATGCTCTCAAAGCTCCAGAACCTCAATTTCACATCCGTATTGAACTGAAAACTGTACTTGCCATGGACTACCCATGCCAAACTGTGTAATATGTTCTCCATGTTGGATATCGCTGTTCCTGCAATAGACCTGCGTCGGTGCCCATTTTTGGCTGTTGACGCTGCATGGGGGTGGATAACAGGGAACGGAAAGCCCCGATTACAAAGTCACCTTCAGTCCTATGTAATACCACAGGTAACAAAGAGTTACAAAATCGATTAAAAACAGAAAAAGACAGAATTTTGGGGTATAATGATTTTCGAGCACAATTTGAATTAATTTGGTAGAAAAGCGTCAAAGAAAACGAGAAGTGAATAAAAGGAAAGTGACGAATCTGGACCCCGAATGAGCCTGGCCCCCCTCCCGCTCCACACACCGGGGGGCGCCGCAGCTACAAAAATTGCACAAAAATCAAAACATTTTTCCTACTCAAACAAATAAAAGCAAATTGTTTGTTTCAGACGAGACAGAAACCGCGATAATAATCCAGAAATGTAGAAATATGAGCAGGAAAATTGGATTTCCCGGATGGAGAGGATCACAGGAAAAGCGGCATGACAAAGACAAGGACAGACCAGAGTCACAGAGGCCGAGCTGAGGAGCTCGTCACAATGTGTCAGCTGATTTTACAGTACCAGAGTACCCCCATAATAACAGCGATATCCACAGTACCCCCATAATAACAGTGATATCCACAGTGCCCCATAATAACAGCGCTATCCACAGTGCCCCCATAATAACAGCGCTATCCACAGTGCCCATAATAACAGCGATATCCACAGTGCCCCCATAATAACAGCAATATCCACAGTGCCCCATAATAACAGCGATATCCACAGTGCCCCCATAATAACAGCGATATCCACAGTGCCCCCATAATAACAGCGATATCCACAGTGCCCCCATAATAACAGCGATATCCACAGTGCCCCATAATAACAGCGATATCCACAGTGCCCCCATAATAACAGCGATATCCACAGTGTCCCCATAACAGCGATATCCACAGTGCCCCATAATAACAGCGATATCCACAGTGCCCCCATAATAACAGCGATATCCACAGTGTCCCCATAACAGCGCTATCCACAGTGCCCCCATAATAACAGCGCTATCCACAGTGTCCCCATAATAACAGCAATATCCACAGTGCCCCCATAATAACAGCGATATCCACAGTGCCTCCATAATAACAGCGATATCCACAGTGCCTCCATAATAACAGCGATATCCACAGTGCCCCCATAATAACAGCGATATCCACAGTGCCCCCATAATAACAGCGATATCCACAGTGCCCCATAATAACAGCGCTATCCACAGTGCCTCCATAATAACAGCGATATCCACAGTGCCTCCATAATAACAGCGATATCCACAGTGCCCCCATAATAACAGCGATATCCACAGTGCCCCATAATAACAGCGATATCCACATCCCCATAATAACAGCGATATCCACAGTGCCCCATAATAACAGCGATATCCACAGTGCCCCCATAATAACAGCGATATCCACAGTGCCCCCATAATAACAGCGATATCCACAGTGCCCCCATAATAACAGCGATATCCACAGTGCCTCCATAATAACAGCGATATCCACAGTGCCCCCATAATAACAGCGCTATCCACAGTGCCCCCATAATAACAGCGATATCCACAGTGCCCCCATAATAACAGCGATATCCACAGTGCCCCCATAATAACAGCGATATCCACAGTGCCCCCATAATAACAGCGATATCCACAGTGCCCCCATAATAACAGCGATATCCACAGTGCCTCCATAATAACAGCGATATCCACAGTGCCCCCATAATAACAGCGATATCCACAGTGCCCCCATAATAACAGCGATATCAACAGTGCCCCCATAATAACAGCTATATCCACAGTGCCCCCATAATAACAGCGCTATCCACAGTGCCCCCATAATAACAGCGATATCCACAGTGCCCCCATAATAACAGCGCTATCCACAGTGCACCCATAATAACAGCGATATCCACAGTGCCCCCATAATAACAGCGCTATCCACAGTGCCCCCATAATAACAGCGCTATCCACAGTGCCCCCATAATAACAGCGCTATCCACAGTGCCCCCATAATAACAGCGATATCCACAGTGCCCCATAATAACAGCGCTATCCACAGTGCCCCCATAATAACAGCGCTATCCACAGTGCCCCCATAATAACAGCGCTATCCACAGTGCCCCCATAATAACAGCGCTATCCACAGTGCCCCCATAATAACAGCGCTATCCACAGTGCCCCATAATAACAGCGATATCCACAGTGCCCCCATAATAACAGCGATATCCACAGTGCCCCCATAATAACAGTGATATCCACAGTGTCCCCATAATAACAGCGCTATCCACAGTGCCCCATAATAACAGCGATATCCACATCCCCCATAATAACAGCGCTATCCACAGTGCCCCCATAATAACAGCGATATCCACAGTGCCCCCATAATAACAGCGCTATCCACAGTGCCCCCATAATAACAGCGATATCCACATCCCCCATAATAACAGCGATATCCACAGTGCCTCATAATAACAGCGATATTCACAGTGCCTCCATAATAACAGTGATATCCCCAGTGCCCCATAATAACAGCGATATCCACAGTGCCCCCATAAGAACAGCGATATCCACAGTGCCCCCATAATAACAGCGATATCCACAGTGCCTCCATAATAACAGCGATATCCACAGTGCCCCCATAATAACAGCGATATCCACAGTGCCCCATAATAACAGCGATATCCACAGTGCCCCATAATAACAGCGCTATCCATAGTGCCCCCATAATAACAGCGCTATCCACAGTGCCCCCATAATAACAGCGATATCCACAGTGCCCCCATAATAACAGCGATATCCACAGTGCCCCCATAATAACAGCGATATCCACAGTGCCCCCATAATAACAGCGCTATCCATAGTGCCCCCATAATAACAGCGCTATCCACAGTGCCCCATAATAACAGCGATATCCACAGTGCCCCATAATAACAGCGATATCCACAGTGCCCCATAATAACAGCGATATCCACAGTGCCCCCATAATAACAGCGATATCCACAGTGCCCCCATAATAACAGCGATATCCACAGTGCCCCATAATAACAGCGATATCCACAATGCCCCCATAATAACAGCGATATCCACAGTGCCTCCATAATAACAACGATATCCACAGTGCCCCCATAATAACAGCGATATCCACAGTGCCCCATAATAACAGCGATATCCACAGTGCCCCATAATAACAGCAATATCCACAGTGCCCCCATAATAACAGCAATATCCACAGTGCCCCCATAATAACAGCAATATCCACAGTGCCCCATAATAACAGCGATATCCACAGTGCCCCATAATAACAGCGATATCCACAGTGCCCCATAATAACAGCGATATCCACAGCGCCCCATAATAACAGCGATATCCACAGTGCCTCCATAATAACAGTGATATCCACAGTGCCCCCATAATAATAGCGATATCCACAGTGCCCCATAATAACAGCGATATCCACAGTGCCCCATAATAACAGCGATATCCACAGTGCCCCCATAATAACAGTGATATCCACAGTGCCCCCATAATAATAGCGATATCCACAGTGCCCCCATAATAACAGCGATATCCACATCCCCATAATAACAGCGATATCCACAGTGCCCCCATAATAACAGCGATATCCACAGTGCCCCATAATAACAGCGATATCCACAGTGCCCCCATAATAACAGCGATATCCACAGTGCCACCATAATAACAGCGATATCCACAGTGCCCCATAATAACAGCGATATCCACAGTGCCACCATAATAACAGCGATATCCACAGCGCCCCATAATAACAGCGATATCCAGAGTGCCCCATAATAACAGCGATATCCACAGTGCCCCCATAATAACAGCGATATCCACAGTGCCCCCATAATAACAGCGATATCCACAGTGCCACCATAATAACAGCGATATCCACAGTGCCCCCATAATAACAGCGATATCCACAGTGCCACCATAATAACAGCGATATCCACAGCGCCCCATAATAACAGCGATATCCAGAGTGCCCCATAATAATAGCGATATCCACAGTGCCCCCATAATAACAGCGATATCCACAGTGCCCCCATAATAACAGCGATATCCACAGTGCCCCCATAATAACAGTGATATCCACAGTGTCCCCATAATAACAGCGCTATCCACAGTGCCCCCATAATAACAGCGATATCCACATCCCCCATAATAACAGCGCTATCCACAGTGCCCCATAATAACAGCGATATCCACAGTGCCCCCATAATAACAGCGCTATCCACAGTGCCCCATAATAACAGCGATATCCACATCCCCCATAATAACAGCGATATCCACAGTGCCTCATAATAACAGCGATATTCACAGTGCCTCCATAATAACAGTGATATCCCCAGTGCCCCCATAATAACAGCGATATCCACAGTGCCCCATAAGAACAGCGATATCCACAGTGCCCCCATAAAACAGCGATATCCACAGTGCCTCCATAATAACAGCGATATCCACAGTGCCCCCATAATAACAGCGATATCCACAGTGCCCCATAATAACAGCGATATCCACAGTGCCCCCATAATAACAGCGCTATCCATAGTGCCCCCATAATAACAGCGCTATCCACAGTGCCCCCATAATAACAGCGATATCCACAGTGCCCCCATAATAACAGCGATATCCACAGTGCCCCCATAATAACAGCGATATCCACAGTGCCCCCATAATAACAGCGCTATCCATAGTGCCCCCATAATAACAGCGCTATCCACAGTGCCCCCATAATAACAGCGATATCCACAGTGCCCCCATAATAACAGCGATATCCACAGTGCCCCATAATAACAGCGATATCCACAGTGCCCCATAATAACAGCGATATCCACAGTGCCCCCATAATAACAGCGATATCCACAGTGCCCCATAATAACAGCGATATCCACAATGCCCCATAATAACAGCGATATCCACAGTGCCTCCATAATAACAACGATATCCACAGTGCCCCCATAATAACAGCGATATCCACAGTGCCCCATAATAACAGCGATATCCACAGTGCCCCCATAATAACAGCAATATCCACAGTGCCCCCATAATAACAGCAATATCCACAGTGCCCCATAATAACAGCAATATCCACAGTGCCCCATAATAACAGCGATATCCACAGTGCCCCCATAATAACAGCGATATCCACAGTGCCCCATAATAACAGCGATATCCACAGCGCCCCATAATAACAGCGATATCCACAGTGCCTCCATAATAACAGTGATATCCACAGTGCCCCCATAATAATAGCGATATCCACAGTGCCCCCATAATAACAGCGATATCCACAGTGCCCCATAATAACAGCGATATCCACAGTGCCCCCATAATAACAGTGATATCCACAGTGCCCCCATAATAATAGCGATATCCACAGTGCCCCCATAATAACAGCGATATCCACATCCCCATAATAACAGCGATATCCACAGTGCCCCCATAATAACAGCGATATCCACAGTGCCCCCATAATAACAGCGATATCCACAGTGCCCCCATAATAACAGCGATATCCACAGTGCCACCATAATAACAGCGATATCCACAGTGCCCCCATAATAACAGCGATATCCACAGTGCCACCATAATAACAGCGATATCCACAGCGCCCCCATAATAACAGCGATATCCAGAGTGCCCCATAATAATAGCGATATCCACAGTGCCCCCATAATAACAGCGATATCCACAGTGCCCCATAATAACAGTGATATCCACAGTGCCCCCATAATAACAGAGATATCCACAGTGCCCCCATAATAACAGTGATATCCACAGTGCCCCATAATAACAGCGATATCCACAGTGCCTCCATAATAACAGTGATATCCACAGTGCCCCATAATAACAGTGATATCCACAGTGCCCCCATAATAACAGAGATATCCACAGTGCCCCATAATAACAGCGATATCCACAGTGCCCCATAATAACAGTGATATCCACAGTGCCCCCATAATAACAGTGATATCCACAGTGCCCCCATAATAACAGCGCTATCCACAGTGCCCCCATATTAGAGTCATCCCATCCCTATAGGTCATGATGGAGCAGGATAATCATTATTCTATATCCCTGGGTTCAGCTTGTCCTTGGTTATCATCAGTTGTGACCCTGCACTGATAGTGGAGGTGGGGCTGGCGATGGATGGAGTCACGCTAGATTTCCCCTGTACTCTTTACTCTGATGATTTTGGATGATGAGGATCCCCCGCCCCCACTAATGTCACAGGACGGTGCCCACATAATAATCTACTGTAAGTGCAGCACCGTGCTGCAGATAGAGACGGGTGAACATTCCCATTGGGATCATCAGTCACCTTCCTTGTATTGTCAGACCCCATTAATGACGCCTTCTTCTCGGACCTCCATGATGGCGGCACTGCCTTGTAGTGTTGTGGATGGGTTAGTTGGGACATGGCAGAAAATGCTGCATGGAAAAGAGATCCTAGTCATTACTGGGATCTGTCCGGCCCTGCAGCAGAGTCAGAAAATGCTGCATGGAAAAGAAACCATAGAAATGATTGGGATCTGTCCAGTGCTGGAGCCGGGACAGAAAATGCTGCATGGAAAAGAGATCATAGAAATGATTGGGATCTGTCCGGTATGATGATAAATCTGGACCTTAGATTACAATTCGTCATTGTCGTCGATGTTTTTGCACCAATATCCCCCAGTCCACCACGGAGTCGTTCTATGTATGTTTGTATCTATTAAGATTTCACAACTTTTTGGGGGAACGTCACGAGTCTACAGATGGATTAAAGCAAAACAAGAGAGTGCAGTTTTCATTTTGCTCAAACTTCATTAACCGCATCCCTCATTTTCAAGAATTTGGAACAAGGATGTCAGCTGAATCGACCCCTCGGGGTTTTAATGTACTTTTTGAAGTTAAATGGACTCTGTTAGGTTATTTTCTCATTAGGATACTAATATAACCCTTGAATAGGGCCTGGGCAGACATAAAATCATTACTGTACCCTGTGTAGTTTCCATGCTATAAGCATTTTCACACCCTGCAGGCAGCTCCTGCATTAGTCCTCTCCATTGCTTTCACAGCTGATTAGTCCGGCTGCTGTATAAGTGTGATTTAAACATCCACACCTATCCAAGCTGGTGTTCTGTCCCTCCCCTCTGTACTGGGAGGGTGGGGGTTGTCCTGCTCTATGTTCTGTCTTTCTATTATATGAAGGTTGGTTTTCCTGCAGACATGTAATGTGTGTATCTGCTGAGCAAATGATCAAATGCTCTTATAATCACATAGAAATATCTCAGAGCACACACTACACACCTCCTCCCCCCCCCCCCTCCTTTCTGCTCTGCAATGAGTCACACAACATACAGACCAGAGGAGGGCAGTGCAGTGAAACATGAATATTCATGTATCACACAGCATACAGACCAGAGGAGGGCAGGGGAATGCAGTGAAACATGAATATTCATGTATCACACAGCATACAGACCAGAGGAGGGCAGGGCAGTGCAGTGATGAATATTCATGTATCACACAGCATACAGACCAGAGGAGGGCAGTGCAGTGATACATGAATATT
This sequence comes from Allobates femoralis, assembly GCA_033576535.1. Classification (NCBI taxonomy): domain Eukaryota; kingdom Metazoa; phylum Chordata; class Amphibia; order Anura; family Aromobatidae; genus Allobates; species Allobates femoralis. The sequence goes on from JARQOC010000005.1 coordinate 574,228,150, forward strand.
CATGTATCACACAGCATACAGGCCAGAGGAGGGCAGGGCAGTGCAGTGAAACATGAATATTCATGTATCACACAGCATACAGACCAGAGGAAGGGCAGGGCAGTGCAGTGATATATGAATATTCATGTATCACACAGCATACAGACCAGAGAAGGGCAAGGCAGTGCAGTGATACATGAATATTCATTCCCTGAGGAGTGGGCAGCAGAGAGCTCACTGTGATTGACAGATGGAATAAATCTTTTATTTTGAAGTTTACAGAGGATAGGAGGGGAGTATAAATACTAGAAAATACATGAATAGAGAAACACAATTCATGACACATTGATGGATGTCCATACATTCCATACTGTAACTCCAGGATATTGGAGCTGATTCCTGGTGGATGAGCCGCACTACACACACACAATGACACCAGCACATCAACCTCAGGATCAGGGGGGCTCCCAGTCATCCGAGCCCCCCAACCAGGGAAACGTCATTCATATCAAATAGGAAATCCAGCAATCCTTGTCTATTATATCAGCAGAAAAATCCCAAGAACTATAAGGTGTCTACAGACCAGAAACATCCCGAATAAAGGGCTGGAAAGACGAGGAGAAGACGCACAAGGAAAACAAAGGCAAAGTAATAGAGAGAAACAGCAAAAAGGAAAAGCAGAGGATGCGGCCCCTCCAAAATAGAATAAAGATGTATTTATGTCCATACAATAAGGGAGCACCATGAGGCGCTTCAGGCGCACAATGTGGACATGGCTTCATAGCGGGCCCTGCAGTCTACACACTGGTGAACCATCTTATTTACTACATTAAATACCAAAAAAACAAACCCCTGAGACACAAGGACAAATCGCCTATAGTGACTAATACATGAACATCGCATCTCTCTGTATTCATCCCCTTTGGTGACTTTGTATAAAGTTTTATCCATTATTCTTCCCTCATGAAAAGTTTCTTTTGCAAACTTCCCCTCTCTCCGGCTGATTAACTATTACTATTCCAAAGACTGCAAGACCAGACATATCTACACATAGGTGCTACAAATAATGCCATAGAGAGTAACACCCAGTGCTGGGGAGTCTCATGTGGGGAAATATTTCCCTACAGGACACACACTGGAGTGGAGACGCACACACACACAGGAGGGGAGATACACACACAGGAGGGGAGATACACACACAGGAGGGGAGATACACACACAGGAGGGGAGATACACACACTGGAGGGGAGATACACACACAGGAGGGGAGATACACACACAGGAGGGGAGATACACACACAGGAGGGGAGATACACACACAGGAGGGGAGAGACACACACTGGAGGGGAGAGACACACACTGGAGGGGAGAGATACACACACAGGAGGAGAGACACACACACTGGAGGGGAGACATACACACACAGGAGGGGAGATACACAGACTGGAGGGGAGAGATACACACACAGGAGGGGAGACACACACAGGAGGGGAGAGATACACAGACTGGAGGGGAGAGATACACACACACAGGAGGGGAGAGACACACAGGAGGGGAGACACACACAGGAGGGGAGAGATACACACACAGGAGGGGAGAGATACACACACAGGAGAGGAGAGATACACACACAGGAGGGGAGAGATACACACACAGGAGGGGAGAGATACACACACAGGAGGGGAGAGATACACACACAGGAGGGGAGAGACACACACACAGGAGGGGAGACATACACACACAGGAGGGGAGATACACAGACTGGAGGGGAGAGATACACACACAGGAGGGGAGACACACACAGGAGGGGAGATACACACAGGAGGGGAGATACACAGACTGGAGGGGAGAGATACACACACAGGAGGGGAGATACACAGACTGGAGGGGAGAGATACACACACAGGAGGGGAGACATACACACACAGGAGGGGAGACATACACACACAGGAGGGGAGACATACACACACAGGAGGGGAGAGATACACAGACTGGAGGGGAGAGATACATAGACTGGAGGGGAGAGATACACAGACTGGAGGGGAGAGATACACAGACTGGAGGGGAGAGATACACACACACAGGAGGGGAGAGACACACAGGAGGGGAGACACACACAGGAGGGGAGAGATACACACACAGGAGGGGAGAGATACACACACAGGAGAGGAGAGATACACACACAGGAGGGGAGAGATACACACACAGGAGGGGAGAGATACACACACAGGAGGGGAGAGATACACACACAGGAGGGGAGAGACACACACACAGGAGGGGAGACACACACAGGAGGGGAGAGATACACACACAGGAGGGGAGAGATACACACACAGGAGGGGAGAGATACACACACAGGAGGGGAGAGATACACACACAGGAGGGGATACACACACAGGAGGGGAGAGATACACACACAGGAGGGGAGAGATACACACACAGGAGGGGAGAGATACACACACAGGAGGGGAGACACACACAGGAGGGGAGAGATACACACTAGGAGGGGAGAGATACACACACAGGAGGGGAGAGATACACACACAGGAGGGGAGAGATACACATAGGAGGGGATACACACACACAGGAGGGGAGAGATACACACACAGGAGGGGAGAGATACACACACAGGAGGGGAGAGATACACACACAGGAGGGGAGACACACACAGGAGGGGAGACACACACAGGAGGGGATACACACACACAGGAGGGGATACACACACACAGGAGGGGATACACACACACAGGAGGGGATACACATACACAGGAGGGGATACACACAGGGGGGATACACACACACAGGGGGGATACACACACACAGGAGGGATACACACACACAGGAGGGGAGAGACACACACACAGGGGGGATACACACACACAGAAGAGGAGAAACACACAGGAGGGGATACACACACACATAGAGATGATGCACACAGGGGGGATACACACAAAGAGGGCGATACACACAACAGGGTGATACACACAGGGGGAATACACAGGTAGGAAGATACACACAGGAGTGATCCACACATGAGGGGAAGCACACAGGGGTGATAAACGCACAGAGGAGGGGGACACACACAGGGGGAGATACACACAGAGGAGGGGGACACACAGAGGATGGGGACACACACAGAGGAGGGGGACACACACAGAGGAGGGGGACACACAGAGGATGGGGACACACACAGAGGAAGGGGGCACACACAGTGGGGGACACACACAGAGGAGGGGGACACACACAGAGGAGGGGGACACACACATGGGGAAGGGGGGGGACACACACAGAGGATGGGGACACACACAGAGGATGGGGACACACACAGAGGATGGGGACACACACAGAGGAGGGGGACACACACAGAGGATGGGGACACACACAGGGGGAGATACATTGTATCTTCTCTTTCATTCCCTCACAGAAACTTTGTTCCATTCCTCAGCTGTGTCTCATCTGTCTCCTGTGAGGGGGGGGGCACAGTGCTGTGCTGCTGCAGCACCTCCTACCTCCACCATCTGTCCCTGGGAGCACCTGACAGCCAGGACCAGGAGCAGATGAGGCAGGAGGACCCTCAGCTCCGGGGTCTTCGCCATCTTCCTCGTCCTCCTCCTCAGCACAGGCCGGAGATGTGGCCTCACACACAGCACAGCAGCCTCTGCCTCATCCCAGGGGAGATCACTAATTAATGAGCCTGGTGTCATTACAGGAGGGGGCAGGAGGGACACAGAGCTGACTGACAGCAGAGGAGGGAGACAACCCACACATGACTGACCCCAGGAGCTCACAATCTAATCTATCACACATTGTATCACTACTCCCATCATCCCTGACCCCAGGAGCTCACAATCTAATCTATCACACATTGTATCACTACTCCCATCATCCCTGACCCCAGGAGCTCACAATCTAATCTCCCATCACACAATGTATCACTCCTCTCATCATCCCTGACCCCAGAGCTCACAATCTAATCTATCACACAATGTATCACTCCTCTCATCATTCCTGACCCCAGGAGCTCACAATCTAATCTGCTATCACACAATGTATCACTCCTCCCATCATCCCTGACCCCAGGAGCTCACAATCTAATCTATCACACAATGTATCACTACTCCCATCATCCCTGACCCCAGAGCTCACAATCTAATCTCCTATCACACAATTGATCACTACTCCCATCATCCCTGACCCCAGGAGCTCACAATCTAATCTGCTATCACACAATGTATCACTACTCTCATCATCCCTGATCCCAGGAGCTCACAATCTAATCTATCACACAATGTATCATTACTCCAATCATCCCTGACCCCAGAGCTCACAATCTAATCTATCACACAATGTATCACTCCTCTCATCATTCCTGACCCCAGGAGCTCACAATCTAATCTATCACACAATGTATCACTACTCCCATCATCCCTGACCCCGGGAGCTCACAATCTAATCTCCCATCACACAATGTATCACTACTCCCCTCATCCCTGACCCCAGGAGCTCACAATCTAATCTCCTGCTCCTCGGTTGACTTCTTCTGCCTTATGGTTTGGGGTTTGGAGAGACTCAGACCCTGATAAACCTCGTTCCATTGGAATTCCATATAGTCAAATTGAATCTGTGAAATTCAGATTTCAGACTATTCCTTCATCCCTAACGACGTTAGTCTAATGTGTGTATATACAGTCACTGCCGAAAGTGTCGGCTCCTAGAAACTGTACCCACAACATTATCCTAATTCCCCCCGTTTTGTTATACACAGGTTTATTTCATTTGTGTTTATTGGAACAACACAAAAAACTGAGGAAAAAAAACTAATTGGACAACATTTCACATAAATCCCCAAAATGGGAAAAATTGCTGGCACTTTCCAAAATTGTTTCCAGCATGTGACGCTCGTTCACACTCACCTGTGGCAAGAAACAGGTGTGGGCAATATGAGAATCACAACTGACACAAGATAAAAGGGGAGAAGTTGCCTCAATCTTTTTGGTAAAGGAAATCATTCTACTGTTTACTGAAACAGAATGAGAGGCTGACAAGGAAAAGAGCACAGGACCTACGGTCACATATGGAGGAGGTCAGAGAAAAGAGCACAGGACCTACAGTCACATATGGAGGAGGTCAGAGAAAAGAGCACAGGACCTACAGTCACATATGGGGGAGGTCAGAGAAAAGAGCACAGGACCTACAGTCACATATGGAGGAGGTCAGAGAAAAGAGCACAGGACCTACGGTCACATATGGAGGAGGTCAGAGAAAAGAGCACAGGACCTACAGTCACATATGGAGGAGGTCAGAGAAAAGAGCACAGGACCTACAGTCACATATGGGGGAGGTCAGAGAAAAGAGCACAGGACCTACAGTCACATATGGGGGAGGTCAGAGAAAAGAGCACAGGACCTACAGTCACATATGGGGGAGGTCAGAGAAAAGAGCACAGGACCTACAGTCACATATGGGGGAGGTCAGAGAAAAGAGCACAGGACCTACAGTCACATATGGAGGTCAGAGAAAAGAGCTCAGGACCTACAGTCACATATGGAGGAGGTCAGAGAAAAGAGCACAGGACCTACAGTCACATATGGAGGAGGTCAGAGAAAAGAGCACAGGACCTACAGTCACATATGGGGGAGGTCAGAGAAAAGAGCACAGGACCTACAGTCACATATGGAGGTCAGAAAAAAGAGCTCAGGACCTACAGTCACATATGGAGGAGGTCAGAGAAAAGAGCACAGGACCTACAGTCACATATGGAGGAGGTCAGAGAAAAGAGCACAGGACCTACAGTCACATATGGGGGAGGTCAGAGAAAAGAGCACAGGACCTACAGTCACATATGGGGGAGGTCAGAGAAAAGAGCACAAGACCTACAGTCACATATGGGGGAGGTCAGAGAAAAGAGCGCAGGACCTACAGTCACATATGAGGGAGGTCAGAGAAAAGAGCACAGGACCTACAGTCACATATGGAGGAGGTCAGAGAAAAGAGCACAGGACCTACAGTCACATATGGGGGAGGTCAGAGAAAAGAGCACAGGATCTACAGCCACATATGGAGGAGGGCAGAGAAAAGAGCACAGGACCTACAGTCACATATGGGGGAGGTCAGAGAAAAGAGCACAGGACCTACAGTCACATATGGGGGAGGGCAGAGAAAAGAGCACAGGACCTACAGTCACATATGGGGGAGGTCAGAGAAAAGAGCACAGGACCTACAGTCACATATGGGGGAGGTCAGAGAAAAGAGCACAGGACCTACAGTCACATATGGGGGAGGTCAGAGAAAAGAGCACAGGACCTACAGTCACATATGGGGGAGGTCAGAGAAAAGAGCACAGGACCTACAGTCACATATGGGGGAGGTCAGAGAAAAGAGCACAGGACCTACAGTCACATATGGGGGAGGTCAGAGAAAAGAGCACAGGACCTACAGTCACATATGGAGGAGGGCAGAGAAAAGAGCACAGGACCTACAGTCACGAATGGGGGAGGGCAGAGAAAAGAGCACAGGACCTACAGTCACATATGGGGGAGGGCAGAGAAAAGAGCACAGGACCTACAGTCACATATGGGGGAGGTCAGAGAAAAGAGCACAGGACCTACAGTCACATATGGGGGAGGTCAGAGAAAAGAGCACAGGACCTACAGTCACGAATGGGGGAGGGCAGAGAAAAGAGCACAGGACCTACAGTCACATATGGGGGAGGTCAGAGAAAAGAGCACAGGACCTACAGTCACATATGGGGGAGGTCAGAGAAAAGAGCACAGGACCTACAGTCACATATGGGGGAGGTCAGAGAAAAGAGCACAGGACCTACAGTCACGAATGGGGGAGGGCAGAGAAAAGAGCACAGGACCTACAGTCACATATGGGGGAGGTCAGAGAAAAGAGCACAGGACCTACAGTCACATATGGGGGAGGTCAGAGAAAAGAGCACAGGACCTACAGTCACATATGGGGGAGGTCAGAGAAAAGAGCACAGGACCTACAGTCACGAATGGGGGAGGGCAGAGAAAAGAGCACAGGATCTACAGTCAGATATGGGGGAGGTCAGAGAAAAGAGCACAGGACCTACAGTCACATATGGGGGAGGTCAGAGAAAGAGCACAGGACCTACAGTCACATATGGGGGAGGGCAGAGAAAAGAGCACAGGACCTACAGTCACATATGGGGGAGGTCAGAGAAAAGAGCACAGGACCTACAGTCACATATGGGGGAGGTCAAAGAAAAGAGCACAGGACCTACAGTCACATATGGGGGAGGTCAGAGAAAAGAGCACAGGACCTACAGTCACATATGGGGGAGGTCAGAGAAAAGAGCACAGGACCTACAGTCACATATGGAGGAGGGCAGAGAAAAGAGCACAGGACCTACAGTCACGAATGGGGGAGGGCAGAGAAAAGAGCACAGGACCTACAGTCACATATGGGGAGGGCAGAGAAAAGAGCACAGGACCTACAGTCACATATGGGGGAGGTCAGAGAAAAGAGCACAGGACCTACAGTCACATATGGGGGAGGTCAGAGAAAAGAGCACAGGACCTACAGTCACATATGGGGAAGGTCAGAGAAAAGAGCACAGGACCTACAGTCACATATGGGGGAGGACAGAGAAAAGAGCACAGGACCTACAGTCACATATGGGGGAGGTCAGAGAAAAGAGCACAGGACCTACAGTCACAAATTGGGGAGGTCAGAGAAAAGAGCACAGGACCTACAGTCACATATGGGGGAGGTCAGAGAAAAGAGCACAGGACCTACAGTCACATATGGAGGAGATCAGAGAAAAGAGCACAGGACCTACAGTCACATATGGGGGAGGTCAGAGAAAAGAGCACAGGACCTACAGTCACATATGGGGGAGGTCAGAGAAAAGAGCACAGGGCATAGGAAATAATCCTGTGTATAACAAAACATGATGAATTGTGATAATATTCTGGGAGAAATATGACATTTTATGGAACAGTTTCAAGGGTTCCTACACTTTTATGGATGACTGTATGTATGAGTGTAAGTGTGTATTTACAGGTGAATGTATGTATGGACAAGAGCCCTCCTAGTTGCCACCCATCCCTCACCTAACTCCTTCCTCCGGCCAGAAGTGGGGACTGCCCTATAGGTGGGCCTCTTCCACTCCCTGTTCAGATATTTTGGGTGTATTTGGGGGTCTCAGCAATGTGTCCTCTTCTTACCTCCAGGCATATTACACATAGATTATATGCAGTACCATTTGTTGCAGCCTAGGGGAGTCACACATGTATGTGTATATATACAGGTATATGTGCGTTGGTAAGGATGGGTGTATGTACAGGTATCTGTATGGGTGTATATAGGGTATACTACAGTATATATAATTATATGTGCATCCTGCATATCAGCTTTGCTGAATGAATGGCCACATCCCCGGGTCACATATATCAGGACGGAGCGTCTATCTGCACCATGAATCCTTCCATTACTCGTCCTTATCTCCCAGATACAGATTAGTAATTATGTTAATTCCTCGGATCGTGGTTAATTGTCCGGGTCCAGATCATCGCAATCATCCACATGAAAGCGTCTCCTCCGGCCTCCAGTAAATGAGTTTCCACTGAAGCCTCAAACATCAACGCTGACGACTTTCCCTCCAATTACTGATAGAATCTGGGCGTACGAGTAATGGTAGAAATATTCAGCAATGGCGACAACTGCGGAATGTTCCCCTATTAACGCAGGAACCATGCCGCCCTCCCCTGTGAACATGGACAGCTCCGCTGCTGGTGAGCGGCCATGCACCATGGGGCACTATCGGAGGTAGACTATGCACACAGTATCTTCCATGCAGCAGCGCAGGACATTGTGAACAGGCAGGGGCTGCCATGTCTTTCCTAGTTGTTTTTTTTATCTACATATATTTTTGAAACTTTTTGTTTTACCAATTCAGTAAAAACTGTGATTTGTGCAATAACACATTCTACCACAGGGTGGCGTAACATGCATACATAAAAGACTCATACTGGGACTATATAATCTGACTGCACCACTTATTGTTCTGAACCGTTCCCATATAAGAGGCAAATATTACAGAAAAAGGTATAGAGGAGGACAAGTGGTAATACACAGCAGGGGGAATAGGGGGCATAACAGAAAGCAACAAAATGAGTAAAAGTGCCGACGAGCAAACGACACTTCTGTGATCAGCAGAATATTGAACAATCAATCAACAATGGATGTAAAAGAGGAGGATTCTCCAATTTTACTTTCCAGAGTGAGATGCAAGTAAATGGAAAGCAGAGTCACCGAGGAGAAGCAGGAGAATAGAGCACTGAGGAGAAGCAGGAGAGTAGAGCCGCCAAAGAAAAGCAGGAGAGTAGAGCGGCCAAAGAGAAGCAGGAGAGTAGAGCGGCCAAGGAGAAGCAGGAGAGGAGAGCGGCCAAAGAGAAGCAGGAGAGTAGAGCGGCCAAGGAGAAGCAGGAGAGTAGAGCGGCCAAGGAGAAGCAGGAGAGGAGAGCGGCCGAGGAGACGCAGGAGAACAGAGCGGCCAAGGAGAAGCAGGAGAGTAGAGCGGCCAAGGAGAAGCAGGAGAGGAGAGCGGCCAAAGAGAAGCAGGAGAGTAGAGCGGCCAAGGAGAAGCAGGAGAGTAGAGCGGCCAAGGAGAAGCAGGAGAGGAGAGCGGCCGAGGAGAGGCAGGAGAACAGAGCGGCCAAGGAGAAGCAGGAGAGTAGAGCGGCCAAGGAGAAGCAGGAGAGTAGAGCGGCCAAGGAGAAGCAGGAGAGGAGAGCGGCCGAGGAGAAGCAGGAGTGTAGAGTGGCCGAGAAGCAGGAGAGTAGAGCGGCCGAGGAGAAGCAGGAGAGTAGAACGACCGAGGAGAAGCAGGAGAGTAGAGCGGCCGAGGAGAAGCAGGAGTGTAGAGTGGCCGAGGAGAAGCAGGAGAGGAGAGCGGTCGAGGAGAAGCAGGAGAGTAGAACGGCCGAGGAGAAGCAGGAGAGTAGAACGGCCAATGAGAAGCTGGAGAGTAGAGCGGCCGAGGAGAAGCAGGAGAGTAGAGCGGCCGAGGAGAAGCAGGAGAGTAGAACGGCCGAGGAGAAGCAGGAGAGTAGAGCAGCCGAGGAGAAGCAGGAGAACAGAGCGGTCAAGGAGAAGCAGGAGAGGAGAGCGGCCGAGGAGAAGCAGGAGTGTAGAGTGGCCGAGGAGAAGCAGGAGAATAGAGCGGCCAAGGAGAAGCAGGAGAATAGAGCGGGCGAGGAGAAGCAGGAGAGTAGAGCGGCCGAGGAGAAGCAGGAGTGTAGAGTGGCCGAGGAGAAGCAGGAGAGGAGAGCGGTCGAGGAGAAGCAGGAGAGTAGAGCGGCCGAGGAGAAGCAGGAGTGTAGAGTGGCCGAGGAGAAGCAGGAGAGTAGAGCGGCCGAGGAGAAGCAGGAGAGGAGAGCGGTCGAGGAGAAGCAGGAGAGTAGAACGGCCGAGGAGAAGCAGGAGAGTAGAGCGGCCGAGGAGAAGCAGGAGAGTAGAGCGGCCGAGGAGAAGCAGGAGAGGAGAGCGGCCGAGGAGAAGCAGGAGAGTAGAACGGCCGAGGAGAAGCAGGAGAGTAGAGCAGCCGAGGAGAAGCAGGAGAACAGAGCGGTCAAGGAGAAGCAGGAGAATAGAGCGGCCAAGGAGAAGCAGGAGAATAGAGCGGGCGAGGAGAAGCAGGAGAGTAGAGCGGCCGAGGAGAAGCAGGAGTGTAGAGTGGCCGAGAAGCAGGAGAGTAGAGCGGCCGAGGAGAAGCAGGAGAGGAGAGCGGCCGAGGAGAAGCAGGAGAGTAGAGCGACCGAGAAGCAGGAGAGTAGAGCGGCCAAGGATAAGCAGGAGAGTAGAGCGGGCGAGGAGAAGCACGAGAGTAGAGCGGCCGAGGAGAAGCAGGAGGCTAGAGCGGCCAAAGAGAAGCAGGAGAGTAGAGCGACCGAGGAGAAGCAGGAGAGTAAAGCGGCCAAGGAGAAGCACGAGAGTAGAGCGGCTGAGGAGAAGCAGAAGAACAGAGCAACTGAGGATAAGCAGGAGAGTAGAGCGGCCGAGGAGAAGCAGGAGAGTAGAGTGACCAAGGAGAAGCAGGAGAACAGAGCGGCCAAGGCGAAGCAGAATGGTTCAGCAGCAAAGAAGAGGCAAAGAAGTCAAGGAGCCGAGGAGAAGCAGGAAAATAGAGCGGCCGAGGAAAACCAGGAGAGAGTGGCTGAAGAGAAGCAGGAGAAAACAGCAGCCGAGGAGAAGCAGGAGAGTAGAGCGACCGAGGAGAAGTAAAAGAATAGAGAGGCTGACGAGAAGCTGGAGAGTAGAGCGGCAGAGAAGAGGCAGGAGAGTAGAGCGGCCAAGGAAAATCAGGAACATAGAGCTACCGTGGAGAAGCAGGAGAGTAGAGTGGACGAGGAGAAGCAGGAGAACAGTGCGGATGATGAGAAGCAGGAGAGTAGAGTGGACGAGGAGAAGCAGGAGAACAGAGCGGCCAAGGAGAAGCAGGAGAGTAGAGCGGCCAAGGAGAAGCAGGAGAGTAGAACGGCCGAGGAGAAGCAGGAGAACAGTGCGGATGATGAGAAGCAGGAGAATAGAGCACAACAATATGGCAACATTAGTCTCTCACTCTCTTTTACCATTGGGAAGGACATACTGGAAATTGTAGATTAAAATAATACTAGTACTGTATATATGACGATGACCTGACATTACCATTCATCGCTGTACTAAGCTATGTGCTGTATGCATGTGCTGATAGTGGTTCTGGTGGCACACTCATGTACTGACGATGGTTCTGTGTGTAGATATAGATATACATATGTGTATGTATGTTGTGTGTGTACATTTGTGCTGGATGCCCAAATACGGGACTTGTAAGATTCCCAATTCATTAAGTGGTGTGCAGCTTTTAAGGAATTGGGTGTTCAATTATTAAGACCTTCATACACAATGCCATTGTTAATGAATCAGGAGTATTGTTCTCAGCAGCACATTGCCCAGTGTAAACAGGAGATGTGCTGCCAATAATATGATCTGTATGGGCTCACAATTAGTGATCGTTCTTTGTCATCCTATGTGAGGAGCCGATACACAAGCGCTGGATGACTTTACTATAGTCAATGGCGCTTGTTTAAAGGTCTGGTATCAGCTCCTGTAAATACAACTGAAGGATTCCCTCACATCTGCACATAAAATCACTGAGTGCAATCCAATAAAAAATCAGGTTACACTCGCGACAATGGAAAACAATAGAACAGTGCTCATCTGCGAGAAACAATCTGAGGAAAAAATGTGTATGGCAGGATATATTGGCAGAGACATAACAATGCAAGTGAATGGGTGTGAGAAGAAAACGGATGGCACACGGAATGCGTTTTTAATGTGGTCTTTACATGCTCTAAAAAGCTAGAATAGATGTCTATAGACAGCTATATAATGTCACACCCCCCAGTGTATATTCTATGTTTACACCCTTCACACCTTTCATGTGGCACTAAAGGGTGTTTAGCCTTGAAATTTGGCCAAAAAATTAATTATTCATTTTTTTTTTAAAATGACGTGGGGTCCCCCTTTTTTTGATAGCCAGCCAGAGTAAAGCAGACAGCTGGAGCCTGTAGGCCACAGCTGGCAGCTTTTCCTTGGCTTGTAATCCAAAACAGAGGTCACCACACGCTATTTTTGCAAATTATTTATTTAGAACTAAATAATTTGGAGAAAAAAAAATTTCATAGGGTTCCCCACATCTTGGGAAACCAGCCAAGGTAAAGGTGACTGCTGGGATCTCATATTCTCAGGGTGCGAAGGGTCATGGTTATTGTCCTGCCCCAGAGCTAGTGCCCCCATAAGATGCACCAATCTTTGCACTTCACCCTAACTCTTCCTGATGCCCTGGTGCGATAGCCAAAGGGGTAATAGAAGGAGTTAATGACAGCTGAAAATTTACACCTGTCATCAAGCCCTGGATTGGTGATGTTCAGGCCTATATGACACCTCCACATTACCAATCCTGTGAGTAAATTGTTAAAAAAGCATACACAGAGAAAAATCCTTTATTTGAAATAAAACACACAGAAACCCTCTTTTTCCATTTTATTTAATCCAAACATACCCTCCGATGGTGTAACCACAACTCAATGTCCTTTGATGAAGCTCTGCAGCTCTACTACATCATGATGAATGGTTACATTTCAATGACTGCTCATCACAAGCAGCACTTCTACACTGATGGATCTCACAGCCATGGCTGTAAGTGAGGTGGCGTCAGTGAGTTTATCTGAGGTCACAGCTGGCACAGTTCCCACAGTTAGTGTGAGAGCGTTGCTTTTGTTGAGCAGTCACTGAAATGTAACCACTTATTGCTATGTAGCAGAGCTTCATTGAGGGACATTGTGTTGTGGATTTACCATTGGAGCTGGGTTATGTTTGTGGTTAATAAATAGGCAATAGAGGGAGTCTGTGTGTTTTATTTCAAATGAAGGATTTTTGTGTGTGTGTGTGTTTTAACTATTTACTGACTGGATAGGTAATGTGGGGGTCTCAGAGGCCTGAACATTTGCAATACAGGGCTTGATGACAACTGTCAATTCTCAGCTGTTATTAACCCCTTGTTTACCCCATTTGCCACCGCACCAGGGCAGCGTGAAGAGCTGTGACAATGTGCCAGGAGTAGCGCTTCTAATGGAGGTGCCAGTCCTGTGGCGGCTGTGGCCTGCTATATTTAGGCTGGAGAGGGACAATAACCCTTCCCACCCTGAGAATACCAGACCCCAGCTGTCTGCTTTACCTTCACTGTTTTTTCAAAATGTGGGGGGACCCTGTGCTGTTTTATTTTTTTTTTTTTTTTTTCAAATTGTTTTATTTATAAATAAATAAATAGCAAAAATAGTGTGGGTGACCTCTGTTTTGGATTATCAGCCAAGGTAAAGCCGCCAGCTATGGTCTGCAGGCTGCAGCTGTCTGCTGTACCCGAGCTGGCTATCACAAATAGGGGGGACCCCACGTTGTTTTTTTTAATATTAATTATTTGGGGGGACTAAATACAAGGCTAAAACACACTTTAGTGCTACATGAAAAGCGCTAAAGGGTGCAGATTTACAGTATATAGAAAGGCGAGACCTTAGATAGATAGATAGCTGTTAGACCTCTGTCTATCTATCTATTCTTTGCATCTATCTATCTATCTATCTATCTATCTATCTATCTATCTATCTATATTTCTCTTTAGGTAACATTGATGACAAGGTAGATTTGCCTTTGAAAGGTCCAAAGTAAATGTAGTAGACGGTCTCCCTGCAGAGGGCGGCCGGTTGTATCATCGTGATTGTCACCTGCCCAGAGACAGATAAAACTAAGCCGTCATTCACACCTCAGGAGTTACTACCACCAGGAGTCTCCAGCAGCCTCAGCCTTTCCATCATAGCTCTTGTCTTTCTCTGTTAGTTCCTCTCCTGTTTTGGCAATCACTATAGATCCGTGCTGTTGTGTGACAGGTTACAGCAGTGCCGGGCTCCCGGAGGTCACAGTCAGTGGGGGCCACAGTCAGCGGGGGCCACGTCTGATCTGAGGTCACAGATTTCATTATAAGCGTCTTAGTGACAGGCAGCCAAGTTCCCGGCCCCCGCCACCGCCGCCCCGGGAGGAATGCGAGCGCTGCACCCTGGGACACCACAATACTTCCTTGTTTATGGTCTTAGATAATAATTGTTTTAACTTGTAGCAATTAAGTAGAAGTCGTGCAGAACAGAACACCTGACGGAGAGGAGGTGAGTCCTGTATATATACACGAGTACAGTGTATACTACAGAGTATATACGAGTCCTGTCTATAGAAAATTATATATGAACCCCGTGTATATAGAGTATATATGAGTCTTGTGTATATAGAGTATATATGAGTCCTGTGTATATAGAGTATAAACTAGTCCTGTGTATATAGAGTATATGAGTCCTGTGTATAGAGAGTATATACGAGTCCTGTGTATATAGAGTATATATGAGTCCTGTGTGTATATAGAGTATAGATCAGTCCTTGCTGTACAGTATATAGTTTAAATCAGCCCGTACACTATAGTATATATGGTATGAGTCCTGTGTATACAGTACAGTATATATGGTATGAGTCCTGTGTATACAGTACAGTATATATGGTATGAGTCCTGTGTATACAGTATAGTATATAAAGGATATGTGACTGTGTGTAGAGTGTATATGGGTCCTGTGTATAGTATAAAAAGTATAGTTTGATTGTGTACAATATGTGTATATAACTATATAGTATATATGAGTACACAGTATATATAAGCCCTCAGTATACAGTATAAATGGATCTTCTGTATATAGTATATATGAGTCCTCTGTATATGGTATATATGAGTCATCTGTATCTACTACATATGAGTCATCTGAATGTAGTATAGGAGTCCTCTGTATACAGTATATACGAGTTCCCTGTATATAGTATATATACATCATCTATATACAGTATATATGAATCCTCTGTATACAGTATATATGTGGCCTCTATAAATAGTATATACGAGTCCGCTGTGTATAGTGTGTGTGTGTGTGTGTGATATATATATATATATGAGTCCTCTAAAAATGGCATATGAGTCTTCTGTATATAGTATATATGAGTCCTCTGTATACAGTATATATGAATCCTTTATACAGTATATGTGTCCTCTATATATAGTATATATTACTCCACTGTATATAGTATATATGAGTCCTCTGTATATAGTATATATGAGTCCAATGCATATAGTATACATGAGTCATCTGTATACAGTATATATGAATCCTTTATGCAGTATATATGTGTCCTCTATATATATTATATATTACTCCACTGTATATAGTATATATGAGTCCTCTGTATATAGTATATATGAGTCCCATGTACATATGAGCTTTCTGTATATAGTATATATGAGTCCAATGCATATAGTATACATGAGTCATCTGTATACAGTATATATGAATCCTTTATGCAGTATATATGTGTCCTCTATATATAGTATATATTACTCCACTGTATATAGTATATATGAGTCCTCTGCATATAGTATACATGAGTCATTTGTATACAGTATATATGAATCCTCTGTATACAGTATATGCGTGTCCTCTATATATAGTATATATGAGATTTCTGTATATAGTATACATGAGTCCTCTGTATATAGTATACATGAGTCCCCTGTATATAGTATATACAAGTCCTCTGTATACTGTAGTTTATTCTTGAGTCTCAGCACTTGACCTTGGATCAGGATCTTAGTAGTTAATGATTAAGAAAATCTCTTCCCTCCACAAAGTGAATATTAGTGATCCCCTCCCCATAACCAGGCCGTTCACCGTAACGCTGCTCAGCTTAGTGTATTTTAATATTTTAATAATTTATATTTATAGTTCATATTTATATATTTAGTTTTCTTATTTTATTGCAATTTATTTAACTTTTATTTTTTTACGTGTATTTTTGATTTTGTGAAAGCGG
Source organism: Allobates femoralis (assembly GCA_033576535.1). Lineage (NCBI taxonomy): Eukaryota > Metazoa > Chordata > Amphibia > Anura > Aromobatidae > Allobates > Allobates femoralis. The sequence continues at coordinate 574,244,596 of JARQOC010000005.1, forward strand.
CCGTATCCTGCAGACAATTGTACAAATTGGTAAAGTAAGGTTCTGATAAAATCAAAGCCCCATCAGGAATCTTTGTAGACATTTATATTTTCCACTTAGAGCCAATAGAGGACAGGTGCAGGGGTGACAATCACACCCAGGCCCTGGAGCCTAGGGGGCCCCAAAAATCCCTTTGGCCTGTAGAAAAAGACTAATGCTATTATATATTTGTAATAATTGGGCCCCGTTGGAGATTTTGCATCAGGGTCCATGAGCTTCTAGTTATGCCCCTGATGGGAGAGACTGTTGCTTTATGACTTTCAGGGCCGCTCTCCATCACACTCAATCACAATCCTCCATATACCACATTTCCCCTCTGTACAGTCACTTCAAGGCTCAAACAGTAACAAAGTGTCATCAGAGCAGTCTGCTGGGAAACGGCAGAGAGACGAGGCCGAAATCATCACTCCACTAACTGGAAATGAGAATGTAAAGATAAAATATACAACATGTGAGTAACAACGACCCCGATCTGAGCAAGAGGAAACTGGGAACAGAAAGTGGACAGAATTATATTAACATATATATATCTACTATAATACTGCCCCTATGTACAAGAATATAACTACTATAATACTGCCCCTATATTCAAGAATATAACTACTATAATACTGCCCCTATATACAGGAATATAACTACTATAATACTGCTCCTATGTACAAGAATATAACTACTATAATACTTTCCCTATATACAAGAATATAACTACTAATAATACTGCCCCTATATACAAGAATATAACTACTATAATACTGCTCCTATATACAAGAATATAACTACTATAATACTGCCCCTATATACAAGAATATAACTACTATAATACTGTCCCCTATATATAAGAATATAAACTACTATAATACTGCCCCTATGTACAAGAATATAACTACTATAATACTGCTCCTATATACAAGAATATAACTACTATAATACTTTCCCTATATACAAGAATATAACTACTATAATACTGCCCCTATATACAAGAATATAACTACTATAATACTGCCCCTATATACAAGAATATAACTACTATAATACTGCCCCTATATACAAGAATATAACTACTATAATACTGCCCCTATATACAAGAATATTCTACTATAATACTGCCCCTATGTACAAGAATATAACTACTATAATACTGCCCCTATATACAAGAATATAACTACTATAATACTGCTCCTATATACAAGAATATAACTACTATAATACTGCTCCTATATACAAGAATATAACTACTATAATACTTTCCCTATATACAAGAATATAACTACTATAATACTGCCCCTATATACAAGAATATAACTACTATAATACTGCCCCTATATACAAGAATATAACTACTATAATACTGCTCCTATATACAAGAATATAACTACTATAATACTGCTCCTATGTACAAGAATATAACTACTATAATACTGCTCCTATATACAAGAATATAACTACTATAATACTTTCCCTATATACAAGAATATAACTACTATAATACTGCCCCTATATACAAGAATATAACTACTATAATACTGCCCCTATATACAAGAATATAACTACTATAATACTGCCCCTATATACAAGAATATAACTACTATAATACTGCCCCTATATACAAGAATATATCTACTATAATACTGCCCCTATGTACAAGAATATAACTACTATAATACTGCCCCTATATACAAGAATATAACTACTATAATATGCTCCTATATACAAGAATATAACTACTATAATATCTGCCCTATATACAAGAATATAACTACTATAATACTTTCCATATACAAGAATATAAATACTATAATTTACTGCTCCTATATACAATAATATAAATACTATATAATACTGCCCCTATATACAAGAATATAACTACTATAATACTGCTCCTATATACAAGAATATAACTACTATAATACTGCTCCTATGTACAAGAATATAACTACTATAATACTGTCCTATATACAAGAATATACACTAATATAATACTTTCCCTATATACAAGAATATAACTACTATAATACTGCCCCTATATACAAGAATATAACTACTATAATACTGCCCCTATATACAAGAATATAACTACTATAATACTGCCCTATATACAAGAATATATCTACTATAATACTGCCCTATATACAAGAATATAACTACTATAATACTGCTCCTATATACAAGAATATAACTACTATAATACTGCTCCTATATACAAGAATATAACTACTATAATACTGCCCCTATATACAAGAATATAACTACTATAATACTGCCTCCTATATACAAGAATATAAATACTATATATACGTCCCTAATATAAAGAGATATATAACTACTATAATACTGCCCCTATATACAAGAATATAACTACTATAATACTGCCCTATGTACAAGAATATAACTACTATAATACTGCTCCTATATACAAGAATATAACTACTATAATACTGCTCCTATATACAAGAAATATAACTACTATAATACTGTCCCTATATACAAGAATATAACTACTATAATACTGCCCCTATATACAAGAATATAACTACTATAATACTGCTCCTATAATACAAGAATATAACTACTATAATACTGCCCATATGTACAAGAATATAACTACTATAATACTGCCCCTATATACAAGAATATAACTACTATAATACTGCTCCTATATACAAGAATATAACTACTATAATACTGCCCCTATTACAAGAATATAACTACTATAATACTGCCCCTATATACAAGAATATAATCTACTATAATACTGCTCCTATATACAAGACTATAACTACTATAATACTGCCCCTATGTACAAGATATATAACTACTACTAATACTGCCCCTATATACAAGAATATAACTACTATAATACTGCCCCTATATACAAGAATATAACTACTATAATACTGCTCTATATACAAGAATATAACTAATATAATACTGCCCCTATATACAAGAATATAACTACTATAATACTGCTCCTATATACAAGAATATAACTACTATATAATACTGCTCCTATGTACAAGAATATAACTACTATAATACTGCCTCTATATACAAGAATATAACTACTATAATACTGCTCCTATATACAAGAATATAACTACTATAATACTGCTCCTATATACAAGAATATAACTAATATAATACTGCTCCTATATACAAGAATATAACTACTATAATACTGCTCCTATATACAAGAATATAACTACTATAATACTGCTCCTATGTACACCAATATAACTACTATAATACTGCCCCTATATACAAGAATATAACTACTATAATACTGCCCTATATACAAGAATACAACTACTATAATACTGCCCCTATGTACAAGAATATAACTACTATAATACTGCCCCTATGTACAAGAATATAACTACTATAATACTGCTCCTATATACAAGAATATAACTACTATAATACTGCTCCTATGTACAAGAATATAACTACTATAATACTGCCCCTATATACAAGAATATAACTACTATAATACTGCTCCTCTGTACAAGAATATAACTGCTATAATACTGCCCCTATATACAAGAATATAACTACTATAATACTGCCCTATATACAAGAATATAACTACTATAATACTGCTCCTATACACAAGAATATAACTACTATAATACTGCTCCTATGTACAAGAATATAACTACTATAATACTGCCCTATATACAAGAATATAACTACTATAATACTGCTCCTATGTACAAGAATATAACTACTATAATACTGCCCCTATATACAAGAATATAACTACTATAATACTGCCCCTATATACAAGAATATAACTACTATAATACTGCTCCTATATACAAGAATATAACTACTATAATACTGCCCCTATATACAAGAATATAACTACTATAATACTGCTCCTATATACAAGAATATAACTACTATAGATTACTAGACTTGCAGGTTACTCTTTATGTATTCAGGATTGTCACTTTCGGTAAGTCATGCCCAGGATTTCCCGTCCTCTATAACCCGTTCTCCCAGTCTTCCCTGCAGAGGATATAATGATCATTTCTCTTCTCTTCCTCTGATTCTTTATTTAGGATTTTTACCATAATTTCTTGATCACAGAATCTAATCGGAAAATGGACAGAAACTAACTCTGTGTATAACAGCGCAGTGATGTCACATATCTGCATATACCGCACTGTGCGATGTCAGAAATAGAAGTGATATTTATATCAAGTAAGAAAAGTGAACAGACAAAGGAGAAATGAAAATCCCGTCAGTGATTAGTGACGGCCTCACTTCTTCTCCATCATTTTTACACTGTTTTTAAAGAGAAACTGTCAGCAAGTTTTTGGTTTGTGTTCTAAGAACAGCATGATGTAGGGGCTGAGACACTGATTCCAGGGATGTGCCACTTACTGGGCTGTGTGCTTCTGCTTCTATAAAGTCAGTGGTAAATCAATGGGAGATTATCACGATCTGAATACTTGTATGGTGCCTCCTAGTCCAACCAATCATTAGCAACTGTGTACTTGCATTACTGATCCTGAGTTACCTCCTGTATTATACTCCAGAGCTGCACTCACTATTCTGCTGGTGCAGTCACTGTGTACATACATTACATTACTGATCCTCAGTTACCTCCTGTATTATACTCCAGAGCTGCACTCACTATTCTGCTGGTGCAGTCACTGTGTACATACATTACATTACTGATCCTGGAGTTACCTCCTGTATTATACTCCAGAGCTGCACTCACTATTCTTCTGGTGCAGTCACTGTGTACATACATTACATTACTGATCCAGAGTTACCTCCTGTATTATACTGCAGAGCTGCACTCACTATTCTGCTGGTGCAGTCACTGTGTACATACATTACATTACTGATCCTGAGTCACCTCCTGTATTATACTCCAGAGCTGCACTCACTACTCTGCTGGTGCAGTCACTGTGTACATACATTACATTACTGATCCTGAGTTACCTCCTGTATTATACTCCAGAGCTGCACTCACTATTCTGCTGGTGCAGTCACTGTGTACATACATTACATTACTGATCCTGAGTTACCTCCTGTATTATACTCCAGAGCTGCACTCACTATTCTGCTGGTGCAGTCACTGTGTACATACATTACATTACTGATCCTGAGTTACCTCCTGTATTATACTCCAGAGCTGCACTCACTATTCTGCTGGTGCAGTCACTGTGTACATACATTACATTACTGATCCTGAGTTACCTCCTGTATTATACTCCAGAGCTGCACTCACTATTCTGCTGGTGCAGTCACTGTGTACATACATTACATTACTGATCCTGAGTTACCTCCTGTATTATACTCCAGAGCTGCACTCACTACTCTGCTGGTGCAGTCACTGTGTACATACATTACATCTGATCCTGATTACCTCTGTATTACCCAGAGTGCACTCACTATTCTCTTCTCACTTGTACCTTATTACACCTGAGCTCACCTCACTTATTTCTGCTGTGCAGTCTCTGCTGTAGCAGTACTTTACATCTAAACTGATCCTGAGTCACCTCCTGTATTATACTCCAGAGCTGCACTCACTATTCTGCTGGTGCAGTCACTGTGTACATACATTACATTACTGATCCTGAGTTACCTCCTGTATTATACTCCAGAGCTGCACTCACTACTCTGCTGGTGCAGTCACTGTGTACATACATTACATTACTGATCCTGAGTTACCTCCTGTATTATACTCCAGAGCTGCACTCACTATCTGCTGGTGCAGTCACTGTGTACATACATTACATTACTGATCCTGAGTTACCTCCTGTATTATACTCCAGAGCTGCACTCACTATTCTGCTGGTGCAGTCACTGTGTATCATACATTACTGATCCTGAGTTACCTCCTGTATTATACTCCAGAGCTGCACTCACTATTCTGCTGGTGCAGTCACTGTGTACATATTACATTACTGATCCTGAGTTACCTCCTGTATTATACTCCAGAGCTGCACTCACTATTCTGCTGGTGCAGTCACTGTGTACATACATTACATTACTGATCCTGAGTTACCTCCTGTATTATACTCCAGAGCTGCACTCACTATTCTGCTGGTGCAGTCACTGTGTACATACATTACATTACTGATCCTGAGTTACCTCCTGTATTATACTCCAGAGCTGCACTCACTACTCTGCTGGTGCAGTCACTGTGTACATACATTACATTACTGATCCTGAGTTACCTCCTGTATTATACTCCAGAGCTGCACTCACTACTCTGCTGGTGCAGTCACTGTGTACATACATTACATTACTGATCCTGAGTTACCTCCTGTATTATACTCCAGAGCTGCACTCACTACTTCTGCTGGTGCAGTCACTGTGTACATACATTACATTACTGATCCTGAGTCACCTCCTGTATTATACTCCAGAGCTGCACTCACTACTCTGCTGGTGCAGTCACTGTGTACATACATTACATTACTGATCCTGAGTTACCTCCTGTATTATACTCCAGAGCTGCACTCACTATTCTGCTGGTGCAGTCACTGTGTACATACATTACATTACTGATCCTGAGTTACCTCCTGTATTATACTCCAGAGCTGCACTCACTATTCTGCTGGTGCAGTCACTGTGTACATACATTACATTACTGATCCTGAGTTACCTCCTGTATTATACTCCAGAGCTGCACTCACTATTCTGCTGGTGCAGTCACTGTGTACATACATTACATTACTGATCCTGAGTTACCTCCTGTATTATACTCCAGAGCTGCACTCACTACTTCTGCTGGTGCAGTCACTGTGTACATACATTACATTACTGATCCTGAGTTACCTCCTGTATTATACCCAGAGCTGCACTCACTATTCTGCTGGTGCAGTCACTGTGTACATACATTACATTACTGATCCTGAGTTACCTCCTGTATTATACCCAGAGCTGCACTCACTATTCTGCTGGTGCAGTCACTGTGTACATACATTACATTACTGATCCTGAGTTACCTCCTGTATTATACTCCAGAGCTGCACTCACTATCTCTGCTGGTGCAGTCACTGTGTACATACATTACATTACTGATCCTGAGTTACCTCCTGTATTATACTCCAGAGCTGCACTCACTATTCTGCTGGTGCAGTCACTGTGTACATACATTACATTACTGATCCTGAGTTACCTCCTGTATTATACTCCAGAGCTGCACTCACTATTCTGCTGGTGCAGTCACTGTGTACATACATTACATTACTGATCCTGAGTTACCTCCTGTATTATACTCCAGAGCTGCACTCACTATTCTGCTGGTGCAGTCACTGTGTACATACATTACATTACTGATCCTGAGTTACCTCCTGTATTATACTCCAGAGCTGCACTCACTATTCTGCTGGTGCAGTCACTGTGTACATACATTACATTACTGATCCTGAGTCACCTCCTGTATTATACTCCAGAGCTGCACTCACTACTCTGCTGGTGCAGTCACTGTGTACATACATTACATTACTGATCCTGAGTTACCTCCTGTATTATACTCCAGAGCTGCACTCACTATTCTGCTGGTGCAGTCACTGTGTACATACATTACATTACTGATCCTGAGTTACCTCCTGTATTATACTCCAGAGCTGCACTCACTATTCTGCTGGTGCAGTCACTGTGTACATACATTACATTACTGATCCTGAGTTACCTCCTGTATTATACTCCAGAGCTGCACTCACTATTCTGCTGGTGCAGTCACTGTGTACATACATTACATTACTGATCCTGAGTTACCTCCTGTATTATACTCCAGAGCTGCACTCACTATTCTGCTGGTGCAGTCACTGTGTACATACATTACATTACTGATCCTGAGTTACCTCCTGTATTATACTCCAGAGCTGCACTCACTATCTGCTGGTGCAGTCACTGTGTACATACATTACATTACTGATCCTGAGTTACCTCCTGTATTATACTCCAGAGCTGCACTCACTATTCTGCTGGTGCAGTCACTGTGTACATACATTACATTACTGATCCTGAGTTACCTCCTGTATTATACTCCAGAGCTGCACTCACTATTCTGCTGGTGCAGTCACTGTGTACATACATTACATTACTGATCCTGAGTTACCTCCTGTATTATACTCCAGAGCTGCACTCACTATTCTGCTGGTGCAGTCACTGTGTACATACATTACATTACTGATCCTGAGTTACCTCCTGTATTATACTCCAGAGCTGCACTCACTACTCTGCTGGTGCAGTCACTGTGTACATACATTACATTACTGATCCTGAGTTACCTCCTGTATTATACTCCAGAGCTGCACTCACTATTCTGCTGGTGCAGTCACTGTGTACATACATTACATTACTGATCCTGAGTTACCTCCTGTATTATACTCCAGAGCTGCACTCACTACTCTGCTGGTGCAGTCACTGTGTACATACATTACATTACTGATCCTGAGTTACCTCCTGTATTATACTCCAGAGCTGCACTCACTATTCTGCTGGTGCAGTCACTGTGTACATACATTACATTACTGATCCTGAGTTACCTCCTGTATTATACTCCAGAGCTGCACTCACTATTCTGCTGGTGCAGTCACTGTGTACATACATTACATTACTGATCCTGAGTTACCTCCTGCATTATACTCCAGAGCTGCACTCACTACTCTGCTGGTGCAGTCACTGTGTACATACATTACATTACTGATCCTGAGTCACCTCCTGTATTATACTCCAGAGCTGCACTCACTACTCTGCTGGTGCAGTCACTGTGTACATACATTACATTACTGATCCTGAGTTACCTCCTGTATTATACTCCAGAGCTGCACTCACTATTCTGCTGGTGCAGTCACTGTGTACATACATTACATTACTGATCCTGAGTTACCTCCTGTATTATCCTCCAGAGCTGCACTCACTATTCTGCTGGTGCAGTCACTGTGTACATACATTACATTACTGATCCTGAGTTACCTCCTGTATTATACTCCAGAGCTGCACTCACTATTCTGCTGGTGCAGTCACTGTGTACATACATTACATTACTGATCCTGAGTCACCTCCTGTATTATACTCCAGAGCTGCACTCACTACTCTGCTGGTGCAGTCACTGTGTACATACATTACATTACTGATCCTGAGTTACCTCCTGTATTATACTCCAGAGCTGCACTCACTATTCTGCTGGTGCAGTCACTGTGTACATACATTACATTACTGATCCTGAGTTACCTCCTGTATTATACTCCAGAGCTGCACTCACTACTCTGCTGGTGCAGTCACTGTGTACATACATTACATTACTGATCCTGAGTTACCTCCTGTATTATACTCCAGAGCTGCACTCACTATTCTGCTGGTGTAGTCACTGTGTACATACATTACATTACTGATCCTGAGTTACCTCCTGTATTATACCCCAGAGCTGCACTCACTATTCTGCTGGTGCAGTCACTGTGTACATACATTACATTACTGATCCTGAGTCACCTCCTGTATTATACTCCAGAGCTGCACTCACTATTCTGCTGGTGCAGTCACTGTGTACATACATTACATTACTGATCCTGAGTTACCTCCTGTATTATACTCCAGAGCTGCACTCACTATTCTGCTGGTGCAGTCACTGTGTACATACATTACATTACTGATCCTGAGTCACCTCCTGTATTATACTCCAGAGCTGCACTCACTACTCTGCTGGTGCAGTCACTGTGTACATACATTACATTACTGATCCTGAGTTACCTCCTGTATTATACTCCAGAGCTGCGCTCACTATTCTGCTGGTGCAGTCACTGTGTACATACATTACATTACTGATCCTGAGTCACCTCCTGTATTATACTCCAGAGCTGCACTCACTACTCTGCTGGTGCAGTCACTGTGTACATACATTACATTACTGATCCTGAGTTACCTCCTGTATTATACTCCAGAGCTGCACTCACATACTCTGCTGGTGCAGTCACTGTGTACATACATTACATTACTGATCCTGAGTTACCTCCTGTATTATACTCCAGAGCTGCGCTCACTATTCTGCTGGTGCAGTCACTGTGTACATACATTACATTACTGATCCTGAGTCACCTCCTGTATTATACTCCAGAGCTGCACTCACTACTCTGCTGGTGCAGTCACTGTGTACATACATTACATTACTGATCCTGAGTTACCTCCTGTATTATACTCCAGAGCTGCACTCACTATTCTGCTGGTGCAGTCACTGTGTACATACATTACATTACTGATCCTGAGTTACCTCCTGTATTATCCTCCAGAGCTGCACTCACTATTCTGCTGGTGCAGTCACTGTGTACACACATTACATTACTGATCCTGAGTCACCTCCTGTATTATACTCCAGAGCTGCACTCACTACTCTGCTGGTGCAGTCACTGTGTACATACATTACATTACTGATCCTGAGTTACCTCCTGTATTATACTCCAGAGCTGCACACTGTTCAGAAAATATAAACTTTTGCACACTAGGTGATGTACAGGGGAATCTGTAGGGAAGATCCTCAGTGATCTTGTCCTCTGCAGTGTCTGGACGTTCTATCGCTCTGGATATTATCCGGTGATTCTCTTTTTCTTTCTTTCTTTCTTTGTGTCACAGATTTTGCAATCCTTTGCCCGGAGATCATTTCTTCATCACTGTCCGGCTCTCGGTGACACAATGTTTCCTTTTTCCCAGTTTGTGAAGATAAAAATTCTCATGTGAATGTTTCTGAGAAACTCAAAAAATGAAGGTCATCAATAAATTTCATCAGATTAATTATTAGACATCTCCTGTATATAATTATATATGTACAGCCGGTATAACCTGGACATCTCCTGTATATAATTATATATGTACAGCTGGTATAACCTGGACATCTCCTGTATATAATTATATATGTACAGCCGGTATAACCTGGGCATCTCCTGTATATAATTATATATGTATAGCCGGTATAACCTGGACATCTCCTGTATATAATTATATATGTACAGCCGGTATAACCTGGGCATCTCCTGTATATAATTATATATGTACAGCCGGTATAACCTGGGCATCTCCTGTATATAATTATATATGTACAGCCGGTATAACCTGGGCATCTCCTGTATATAATTATATATGTACAGCCGGTATAACCTGGGCATCTCCTGTATATAATTATATATGTACAGCCGGTATAACCTGGGCATCTCCTGTATATAATTATATATATACAGCTGGTATAACCTGGGCATCTCCTGTATATAATTATATATGTACAGCCGGTATAACCTGGACATCTCCTGTATATAATTATATATGTACAGCTGGTATAACCTGGGCATCTCCTGTATATAATTATATATGTACAGCCGGTATAACCTGGACATCTCCCGTATATAATTACCGTATATATGTACAGCCGGTATAACCTGGGCATCTCCTGTATATAATTATATATGTACAGCTGGTATAACCTGGACATCTCCTGTATATAATTATATATGTACAGCTGGTATAACCTGGGCATCTCCTGTATATAATTATATATGTACAGCCGGTATAACCTGGGCATCTCCTGTATATAATTATATATGTACAGCCGGTATAACCTGGGCATCTCCTGTATATAATTATATATGTACAGCCGGTATAACCTGGACATCTCCTGTATATAATTATATATGTACAGCCGGTATAACCTGGACATCTCCTGTATATAATTATATATGTACAGCCGGTATAACCTGGACATCTCCTGTATATAATTATATATGTACAGCCGGTATAACCTGGACATCTCCTGTATATAATTATATATGTACAGCCGGTATAACCTGGGCATCTCCTGTATATAATTATATATATACAGCTGGTATAACCTGGGCATCTCCTGTATATAATTATATATGTACAGCCGGTATAACCTGGACATCTCCTGTATATAATTATATATGTACAGCTGGTATAACCTGGGCATCTCCTGTATATAATTATATATGTACAGCCGGTATAACCTGGACATCTCCCGTATATAATTACCGTATATATGTACAGCCGTATAACCTGGACATCTCCTGTATATAATTATATACTGTGCTTATAATATCTATATATGTTGATATTTTCTTACCTATCATGTCTCTGCTTTTCACCATTCCTCATGATCAGTCTTCCATGACCTAGAGTTAGTTCTCCAGCCCCTTCTCATTTTTATTACCTCTGTGTAACCCCCATCATCTGGTCACTTCTTCCACACCAGCCACTAATCAACACCTGAAACCTATTCAGCTACAGATATATTCTGAACCACAAGTCTGATCCAGACTTAGTCTGATCCATGTATCTTTCAAACTACATCTTTCTAAGTACAATACTTAGAAATAGACTAGAAATGGACTGCTAAAGACTGGCAGGTAAAGGAATATAAAGCCTCCACAATGTTTCCCCTCTAATCTCTACCACCCTTACTACTTCACTTCATATTAACTCCTTCAATCCCATCCACAAATAAAGAACTAGTCATCAGTCCACCCTTCCTCCCCAGCCATCTGACCTCCTCTTGACTACTATATTTCTCCCCATACTGGCTGTATCACCTTGTCCTCGGCTCCACCATCCTGTCCAGGACTGCCAGATCTCATCCCCATCCACATCTCCCCTGGACTGTAGCTCATACCTTGGTGGCATCCCACCCCGGACTGACCCCTGGATGCCTCACCTGTCCCACGGCTGCTCCATCAGCCAACCCAGCAATCGCCTCTGTCAACCCCGACCGCCTCGACTGATCCCCCAACTTCCCCATCTGACCCATCCATCCGACCCCCCACCTTGCATCTCATCCCCGGTCATCACCTCATCCCGTGACCGCTCCCCACTGATGACCATTCACCCACTACCACAACTTTCCCCACTCTGCTTCTGACCCCTGCTGCCACACTCACTCCCTGTTCTCCGTATGCAATGTTCCCGCTACTCCTCACTCTCACTCCCATCCTTCTCCACTTCCTACTACCCCCACTTATCCCCCCTCCCAGCAACAAAATAATGCTCTCACCCTCCATCCTGCCGAACCACCTCACCCACTTCACCAACCTTTTCATCCACTTTCAATCCTCAATCACCAAACAAGCACGCCCGCCTCGCAAGCTCTCATGCTCCCACCTGCTAACCCTCTGCCTACTCCTCCTCCTTGCCGGTGACATCTCCCCCAATCCTGGCCCCCCCGCAACATCCCCACAACAACCTTCATCCCGCGACCCACTGCCAACCCTCGCAACCTCACCACCACTTGCTCTCGCAACCCCACCAACATCAGACCCCTTCCCCCAACCCATGCCCCACCTACCGCTCTAACCCGGCGCACTCTGGAATGCCCGCTCAGTGGGCAACAAACTCCCCGACATCCATGATCTCTTTATCTCCAGGAAACTGTCATTCCTTGGCCTCACCGAGACCTGGCTCACCCCCTCCAACACGGCCTCCCCTGCTGCACTATCCTACAGCGGCCTCAGCCTGTCCCACCCCCCCCGTCCCTCTTGCAAACACGGCGGTGGAGTCGGCATACTGCTGTCCAACTCCTGCACCTTCAGCCCTATCCCCCAGCCCCCATCCATCTCTGTCCCCTCCTTCGAAGCCCACTCAGTCCGAATCTTCTCCCCCTGCAACCTCCAAATAGCCATCATCTACCGCCCCCCCCGGACCCACCGCCTCCTTCCTTGACCACTTCACCACCTGGCTACTTCACTTCCTCTCCACCGACATCCCCTCCATCATCATGGGCGACTTCAATATCCCCGTTGACACTCCCTCCTCAGCCACCTCCAACCTTCTTTTCTTGACCACTTCCCTAGGGCTCTCCCAATGGTCCTCCTCTCCCACCCAAGAACAAGGCCACACGCTTGACCTCATGTTTACCCGCCTTTGCTCCCTCTCTAACCTCACAACCTCGGTACTTACACTGTCCGACCACTATCTCTTGACCTTCTCCGCCCTCTCCTCCCCTGCCACACTACCCCCTCTCCGCAAACTTGATCACCCTCGCCGAAACCTAAAAGACCTTGATCTTCCTTTATTCTCTGAATCACTCCTCCCTCTCACCGAGCTACCCTGCGCTGACGACATTGACATTGCCACCACCCTATACAACACCACCATAATGAACGCCCTCGACCTAGCCGCCCCCCTCACTCTCCATGCTCCACGCATTAACAGGCAACCCTGGCACACCACCCTCACTAAAAACCTGAGACGGGCGTCCAGAGTCGCCGAGAGGAGATGGAAAAAGTCTCACACCCCCGAGCACTTTGCTCTGTTCAAGCAATCCATCACTGACTTCAAGACGGCACTCGCTACCCGCCAAGCAAGTGTTCTTCTCATCCCTTATAACCTCTCTGTCCCGCAACCCCAAACAGCTCTTCAAAACTTTCAACTCCTTACTTCGCCCACCTGATCCTCCCCCTTCTCCCCTCATCTCTGCTGAAGACTTTGCGACCTTCTTCAAGGAGAAGATCGACAAGATCAGAAGCAGCTTCGGTCCACTATCCCCACACCTCCCCTTCCCACCTACACTGCCCTCCTCCTCCATTAGCCACTTCCCCCCCATAACTGAAGACCAACTCTCCTCCCTCCTGTCAAAATCACACCTCACCACCAGCGCCCACGACCCGCTCCCATCCCACCTCATTCCCAACCACACCTCCATTTTCATCCCAGCCCTCACCCACCTCTTTAACCTTTCACTTAGCACTGGCGCCTTCCCCTCGGCCTTCAAACACGCCCTAATCATGCCCATCCTAAAAAAAAACCTCACTTGACCCTACCTCTGTCTCTAACTATCGCCCCATATCTCTTCTCCCTTTCGCCTCTAAACTACTTGAACAGCACGTCCACTCCGAACTGTCCTTTCACCTCTCCTCGTGCTCCCACTTCGATCGCCTACAGTCCGGCTTCCGACCCCTCCATTCCACCAAAACAGCCCTGACCAAAGTCACCAACGACCTACTGACCGCCAAGAACAAACGCCACTACTCCATCCTGCTACTCCTTGACCTGTCTGCCGCCTTCGACACGGTTGACCACTCCCTTCTTCTTCGGATCCTGGAACCCCTCGGCATCACCCACCTTGCCCTCTCTTGGTTCTCCTCATACCTAGCGGACCGGACCTTCAGCGTCTCGCACTCCCACACCTCCTCCTCACCCTACCCCCTTTCTGTCGGGGTCCCCCAAGGTTCGGTCCTGGGACCCCTACTTTTCTCCATTTACACTCTCGGCCTAGGGCAACTCATTGAGTCCCATGGCATCCAATACCACCTCTACGCCGACGACACCCAAATCTACCTGTCCGGCCCTGACATCACCTCCCTACTCTCGAAAATCCCTCAATGCCTTTCCGCCATCTTATCCTTCTTCTCTGCTCGCTTCCTTAAACTCAACATGGACAAAACTGAGTTCATAGTCTTCCCCCTAAGAAATTCCACCCCACCTCCCAACCTATCCATCTGCATCAACGACTGCTCTCTCTCTCTCCAGTCCCCCCAAGCCAAGTGCCTCGGGGTAATCCTTGACTCCTCCCTATCCTTCAAACCCCACATCCAGGCCCTCACCACATCCCTCCGGCTCCAGCTCAAGAACATCTCACGGATCCGCTCCTTCCTCACCCACGACACCGCTAAAACACTCATCCATGCTCTTACCATCTCCCACCTTGACTACTGCAACCTCCTTCTCAATGGCCTCCCGGCTAACTCCCTGACACCTCTCCAGTCTATCCTCAACTCTGCTGCCCGACTCATCTACTTGTCCTCCCGCTACTCCCCTGTCTCCCCCCTCTGCCAAGCCCTTCACTGGCTCCCCACCTCCAAGAGATCCCAATTCAAAACACTAGCCATGGCGTACAAAGCCATACACAACCTGGCTCCACCATACATCTCCACCCTGGTCTCCCGATACCTACCCTCACGAAACCTCCGCTCCTCCCAAGAACTCTTCCTCTGCTCCCCCCTCATCACCTCTTCACACAACCGAGTCCAGGACTTCTCCCGGGCATCTGCCTTACTCTGGAACTCCCTACCCGAACACGTCAGACACTCTCCTACCCTGAGTAGCTTCAAGTGTCACCTGAAGACTCACCTATTCCGTCAAGCCTACAACCTGCCATGAGACCCAGGCGACCGCCCCATACCTGACATTCCCCCATCCTACTGTATCCTAACCCACCCCTCATAGACTGTGAGCCCTCGTGGACAGGGTCCCTGCCCCTCCTGTACCTGTACGTCCTGATCGCCTAGATTTAGTGTACTTGTTCTTGTCTCCCTCATCCTCATGTAAAGCGCCATGGAACCTAATGGCGCCATATAAATAAATAATAATAATAATAATAATATGTACAGCCAGTATAACCTGGGCATCTCCTGTATATAATTATATATGTACAGCCGGTATAACCTGGGCATCTCCTGTATATAATTATATATGTACAGCCGGTATAACCTGGACATCTCCTGTATATAATTATATATGTACAGCCAGTATAACCTGGACATCTCCTGTATATAATTATATATGTACAGCCGGTATAACCTGGGCATCTCCTGTATATAATCATATATGTACAGCCGCTATAACCTGGACATCTCCTGTATATAATTATATATGTACAGCCGGTATAACCTGGACATCTCCTGTATATAATTATATATGTACAGCTGGTATAACCTGGGCATCTCCTGTATATAATTATATATGTACAGCCGGTATAACCTGGACATCTCCTGTATATAATTATATATGTACAGCCGGTATAATCTGGACATCTCCTGTATATAATTATATATGTACAGCCGGTATAACCTGGGCATCTCCTGTATATAATTATATATGTACAGCCGGTATAACCTGGGCATCTCCTGTATATAATTATATATGTACAGCCGGTATAACCTGGGCATCTCCTGTATATAATTATATATGTACAGCCGGTATAACCTGGGCATCTCCTGTATATAATTATATATGTACAGCCGGTATAACCCGGGCATCTCCTGTATATAATGATATATGTACAGCCGCTATAACCTGGACATCTCCTGTATATAATTATATATGTACAGCTGGTATAACCTGGACATCTCCTGTATATAATTATATATGTACAGCCGGTATAACCTGGGCATCTCCTGTATATAATTATATATGTACAGCTGGTATAACCTGGACATCTCCTGTATATAATGATATATGTACAGCCGCTATAACCTGGGCATCTCCTGTATATAATTATATATGTACAGCCGGTATAACCTGGGCATCTCCTGTATATAATTATATATGTACAGCCGGTATAACCTGGGCATCTCCTGTATATAATTATGTATGTACAGCCGGTATAACCTATTGAGCAAATGATAAGTTACTGTATTAATATCATGAGCAGGAAGAGCTCGGTAATAATACTGCAGTCACAATGGTCATTACCGGGGATTTCCCCGACCAGTCAGTAATGGTTCATGACTTCTGTATCCAGTTACCACTGACTCATGATGGATTCTTAGCTGACGAGGAGAACTGAGCTGTGCCGTCCTGTTCAGAATTTTCACATATTAATTCTGGAAATTTTGGAAGGGAAAACTGGTGTTTGAGAGAAAAAATATACTACAAAGTAGTCTGAGCTCTAATGATAGTGGCAGCACATCATAGGAAGATATACAGAGAGCTCCCCCTAGTGGTGGCTGCAGACAGGATCTTATCATGTATCTCTGTATACAGGGAGCTCCCCCTAGTGGTGACTGCAGACAGGATCTTATCATGTATCTCTGTATACAGGGAGCTCCCCCTAGTGGTGACTGCAGACAGGATCTTATCATGTATATCTGTATACAGGGAGCTCCCCCTAGTGGTGACTGCAGACAGGATCTTATCATGTATCTCTGTATACAGGGAGCTCCCCCAAGTGGTGGCTGCAGACAGGATCTTATTATGTATCTCTGTATACAGGGAGCTCCCCCTAGTGGTGGCTGCAGACAGGATCTTATTATGTATCTCTGTATACAGGGAGCTCCCCCTAGTGGTGGCTGCAGACAGGATCTTATCATGTATCTCTGTATACAGGGAGCTCCCCCAAGTGGTGACTGCAGACAGGATCTTATAATGTATCTTTGTATACAGGGAGCTCCCCCTAGTGGTGACTGCAGACAGGATCTTATCAGGTATCTCTGTATACAGGGCGCTCCCCTAGTGGTGACTGCAGACAGGATCTTATCATGTATCTCTGTATATAGGGAGCTCCCCCTAGTGGTGACTGCAGACAGGATCTTATCATGTATTTCTGTATATAGGGAATTCCCCCTAGTGGTGGCTGCAGACAGGATCTTATCATGTATCTCTGTATACAGGGAGCTCCCCCAAGTGGGGGCTGCAGACAGGATCTTATCATGTATCTCTGTATACAGGGAGCTCCCTCTAGTGGTGACTGCAGACAGGATCTTATCATGTATCTCTGTATACAGGGAGCTCCCTCTAGTGGTGACTGCAGACAGGAACTTATTATGTATCTCTGTATACAGGGAGCTCCCCCTAGTGGTGACTGCAGACAGGATCTTATCATGTATCTGTATACAGGGAGCTCCCCCTAGTGGTGACTGCAGACAGGATCTTATCATGTATTTCTGTATACAGGGAGCTCCCCCTAGTGGTGACTGCATACAGAATCTTATCAATGTATCTCTGTATACAGGGAGCTCCCCTAGTGGTGACTGCAGACAGGATCTTATCATGTATTTCTGTATATAGGGAATTCCCCTAGTGGTGACTGCAGACAGGATCTTATAATGTATCTCTGTATACAGGGAGCTCCCCCTAGTGGTGACTGCAGACAGAATCTTATCATGTATCTCTGTATACAGGGCGCTCCCCTAGTGGTGACTGCAGACAGAATCTTATCATGTATCTCTGTATACAGGGTGCTCCCCCTAGTGGTGACTGCAGACAGGATCTTATCATGTATCTCTGTATACAGGGAGCTCCCCCTAGTGGTGACTGCAGACAGGATCTTATCATGTATCTCTTTATACTGGGAGCTCCCCCTAGTGGTGACTGCAGACAGGATCTTATCATGTATCTCTGTATACAGGGAGCCCCCCTAGTGGTGGCTGCAGACAGGATCTTATCATGTATCTCTGTATACAGGGAGCTCCCCCTAGTGGTGACTGCAGACAGAATCTTATCATGTATCTCTGTATACAGGGAGCTCCCCCTAGTGGTGACTGCAGACAGGATCTTATCATATATCTCTGTATACAGGGAGCTCCCCCTAGTGGTGACTGCAGACAGAATCTTATCATGTATCTCTGTATACAGGGTGCTCCCCCTAGTGGTGACTGCAGACAGGATCTTATCATATATCTCTGTATACAGGGAGCTCCCCCCTAGTGGTGACTGCAGACAGGATCTTATCATGTATCTCTATATACAGGGAGCTCCCCCTAGTGGTGACTGCAGACAGGATCTTATCATATATCTCTGTATACAGGGAGCTCCCCCTAGTGGTGACCTAATAATAACTCGATGAGAAAAAGTGAAGGTTTACTTTAAACTAAACTTCCTTCTTGTTTGAGGTTTTAGTTTTCCCTGCAGGTGTAAGATGACACATGTAATATAATATACATTCCTGGAGGGTGTCTCTCTGCATCTGTCTCCTGTTTGGCTGACTGTCCATTATATGTAGAATATTCCATGTTTGTTGGAGTCACTTGTTTAACCTGTAGTTAAAGCCGTCGTCCTGCCCCAGGTATTGATCATCTATACATCGATAGGTTATATACAGTATATCACGAGGGGATCTGACACCCAGCATCACTTCTGATCAGATGTCATTAAAAGATACAAGTGCAGGGCCGACTCAGCACCCGGCATACTCAGGCAAGTGATGGGGCCCTGGAAAAGTGAGGGGCCCACTCACTGTCTGTGAGCGGAAGCAAAGAGGGGAAACCCGCTTACAGACAGCTGCTCTCTCTCCTGCCCTACACTGATCTATGTGATTGGAACACTGCAGGAGAGAAAGCTTACTGTGAGATACATGGAGGATGAAGGACCTTCTAGTCATGTGACTGATCACATGACTGAAGTTAAAGGTCCTGGAATATCCTGCAGCTGCTCATGTTCTGCAGTATCCATCTAGCTCCCAGTGGCTTCTTTTTGGTGGTCTTTATCAATCAACAACTGCAAGATGTGGTAATATATAGTGTCTGTGTAAGTAAATGTGTCTGTTGCAGAGTTATGTATATTTGTGTATGTAATGTCTGTGTGTCTATGTTTGCATGTATTGTGCATGTAGCAGAGCTGTGCGTGTCTGTGAGTGCATGTATTGTGCATGCAGCCGTGCTGTGCGTGTCTGTGAGTGCATGTAGCAGAGCTGTGCATGTCTGTGAGTGCATGTATTGTGCATGTAGCAAAGCTGTGCATGTCTGTGAGTGCATGTATTGTGCATGTAGCAGAGCTGTGTGTGTCTGTGAGTGCATGTATTGTGCGTGTAGCAGAGCTGTGTGTGTCTGTGTTTATGCGTGTGCATGCCGAAGAGCTTTTTGTGTCTATGTGTATGTAGTATGCATGTAGTAGAGCTCTGTGTGTGTGCTGTGCATGTTGCAGAGCTGTGTGTGTTTAAGTCCATGTAGCTGGGCTGTGTGTCTATATGTGCATGTAGTGTTTAGTAGCAGAACTGTATGTGTCTATATGTGCATGCAGTTTGCATGTAGCAGAGCTGTGTGTGTCTACATCTGCATGTAGCAGAGCCATGTATGTCTATGGGTATGCAGCAGAGCTGTGTGTGTCTAATATATAATTTGCAGAAAGACACTAACAATAGATTTGTTACATCCCTTTTCTAACCTTTATTAAATTGACGCTAATGACCCCCCCCGTTTTACACCACCAGGGAAGATATAATCAATATTTAGAATGTTTTTCCCATTTTCTTCTGAGTAAACCTGGGGTGCGGCTTAAGATGTGAATGTGCAGCAGCGGGAAGGGGGGGTGAAGGGGGGTTAAAGGGGCCCACAAAAATCTGATGCCGGCCCTGTACAACAGACAAGAACTAGGTCATGTCAAATGGATCAACAACAGTTAATTTACCTTTATTTGTGTGAAAAGACAAAAGAATACAAGTATAAAAACAATTAAAAAGGTCAATGAACAAAACATACAGAACTAGGAGTGGCGGGGACTGATCATCTGCCAAACAGCAGCATAGCGGGAATACTACACCATACATCAATGTCAGAAGAAAAGGTATAACCGCGGGAAGGGACAGCATCAAGGTCTAATAACCGAGTACACATCCGAAAGAATGATACATGATGATATAATGTCTGCACAACCCAAACACCAGGGAGGGAATTACCAAATAGAGATCAGAGAACCTGGGAAGCCACAATAATAGGAAATGGAATTGAGAATCCAACACGTTTCGCCATCAGAGCTGTGGCTTCTTCAGGGGGTGGTGATCCGTTTTCTTGTAACAAAGAAGACAGCTGCACTCTGCAATGCTAAAGCATGGAAACATGAATATAGAACATGGAATAGTATTATAGCTAAGGAAGTATGCAAAAATTAGACACTTCACATATAAAAATGCCTTAGCATTGCAGAGTGCAACTGTCTTTTTGTTATATTACATTATGTCCATGCTCCTCTTCACATTGCATGTTAGGGAGTGCCGGCAGTTTTTTTTTCTTATTTATCTTATGGGGTCCGTCTATGCGCCCCTCCCCAATTAGTCTCAGGTGTTGCATACTTTCTTTAGCAGGTTCCTACTTGCCCATACAAAAGGAAATTTCAGCAGTTCTTTCTTATTTATGTTTCCTTCTGTCTGTGCACCCCTCACCCATTAGCCTTTATTTAGCAGGTTCCTACTCACCCATTTAAAAGGAGGTTGTTGTTTTTTACTCAGAGATAGTGACTGAATGTAGGTTCCTAGTAGAGATATACCTCGACAAGGCTACTGGGCGGATATAGATATGGCCATTTTTATATGCGAAGTGTCTGATTTTTTCATACTTCCTTAGCTATAATCCAATTCCATGTTCTATTTCCATGCATTAGCATTGCAGAGTACAACTGTCTTTTTTGCTACATTACATTATGTTCAGTTATGCACCTGTTCACATGACAGGTTGGGGAGTGTCGGCAGTTTTTTCTTATGTTAAAGGCTCATTCCTTCTGTCTGTGCACCCCTCCTCCTTTATTCTCAGGTGTTTTTTTTATTTAGCAGGTTCCTACTCGCCCATACAAAAGGAGGCTTTTTTTACTTAGAGAGAGGCATTAACTCTAGTGTAGGTTCCTAGCAGAGAGATACGCAGCTACTGGGCTGATATAGATATGGCCATTTTTATATGTTAAGTGTCTCATTTTTTCATACTTCCTTAGCTATAATACTATTCCATATTCTATATTCATGTTTCCATGCCTTAGTATTGCAGAGTGCAACTATCTTTTTTGTTACATTATGATCAGTTAGCACCTGTTGACATTGCAGGTTGGGGAGTGTCGTCAGTTTTTTTTTAAGTTATGTTACAGAGTCAGACCTTCTATCTGTGCACCCCTCCCCCATTAGTTCCAGGTGTTTTTACCCTTCATTTAGCAGGTTCCTGTTCGCCCATACAAAAGGAGGCTTTTTTTTACCTAGAGAGAGGCAGTGACCAAGTGTAGGTTCCTAGTAGAGAGATATGCCTTGACGTGGCTACTGGGCAGATATAGATATGGACATTCTATATGTTAAGTGTCTCAGTTTGTTCATACTTCCTTAGCTATAATGCTGTTCCATGTTGGCATTAGCGCACCAGGAAAAAGCCAAATAATTAGCAGCTCATTCTTTTCGAGGATCCGTTTTTCAGCCAAAAGCAGATCCTCAAAAAGTGTGTCTGAATGTTAAATTTGGAAATCTATTGACCTGGCTGGGATGCCAAACATCACAAAAGGATCCTCAAAAAAACGCCTTAAAAATGCACCATGTAAATGTAGCCTTAGCACTGCAGAGTAACTGTCTTTCTTGTTACATTATGTTCAGATAGCATTTATTCACATTGCAGGTTGGGGAGTGTCTGCTGTTTTCTCTTATTCATGTTACCTTGTATCTGTGCACCCATTCCCCATTAGTCTCAGGGGTTTTATCCTTTATTTAGCAGGTTCCTATTCACCCATTCAAAAGGAGTTTTTTTTTCTTAAGCAAGAGAAAGATTCCCAGTAAAGTGTTAGCGCCTGTTCACATTGCAGGTTAGGGAGTGTCTGCCGTTTTCTCTTATTCATGTTACCTTGTATCTGTGCACCCATTCCCCATTAGTCTCAGCGGTTTTATCCTTTATTTATCAGGTTCCTATTCACCCATTCAAAAGGAGTTGTTGTTTTTTTTAAGCAAGAGAAAGATTCCCAGTAAAGAGTTAGCACCTGTTCACATTGCAGGCTGGGGAGTGTCTGCAGTTTTTTCTTCTTTGTGATCCGTTTTCTTGGTATACGTCCTTCTTTTATACATTTTGCTCTAGGTTGGTGTGCTTTAGGGAGATCCCAATTTATTGAGCGTTGTCTTTGTTATTCTTTTTATTTACTTCCGGCTACTGCAGAACAGTCCTATTCATAGGTGCAGCTGATTGGTGCAGGTTTCAGGTACTGGACTGCACCCATCTGATATTGATAAAGTAATCAACCCCTTAAACAGCTTATGCAGATGACCCTTAGGGCAGAGACACACTTATGTGAGTGCCTCGCATGCATCTCGCATGAGTCACCCGGCCTGGGCCCTGCCTCTCTGCACGGGAGCGTGGAGCTAATTGTGTTTTTTTATGGAGCTCCATGCTCCTGTTCAGAGAGGCAGTGCCCAGGCCGGGTGACTCATGCGAGATGCATGTTAGATACTGCCAAGCCGCTCGCATAGTGTGTTTCCACCTTCTGTCAAAACATCAGATCACCCTCGGACCAATGTTATTCAATGAGGCCGTGCATATGAGACCCGGGGCACGGCTCTGGCCTGGAGACCTGGGTCACGGCTCTGGCCTGGAGACCTGGGCCACGGCTCTGGCCTGGAGACCTGGGTCACGGCTCTGGCCTGGAGACCTGGGTCACGGCTCTGGCCTGGAGACCTGGGTCACGGCTCTGGCCTGGAGACCTGGGTCACGGCTCTGGCCTGTAGACCTGGAGCACGGCTCTGGCCTGGAGACCTGGAGCACGGCTCTGGCCTGGAGACCTGGAGCACGGCTCTGGCCTGGAGACCTGGGTCACGGCTCTGGCCTGGAGACCTGGAGCACGGCTCTGGCCTGGAGACCTGGGTCACGGCTCTGGCCTGGAGACCTGGGTCACACCTCTGGCCTGGAGACCTGGAGCACACCTCTGGCCTGGAGACCTGGGTCATGGCTCTGGCCTGGAGACCTGGAGCACGGCTCTGGCCTGGAGACCTGGAGCACGGCTCTGGCCTGGAGACCTGGAGCACGGCTCTGGCCTGGAGACCTGGAGCACGGCTCTGGCCTGGAGACCTGGGTCACGGCTCTGGCCTGGAGACCTGGAGCACACCTCTGGCCTGGAGACCTGGGTCATGGCTCTGGCCTGGAGACCTGGAGCACGGCTCTGGCCTGGAGACCTGGGTCACACCTCTGGCCTGCAGACCTGGGTCACACCTCTGGCCTGGAGACCTGGGTCACACCTCTGGCCTGTAGACCTGGGTCACACCTCTGGGGCCTGTAGACCTGGGTCACACCTCTGGCCTGTAGACCTGGGTCACACCTCTGGGGCCTGTAGACCTGGGTCACACCTCTGGCCCGGAGACCTGGGTCACACCTCTGGCCCGGAGACCTGGGTCACACCTCTGGCCTGGAGACCTGGGTCACACCTCTGGCCAGGAGACCTCGGTCACACCTCTGGCCAGGAGACCTGGGTCACACCTCTGGCCTGTAGACCTGGGTCACACCTCTGGCCTGTAGACCTGGGTCACACCTCTGGCCTGGAGACCTGGGTCACACCTCTGGCCTGGAGACCTGGGTCACACCTCTGGCCTGGAGACCTGGGTCACACCTCTGGCCTGGAGACCTGGGTCACACCTCTGGCCTGGAGACCTGGGTCACACCTCTGGCCTGGAGACCTGGGTCACCGATAATCATAAAGTGTTATTATGGTTTTACAATGTATATATAATGGTAAAAAGTCACGTTGTCTGCCCTGATCCCTAAACCAAGTGGTCCGGGGGGGGGGAACCATTACAGCATTCATGATGTGGCTCCAATAATCAGGTCGGTCTCATTCAAGTCAATAAGTGCGAGACGAAATCAGATGAAATAGGAGCGCAGTCCGGTCATCATGGACCGACATAATGGAGAAGGTGGAGAAACTTTTATTTTTTTTCCACCCTGAGGTCTTGCGCTCTTTCTTCTGAAGTCTGCACCGGCTCTGCATTGCATTCTTGGTGCGTTTTTCTGCCAGGTGACGCACCAATCCTCAGTGTGCACACGGCCTTGGTCCATCATCGGTCACTGTCAGTCCATGCGGTTTATGTATTGCGCACGCGCTGGGAGTTATTGTTCAGTAAACAATGATGGTTTGGGGCGAGTGTATACTGAGTCGGGAGCATAGAGGGGCTTTGTGTGGGACAGGCGTCCTTTGTGCCTTTGTCGCTGTGTTGCCCTCGGGGAATCTAATCCCGGGCGACAGTTCTGGCGCTCGCTGCTATTTGTGTGAGCGGCTCAATATAGTCCTGGGGGGAGGGCGACACTGAGCTGCGGGCACAGAGCCCAATAACTCCCATACACACAATATTATACAGTTCTAAGTATTGTCCTATGGGCTAATAAATAGAATTCCACTACGACAGTATAGACTGACACACCCAGATCTATAGTAGACACTGACACCTATAGTGTGTACAGGCTTCCATATGCTTCAAGGTCCTACATCTCTGCTCAGTGGCGTAACCTGAAGCTCATGCAAAAGCTCCAACGGGGCCCCTAAATCTTTAATAGCAATAGCCCAAAGGGACTTTTTGGGCCCCTAAGGCTCCAGGGCCTGAGTGCGATTGCAACCCCTACTCCTGTTTTAGTTACACCCCGGTCTCTGCTCCTCCAATGCTTTATGGATTATGAATGAAATTCCATAGTTGCAGTATAGACTGACACAGGGATGTTAGGAGGAGACCCCGACACATCAGATATTATGGGATGCAGACCTCTAATGTATAATGTTCACCAGTATGTCAGGATACAGAATATAATCACACTGGCCCCTAGGGGCCCCTCATTAGTCAGGGACAGCGGGAGCCTCTGGCACTCACAGGGTGAATGTCTGCTGCCTGGGTGTCAGGTCATGTTCTGCTGGGAGGAGGCAGTGACGTGGGGTGTGGGTGTGGGGTGTGGGGTGTGGGGTGTGGGGTGTGCCCTGTGCTGGGTGGGTGCAGCAGTGTGAACACTTTCTCCATGTGTCACCGGTGGAGCGACAGAACGGTGAGAAGTTCTACATTCTGCTACATTGTATCAATATTTACAGTATGAGAGAAGGAGACTGCAGGAACCGGACCCACCTCTAGGGGCAGCACTGAGGAGACCCTGACCATGACTACAATCTATTACTCCCTGTTATCAGCCATTACAGGAGGAGGAGACCATAGGACAGGTGACTACAATCTATTACTCCCTGTTATCAGCCATTAATGGGGGAGGAGACTGTAGGACAGGTGACTACAATCTATTACTCCCTGTTATCAGCCATTACTGGAGGAGGAGACTGTAGGACAGGTGACTACAATCTATTACTCCCTGTTATCAGCCATTACTGGAGGAGGAGACTGTAGGACAGGTGACTACAATCTATTACTCCCTGTTATCAGCCATTAATGGGGAGGAGACTGTAGGACAGGTGACTACAATCTTTTACTCCCTGTTATCAGCCATTACTGAGGAGAGGAGACTGTAGGACAGGTGATTACAATCTATTACTCCCTGTTATCAGCCATTACTGGAGGAGGAGACTGTAGGACAGGTGACTACAATCTATTACTCCCTGTTATCAGCCATTATGGGGAGGAGACTGTAGGACAGGTGACTACAATCTATTACTCCCGTTATCAGCCATTACTGGGGGAGGAGACTGTAGGACAGGTGATACAATCTATTACTCCCTGTTATCAGCCATTACTGGGGAGGAGACTGTAGGACAGGTGACTACAATCTATTACTCCCTGTTATCAGCATTACTGGGAGGAGGAGACTGTAGGACAGGTGACTACAATCTATTACTCCATGTTATCAGCCATTACTGGGGAGGAGGAGACTGTAGGACAGGTGACTACAATCTATTACTCCCTGTTATCAGCATTACTGGAGGGAGGAGACTGTAGGACAGGTGACTACAATCTATTACTCCCTGTTATCAGCATTACTGGGGAGGAGGAGACTGTAGGACAGGTGACTACAATCTATTACTCCCTGTTATCAGCCATTACTGGGGGAGGAGGAGACTGTAGAACAGGTGACTACAATCTATTACTCCCTGTTATCAGCATTACTGGAGGAGGGAGACTGTAGGACAGGTGAATACAATCTATTACTCCCTGTTATCAGCCATTACTGGAGGAGGAGAACTGTAGGACAGGTGACTGCAATCTATTACTCCCTGTTATCAGCCATTACTGGAGGAGGAGGAGACTGTAGGAACAGGTGACTACAATCTATTACTCCCTGTTATCAGCCATTACTGGGGAGGAGACTGTAGGACAGTTGAACTACAATCTATTACTCCCTGTTATCAGCCATTACTGGAGGAGGCGACTGTAGGACAGGTGACTACAATCTATTACTCCCTGTTATCAGCCATTACTGGAGGAGGAGAACTGTAGGACAGGTGACTACAATCTATTACTCCCTGTTATCAGCCATTACTGGGGGAGAGGAGACTGTAGGACAGTGTGACTACAATCTATTACTCCCTGTTATCAGCCATTACTGGAGGAGGAGCGAGACTGTAGGACAGGTGACTACAATCTATTACTCCCTGTTATCAGCCATTACTGGAGGAGGGAGACTGTAGGACAGGTGACTACAATCTATTACTCCCTGTTATCAGCCATTACTGGAGGAGATGGACGGAAACTCGTAAGCATAGAGTGACTAACAATCTATTATACTCCCTGTTATCAGCCATTACTGGGGAGGGAGACTGTAGGACAGGTGACTACAATCTATTACTCCCTGTTATCAGCCATTACTGGAGGAGGAGACTGTAGGACAGGTGACTACAATCCATTACTCCCTGTTATCAGCCATTACTGGGAGGAGACTGTAGGACAGGTGACTACAATCTATTACTCCCTGTTATCAGCCATTACTGGAGGAGGAGGAGACTGTAGAACAGGTGACTACAATCTATTACTCCCTGTTATCAGCCATTACTGGAGGAGAGACTGTAGAACAGGTGACTACAATCTATTACTCCCTGTTATCAGCCATTACTGGGGAGGAGGAGACTGTAGGAACAGGTGACTACAATCTATTACTCCCTGTTATCAGCCATTACTGGGAGGAGGAGACTGTAGGACAGGTGACTACAATCTATTACTCCCTGTTATCAGCCATTACTGGAGGAGGAGACTGTAGGACAGGAGACTACAATCTATTACTCCCTGTTATCAGCCATTACTGGAGGAGGAGACTGTAGGACAGGTGACTACAATCTATTACTCCCTGTTATCAGCCATTACTGGAGGAGGAAACTGTAGGACAGGTGACTACAATCTATTACTCCCTGTTATCAGCCATTACTGGGAGGAGACTGTAGAACAGGTGACTACAATCTATTACTCCCTGTTATCAGCCATTACTGGAGGAGGAGACTGTAGGACAGGTGACTACAATCTATTACTCCCTGTTATCAGCCATTACTGGAGGAGGAGACTGTAGAACAGGTGACTACAATCTATTACTCCCTGTTATCAGCCATTACTGGAGGAGGAGACTGTAGGACAGGTGACTACAATCTATTACTCCCTGTTATCAGCCATTACTGGAGGAGGAGACTGTAGAACAGGTGACTACAATCTATTACTCCCTGTTATCAGCCATTACTGGAGGAGGAGACTGTAGGACAGGTGACTACAATCTATTACTCCCTGTTATCAGCCATTACTGGAGGAGGAGACTGTAGAACAGGTGACTACAATCTATTACTCCCTGTTATCAGCCATTACTGGAGGAGGAGACTGTAGGACAGGTGACTACAATCTATTACTCCCTGTTATCAGCCATTACTGGAGGAATGGAGAATCTGTAGGTACATGGTGACTGAACAATCTATATACTCCCTGTTATCAGCCATTACTGGAGGAGGAGACTGTAGGACAGGTGACTACAATCTATTACTCCCTGTTATCAGCCATTACTGGGGAGGAGACTGTAGGACAGGTGACTACAATCTATTACTCCCTGTTATCAGCCATTACTGGAGGAGGAGACTGTAGGACAGGTGACTACAATCTATTACTCCCTGTTATCAGCCATTACTGGAGGAGGAGACTGTAGGACAGGTGACTACAATCTATTACTCCCTGTTATCAGCCATTACTGGAGGAGGAGACTGTAGGACAGGTGACTACAATCTATTACTCCCTGTTATCAGCCATTACTGGGGAGGAGACTGTAGGACAGGTGACTACAATCTATTACTCCCTGTTATCAGCCATTACTGGGGAGGAAGGTATACTGTATGTACAAGGTGACTACCAATCTATTACTCCCTGTTATCAGCCATTACTGAGGAGGAGACTGTAGGAGAGGCGACTACAATCTATTACTCTCTGTTATCAGCCATTTCTGGGGCGGTGACTGGCGTTCTTGTTGGCATTTTGGAGATGTTTCTCCGGCGGTGCTGTCACTTCCCCGTCCTGTGGGCAGTGATAGCTGCATGTTGTGCTCGTCTCATCTGACAACTGCAGCCACCACAAAACAGGATCTGAGCGGCGGTGGTCAGGATCCTGTCACTGAGATCACGCAGGCTCCATCTGGTCCTGAATGAGTGATCGCTGTATACACCCGGACCAGGTCTATGCAGAATGGATATAACCTGAGCATGACAAGCTGGGCCCTCTGCCCATAGCGAGCCCTGATGGGTGATAGTCAGGACATATTTTAGGGCCTTTCATGCTGAACTGATAACCATTCTTCATACAATCCCCATATATTCTCTGTACAGTTCCCATTTAGTCTCCATGCAGTCTCCATATAGTCCCCATATAATCCCCATATAGTCCCCATACAGTTCCCATATAGTCCTCATGCAGTCCCCCATACAGTTCCCATATAGTCTCCACAGTCTCCATACAGCCCAATGCAGCAAATATAACAGATCTATGCACTAATCTTGTGCCCTGCTCCTGATGGTCTTCTGTACTATGACTTGTTACATCTGGATCTAGATTTCCATGCACCTTTTATATTCACCTTAATCTGCTGGTGTTTATAATAAAGACAGTAGCATACTGTAAACACCTTAATAGATATCAGTATAGACACTAATATTGATGGCAGTATAATTAGCAGGACTGATACCAGCACAGGCAGCAGTAGAACACCTTTATAGATGTAAGAATAACTACTGGTATAATTACAACTTACGACAGCAGAAACAATCCAGTGTAGACACCATATACAGGCCATGTATAGATACCGGTGTAGACACCATATACAGACCATGTATAGATACCGGTGTAGACACCATATACAGGCCATGTATAGATACCGGTGTAGACACCATATACAGGCCATGTATAGATACCGGTGTAGACACCATATACAGGCCATGTATAGATACCGGTGTAGACACCATATACAGGCCATGTATAGATACTGGTGTAGACACCATATACAGACCATGTGTAGATACCGGTGTAGACACCATATACAGGCCATGTATAGATACCGGTGTAGACACCATATACAGGCCATGTATAGATACCGGTGTAGACACCATATACAGGCCATGTATAGATACCGGTGTAGACACCATATACAGGCCATGTATAGATACCGGTGTAGACACCATATACAGGCCATGTATAGATACCGGTGTAGACACCATATACAGGCTATGTATAGATACCGGTGTAGACGCCATATACAGGCCATGTATAGATACCGGTGCAGACGCCATATACAGGCCATGTATAGATACCGGTGTAGACACCATATACAGGCCATGTATAGATACCGGTGTAGAGACCATATACAGACCATGTATAGATACCGGTGTAGACACCATATACAGACCATGTATAGATACCGGTGTAGAGACCATATACAGGTCATGTATAGATACCGGTGTAGACACCATATACAGGCCATGTATAGATACCGGTGTAGACACCATATACAGGCCATGTATAGATACCGGTGTAGACACCATATACAGGCCATGTATAGATACCGGTGTAGACACCATATACAGACCGTGTATAGATACCGGTGTAGTCACCATATACAGACCATGTATAGATACCGGTGTAGACGCCATATACAGGCCATGTATAGATACCGGTGTAGTCACCATATACAGACCATGTATAGATATTGGTGTAGAGACCATATACAGGCCATGTATAGATACCGGTGTAGACACCATATACAAGCCATGTATAGATACCGGTGTAGACACCATATACAGACCATGTATAGATACCGGTGTAGACACCATATACAGACCATGTATAGATACCGGGGTAGAGACCATATACAGGCTATGTATAGATACCGGTGTAGACACCATATACAGACCATGTATAGATACCGGGGTAGAGACCATATACAGGCTATGTATAGATACCGGTGTAGACACCATATACAGGCCATGTATAGATACCGGGGTAGAGACCATATACAGGCTATGTATAGATACCGGTGTAGACACCATATACAGGCCATGTATAGATACCGGTGTAGACACCATATACAGGCCATGTATAGATACCGGTGTAGACACCATATACAGGCCATGTATAGATACCGGTGTAGAGACCATATACAGGCCATGTATAGATACCGGTGTAGACACCATATACAGGCCATGTATAGATACCGGTGTAGAGACCATATACAGACCATGTATAGATACCGGTGTAGAGACCATATACAGGCCATGTATAGATACCGGTGTAGACACCATATACAGGCCATGTATAGATACCGGTGTAGACACCATATACAGACCATGTATAGATACCGGTGTAGACACCATATACAGGCCATGTATAGATACCGGTGTAAGACCAAGATTCAAGATTCAAGATTCAAAGAAGCTTTATTGGCAGGACCAAATACATCTCAGTTTTGCCAAAGCAATTGTATAAAGGGAATAGAGATAGGGACTGTGGGGATGTTGGGTAGGAGCTGTAGGGAAGGTGGATGGGATGGATCCAGGATGGGGGGCTATAGTCCATGGCATAGGGAAGGTGGATGGGGCAAGTCCAGGGTGGGGGCTATAGTCCATGACATAGGGAGGGTGGATGGGGGCAGGGTCCAGGGTGGGGGCTATAGAGTCCATGGCATATCATAGTTCTCTTTCTGGCAGTCTATGACATTCGCTCACATACCGCGCTGCTATCTCCACTGCTCTCTCTTCTTCTCCCAGCAGGATAGATGTTTTTTCTTCCTCCTTCATGGTGATGAAATCCGGGAAGAGATGCGAGAGTCTCCTGAAGTGAGTGCCCCTCACTGCTGTGTATTTGGAGCAGTGTAGCAGGAAGTGGGTTTCGTCCTCCAGGGCCTCCTGATCACAGTGTTGGCACAGTCTTTCCTCCCTGGGCTTGTATCTCTGCCTGTGTCGGCCGGACTCGATGGCCAGACTGTGGGCACTGAGTCTATATCGGCTCAGGATCTTGCGGTCTCTGGGGTCCGGGAGTTTCTCCAGATATGGGGCCAGTCTATAGTCTCTCTGTAGACTCCGGTACATGGTCAGTTTCTGTGAGCTGAAGATATCGTTCTTCCAGTCACTGACATACCTCTCCTGGCTCTCCTCTACCATCTTCCTGATTCCGGCTTTTGTCAGGTTGTGATTGGTGTTCTGGTTGTGTTGGGCTTGGCTGGGCTGTTCCGAGGGTCCTGGTTTTCCTGTTTCGCCTACATGTATCAGGGCTTTATAGTGATGGGAGCTTGGATTGCTCCTATGTAGGTGAGCCCGGAATGACAGCGCCCTCTTTAGAACCGTTAGGTGTAGAGGGAATCTGCCCAGCTCTGCCCGACAGGCGCTGTTGGGGGTGCTCCGGTGGACCTGGAGAAGGTGCTTACAGAATTCCAGGTGGAATATTTCTGTTGGGCTGGAGTCCCACCTTGACCAGTCTGGGTAGGTGTGAGGACCCCAGACTTCGCTGCCATATAGGAGGATTGGGGCGATGATGGAGTCGAAGATTTTTAGCCAGACCCTCACTGGTGGCTTCAGATGGTAGAGTTTCCTTCGGATGGCATAGAAGGTTTTGCAGGCCTTGTCTTTCAGGGTCTCTATGGCTTGTTTGAAGCTCCCTGACCGGTGAATCTCTAGGCCCAGGTAGGTATATTTGTCTGTTCCTGTGAGGTTGCAGTTGTTGAGGACAAATGATGGGTGCTGGTCTGATGTTCTCTTTCTCCTCTGGAACACCATGGTGTTGGTTTTCTTTAGGTTGACCGGTAGTGCCCAGGTGGAGCTGAATTTCTCTAGGATTTTCAGGTTATCTTGGAGGCCTTTCTCGGTTGGTGACAGCAGCAGCAGGTCATCTGCGTACAGCAAGAATTTCACCTGAGCGTCATGGAGGGTGAGACCCGGTGCGGTGGAGGATTCCAGGGCGGTAGCCAGCTCATTGATATAGATATTAAAGAGCGTTGGACTTAGGCTGCAGCCTTGTCTGACTCCACGGCTCTGTTGGAAATAATCCGTTCTTTTGCCGTTCACACTCACACTGCAGAGGTTCTCGGTGTAGGAGCTTTTGATGACATCGTAGGTCTTTCCTCCTATTCCGCTCTCCAGCAGTTTCAGGAATAAGCCCGGGTGCCACACCGAATCAAAGGCCTTTTTAAAGTCCACAAAGCAGGCGTATATCTTCCCATTCTTTGTATTGTGGACGTGTCTCTGAATGAGGCTGTGCAGGGTGTAGATGTGGTCAGTGGTGCGGTGGTTCGGCATGAACCCTGCTTGGCTCTTGCTGAGGACGTTGTGCTCGGTGAGGAAGGTGAGGATCCTCTTGTTCAGGATGCTGTTGAACAGTTTTCCCAGGTTGCTGCTGACACATATCCCACGGTAGTTGGCTGGTTCATACCTGTCCCCACTCTTGTGGATGGGTGTAATGAGGCCTTGGTTCCAGGTACGGGGGAAGCAGCTGGTCCTCAGCACAATATTGAACAGTTTGACCATTGCAGCCTGTATTTCTGGTGGGCTGTGCTTCAGCATTTCTGGTAGGATCCCATCCAGGCCACCGGCTTTTCTACACCTTATGGAAGAGATCCTCTCGGCTACTTCCTGTAGTGTTATAGGTGTATCCACCGGGTTTTGGAAGTTTTTGATTTTTTCCTCCATTGCTTTTAGTTTTGCCATTATGTTTTCCTGTTCTTGGCTTAGTTCTTCCTTTGGGATGTCTTTATAGAGGTCTCTGAAGTACTGGAGCCAGATGTTGCCATTTTGGATATAGGTGTTGTTTTTCTTTTTTGTGCCCATGTGGTTCCATAGTTCCCAGAAGGAGTTGTCTTGGAGGGCACCTTGGAGTTGGTTAAGCTTGGTAGTGATGTAACTCTGCTTCTTCCTCCTGAGGATGGTTTTGTATTGCCTTTGTATGGAGTCATAGGCTTCCCTCAGGCCCGGGTGGTTGGGGTCTCTGTGTTTCTTGTTGGAGGCTGTTCTCAGGGTCTTCCGTACGGCTTTACATTCTCTGTCAAACCAACCATTGACCTGTGTTTCTTTAGGTCTCTTGTAGTTGACTTTTTTAAGGTCGGACAGTCTGGCCATTGCATAGAATATGTTGTTGAGGTCCTTTGCGGCTTGGCTCACTCCCTCTGGGTTCGGCTTGTACTCGTAGTTGTAGAAGTGGTGGAGCATCCGCTGTATTTCAGGGCTGCTGGAAGCTTCTTTATACTTTAGACCCAACATTCTGGACCATTTATAGGATGGAGGCCGGCTGAAGAGGCCGCTCTGCTGTGGCTTCTGAGTGGATGGTTTCTCTGTAGATTTCATGTACAGAAGAAGTTGGCTGTGGTCTGAGAGGTGCGTTTGTGGGGTGACTATGAAGGCGCTGACATCCGCCAGGTTTATGTCTGTAATGGCGTAATCTACTACACTCCTCCCTACATGGGAGTTTAGTGTATACCTTCCTAGGGAGTCACCCTTGCTTCGTCCATTAAGGATATGAAGTCCTAAACTTCTACATATGTTCAGGAGCTTTCTGCCAGTTTTGTTGACTGTACTGTCATAGCTGTTTCTCTCTGTGTGTACAGAGTCCTGGCCGTCATTCTCTGCTCCAGGTATGTAGATGTTTCCATCCGTGGTCAGGACGTCTCTCTCTCTCCCAGTTCTTGCATTGAGGTCTCCAAAGATGAGAACTTTGCCCAGGGCCTGATAATGGGCGGCTTCTCCTTGTAAGATCTCGAAGCAGTCTGGATTGAAGTAGGCGGACTCTGGCGGTGGTATATAGGTGGCGCAGAGGTAGACATCAGACTGACAGGTGAGGATGGAGCTGCTGATTCTGATCCATATGTGGCTGCCTCCTCTCTTCACCGGTTTGATGTACTGGTGGAGCTCCTCTTTATACCAGATCAGTATTCCTCCTGAGCCCCGGCCCTGTTTGATGTTTTTATTTTTCTGGGCATGGACTGAGAATTCCTTGTATCCAATAGGCACTGGGGATTCGTTTTCGGCCCTGGTCCATGTTTCCAGGAGGATCTGAATGTCTATATTATTCAGTCTTTGTATAAAATCAGGGTCCTTTGTTTTATATCCAAAGGTCGAGGCGTTGAGACCCTGAATATTCCAGCTGCTGATTGTAAGTGAAGACATTGTTCTGTGTATCTTGTGTGTATATACCTTGTAATGAGTACGGCTGTGTGGGACGCACTGGAGTTCTTTCTGATTTGTAGAGGTGCCTGGTTCCATCCAGTCACATTAGTCTCTCATACAGTTCGCTGACCAGGGTCTTTAACTCATACCTATCTCTGCTCTGCATGTGTCTGTATGGGCTTGGTGGTCCCCTCTGTGGAGGTCTCCACCTCTGATGGTCTGATATTGGCTGCATGTGTCTGTGTGGGCTCGGTGGTCCCCTCCGTGGAGGTCTCCACCTCTGATGGTCTGATATTGGCTGCATGTGTCTGTATGGGCTCGGTGGTCCCCACTGTGGAGGTCTCCATCTCTGATGGTCTGATATTGGCTGCATGTGTCTGTATGGGCTCGGTGGTCCCCACTGTGGAGGTCTCCATCTCTGATGGCCTGATATTGGCTGCATGTGTCTGTATGGGCTCGGTGGTCCCCACTGTGGAGGTCTCCATCTCTGATGGTCTGATATTGGCTGCATGTGTCTGTATGGGCTTGGTGGTCCCCTCTGTGGAGGTCTCCACCTCTGATGGTCTGATATTGGCTGCATGTGTCTGTATGGGCTCGGTGGTCCCCACTGTGGAGGTCTCCATCTCTGATGGTCTGATATTGGCTGCATGTGTCTGTATGGGCTTGGTGGTCCCCTCTGTGGAGGTCTCCACCTCTGATGGTCTGATATTGGCTGCATGTGTCTGTGTGGGCTCGGTGGTCCCCACTGTGGAGGTCTCCATCTCTGATGGTCTGATATTGGCTGCATGTGTCTGTATGGGCTTGGTGGTCCCCTCTGTGGAGGTCTCCACCTCTGATGGTCTGATATTGGCTGCATGTGTCTGTGTGGGCTCGGTGGTCCCCACTGTGGAGGTCTCCATCTCTGATGGCCTGATATTGGCTGCATGTGTCTGTGTGGGCTCGGTGGTCCCCACTGTGGAGGTCTCCATCTCTGATGGTCTGATATTGGCTGCATGTGTCTGTGTGGGCTCGGTGGTCCCCTCCGTGGTGGTCTCCTCCTCTGATGGTCTGATACTGGGTGAGGAGCTTTGTTTGCAGCATCCGGAGGTAGGATTGGGGTTTTCTGCTCTTTCATTCTCAGGAATCTTTCAGTGTGGTCATGGTCACTGTTGGATCCAGGCCTGGGGTCTCTGTTTAGCACTATGTCTTTCAGCTCTTTGGCCAGGAGGGTGACCCCTTGTTTGTTGAGGTGTTTATTATCATACAGGTGACGGTGGTTTATGGAGAGGTGTTGTGCCAGGGTCACGTTTGACACAGCCTTGATCCTTTCAGTCAGTTCCATGTTGATGGTTTGGGTGGTTTCCCTGGATAGGTCCTTTCTTGGGAGCAGCGATGACAGAATGATTTTGGTGTCTGGGAATTGTAGTTTAGTCGTCTTTGCCAGTTTAGTCAGTTGTTCTGCGATCTGCTGGTGCTGTTCTGGCAGATTGTCTGTACCCGTGTGTATAATAATATGCTTTGGGTTGATAAACCTTGGATTGCTGATGACCTTTGTTGCCTGTTCAATGTTTGTACAGCAGATTGTACGGACATGTTTTTCTGGGAATAGCCGCTGTGCATTTAGGTACATCCCATTTGAGTCCATTATTAGGACAATATCAGGACTTTGTGGTGTCTTGGGGGGGTTACGGTGCTGCTGATGGGGGGCTGTGATGCTGGCTTTGCTGGTGGCTGGTTCTCTTCTCTCATCCATCTCTCTAGTTTCAGGATCAGTCATATTGTTGGTCATTGTCTCTACATTCTGCTCAGTGGTGGCCATGTTGTCTGCTCTCTGGCTTGTTTCCAGTGCCCCCTGCTGGTTCAGATGTCCAGGGTAATTGGCTTTTAATTCTGTAATTTCCTTTCTAAGTGTCTCATTGGCTTTTTTCAGTTCATACATTTCCTGTAGAGCTGCCTTCTGCTGAGATTTTAGGTCACACATGTCTGCCTTTATTTTCTGTAGATCTGTGTTGTATTTCAGCTTATTGATCTCTTCTGTTGCTTGGTGATTTGCATTTCTTTGTGAGTTTCTTTCACATTCTAATTTCAGTTGGGCCAAGTCTCTTTCTAGCTCAGATAAGAAGTCTTTGATGTTATCAGGTGAGAGGTGTGAAGAGCGGTCTTTGATGTTATCAGATGAGAAGTGTGAAGTGTTGGGGGTTAGGTGGCTCTGTCTGGGAATAGAGATTTCAGCATTAGGAATGTCCGCTGGGGCTTGTAGTTCTTTGTAGATTTGTGCCTGTCCTTTGATTTTGGGAAAACAAGTTTCAAATTGTTGCAGATTTACCTCAGTCCCTTGAACCATAATGGTGCCATTGTGATATAGGCTTATGGTGAGTCCATTGGTGTCATCATCTGTTTGGCTGTTAATTTTAATCCGCTGGACATTATTAGCCTTGGACTTAGATACGTGTTTATATTCTGCGCACAGGGCAGCGTGCCAGGCTGAGGGTTGGTCTGTATAGAATAATACATTGGTTTTTCGTGGAGGCTTTTCTTTTGTGTAATCTGCATATAGTATTTCTGGATTCTCCCTCAGAGTGTCAAGTTTTTTTTTTGTTTTATTGCTCCACTGCCCCTCTGTTATCTCCAGATCTGACCCCAGCATTCCTGTGTCTCTGGCTCTCCGCTTTGTTCATTTATTTCTTCCAAATTTGTATTTTCCATTTTGTAATTATATGTTAATTGTAATCCTTATTTCTAAGAAGATTAATTTGTAACAAGTCTATAGGTAGTGTTGTAGTTGGAGAATTTCTCCTACCTTTTTATAGGTCCAGGTATCAGGATGTCAGATGTGTGATGCCAGCTGTTTGCAGTCTGTCCTCCAGGAGATTCTTGTTTTGTCCTTAAAATCCTCTAATTCTTCCTTTTTTCATAAAAATTTAAAGTCCAGTTCAGTCCAGGTCACTTTTATGTTCCACGGGGTTGAGTTTTTCCAGGTTTTGTCTTACAGTCGCCTCATTACAAGGTATAAAGTGATGGAAATTCAGGAGCTCATGTTTAGTCCTGCTTACTCCTAGGATGGTGGGCGTGTACATATACAGGCCATGTATAGATACCGGTGTAGACACCATATACAGGCCATGTATAGATACCGGTGTAGAGACCATATACAGACCATGTATAGATACCGGTGTAGAGACCATATACAGGCCATGTATAGATACCGGTGTAGACACCATATACAGGCCATGTATAGATACTGGTGTAGACACCATATACAGACCATGTGTAGATACCGGTGTAGACACCATATACAGGCCATGTATAGATACCGGTGTAGACACCATATACAGACCATGTATAGATACCGGTGTACACACCATATACAGGCCATGTATAGATACCGGTGTAGACACCATATACAGGCCATGTATAGATACGGGTGTAGACACCATATACAGACCATGTATAGATACCGGTGTGAGACACCATATACAGGCCATGTATAGATACCGGTGTAGACACCATATACAGACCATGTATAGATACCGGTGTACACACCATATACAGGCCATGTATAGATACCGGTGTAGACACCATATACAGGCCATGTATAGATACCGGTGTAGACACCATATACAGGCCATGTGTAGATACCGGTGTAGACACCATATACAGGCCATGTATAGATACCGGTGTAGACACCATATACAGGCCATGTATAGATACCGGTGTAGACACCATATACAGGCCATGTATAGATACCGGTGTAGACACCATATACAGGCCATGTATAGATACCGGTGTAGACACCATATACAGGCCATGTA
This sequence comes from Allobates femoralis, assembly GCA_033576535.1. Taxonomy (NCBI): domain Eukaryota; kingdom Metazoa; phylum Chordata; class Amphibia; order Anura; family Aromobatidae; genus Allobates; species Allobates femoralis. The sequence goes on from JARQOC010000005.1 coordinate 574,284,408, forward strand.
TAGATACCGGTGTAGACACCATATACAGGCTATGTATAGATACCGGTGTAGACGCCATATACAGGCCATGTATAGATACCGGTGCAGACGCCATATACAGGCCATGTATAGATACCGGTGTAGACGCCATATACAGGCCATGTATAGATACCGGTGTAGAGACCATATACAGACCATGTATAGATACCGGTGTAGACACCATATACAGACCATGTATAGATACCGGTGTAGAGACCATATACAGGTCATGTATAGATACCGGTGTAGACACCATATACAGGCCATGTATAGATACCGGTGTAGACACCATATACAGGCCATGTATAGATACCGGTGTAGACACCATATACAGGCCATGTATAGATACCGGTGTAGACACCATATACAGACCGTGTATAGATACCGGTGTAGACACCATATACAGACCGTGTATAGATACCGGTGTAGACGCCATATACAGGCCATGTATAGATACCGGTGTAGTCACCATATACAGACCATGTATAGATATTGGTGTAGAGACCATATACAGGCCATGTATAGATACCGGTGTAGACACTATATACAGGCCATGTATAGATACCGGTTTAGACACCATATACAGACCATGTGTAGATACCGGTGTAGACACCACATACAGACCATGTATAGATACCGGTGTAGACACTATATACAGGCCATGTATAGATACCGGTGTAGACACCATATACAGACCATGTATAGATACCGGTGTAGACACTATATACAGGCCATGTATAGATACCGGTGTAGACACCATATACAGGCCATGTATAGATACCGGTGTAGACACCATATACAGGCCATGTATAGATACCGGTGTAGACACCATATACAGGCCATGTATAGATACCAGTGTAGACACCATATACAGACCATGTATAGATACCGGTGTAGACACCATATACAGACCATGTATAGATACCGGTGTACACACCATATACAGGCCATGTATAGATACCGGTGTACACACCATATACAGGCCATGTATAGATACCGGTGTAGACACCATATACAGACCATGTATAGATACCGGTGTAGACAGCATATACAGGTCATATATAGATACCGGTGTAGACACCATATACAAGCCATGTATAGATACCGGTGTAGACACCATATACAGACCATGTATAGATACCGGTGTAGACACCATATACAGGCCATGTATAGATACCGGTGTAGACACCATATACAGGCCATGTGTAGATACCGGTGTAGACACCATATACAGGCCATGTGTAGATACCGGTGTAGACACCATATACAGGCCATGTATAGATACCAGTGTAGACACCATATACAGGCCATGTATAGATACCGGTGTAGACACCATATACAGATCATGTATAGATACCGGTGTAGACACCATATACAGACCATGTATAGATACCGGTGTAGACACCATATACAGGCCATGTATAGATACCGGTGTAGACACCATATACAGACCATGTATAGATACCGGTGTAGACACCATATACAGGCCATGTATAGATACCGGTGTAGACACCATATACAGGCCATGTATAGATACCGGTGTAGACACCATATACAGGCCATGTATAGATACCGGTGTAGACACCATATACAGGCCATGTATAGATACCGGTGTAGACACCATATACAGATCATGTATAGATACCGGTGTAGACACCATATACAGACCATGTATAGATACCGGTGTAGACACCATATACAGACCATGTATAGATACCGGTGTAGACACCATATACAGACCATGTATAGATACCGGTGTAGACACCATATACAGACCATGTATAGATACCGGTGTAGACACCATATACAGGCCATGTATAGATACCGGTGTAGACACCATATACAGGCCATGTATAGATACCGGTGTAGACACCATATACAGGCCATGTATAGATACCGGTGTAGACACCATATACAGGTCATGTATAGATACCGGTGTAGACACCATATATAGACCATGTATAGATACCGGTGTAGACACCATATACAGGCCATGTATAGATACCGGTGTAGACACCATATACAGGCCATGTATAGATACCGGTGTAGACACCATATACAGGCCATGTATAGATACCGGTGTAGACACCATATACAGGCCATGTATAGATACCGGTGTAGACACCATATACAGGCCATGTATAGATACCGGTGTAGACACCATATACAGATCATGTATAGATACCGGTGTAGACACCATATACAGACCATGTATAGATACCGGTGTAGACACCATATACAGGCCATGTATAGATACCGGTGTAGACACCATATACAGGCCATGTATAGATACCGGTGTAGACACCATATACAGGTCATGTATAGATACCGGTGTAGACACCATATATAGACCATGTATAGATACCGGTGTAGACACCATATATAGACCATGTATAGATACCGGTGTAGACACCATATACAGGCCATGTATAGATACCGGTGTAGACACCATATACAGGCCATGTATAGATACCGGTGTAGACACCATATACAGGCCATGTATAGATACCGGTGTAGACACCATATACAGACCATGTATAGATACCGGTGTAGACACCATATACAGACCATGTATAGATACCGGTGTAGACACCATATACAGGCCATGTATAGATACCGGTGTAGACACCATATACAGGCCATGTATAGATACCGGTGTACACACCATATACAGGCCATGTATAGATACCGGTGTACACACCATATACAGGCCATGTATAGATACCGGTGGAGACACCATATACAGGCCATGTATAGATACCGGTGTAGACACCATATACAGGCCATGTATAGATACCGGTGTAGACACCATATACAGGCCATGTATAGATACCGGTGTACACACCATATACAGGCCATGTATAGATACCGGTGTACACACCATATACAGGCCATGTATAGATACCGGTGTAGACACCATATACAGATCATGTATAGATACCGGTGTAGACACCATATACAGGCCATGTATAGATACCGGTGTACAACACCATATACAGGCCATGTATAGATACCGGTGTAGACACCATATACAGGTCATGTATAGATACCGGTGTAGACACCATATATAGACCATGTATAGATACCGGTGTAGACACCATATACAGGCCATGTATAGATACCGGTGTAGACACCATATACAGGCCATGTATAGATACCGGTGTAGACACCATATACAGGCCATGTATAGATACCGGTGTAGACACCATATACAGGCCATGTATAGATACCGGTGTAGACACCATATACAGGACATGTATAGATACCGGTGTAGACACCATATACAGGCCATGTATAGATACCGGTGTACACACCATATACAGGTCATGTATAGATACCGGTGTAGACACCATATACAGACCATGTATAGATACCGGTGTAGACACCATATACAGGCCATGTATAGATACCGGTGTAGACACCATATACAGGCCATGTATAGATACCGGTGTAGACACCATATACAGGCCATGTATAGATACCGGTGTAGACACCATATACAGGCCATGTATAGATACCGGTGTAGACACCATATACAGGCCATGTATAGATACCGGTGTAGACACCATATACAGACCATGTATAGATACCGGTGTAGACACCATATACAGGCCATGTATAGATACCGGTGTACACACCATATACAGACCATGTATAGATACCGGTGTAGACGCCATATACAGGCCATGTATAGATACCGGTGTAGACACCATATACAGGCCATGTACAGATACCGGTGTAGACACCATATACAGGCCATGTATAGATACCGGTGTAGACACCATATACAGACCATGTATAGATACCGGTGTACACACCATATACAGACCATGTATAGATACCGGTGTAGACGCCATATACAGGCCATGTATAGATACCGGTGTAGACACCATATACAGGCCATGTACAGATACCGGTGTAGACACCATATACAGGCCATGTATAATACCGGTGTAGACACCATATACAGACCATGTATAGATACCGGTGTAGACACCATATACAGGCCATGTATAGATACCGGTGTAGACCCCATATACAGACCATGTATAGATACTGGTGTAGACACCATATACAGACCATGTATAGATACCGGTGTACACACCATATACAGGCCATGTGTAGATACCGGTGTAGACACCATATACAGGCCATGTGTAGATACCGGTGTAGACCCCATATACAGACCATGTATAGATACCGGTGTAGACACCATATACAGACCATGTGTAGATACCGGTGTAGACACCATATACAGACCATGTGTAGACACCATATACAGGCCATGTATAGATACCGGTGTAGACAGCATATACAGGCCATGTATAGATACCGGTGTAGACACCATATACAGACCATGTATAGATACCGGTGTAGACACCATATACAGGCCATGTGTAGATACTATATACAGACCATGTATAGATACTGGTGTAGACACCATATACAGACCATGTATAGATACTATATACAGGCCATCTATAGATACTGGTGTAGACAGCATATACAGGCCATGTATAGATACCGGTGTAGACACTATATACAGGCCATCTATAGATACTGGTGTAGACAGCATATGCAGGCCATGTGTAGATACTATATACAGGCCATCTATAGATACCGGTGTAGACACCACATACAGACCATGTATAGATACCGGTGTAGACACCACATACAGGCCATGTATAGATACCGGTGTAGACACCACATACAGGCCATGTATAGATACCGGTGTAGACACCATATACAGACCATGTATAGATACCGGTGTAGACACCATATACAGACCATGTATAGATACCGGTGTAGACACCATATACAGACCATGTATAGATACCGGTGTAGACACCATATACAGGCCATGTGTAGATACCGGTGTAGACACCATATACAGGCCATGTATAGATACCGGTGTAGACACCATATACAGGCCATGTATAGATACCGGTGTAGAGACCATATACAGGTCATGTATAGATACCGGTGTAGAGACCATATACAGGCCATGTATAGATACCGGTGTAGAGACCATATACAGGCCATGTATAGATACCGGTGTAGACACCATATACAGACCATGTATAGATACCGGTGTAGACACTATATACAGGCCATGTATAGATGCCAGTGTAGACACCATATACAGGCCATGTATAGATACCGGTGTAGACACCATATACAGGCCATGTATAGATACCGGTGTAGAGACCATATACAGGTCATGTATAGATACCGGTGTAGAGACCATATACAGGCCATGTATAGATACCGGTGTAGACACCATATACAGGCCATGTATAGATACCGGTGTAGACACCATATACAGACCATGTATAGATACCGGTGTAGACACCATATACAGGCCATGTATAGATACCGGTGTAGACACCATATACAGACCATGTATAGATATGAGGGATTTTCTCTTCCTATTAGTCACAGGTTCTTATATATGGACCAGTAGCTTATTACGGTCTTGTTACACCCCTGTATTCGGTGCGGCTCATCTGCGGTGTTCGGTGCTGGTTCCCGGGGAGGGTGTGCAGGTAATCACATTTCATGCCTCAGACATGATCCTGCAGATCAGCACCTGTGGGTGCGGGGATGGGACTGCTGCCACTTGTGACCTCTGACCCCATCATTTCATATTATAAATAATAAGAACAGGGTGACATTATGTGGCGTCATATTATAGAATGGACATATATTATGGTGGTCGTCACCTCACATCATTATTAATGTCAGACAAATGGGCTAACAATTACCACAATAAATGGGGAGGCGGGAATATACCCTGAAGCCCCGCCCCCTCTCATCAGTTCTAGGCTCGGATACATGCTTGGGTACTCTTGATCAGTTCTAGGCTCCGTTATATTCTTGGGTAGTCTCAATAAGTTCTAGGCTTAGTTACAAGCTTAACTACATGCTCAATCAGTTATTTGCTTGGCTACGCTCTAGGTCACATGCTTGGGTACCCTCGGTTACATGGTTGGGTACACTCTAGGTCACATGGTTGGGTACACTCGGTTACATGGTTGGGTACACTCAGTTACATGGTTGGGTACTCTCGGTTACATGGTTGGGTACTCTCGGTTACATGGTTGGGTACTCTCGGTTACACGCTCGGTTGATTCATTTCTTGGGGTTGTTTCTTGTCTTGTGGCTGCAGACTCTCTCAGCTCCTGATCTTCTCTTCTCTTCCAGGTGATGGATCTCTGACCCATGCCGGACTCTACAATCACAAGTCAGCAGCCATGTCCCGTCCCGAGAGGACCTCACTGCCCAGGCGGCAGGCCCGCCGCAACCCGAGTGGTAAAGACGTCAAGAGGCCGATGGACGAGTCCGCTATTAAGGTAATGAGAGAATGTATAGAGGAGCCAGTGATGGGAACCGGGGTCCTCTAGGACATGGACCCCCATAGACACCTAAAGTGGCCAAAAGTATTGCCCCCCCTGCAATTCTGTCAGATAATCCTCAGTTTCTTCCTGAAAATGATTGCAATCACAAATTCTTTGCTATTATTATCTTCATTTAATTTGTCTTCAATGAAAAAACACAAAAAGAGAATGAAGCAAAAAGCAAAACATTGATCATTTCACACAAAACTCCAAAAATGGGCCGGACAAAAGTATTGGCACCCTCAGCCTAATACTTGGTTGCACAACCTTTAGCCAAAATAACTGCGATCAACCGCTTCCGGTAACCATCAATGAGTTTCTTACAATGCTCTGCTGGAATTTTACACCATTCTCCTTTGGCAAACTGCTCCAGGTCCCTGATATGTGAAGGGTGCCTTCTCCAAACTGCCATTGTTAGATCTCTCCACAGGTGATCTATGGGATTCAGGTCTGGACTCATTGCTGCCACCTTAGAAGTCTCCAGTGCTTTCTCTCACACCATTTTCTAGAGCTTTTTGAAGTGTGTTTTGGGTCATTGTCCTGCTGGAAGACCCATGACCTCTGAGGGAGACCCAGCTTTCTCACACTGGGCCCTACATTATGCTGCACAATGTGTTGGTAGTCTTCAGACTTCATAATGCCATGCACACGGTCAAGCAGTCCAGTGCCAGAGGCAACAAAGCAACCCCAAAACATCAGGGAGCCTCCGCCATGTCTGACTGTAGGGAGCGTGTTCTTTTCTTTGAATGCCTCTTTTTTTCTCCTGTAAACTCTATGTTGATGCCTTTGCCCATAAATCTCTACTTCTGTCTCATCTGACCAGAGAACATTCTTCCTAAACGTTTTAGGCTTTCTCAGGTAAGTTTTGGCAAACTCCAGTCTGGCTTTTTTATGTCTCGGGGTAAGAAGTGGGGTCTTCCTGGGTCTCCTACCATACAGTCCCTTTTCATTCAGACGCTGACGGATAGTACGGGTTGACACTGTTGTACCCTCGGACTGCAGGGCAGCTTGAACTTGTTTGGATGTTAGTCGAGGTTCTTTATCCACCATCCGCACAATCTTGCGTTGAAATCTCTCGTCAATTTTTCTTTCCCGTCCACATCTAGGGAGGTTAGCCACAGTGCCATGGGCTTTACACTTCTTGATGACACAGGAACATTCAGGTCTTTGGAGATGGACTTGTAGCCTTGAGATTGCTCATGCTTCCTCACAATTTGGTTTCTCAAGTCCTCAGACAGTTCTTTGGTCTTCTTTCTTTTCTCCATGCTCATTGTGGTACACACAAGGACACAGGACAGAGGTTGAGTCAACTTTAATCCATGTCAACTGGCTGCAAGTGTGATTTAGTTATTGCCAACACCTGTTAGGTGCCACAGGTAAGTTACAGGTGCTGTTAATTACACTAATTACAGAAGCATCACATGATTTATCTAACAGTGCCAATACTTTTGTCCACCCCCTTTTTATGTTTGGTGGAATTAGATCCAATTTGGCTTTAGGACAATTCTCTTTTTGTGTTTTTTTCATTGAAGACAAATTAAATGAAGATAATAATAGCAAAGAATTTGTAATTGCAATCATTTTCAGGAAGAAACTGAGTATTATCTGACAGTATTGCAGGGGTGTCAATACTTTTGCCCACAACTGTACATACAATCTATAAAACTGGAATCACACGAGCGTATGAACAATCTGACCGTTCCTCATCCAGGAGAGTAGGACGAGTGTCAGCTGATTTTTGATGGCATGTGAGTGCAATGCGATTGTGCACTTTTTCCTCATCCAACATCCGTGTGGTGTCCGTGTGACATCCGTGTGCAATTCGTTTTTAACATGGTCTTTCCAATGCTGTATAAAGTTAAAAAAAGAGTACAAAGATAGATAGGATAGACAGAACAGACGGGTAGGATAGACAGAACAGACGGGTAGGATAGGCAGAACAGACGGGTAGGATAGGCAGAACAGACGGGTAGGATAGACAGAACAGACGGGTAGGATAGACAGAACAGACGGGTAGGATAGACAGAACAGACGGGTAGGATAGGCAGAACAGACGGGTAGGATAGGCAGAACAGACGGGTAGGATAGACAGAACAGACGGGTAGGATAGACAGAACAGACGGGTAGGATAGGCAGAACAGACGGGTAGGATAGGCAGAACAGACAGTAGGATAGGCAGAACAGACGGGTAGGATAGGCAGAACAGACGGGTAGGATAGGCAGAACAGACGGGTAGGATAGGCAGAACAGACGGGTAGGATAGGCTGGGGTCACACATAAGCCCAGGATCCGTTTTTGGCATCAGTTTTTCCACTTTTGTGTTCTAAGTCCAAAAACGGAGGCTGCACTGAAGTGTGACTGCAATAGTGTCAGTATTATTATAGGATGCAGTAAAAAAACACAGTTCAGCACATAATACATAATTACAGGTGTTACACACCGGAGCACTACCACCAGCTCTATCAGGAGCACTAACTGTAGCACCTCTGGTGGGCCCGGACACCCAGCCGTATCTACACTCTGTACAGCCTACAAGACAGTGTTTACATTTGAACATACATAGCAGTATTTACATTTATCATATCAACAGGACCCAATACCTCTACAGGGATCTTTATAGCCAGGGCCCATTGTAGTAACAGGAATCTTCCTGCCCGGTACATACGAGACCTTTACAGATCCACCGGGATCCGGGACACATCCAGTCCTACACACATACATAGATCAACAGGATCATCTCAGGCGATGGAAGTAGTTTGAGGGTGAAAGGTATTGACAAAGTGTCAAGTTTGGGAAGAGGTGGGGACAGTGAGCACCAGGTATTGGACCGCGAGGCTCATTGGATACTCACCCTCAATACATGGCAACCAAATGGTCAGATCTATCGTACTTTTACTAAAAACCTAAGAAATCTCAAATTAACCTCTGTGTATTAAATACAAGTACGATTTGTGTCTTGACTAACATCAGATGATGGTGATGTAGGGTATACAGACATAAATATATAAACAATATGTGATAGATCTCGTGTGTCGCGCTGTATTTTTTGCCTTTGTTAACCAGTTTAACCTAAACAGAAGTGACTCCCATACTTCTGTGTAAATGCAGTAGGAGGCTCTTCAGCATCCAAATGTGTTCCCCAATGTTTAAAAGGAAACTGTGTCATTGTGGTTTTATGCTGTTGATGAAGGACTTTCGTCCGAAACGCGTCCAGCATTTTGGTCAGGGCTCGGACCCATGTCATGAATTATTTTATTTGTGTGATGCACTAAAATAAACACAAATATTGAAGAATTTGGTCCGGTGCCAGAAATTTCTTGTAAAGGACCATCTCTACCTGACAGTTGGTCCTAATAGCAGTTACGGCCGCCTGGTCTTTGAGACACACCCATGCATACCGTCCATTAGTACCAGGCCCATACATGCATACATCCAAATCCATCATACCACATCCATTGACTGCAGTCTACTCAGGTCCATTCACATGCATGCACAGTCCATCATACACTATCCATGGACTGTGGCCCTTACAAGGCACCGCCTCATACACATCCACACACGCGTGTCCACCGGGCGACCATCGCCAGGTTTTCGGTCCAGTCCAAAAACCTGGCGACCATCAACCAGCGATTTATCGCCCTGTCCCTTTAGAGACAATAAAGCCCTGAGAGTCTGGAATGTTCTAAATGGAGCAAACCATTCCATAGTAGGTGTGAACCCCCCTATACATGGGCCGATCACAAGAGCCCAGACAATACATTCATGTTTAGGATCAGTCAGTTAGTTGAATGCAGAGGTAGAAGAGACCAAGATTTCAGCTGAGGCGAGATTGTGGTGCCTGTGAGATTGTGCAGGATCCTTCCTTGGTTGGATCCAGTGGACTCTATCTGGACTATTTGTTCTGCTAACCTGGCGTCAGGATTGCGGGTGACGCCCCCGGACCTGCTCCTTGGTTGTGGATTCTTACAGACTCTGCAGAATTGTCTTCATTTGTGCGGTTCCATTTTCCCTGTTCAATAAATCTTGTTGGATGATCATTGGCATGGCGTCCCCTTTCTGCTCTGTCGCACACCCCGTCACACTGATCTCCTCTCTCAGCCCTGGGCAGCCTAATGTCCTGTCAGCCACACCCACACCTGGGATCCTGTGAGCAATCAGCATTCACACAGACCTAGCTGCAGTTAACCCCGTGTGTACAACTACAGAGATAGCACACACTTAACCCTATGTGAACTGCTAGGTTAAACAATCACCCAGATTGCAGCAGGCCCATGTGAGTCATACCGGTCACGTGCTATAGTGCCGGTTATGCCTCACAGTATATATAATGATCATCGCTGTATACTGTGTGTATATATAATAATCCTCGCTGTATACTGTGTGTATATATAATAATCCTCGCTGTGTACTGTGTGTATATATAATAATCCTTCTCTCTCTTACAGACTCTGATCCTCACAGAAACTGAATCGCTCCTGAAATTAGAGCAGGATTTCTTAAAATCACTGTCACAGATCAGCGCCATCGTCCTGAGCCGATTGTTACAGGTCACAGGTACAGACCCCACCAAAATGTACTGCACCCCACCCTCTGTGATTGGTTACTGTCAGACTGCACCCCCACCCTCTGTGATTGGTTACTGTCAGACTGCGCCCCCACCCTCTGTGCCAGTGTCTGTGATTGGTTACTGTCAGACTGTGCCCCCACCCTCTGTGCCAGTGTCTGTGATTGGTTACTGTCAAACTGCGCCCCCACCCTCTGTGCCGGTGTCTGTGATTGGTTACTGTCAGACTGCGCCCCCACCCACCCTCTGTGCTGATGTCTGTGATTGGTTACTGTCAGACTGCGCCCCCACCCTCTGTGCTGATGTCTGTGATTGGTTACTGTCAGACTGCGCCCCCACACTCAGTGCCGGTGTCTGTGATTGGTTACTGTCAGACTGCGCCCCCACCCTCTGTGCCAGTGTCTGTGATTGGTTACTATCAGACTGCGCCCCCACCCTCAGTGCCGGTGTCTGTGATTGGTTACTGTCAAACTGCGCCCCCACCCTCTGTGCCGGTGTCTGTGATTGGTTACTGTCAGACTGCGCCCCACCCTCTGTGCTGATGTCTGTGATTGGTTACTGTCAGACTGCGCCCCCACACTCAGTGCCGGTGTCTGTGATTGGTTACTGTCAGACTGCGCCCCCACCCTCTGTGCCAGTGTCTGTGATTGGTTACTATCAGACTGCGCCCCCACCCTCAGTACCGGTGTCTGTGATTGGTTACTGTCAGACTGTGCCTTCACCCTCTATGCCATCGTGTGATTGGTTATCATTCACATTAGTGTGTGGCACCCAAATTGGCATCATATCAGTGTAAAAATAAATAAATAATGGAAAGAATAACAGCGTAGGGTCCCATTTTGATAACCAACCAAGATAAAGCAGACAGCTGGGGGCTGGTATTGTCAGCCGGGGGAGCCCATGATTGTTGTTCCCTCCCCAGGCAAAAAAATAGCAGCCCATAGCCGCCCTAAAATGTGTTGCACTCATTAGATGGCCCAAATCCTGGCGCTTCACCCAGCTCTTCACAATTGCCCTGGTGTAGTGGCAGTCGATGTAATATAAGGGGTTAATGACAGCTGTGATTTGCCAAAAATCATAGCTGCCATCAAGCCCCAGGTTAATGATGTGTCTGAGACACCCCCCCCATCACTAACCTGTAAGTCAAAAGAAATAAACAAAAATACAGAAAAAAAAATCCTTTATTTGAGATGAAAACCACACAAACCCTCTTTCACCCCTTTATTAACTGCAAAAAGCACAAGTCTGACATAATCTACCACGTGACGATCGCAGCACTGCTACATCCAGAAGCTGCAACAATGTAAAGAATGTCCTCTCGCTGCAGCTTCTGGATCACACTGACAGCCACATGGAAGCCCTCACTGTGAGAAGCGGTGACATCACCAGAGGGCTCCCCACTGACTCCATTGAACCGGCTGCCAGATTAACGGATTGCAGTATATGGCTGCATGGTAATCCGGCAGGGGGTCAACGGAGTTCACAGACATCAGAAGCTGCAGCTAGAGGACACTTTTTCTATAGTTGCAGCTTCTGGGTGTAGCAGAGCCGCGATCGTCATGTGGTGGATTACATCAGACCTGTGGTATTTTGGGGGGCTAATAAAGGGGTGAAAGAGGGTTTGTGTGGTTTTTATTTCAAATAAAGGATTTTTTTCTGTGTTTGTGTATATTTCTTTTGACTTATTGATTAGTGATGGGGAGTCTCATAGACCGGTGCCCATTACTAACCTAGGGCTTGATGGCAAATCACAGCTGTCATTAACCCCTTATATTACCCCAATTGCCAAAACACCTAGGCAATCGGCAGAAACCAGGTAAAGCACTATGATTTGGCGTACCTAATGAGTGCCCGAATTTTAGGGCGGCTGACGGTTGCTATTTTTAGCCTGGGGAGGACCCAATACACATTGCCCTCCCCCAGATACCAGCCCCCAACTATGTGCTTTATCTTAGCTGGACTATCAAATTGGGAGGGAGAGAGGGACATCACTGATTCCCGCCCCCTGGTGATGACATCACTGATCCCCGCCCCCTGGTGATGACATCACTGATCCCCGCCCCCTGGTGATGACATCACTGATCCTGTGTTGCAGATGTTCCGGACGCTCCCGGCAGTGATCCCCTGCGGCTGGTCCGGGCCCTCAGTGATCACTTTCACGCTGTCTGGGATGTCACCGCTCGATGTTTCCAAACACTAAAAGAAACAACCGGACAAACCGAGGAAATCCGGGACCTCGTCCTCCTGAGAGAAGAAAGTCACATCCTCCAGGTGTACACCCAGTGAGTACAGAGGATTAGATACAGCTCAGCAGACAATATCATACAGGAGAGAATTAGACACAGCTCAGCAGACAGTATCACACAGGAGAGGATTAGATACAGCTCAGCAGACAGTATCACACAGGGGAGGATTAGATACAGCTCAGCAGACAGTATCACACAGGAGAGGATTAGATACACAGCTCAGCAGACAGTATCACACAGGATAGGATTAGATACACAGCTCAGCAGACAGTATCGCAGGATAGGATTAGATACACAGCTCAGCACACAGTATCACACAGGAGAGGATTAGATACACAGCTCAGCAGACAGTATCACACAGGAGAGGATTAGATACACAGCTCAGCACACAGTATCACACAGGAGAGGATTAGATACACAGCTGAGCAGACAGTATCACACAGGATAGGATGAGATACACAGCTCAGCAGACAGTGTCACACAGGATAGGATTAGATACACAGCTCAGCAGACAGTATCACACAGGATAGGATTAGATACACAGCTCAGCAGACAGTATCATACAGGAGAGAATTAGATACAGCTCAGCAGACAGTATCACACAGGAGAGGATTAGATACAGCTCAGCAGACAGTATCACACAGGGGAGGATTAGATACAGCTCAGCAGACAGTATCACACAGGAGAGGATTAGATACACAGCTCAGCAGACAGTATCACACAGGATAGGATTAGATACACAGCTCAGCAGACAGTATCGCAGGATAGGATTAGATACACAGCTCAGCACACAGTATCACACAGGAGAGGATTAGATACACAGCTCAGCAGACAGTATCACACAGGAGAGGATTAGATACACAGCTCAGTAGACAGTATCACACAGGATAGGATTAGATACACAGCTCAGCACACAGTATCACACAGGATAGGATTAGATACACAGCTCAGCACACAGTATCACACAGGGGAGGATTAGATACACAGCTCAGCAGACAGTATCACACAGGATAGGATTAGATACACAGCTGAGCAGACAGTATCACACAGGAGAGGATTAGATACACAGCTGAGCAGACAGTATCACACAGGAGAGGATTAGATACACAGCTCAGCAGACAGTATCATACAGGAGAGAATTAGATACAGCTCAGCAGACAGTATCACACAGGAGAGGATTAGATACAGCTCAGCAGACAGTATCACACAGGGGAGGATTAGATACAGCTCAGCACACAGTATCACACAGGATAGGATTAGATACACAGCTCAGCAGACAGTATCACACAGGAGAGGATTAGATACACAGCTCAGCAGACAGTATCACACAGGATAGGATTAGATACACAGCTCAGCACACAGTATCACACAGGATAGGATTAGATACACAGCTCAGCACACAGTATCACACAGGATAGGATTAGATACACAGCTCAGCAGACAGTATCACACAGGATAGGATTAGATACACAGCTCAGCAGACAGTATCACACAGGATAGGATTAGATACACATCTCAGCAGAAAGTATCACACAGGATAGGATTAGATACACAGCTCAGCAGACAGTATCACACAGGAGAGGATTAGATACACAGCTCAGCAGACAGTATCACACAGGACAGGATTAGATACACAGCTCATCAGAGAGTATCACACAGGATAGGATTAGATACACAGCTCAGCAGACAGTATCACACAGGATAGGATTAGATACACAGCTCAGCACACAGTATCACACAGGATAGGATTAGATACACAGCTCAGCAGACAGTATCACACAGGATAGGATTAGATACACAGCTCAGCAGACAGTATCACACAGGATAGGATTAGATACACAGCTCAGCAGACAGTACCACACAGGATAGGATTAGATACACAGCTCAGCAGACAGTATCACACAGGATAGGATTAGATACACCGCTCAGCAGACAGTATCACACAGGATAGGATTAGATACACAGCTCAGCAGACAGTATCACACAGGATAGGATTAGATACACAGCTCAGCACACAGTATCAACAGGATAGGATTAGATACACAGCTCAGCAGACAGTATCACACAGGATAGGATTAGATACACAGCTCAGCAGACAGTATCACACAGGATAGGATTAGATACACAGCTCAGCAGACAGTATCACACAGGATAGGATTAGATACACAGCTCAGCAGACAGTATCACACAGGATAGGATTAGATACACCGCTCAGCAGACAGTATCACACAGGATAGGATTAGATACACAGCTCAGCAGACAGTATCACACAGGATAGGATTAGATACACAGCTCAGCACACAGTATCACACAGGATAGGATTAGATACAATGTCTTTGGCTCCGGGCCTTTCGCCCACTTCCCTATATTTAGCGCTGCTGACTCCGGCTGTCACTGTAGATGTCTCCGCCATGACAGCGCTGTCACATGGTGACTGTCATCAGCCACCGAGTCCACAGCTCATATCTGGTAGAATGTCATTATCTATGAATGGTCTTTATACATGGAATGGGGGTAAATCCTTGTATGTGACACCGCTGAGGGTTTGTTACAATGTTACAGTCTAGAACATCCTTTGTAAACATTGTGGACACCAGACTGATACATTGTAACAAACCATCAGCGAGTGATCTGTGCTGACTGCAGACACAACCTGAGTGTTCCCATCCACCAATCAGAAGCAGGAAAATGATGAGGGAAAGTTCTAGAGTTACAGAACACAGAAGACCAGTGATCCGGAACCTTCAGTCTTATCAGGAGCTCACAGCAGCACAGAGTATTTAGGGGTATAACCGTCCTTCTTTTTTGCAGATATGTTGCTGCTTTTACAAATTTTTTGGTGATGAAAGGGTTCGAAAAAGCGTCCAAACAATCAAGGTAAGAAGAATTGTCTGTCTGTATAGTTGTGGCCAAAAGTATTGACACCCCTGCAATTCTGTCAGATAATCCTCAGTTTCTTCCTGTAATGATTGCAATCACAAATTCTTTGCTATTATTATCTTCATTTAATTTGTCTTCAATGGAAAAACACAAAAGAGAATGAAGCAAAAAGCAAAACATTGATCATTTCACACAAAACTACAAAAATGGGCCGGACAAAAGTATTGGCACCCTCAGCCTAATACTTGGTTGCACAACCTTTAGCCAAAATAACTGCGATCAGCCGCTTCCGGTAACCATCAATGAGTTTCTTACAATGCTCTGCTGGAATTTTACACCATTCTTCTTTGGCAAACTGCTCCAGGTCCCTGATATGTGAAGGCGCCTTCTCCAAACTGCCATTGTTAGATCTCTCCACAGGTGTTCTATGGGATTCAGGTCTGGACTCAATGCTGCCACCTTAGAAGTCTCCAGTGCTTTCTCTCACACCATTTTCTAGGCTTTTTGAAGTGTGTTTTGGGTCATTGTCCTGCTGGAAGACCCATGACCTCTGAGGGAGACCCAGCTTTCTCACACTGGGCCCTACATTATGCTGCACAATGTGTTGGTAGTCTTCAGACTTCATAATGCCATGCACACGGTCAAGCAGTCCAGTGCCAGAGGCAGCAAAGCAACCCCAAAACATCAGGGAGCCTCCGCCATGTCTGACTGTAGGGAGCGTGTTCTTTTCTTTGAATGCCTCTTTTTTTCTCCTGTAAACTCTATGTTGATGCCTTTGCCCATAAAGCTCTACTGTTGTCTCATCTGACCAGAGAACATTCTTCCAAAACGTTTTAGACTTTCTCAGGTAAGTTTTGGCAAACTCCATCCTGGCTTTTTTATGTCTCGGGGTAAGAAGTGGGGTCTTCCTGGGTCTCCTACCATACAGTCCCTTTTCATTCAGACGCTGACGGATAGTACGGGGTGACACTGTTGTACCCTCGGACTGCAGGGCAGCTTGAACTTGTTTGGATGTTAGTCGAGGTTCTTTATCCACCATCCGCACAATCTTGCGTTGAAATCTCTTGTCAATGTTTCTTTTCCGTCCACATCTAGGGAGGTTAGCCACAGTGCCATGGGCTTTACACTTCTTGATGACACAGGAACATTCAGGTCTTTGGAGATGGACTTGTAGCCTTGAGATTGCTCATGCTTCCTCACAATTTGGTTTCTCAAGTCCTCAGACAGTTCTTTGGTCTTCTTTCTTTTCTCCATGCTCAATGTGGTACACACAAGGACACAGGACAGAGGTGGAGTCAACTTTAATCCATGTCAACTGGCTGCAAGTGTGATTTAGTTATTGCCAACACCTGTTAGGTGCCACAGGTAAGTTACAGGTGCTGTTAATTACACAAATTACAGAAGCATCACAGGATTTTTCTAACAGTGCCAATACTTTTGTCCACCCCCTTTTTTATGTTTGGTGGAATTAGATCCAATTTGGCTTTAGGACAATTCTTTTTGTGTTTTTTTCATTGAAGACAAATTAAATGAAGATAATAATAGCAAAGAATTTGTGATTGCAATCATTTTCAGGAAGAAACTGAGGATTATCTGACAGAATTGTAGGGGTGTCAATACTTTTGGCCACAACTGTATCACCTTGTGTGTCTGTATGTATGTATCACCTTGTGTGTCTGTCTGTATGTATTACCTTGTGGCGTCTGTCTGTATGTATTACCTTGTGGCGTCTGTCGTGCACGTCCAAGTTGCAGGCGCCATATTTGGACACCCAAGTGATGAGTGTTTAAATACGGCACCCGCTAGTGGTGCCGCCGACACCACAAACCCGCCACATACGCCGCCTGGTCCCCACAGCCCACCTGTCACGCGCTTAAATGGCGCTGACATTGTTGCATGCTGCTGTGTATGTGGTTTGTCTTTAAGGCCACGTGCACACATTCAGTATTTGAGTTTTTGTGAAGGTCTTTGCCTCCTGTGTTGTGCTCCAGAACTGCAGTCACTATTATGTTCAATTGCTGGTTCTGGAGTTAATGTGTGACTCACCCAGAATCCCCTCCCCCTGGCTTTAAATAGCCTTCCCTCTCCTCTGTCAGGTGCTGCTGATAGCTATGTGCCCTAGGTCTTGGTGCTGTGCTGATGCTTAGCTGCTGGACTAAGTCTTTCCTTGGGAGAAGCTGTGATCCCTGACCCGTGGGTGGAGGTAGGGGCCCTCAGCCTAGGGCTAATCAGGAGTTTTAGGGTACAGGGTGGCGGCTCGGAACTCCTCACCATCATAGGTACCTCCAAGATCAGGGTTAGCCAGGGACCCCAGCATCACGGTCAGATTAGACTCCTGACCCCCTTATGCCTAATTCACCTACCTGATACTTGATTCCCTTACCTCCCAAGCGTGACACCGCCCCACACAAACCCATTGCCACAGCCCGACATCAGCCATCCACCTCACACCCGATGCAAACACCACAGAATGAGATCCTACAGGTCCTGTGATCATGTCACGGCCATGGGCGGAGCCACGTGCATGTGACTAATTACATGACTGTGACATTACCACAGGTCTTTTAGCTCCACCAGTCTCTGCAACAAAGTATGTGCCACCCCCACCCTAGCCTATGTGCCTTCTCCCCAGCCTCTGGCCCCCAGCAGCCTGTACCTCCATCCCAGCCTATGTGTCCCCACCCTATCCCAGCCGCCTATGTGCCTCCACCCCAGCAGTGTATGACACCCCAGCCTATATGCCCTATCCCGGCAGTGTAATGTTATCGTTTACATACTTCATTTTCATTTTACTTTTACCACAGGGAAAGGAGAGAGTGCACGGGGAGGGAGAGCTCAAATGAGAGACCACAGAGGGGAGAAAGACGGCGCACTGGGGGGAGAAAGACGGCGTACTGGGGGGAGAAAGACGGTGCACTGGGGGGAGAGCGCACAGGAGAAAGACAACTCAAAGGAGCGACTACACAAGGGGAGAAGACAGCACATGGGGACGGTGATGTCACAATGGGGCGGGCTCTGTGGCACTGGAGGCGGAGGCCATCTCTCCCACCTGTGCTGTATTCTACCCTCTGTGCTCTCTCATTTGAGTTGTCTTTCCCCATGTGTGCTGTCTCTCTTCCCCCTGTGGTCTCACCACCCCTGTGCTGTCTTCTTCCCTTGAGTACTCGCTCCTTCGAGTTACCTTCTCCATATGCGCTCTCCCCTTGTGTGCTGTCTCTCTCCACCGTGTGTGCTGTCTCTCTCCACCGTGTGTGCTGTCTCTCTCCACCGTGTGTGCTGTCTCTCTCCACCGTGTGAGCTGTCTCTCTCTCTCTCCCCTCTGTGTGCTGTCTCTCTCCCCTGTTGGAGCTAAAGGACCTGTGGTGATGTCACAGTCATGTGATCAGGGATGTGCACCTGCTCCGCCCATGACCATGACATCATCACAGGTTCTGTAGGATCTCATTCTGCAGTGTTTGTGCAATGACAGGTTTGTGGGGGGCTGGCTGCGGGGTGTGGGGCCCGGGCAGTGTGTGTGGTGGGTTTGTGGCATCAGCGGCACTGCTAGCGGGCGCCATATTTGGACTCCCATCACTTGGGTGTACAAATATGGTGCCCGCAACTTGTGCTGGCCAATCGTGTGATAGGAGGAAACGACTACGGCTGAAATGGATGATGGACGCCACAAGGTATGTGTGTGTGTGTGTGTGTGTGTGTGTGTGTGTATATATATATAATACACTATATTGTGATCTCACCGCTCTGCAGTCAGGTGACTTTACAGCACTTTTCTGTTTCCTGCAGCAGTTACTGGAAGGGACACAAGAAGCTCCTGCTGCAGCTGGTGGGGGAGCAGGCGGAGACCCCCGTCCACCTGATGCTGCAGAGGGTCTTCATCCAGCCGTTCACACACCACGTGCAGGAGTATTCACAGCTTCTGTCCCGACTGAACGGAGCCTTCATAAAGGTAAAGCACAGTTACATCTGATCCTCTACTCCAGAGCTGCACTCACAATTCTGCTGCTCTCCAGACATCAGCTATCACTTATACTGTGGCCAGATCCCAAGCTGTATACACAATTCTGCTATATCCTGGTAATGCAGAAGCACCCACCCCCGTCCTCCTAGCTGTGTCCCCTGAGTGCACCCCCCGTCCTCCTAGCTGCGTCCCCTGAGTGCACCCCCCGTCCTCCTAGCTGCGTCCCCTGAGTGCACCCCCCGTCCTCCTAGCTGCGTCCCCTGAGTGCACCCCCCGTCCTCCTAGCTGCGTCCCCTGAGTGCACCCCCCGTCCTCCTAGCTGCGTCCCCTGAGTGCACCCCCCGTCCTCCTAGCTGCGTCCCCTGAGTGCACCCCCCGTCCTCCTAGCTGCGTCCCCTGAGTGCACCCCCCCGTCCTCCTAGCTGCGTCCCCCGAGTGCACCCCCCGTCCTCCTAGCTGCGTCCCCCGAGTGCACCCCCCGTCCTCCTAGCTGCGTCCCCCGAGTGCACCCCCCGTCCTCCTAGCTGCGTCCCCGAGTGCACCCCCCGTCCTCCTAGCTGCGTCCCCCGAGTGCACCCCCCGTCCTCCTAGCTGCGTCCCCTGAGTGCACCCCCCCCCGTCCTCCTAGCTGCGTCCCCTGAGTGCACCCCCGTCCTCCCTAGCTGCGTCCCCTGAGTGCACCCCCCGTCCTCCTAGCTGCGTCCCCTGAGTGCACCCCCGTCCTCCTAGCTGCGTCCCCTGAGTGCACCCCCCGTCCTCCTAGCTGCGTCCCCTGAGTGCACCCCCCGTCCTCCTAGCTGCGTCCCCTGAGTGCACCCCCCCGTCCTCCTAGCTGCGTCCCCTGAGTGCACCCCCCGTCCTCCTAGCTGCGTCCCCTGAGTGCACCCCCCGTCCTCCTAGCTGCGTCCCCTGAGTGCACCCCCCGTCGTCCTAGCTGCGTCCCCTGAGTGAACCCCCGTCCTCCTAGCTGCAGCCATGAGTGACATTATCCCATATACTCCAGTCCCTCCCAAACCT
Source organism: Allobates femoralis (assembly GCA_033576535.1). NCBI lineage: Eukaryota > Metazoa > Chordata > Amphibia > Anura > Aromobatidae > Allobates > Allobates femoralis. Next base: position 574,305,489 of record JARQOC010000005.1, read on the forward strand.
CACTGCCTGGATTGCACGTTGTCGGACTATATATGCAGCTCTAGAAGTCACCAGAGGAGAGGATTAAGGCAAAGTCTAGAAAGCTGCAGAATTGTGATTGCTGCTCTGGAGTGGAGAAGTCACCAGAGAGAGTGAGCCAGAAGGGGGCAGTAGAGAGCTGTGATTCCTGACAGATGAAGGAATTTGGGCCCTTTCACATCAGCACTTTCGCTGAATTGCGGCACATGTACCGCGTTTGCCGCCTACCGGCCGACTCGTGGCACACTTGTGGCAAGCATCATTCATTCTCTATGGGGCGCTTACAGCAAGTGCAGTATTGCCGCGATCCGGCAATTGCAGCCGCGAAAGAAAACGCGTTCAGCTGAGGTTGTTTAGCGCAACTGCAACTGCCGGATCGCAGCAATACTGCACTTGCCGTAAGCCCCATAGAGAATGAATGATGCTTGTCACAAGTCGGCCGGTAGGCGGCAAACGTAGTAAATCTGCCGCAATTCAGCGAAACTGCTGATTTGGAAGGGGCCTTAGTGAGTGCAGCTCTGGATGTGACCAGAGTATAAATCATGATGACATTCAGCACTGTATGGAGCTTAGGAGTAGTAGTAGTTTGCTGGGTCATTATACCTTGTGGAGGGGACCCTCTGCAGTTTGTCACATTGTCAGTGTTCGGGGATGATCCATTATCAGGCAGGAAACATATGATGAAGGGAGAGAAAAAGGGAAGAGAGGAAGACAGAGAGCGGTGGGGCGCACACTGGGGGCACAGTGAGGTGGCGCACACTGTAGATGCACAGTGAGGGGGGGCACACTATAGACGCACAGTGAGGTGGCGCACACTGTAGATGCACAGTGAGAGGGGGGCACACTATAGACGCACAGTGAGGGGGCGCACACTATAGACGCACAGTGAGGGGGGGCACACTATAGACGCACAGTGAGGGGGCGCACACTATAGACGCACAGTGAGGGGGCGCACACTATAGATGCACAGTGAGGGGGCGCACACTATAGATGCACAGTGAGGGGGCGCACACTATAGACGCACAGTGAGGGGGCGCACACTGTAGATGCACAGTGAGGGGGCGCACACTATAGATGCACAGTGAGGGGGCGCACACTATAGACGCACAGTGAGGGGCGCACACTATAGACGCACAGTGAGGGGGCGCACACTATAGATGCACGGTGAGGGGGCGCACACTATAGATGCACGGTGAGGGGGCGCACACTGTAGATGCACGGTGAGGGGGCGCACACTATAGACGCACAGTGAGGGGGCGCACACTATAGATGCACGGTGAGGGGGCGCACACTATAGACGCACGGTGAGGGGCGCACACTGTAGACGCACAGTGAGGGGGCGCACACTGTAGATGCACGGTGAGGGGGGCACACTATAGACGCACGGTGAGGGGGCGCACACTATAGACGCACAGTGAGGGGGCGCACACTATAGACGCACAGTGAGGGGGCGCACACTATAGACGCACAGTGAGGGGGCGCACACTATAGACGCACAGTGAGGGGGCGCACACTATAGACGCACAGTGAGGGGGCGCACACTATAGACGCACGGTGAGGGGGCGCACACTATAGATGCACGGTGAGGGGGCGCACACTATAGATGCACGGTGAGGGGGCGCACACTATAGATGCACGGTGAGGGGCGCACACTATAGATGCACGGTGAGGGGGCGCACACTATAGACGCACGGTGAGGGGGCGCACACTATAGACGCACGGTGAGGGGGCGCACACTATAGACGCACGGTGAGGGGGCGCACACTATAGATGCACGTGTGAGGGGGCACACTATAGATGCACGGTGAGGGGGCGCACACTATAGATGCACGGTGAGGGGGCGCACACTATAGATGCACGGTGAGGGGGCGCACACTATAGATGCACAGTGAGGGGGCGCACACTATAGATGCACGGTGAGGGGGCGCACACTATAGATGCACAGTGAGGGGGCGCACACTATAGCTGCACAGTGAGGGGGCGCACACTATAGCTGCACAGTGAGGGGGCGCACACTATAGCTGCACAGTGAGGGGGCGCACACTATAGCTGCACAGTGAGGGGGCGCACACTATAGCTGCACAGTGAGGGGGCGCACACTATAGCTGCACAGTGAGGGGGCGCACACTATAGATGCACAGTGAGGGGGCGCACACTATAGATGCACAGTGAGGGGGCGCACACTATAGATGCACAGTGAGGGGGCGCACACTATAGCTGCACAGTGAGGGGGCGCACACTATAGCTGCACAGTGAGGGGGCGCACACTATAGCTGCACAGTGAGGGGGCGCACACTATAGCTGCACAGTGAGGGGGCGCACACTATAGCTGCACAGTGAGGGGGCGCACACTGTAGATGCACAGTGAGGGGGCGCACCGGGGTGAGGACGGCTCCCCCTGCAGGTTGTATGTGAGCACATCACTATACACAGGCGGCACAGGCCTCCCATTATCCGCTTTCTCCTGTACAGGACGCGGCTCTCATAGACGGCATCACTGCATTTGGGAGATTACAGACATTTATCAGACAATCCCTGGATGAAGCCGCACAGACCAAAGTGTTATGGAGCTCGGTGTCCAGCAAACTGGTGGTAGGTGGAGGAGCAAAGTGTATACTCTGTGTGTGCACTGTGTGTACGGTGTGTATGCTGTGTATACGGTATGTGTGCGCTGTGTATACGGTATGTGTGCGCTGTGTGTATATGGTATGTGTGTATACGGTATGTGTGCGCTGTGTATACTGTATGTATACGGTATGTGTGCGCTGTGTGTATATGGTATATGTGTATACGGTATGTGTGCGCTGTGTATACTGTGTGTATACGGTATGTGTACGCTGTGTATACTGTGTGCATACGGTATGTGTGCGCTGTGTATACTGTGTGTATGGTATGTGTGCGCTGTGTATACTGTGTATACGGTATGTGTGCGCTGTGTATACTGTGTGTATACGGTATGTGTGCGCTGTGTATACTGTGTGTATACGGTATGTGTGCGCTGTGTATACTGTGTGTATACGGTATGTGTGTGCTGTGTAAACTCTGTGTATACGGTATGTGTGCGCTGTGTATACTGTGTGTATACAGTATGTGTGCGCTGTGTGTATATGGTATGTGTGTATACGGTATGTGTGCGCTGTGTATACTGTGTGTATACGGTATGTGTGTGCTATGTATACTCTGTGTATACGGTATGTGTGCGCTGTGTATACTCTGTGTATACGGTATGTGTGCGCTGTGTGTATACTGTGTGTATACGGTATGTGTGCGCTGTGTGTATATGGTATGTGTGTATACGGTATGTGTGCGCTGTGTATACTGTATGTATACGGTATGTGTGCGCTGTGTGTATATGGTATATGTGTATACGGTATGTGTGCGCTGTGTATACTGTGTGTATACGGTATGTGTACGCTGTGTATACTGTGTGTATACGGTATGTGTGCGCTGTGTATACTGTGTGTATGGTATGTGTGCGCTGTGTATACTGTGTATACGGTATGTGTGCGCTGTGTATACTGTGTGTATACGGTATGTGTGCGCTGTGTATACTGTGTGTATACGGTATGTGTGCGCTGTGTATCTGTGTGTATACGGTATGTGTGTGCTGTGTAAACTCTGTGTATACGGTATGTGTGCGCTGTGTATACTGTGTGTATACAGTATGTGTGCGCTGTGTGTATATGGTATGTGTGTATACGGTATGTGTGCGCTGTGTATACTGTGTGTATACGGTATGTGTGCGCTGTGTATACTGTGTGTATACGGTATGTGTGCGCTGTGTATACTGTGTGTATACGGTATGTGTGTGCTGTGTAAACTCTGTGTATACGGTATGTGTGCGCTGTGTATACTGTGTGTATACAGTATGTGTGCGCTGTGTGTGTATATGGTATGTGTGTATACGGTATGTGTGCGCTGTGTATACTGTGTGTATACGGTATGTGTGTGCTATGTATACTCTGTGTATACGGTATGTGTGCGCTGTGTATACTCTGTGTATACGGTATGTGTGCGCTGTGTGTATACTGTGTGTATACGGTATGTGTGCGCTGTGTGTATACTGTGTGTATACGGTATGTGTGCGCTGTGTGTATATGGTATGTGTGTATACGGTGTGTGTGTGCTGTGTATACTCTGTGTATACTGTATATATAACACATGAGATGTGATCATGTTCTCAGCCTGTGACATCTGCTCCTCTGTGTTGCTCTCAGGTTGCTCTCTGCTCTCCTGACCGCCGGCTGCAGGAGGACAGTAAGAATATTCCAGTGACGGTGACGCCCGGCAGATACGACCGTGTCCTGCTCTTCAATGATCTGCTGGTTCTCCTGCAGGTAACGATACTGATCAGATATATGGTGGCAGGGCCGCCACTAGGGGGGTAAAGCTCTGCCTGGAGTCAGGGGACCCTCCATAGGAGATTTCCTGAGGATTTACATCTTCATTCTGATTTTTATTACTTTTATTGATATACAAAAAAGTCTCTATTGAGCTCAGTGCACACACAAACGACTCTCTACAGTGATGTAACCAATGGGGCCCTGCTGTGCATGGTTACATGTAATACTACAAATGTATCATTTTTATGTTGTTGCTGTAAGTAGTGCCACCATGCCATATAGTTACATTTACTAAGTATTTTGCATCTTTCCTATGGTCAGCCTGGCATATGTAAATGTGTAACAAGTTTTGAGCTTAACTCTTCAGCTCCCATCCATGGATCGTTCACCTGTGTGCACTAATCAGCATGTGTTTTCATTGTATAAAAGGAAGTAGGGGGGGGGGGTTTCTAATGCTCTTGATAAAGGATGTGATCCAAAACGCGTCCAGCGTGCAGGACCACGTGCCCCTTTTCAATCATGTTTTCACTTGCACAAATAAATTTGGACACATGAAGAGCGGAGGCATCTGAGTAGCGATTAGCTAGATAGGTGATCCTGGCTGCTGCATTAAGGATGGACTGGAGAGGGGAGAGTCTAGTGCAGGGGAGGCCAATTAATAAAGAATTACAGTAGTCAAGGCGGGAATGGATCAGGGCCACGGTGAGGGTTTTTGTTGTTTTTATGGTGAGGAAGGGGCAAATTCTAGAGATGTTCTTCAGGTGCAAGCGACAAGAGCGGGCGAGAGATTGTATATATGGGGTGAAGGAAAGATCAGAGTCTCATAACACCCAGACAGTGAGCCTGCTGCCTAGGCGTTATCATGGTGCCGCACACTGAGAGAGATGTCAGGTTTAGGGAGGTTAGTGGAGGGAAGGTTGAGTTTCGGGTAGAGAGCGGACATGATGGTGGAGACTGCGGTTAGACAGTCATTGGTGTTCTGTAAGGGCCCCTTTACACGCCACCACTGAAAGGTAGCAACTGCTTGGCATTGGGGATATTTATGCCTGTTGCCATGAAATTGCTACGAAATGGCGGCGTGTAAATAGGGAAATTGGCTAACACTAGATTTCTATACAATATGGAGAGGATCATATCTCAGGAACAAAAGAAGCACCACGCCGGATTCAGGGGATCAGCCGCGTGTATACCGGGTCATGAAGGCTTAACCTAGAGGTGGTCGTGTGGTGCCACCTACTGGCCGCACCAGGAATGTAACATACAACAGTGAGCCCCTGAGGACTCTGGTGAAACACTTTCTTGTCTTCATAGGGGAACGAGCCTCACATCTGTGACTTACAGACCGTCTGGGTGGACACAACGGTGAAGCAAAAGTCTGAACCAAACAGGTAATGATTCTTACAGGGACGGCACAGCTGCAGAAGCTCTTGTTCTCTGTTATCAGCCACCTCAGGTCTTTCGGTTGGTGCTTGGAGTTTGGCCTCTGCCCGGCACCACATGTCTGAAGTGTCAGCTGTTGTCACATTATAGCGGGACTGACGCTTCTTCTCTGTTACAGCCACGTCTTGCGCATTGTGACCCCAGAGGAGGAGCTTTTCCTTTCTGCACGGGAGCTGCCGCATCAGGTGACGCAACGTACCGTGAAAATCTATGCCTTGTTCTAATAGGATCCCTAATGTCAGGATCTCTGCTTGCTGTCAGTGACTGGAAACTGAAAACGTCTCCTGGCAGCTGGAACATTGTTGTATCCAGAACGCTCTCCTCTACACTGATACATTGTAACAAACCGCACAGGACAGAGCTCCATTTGTCCCCATTTTGAGTCTGCTGCTTGCTGCCAGAGAATGGAAACCTACATCATCAGCTAGTCCTGCTCACCGCTGAGGGTTTGTCACCATGTATAAGTGAGGTCAGCTCGCCGGACTAGGTCTGGACTGGTCTCTGTGAGTAGCTGGCCATGAACTATGAATACCAGACTTGTATAGCACAGAGCACTGGTTACATTAATATTTTTGTTTACCGTATATTAGAGATTTGCTTATCAGTTTTAAGTTAATTGTCTGTACACAATTGTAACAGTGTGTCATCCTAGTCAGCCTCAATGGCCATAAGGGTCCCGTCACACTTGGCGACGCTCCAGCGATCCCGACAACTATACGACCTGGTAAGGATCACTGGAACGTCGCTACGTGGTCGCTGGCGAGATGTCAAACAGTCAGATCTACTGAACGATACGGCGACCTGTATAATGACCTCGGCGGTCGTTGGGACCCTGTCACACAGCAGCTAGTCTGACGATCAGACCTACGTGGCTGAGATCTGAGTTGCCAACGAGGTCGTTGTTAAGGCGTCAAACACACCGATGCATGCTGCCCGGCTGGAGCCCGACGATCAGTGGCGTAGCGTGGGAGGGGGGCGGGGGGGGGTGGTCCGCCCTAGGTGGCAGCAGCAATTCCGCTCCCTCCATGGGAGACGCGGAGGCACTGCAGGACCTCTCTCCACTGTGGTGATCGGTGATAGGACCCATGGTGACGTCGCGATTCTGAGATCCCGAGTCACGGGATCGCAACACGTGACCGCTACCCGGCCGGAAGACGGAAGGGGAGACACCTCCGGAGTCCGGCGGCGAAAATTGCTCCCTCCTTGAGTCCTGCTTGTTGCCATACACTGGGGTTGTGCAGAGGTGGCGGTGCACAGTGACAACCCCAATAGGTGAGTGGCCATTTGGCCCAATACTTACCCCCCAATTGCGCCCCTTCTCTTTGTGTTTTAGTGTAGTAGTTATGTTCTTGTATATAGGGATATATATAGAGAGAACTTAGTGTAGTGTGGGCTCTTCAGATGCTTCCGGATGATCAACGACCAAAGGGGCGGCAGCCGCGGCTAATTTTTCGACTGCCCCGGGTGCCACAAACAGTTGCTACTCCACTGCCGACAATCAAAAAATGTCCCCGCAATTAATATGTCAGTTTTTGGGCTGCGTTTTCCCATAGAACTATTGTAAATCCCAGGAAAAAGCATCACAGACAGATGGGTATTCCCACAGTCCGTTTGTGGTGCTTCTTTCCTGTGATTTCCAAAACAAACACACACCAGCTCGCCCTCCCCAGCCAGCCCACGGCAATCCCTGGTGATACCTTCATTCCGGGCACCGGGATAAGCTGCACAAATGCACTAGGTTTGTGCTGCTTTTGCTGCGTTTGTGCATAATAAATAAGCACAGTGGGCACATGGCCTTAATTGAACTTCTTTTACTTTTCAAATGAATGTACAAATGGTGAAGTGGGCTGGGTGTACTTATCTCTGCCCAAGACACATGCTTGGGTTAGGTCAGTTGGTGCTGGAAATTGGAAGTGAAAGGATCAGTGCTGAGGCCGGGTCCTGAGTTTATGGATGGATTATAGAGTTGGGAGTTTGATACGTGTCGTGATATCCGTCGTCTGGAGGAACTTGAGCACTATTGTCCTCAGGTTGTTTAGGATCCTGTTGACTGGGCGTATTACGGTACATTGTGTCCATCTACCTGGAGTTGCTGTAAGGGCTAGGACACACTGGCGTGAAACTCGGACAACTGCAATGCGAGTAAAAAATCACATTCCAGTCGGAACAATGGTTTTTAATGTCCAAGAGCACATTTGCGAGTGTCGGTCGTTTATTTCTCATCTGATTCCCGGATGACGAGTCAGTCGCAACATGCTGTGATAGTATGCGAGTCACGGACGAGACTCGCCAATGCAAGTCTATGGGTCCGACAAAAAAGACGGACCGCACACGAACCATCCAAGTCGGATGCGATATATCGCTGATACATTCTCATTCTGTAGCTCAGACAGCTGGAAATGATTCTACAGTAAGGCTACATTCACACCCGCACAAAAAAGGGCCGTAAAAAAACGCAGGGAGTCCTCCCCTGTGTGACATCTGTGATGGCCCCTTTTGGGTTTCATAGTGTATTAATATACAATGCGAAACCCAAATTAAACTAATCCAAATGTGTTAATAATAATAAAAATTGAATACTTACCCTCCGCCGGGTGTTAGGGAGCTGAGACAACCGCAGGTACCGACCTTCTAGGACCTATGAAGATCGGCGATTGGCTACTTAAGGTCATGTGATGTGCGTGTCATAGCATGTCACATATCACATGACCGCGAGCAGCCAATCGCTGATCTTCATAGGTCCTAGAAGGTCGGGACCTGCGGTTGTCTCAGCTCCCTAACACCCGGCGGAGGGTAAGTATTACATTTTTATTATTTTTAACACTTTTCTGTTTTGCTGTGTATATTAATACAGTACGAAACCCAAAAGGGGCCATCACAGATGTCACACAGGGGAGGACTCTTCCTCCCCTGTGTGACATCACCTCCTGCAGCCCCCGCTGGTGTATTCCCGCTGGAATTGTGCATTGTCTGAATGGCGATGTGTAATTCCAGCGGGAATAATGGGCTCCTATGGGAGAAAGTTTCCAGCCTAATACCGTGTGCGGATACATATGTAACTTGTTGCATCGTTCTCTGAAGTTGTGGACTGTAATTATCACCAGGGCAGGGTAACAGTTTCCATTCACTGGCTGCAATCTCAGGAGGCGCTGGTCGGTTATTGCAGATTTTAGTGCCCTGTTCCCACTGATCGCCGCAGACTTCTATGTAAATAGCACTTTTTTTCCTCTTAAAGGGAATGTACTTTGTTTCCCCATTCAGAGCCCTGATCTGGTAATTCAGTGGTGTCCCAGTGATTGGGAGCGTATCCCCTCTCCTACATGAGATTAGCCCCCCCACCACCCGCAGACCCTCTAACCTCGGCCCCTTCTGCTGCTCTAGGTGCTGTGGTCCTGGAAGGTGAATCAGCTGATACGGCAGTGTCTGGAGGGGGCGCGCGACTTCCCTTTATGGGGAGAACCGGAGAATCCAGCAACCCCCCGACATCTCGGCTGTGTAAATACACGTACAGGAGCGAGGGCCGATACAAGAACGCCGCATACGAGGGAGACATGTCCTGGGGGAAACCGCACGGCAAGTGAGTGACCGGAGAGCGCAGGACCCCCCGAAATCAGGGAATCCCCAAGATCACAGGGAGTGCTGCCTGACAACATATATGGCTGTCAGTTCTGCTCCTCATGGGGGTGTCACCAGGTCTCCATCACTGGAAGGATCATTGGATAATGAGGGAGATCTGCTGACAACCCCAGAGGAGGCCGGAGAGGTGACCACAGTGGTCGTCAGTGCAAAACTCAATGTGTGAGGCCACAAGTTACTATGGAATGTCTGAAATAAAACAATAATAACTTATTGTGTTCTCCGATCCCCCACAGGGGAACAATAAAATGGTCGGACGGGCGCAACCACGTTGGAGACTTCAATTTCGGTCAAGAAGACGGGTGAGACACTGCGAAACAGAAGACGAGTGATGTACCCAGGGATGTCCTCAGTGATGTCCTCAGTGATGTCCTCAGGGATGTCCTCAGGGATGTCCTCAGGGATGTCCCCAGGGATGTCCCCAGGGATGTCCTCAGGGATGTCCTCAGTGCCCCCATAATAATCGTCTGATTGTCTTGCAGGTTCGGAATATGTCTGATCCCGGACTCCTCCCGCGACCGGTACGACTGCTATAAATGTCACTGGAGGAACGGCGTCATGTGTGGATATGGAATCTGTGAGTAAGTAAAACCAGAATGTGAAATGTGATGGGGACCCAGGAGGAGGATGATGATGTGGCCCTAGGTGTGGGAAGGTGATGGGGTCCCAGATGTGGGATGGTTATGGCGCCCCAGGAGGACGATGGTGATTGGGCCCAAGGAGGAGAATAATGATGGGGCACCAAGTGAAGGATGGTGATTTTTGCCTCAGGCGGAAGATTGTGATGTGGTTCAGGTGTGGGATGGTGATGATGCACCAGGTGTGGGATGGTGATGATGCACCAGGTGTGGTGATGTGGTGATGGGGCCCCAGATATAGGATGTGATGTGGCCTCAGGTGTTGGTTGGTGATGGGGCCCCAGATATGGGATGTGATGTGGCCTCAGGTGGAGGATGGTGGTGGGGCCCCAGGTGTTGGTTGGTGGTGGGGCTTTAGGTGTCCTTTATAACTTATTTTATTACGTAATGAAGATTTTGCATTTTCTGATACTTGAGCTGGAATTTGCCAATTCTCCCGATTGAGGGTTTGTTCCTCCTGGGTCAGTACCGGGGTCCTGCAGTGGATTCTGCCCAGGGGCCCCTCTGTACGGAGGGTGTGTTCCTCCTGGGTCAGTACCGGGGTCCTGCAGTGGATTCTGCCCAGGGGCCCCTCTGTACGGAGGGTGTGTTCCTCCTGGGTCAATACCGGGGTCCTGCAGTGGATTCTGCCCAGGGGCCCCTCTGTACGGAGGGTGTGTTCCTCCTGGGTCAGTATCGGGGTCCCGCAGTGTACTCTGCCCGGGGGCCCCTCGTACGGTGGGTGTGTTCCTCCTGGGTCAGTATCGGGGTCCCGCAGTGTACTCTGCCCGGGGGCCCCTCTGTACGGAGGGTGTGTTCCTCCTGGGTCAGTACCGGGGTCACGCAGTGGACTCTGCCCGGGGGCCCCTCTGTACGGAGGGTGTGTTCCTTCTGGGTCAGTACCGGGGTCCCGCAGTGGACTCTGCCCGGGGGCCCCTCTGTACGGAGGGTTTGTTCCTCCTGGGTCAGTACCGGGGTCCCGCAGTGTACTCTGCCCGGGGGCCCCTCTGTACGGAGGGTGTGTTCCTCCTGGGTCAGTACCGGGGTCCCGCAGTGTACTCTGCCCGGGGGCCCCTCTGTACGGAGGGTGTGTTCCTCCTGGGTCAGTACCGGGGTCCCGCAGTGGACTCTGCCCGGGGGCCCCTCTGTACGGAGGGTGTGTTCCTCCTGGGTCAGTACCGGGGTCCCGCAGTGTACTCTGCCCGGGGGCCCCTCTGTACGGAGGGTGTGTTCCTCCTGGGTCAGTACCGGGGTCCCGCAGTGGACTCTGCCCGGGGGCCCCTCTGTACGGAGGGTGTGTTCCTCCTGGGTCAGTACCGGGGTCCTGCAGTGTACTCTGCCCAGGGGCCCCTCTGTACGGAGGGTGTGTTCCTCCTGGGTCAGTACCGGGGTCCCGCAGTGGACTCTGCCCGGGGGCCCCTCTGTACGGAGGGTGTGTTCCTCCTGGGTCAGTACCGGGGTCCCGCAGTGTACTCTGCCCGTGGGCCCCTCTGTACGGAGGGTGTGTTCTCAGTGTGTGGTGTATGATGCGCCTCGTCTGTATTTTCCAGGTACGCGGATGAATCCATGTATAAAGGATACTTTAAGGACAATCTGCGGCACGGATTTGGCGTCTTAGAGAATCGGACGTCATCCACGACCTCCTGGATCTACACCGGAAACTGGGAGAAGGACAAGAGGTCGGGATATGGAGTCTGGGAAACCTCGGACAAGTGAGTAACCGGACGGCAGGAGTCACTGCACCAGCAGGGGGCGCCGGGGAGATCAGTCCTACAACCTGAGAGCTGAATAGTGATCCGCAGCTCTGGAGGTGACTGGAGCACACAACATAATCACACTGCTGTTCTGTCTCCACAGCAGCGAGAGATACATTGGGATGTGGCAGGACAACCAGAGACACGGCCTGGGAATCGTCCTCCTAAACACGGGAGCCTGTTATCAGGGAGTCTTCAGCAATAATAAACTGGTGGTATGTAAGGACAACACACGACACATTGGATCCCTGCGAGTTCTGTATACAGGGAGCTCCCCCTAGTGGTGGCTGCAGACAGGATCTTATCATGTATCTCTGTATACAGGGAGCTCCCCCTAGTGGTGGCTGCAGACAGGATCTTATCATGTATCTCTGTATACAGGGAGCTCCCCCTAGTGGTGACTGCAGACAGGATCTTATCATGTATCTCTGTATACGGGGAGCTCCCCCTAGTGGTGGCTGCAGACAGGATCTTATCATGTATCTGTATACAGGGAGCTCCCCCTAGTGGTGGCTGCAGACAGGATCTTATCATGTATCTCTGTATACAGGGAGCTCCCCCTAGTGGTGGCTGCAGACAGGATCTTATCATGTATCTCTGTATACAGGGAGCTCCCCCTAGTGGTGGCTGCAGATAGAATCTTATCATGTATCTCTGTATACAGGGAGCGCCCCCTAGTGGTGACTGTAGACAATATCTTATCATGTATCTCTGTATACAGGGAGCTCCCCCTAGTGGTGACTGCAGACAGAATCTTATCATGTATCTGTGTATACAGGGAGCTCCCCCTAGTGGTGACTGCAGACAGAATCTTATCATGTATCTCTGTATACAGGGAGCTCCTCCTAGTGGTGACTGCAGACAGGATCTTATCATGTATCTCTGAATACAGGGAGCTCCCCTAGTGGTGGCTGCAGACAGAATCTTATCATGTATCTCTGTATAGAGGGAGCTCCCCCTAGTGGTGGCTGCAGACAGGATCTTATCATGTATCTCTGAATACAGGGAGCTCCCCCTAGTGCTGACTGCAGACAGAATCGTATCATGTATCTCTTTATACATGGAGCTCCCCCTAGTGGTGACTGCAAACAGAATCTTATCATGTATCTGTGTATACAGGGAGCTCCCCCTAGTGGTGACTGCAGACAGAATCTTATCATGTATCTCTGTATACAGGGAGCTCCTCCTAGTGGTGACTGCAGACAGGATCTTATCATGTATCTCTGAATACAGGGAGCTCCCCCTAGTGGTGGCTGCAGACAGAATCTTATCATGTATCTCTGTATACAGGGAGCTCCCCCTAGTGGTGGCTGCAGACAGGATCTTATCATGTATCTCTGTATACAGGGAGCTCCCCCTATTGGTGACTGCAGACAGGATCTTATCATGTATCTCTGTATACAGGGAGCTCCCCCTAGTGGTGACTGCAGAGAGAATCTTATCATGTATCTCTGTAAACAGAGAGCTCCCCTAGTGGTAACTGCAGACAGGATCTTATCATGTATCTCTGTATATATGGAGCTTCCCCTAGTGGTGACTGCAGACAGAATATTATCATGTATCTCTGTATAGAGGGAGCTCCCCCTAGTGGTGGCTGCAGACAGGATCTTATCATGTATCTCTGAATACAGGGAGCTCCCCCTAGTGCTGACTGCAGACAGAATCTTATCATGTATCTCTTTATACATGGAGCTCCCCCTATTGGTGACTGCAGACACAATCTTATCATGTATCTCTGTATATACGGAGCTCCCCCTAGTGGTGATTGCAGATAGAATCTTATCATGTATCCCTGTATACAGGGAGCTCCCCCTAGTGGTGACAGCAGACAGAGCCTTATTATGATTACTATCATTTTTCTAGGGTCCCGGTGTTCTGATCACAGAAGATAACAACATGTATGAGGGTGAATTCACTGAGGAATGTTTCCTCTCTGGGAAGGTTTGTGTGACCCTCGTATATTGTTGTTAGTTGTATATACTTCTTCTCTTGCTTTCCTTTATCCCTCAGGTTTGGGATTCTTTCATTATCATTCTTTATACTTTATTTTCCCTTATAATAACGGTATCTATATTATTTATAGGGGAAACTCACTTTCGCTAATGGCTTCACCCTGGTGGGCACGTTCAATAAATCGTCGCACAGCGGTCTGCAGACACAGGGGGTCCTCAGCACGGCCAGCGGCTACGAGGACGAGGTCCTGAAGAGAAAATTGTGAGTGATAAGAAGTCTATAGAGAAATCGATCTGACCTGAAGGAGAACGACAGCATCAATTATAACAGTTTACAAGAGACAACAAAGAGAACCAACCAGCAGGATTCAGCGCTATAAAGTGAAGCTGATCCCTTCCAGACTAATAGGATACTGAGTGCAATCAGACCTTTACTGCAATGATTCCATGTATGATTGCTGAGATAAATGTTATAGAAGTCCTTAGAAAGTGTGCAGCAGGGGGCCGGAGTGTGCAGCAGGGGGCCAGAGTGTGCAGCAGGGGGCCGGAGTGTGCAGCAGGGGGCCGGAGTGTGCAGCAGGGGGCCGGAGTGTGCAGCAGGGGGCCGGAGTGTGCAGCAGGGGGCCGGAGTGTGCAGCAGGGGGCCGGAGTGTGCAGCAGGGGGCCGGAGTGTGCAGCGCCCTCTGTCCCCGTGCAGCGCCCTCTGTCCCCGTGCAGCGCCCTCTGTCCCCGTGCAGCGCCCTCTGTCCCCGTGCAGCGCCCTCTGTCCCCCTGCTGCGCCCTCTGTCCCCCTGCTGCGCCCTCTGTCCCCCTGCTGCGCCCTCTGTCCCCCTGCTGCGCCCTCTGTCCCCTGCTGCGCCCTCTGTCCCCCTGCTGCGCCCTCTGTCCCCCTGCTGCGCCCTCTGTCCCCCTGCTGCACACTTTCTAAGGCCTTCTATAACATTTATCTCAGCAATCATACATGGAATCATTGAAGCAAAGGTCTGATTGCACTCAGTATCCAGAGCCTGGAAGGGATCGGCTTCACCTTTTATAGCTCTAAGGCTGCCTTCAGATTTGCAGATGCCTCCGCAGCGTTTTGCGGAGGCATCTGCAAGCATCTGCATGCAGACCGCAGCCCCTATGTTTATATTGGAGCGCACGGCGGTCTGCAGATGCTTGCAGACCGCCGTGCGCACCCATTCACTCCTATATGTGATCTGTGTGCAGGCGGACGCCTGCGCACAAATCACACACTCTCGCCCGCACCAGGGACGCAACATGTCGCGTCCCTGTTGCGGACGAAAGTGTGTGATCTGTACGCAGGCATCCGCCTGCGCACAGATCACATATAGGAGTGAATTGGTGCGCACGGCGGTCTGCAAGCATCTGCAGACCGCCGTGCGCTCCAATATAAACATAGGGGCTGCGGTCAGCATGCAGATGCTTGCAGATGCCTCCGCAAAACGCTGCGGAGGCATCTGCAAATCTGAAGGCAGCCTAAGTCCTGCTGCTTGGTCTTCTTTAGATTCAGAATATATTATACATATGTAATGCTATGAAATGTCACCACCTAGTGGTCAAACCAACCACACATAAAAATCAGATTATTTCCAATAGAGGTCCCTGCAATTGCGCCACCTAGTGGTCAAACTAACCACACATGAGGATCAATTATTTTCCATAGAAGTCAGTGTAATTGCTCCATCTGGAGCTAAGATTAATCATTCATGAAGACCAGGAGATATTATAAATATACTTTAGGTAAATGTCGCCCTCTAGTGGTCAAATCAATTACTAAAGAAAATCCAGAGATTATTAACCATTGAGGGTAGAGAACAGCACCATCTAGAGGTCAGATTGACCACAGATATCATTATGCATAGACTTTAATAGAATAGCGCTATCTAGGGGTCACATTGACCAAACAGATATCTTTCCCCCATAGACTTCAATAAAACAGTGCCACCTAGAGGTCAGATAAATTACACAGATCTCTTATATCCATAGACTTGAATACAACAGCGCCATCTAGAGGTCAGGTTAGCCACATTTATCTACTACACATACCTTAATAATCTTTATATAGCGGCAACATATTCCGCAGCGTTTAACAATTCAAAGATTTATATACAAACCTTTATAAGCAGGGCCGGCGTCAGCACTGAGCGTACCCGAGAAAGTGTCAGGGCCCTGAACAGCTGGGGGGCCCACTGGCCATCAGGGACAAGTAGCCCTGATGGCCAAGGGCCCATCAGGGAAGGCAGCCCTGACAAGGAGGGGCTCAGCAGCCAGGACACTTAAGCAGCCGAGTGCTCCCGCAGCGCTGCCAGTGCACATGGTTAATTTGAATGCGATTCAGGTTAGCCATGTGCCGGCTCCCATCTGCGCTCCCTCCTCAGTCGACTGCAGCAGAGTGATGAGTCCTCACCCCGCGACCTCATGACGCTGCAGCAGTCGTGCTGGCAGTGAAGAGAAGCGTGGACAGGAGCCTGCTGCAGTGACACACAGGGACAGCCACTGAGGACAGGAGTTTCGGGGGAGCGGAGGGAGGGTGAGCAGAATTTTTTTTTTTTTTCTTTTTTAACTATGTGCAGCATGATGGGGGGATTATAGAGGCTGTCACTGGGCTGCTTGGAGGTTGTGCTGTGCTATGGAGGCTGCTGCTGGGGTATATGGAGGCTGTGCTATGGAGGCTGCTCCTGTGCTATGGAGGCTGCTGCTGGGGTATATGGAGGCTGTGCTCTGGAGGCTGCTGAGGTATTTGGAGGCTTTGCTAAGAATGCTACTGCTGAGACATAGAGGCTGCTGCTGGGTTATAGTGGCTGTGCTATGGAGGCTGCTGAGGTATTTGGAGGCTGTGCTATGAAGACTATTGCTGGGAAATAGATGCTGCTGCTGGGTTATAGAGGCTGTGCTATGGAGGCTGCTGCTGGGTTATGGAGGCTGTGCTATGGAGGCTGCTGCTGGGCTACGGAGGCTGCTGCTGGGCTACGGAGGCTGCTGCTGGGGTATGGAGGCTGCTGATGGGTTATGGAGGCTGTGCTATGGAGGCTGTGCTATGGAGGCTGCTGCTGGGCTATGGAGGTTAGGCTATGGAGGTTGCTGCTGGGCTGTATGGATGTTGCTGCTGAGCTATGGATGTTGCTGCTGGGCTATGGATGTTGCTGCTGGGGCTATGGAGGCTGTGCTATGGATATAATAATATGGAGGCTGTGCTGTATATAGAATTTGGAGGCTGTGCTTGGCTATATTTATTATTTTGAGGCTGAGCTGGGCTGTATATATTATTTGCAGGCTGGGCTGTATATATAATATGGAGGGTGTGCTTTGTATGTTATTTGGAGGTTTTTATGTACATATATATGGAGGCTGTACTGTATGTATTATTTGGAGACTGTGATGTATATATAATATGGAGGCTGTGCTTTGCTGTATATATTATATGGAGGCTGCTTGTATATATTATTTGGAGGCTGTGTTGTGCTGTATATACAATATGGAGACTGCTGCTGTGCTGTATATAGTATTTGGAGGCTGTGCTGTATATATAATATGGAGGCTGTGCTTGGCTATATTTATTATTTGGATGCTGTGCTGGGCATTGGGCTGTATATATTGGAGGCTGCTGATGGACTGCCACAGCATACAAATAAAATATACATCAGAGCCTTCAAATAATACATAGAGCCCAGCAGCAGCCTCTATACTATTTATACAGCTCAGCAGTCTCCATATTCTATATACAGCCCAGAAGCCTCTATTATATATGCAGCCCTGCACAGCCTCAGTATTATATATATATAGAGCCCACCCAGGAGCCTCTATATTACATATACACAGCCCGCAGCTTCTATATTATATTCATGAATCGTGGTATGTCTTAAAGGGGCCCACTGAAATTGTTTTGCCCGGGGCAAACAAAAACCTGGAGCCGGCCCTGGTCATAAGGAACTGCTTTGGAAAATACAATAGTTGGGGAAAAAAACTGCAATGGAACAGCGCCATCTAGTGGTCAGAAAAATCACACAGATGTCTAAAACCTATAGACATCAATAGAACAGCGCCATCTACAGGTCAGATTAATCACAAATAGCCATTGCCCATAGACATGAAACAGCACCAACTAGGGGTCACATTAACCACAGATGTTTGCTACCCACAGACTTTCATAGAACAGCGCCATCTAGGGGGTGAGATAAATCACACAGATGTCTATTACCCATAGACTTTAAGAGAACAGCGCCATTTAGGAGTCAGATAAACCACCCAGCTATCAATTATCTATAAACGTCAATAGAACAGCGCCACCTAGGCATTATAACAATCACACAAGTCTTTTATCCATAAACATTAATAGACCAGCGCCATCTAGAGGTCAGATTGTGCACACATAAAAAATTAGCACCATAAACTTTGTTGAAACAGCGCCATCTTGTGGCTTTCTTTGAGAATAGCCATAAACATTCTGGATGTTCCATTGCTTGTCACCCTTATATAATCTGTGCCCGTCCTCTCCTGTAATCTGTACTCATCCTGTAATCCGTGCCCATCCTCTCCTGTAATCTGTGCCCGTCCTCTCCTGTAATGTGTGCCCGTCCTCTGCTGTAATCTGTGCCCGTCCTCTCCTGTAATCTGTGCCCGTCCTCTCCTGTAATCTGTGCCCGTCCTCTCCTGTAATCTGTGCCCGTCCTCTCCTGTAATCTGTGCCCGTCCTCTCCTGTAATCTGTGCCCGTCCTCTCCTGTAATGTGTGCCTGTCCTCTCCTGTAATCTGTGCCCGTCTTCTCCTGTAAGGTGTGCCCGTCCTCTCCTGTAATCTGTGCCCGTCTCTCTCCTGTAATCTGTGCCCGTCTCTCTCCTGTAATCTGTGCCCGTCCTCTCCTATAATCTGTGCCCGTCCTCTCTGTAATCTGTGCCCGTCTCTCTCCTGTAATCTGTGCCCATCCTCTCTCCTGTAATCTGTGCCCGTCCTCTCTCCTGTAATCTGTGCCCGTCCCTCTCCTGTAATCTGTGCCCGTCCTCTCTCCTGTAATCTGTGCCCGTCTCTCTCCTGTAATCTGTGCCCGTCCTCTCCTGTAATCTGTGCCCATCCTCTCCTGTAATTTGCCCGTCCTCTCCTGTAATCTGTGCCCGTCCTCTCCTGTAATCTGTGCCTGTCCTCTCCTGTAATCTGGGCTCATCCTGTAATCTGTGCCCGTCCTCTCATGTAATCTGTGCCCATCCTCTCCTGTAATCTTGTGCCCGTCCTCTCCTGTAATCTGGGCTCATCCTGTAATCTGTGCCCGTCCTCTCATGTAATCTGTGCCATCCTCTCCTGTAATCTGTGCCCGTCCTCTCCTGTAATCTGTGCCCGTCCTCTCCTGTAATCTGTGCCCGTCTCTCTCCTGTAATCTGTGCCCGTCCTCTCTCCTGTAATCTGTGCCCGTCCTCTCTCCTGTAATCTGTGCCCGTCTCTCTCCTGTAATCTGTGCCCGTCTCTCTCCTGTAATCTGTGCCCGTCCTCTCTCCTGTAATCTGTGCCCATCCCTCTCCTGTAATCTGTGCCGTCTCTCTCCTGTTATCTGTGCCCGTCCTCTCTGTAATCTGTGCCGTCCTCTCCTGTAATCTGTGCCCGTCCCTCTCCTGTAATCTGTGCCCGTCCTCTCCTGTAATCTGTGCCCGTCTCTCTCCTGTAATCTGTGCCATCCTCTCCTGTAATCTGTGCCCATCCTCTCCTGTAATCTGTGCCGTCTCTCTCCTGTGATCTGTGCCCGTCCTCTCCCTGTGATCTGTGCCCGTCTCTCCTGTAATCTGTGCCCGTCCTCTCCTGTAATCTGGGCTCGTCCTCTCCCGTAATCTGTGCCCGTCCTCTCCTGTAATCTGTGCCCATCCTCTCTTGTAATCTGTGCCCTTCCTGTAAAGTGTGCCCGTCCTCTCCTGTAATCTGTGCCCGTCCTCTCCTGTAATCTGTACTCATCCTGTAACCTGTGTCCATCCTCTCCTGTAATCTGTGCCCGTCCCCTCCTGTAATCTGTACCCGTCCCCTCTGTAATCTGTGCCCGTCCTCTCCTGTAATCTGTACCCGTCCCCTCCTGTAATCTGTGCCGTCCCTCCTGTAATCTGTACCCGTCCCCTCTGTAATCTGTGCCGTCTCCCTGTAATCTGTGCCCGTCCTCCCTGTAATCTGTGCCCGTCCTCTCCTGTAATCTGTGCCCGTCCTCTCCTGTAATCTGTGCCCGTCCTCTCCTGTAATCTGTGCCCGTCCTCGCCTGTAACCTGTGCCCGTCCTCTCCTGTAATCTGGGCTCGTCCTGTAATCTGTGCCCGTCCTCTCCTGTAATCTGGGCTCATCCTGTAATCTGTGCCCGTCCTCTCATGTAATCTGTGCCCGTCCTCTCCTGTAATCTGTACTCATCCTGTAACCTGTGCCCGTCCTCTCCTGTAATCTGTGCCGTCCCCTCCTGTAATCTGTACCGTCCCCTCCTGTAATCTGTGCCCGTCCTCGCTGTAACCTGTGCCCGTCCTCTCCTGTAATCTGGGCTCGTCCTGTAATCTGTGCCCGTCCTCTCTGTAATCTGTGCCCGTCCTCTCCTGTAATCTGTACTCATCCTGTAACCTGTGCCCGTCCTCTCCTGTAATCTGTGCCTGTCCTCTCCTGTAATCTGTACCCGTCCTCTCCTGTAATCTGTACTCATCCTGTAACCTGTGCCCGTCTCTCTGTAATCTGTGCCTGTCCTCTCCTGTAATCTGTGCCCGTCCTCTCCTGTAATCTGTACTCATCCTGTAACCTGTGCCCGTCCTCTCCTGTAATCTGTGCCCGTCCTCTCTGTAATCTGTACCCGTCCCCTCTGTAATCTGTGCCCATCCTCGCCTGTAACCTGTGCCCGTCTCTCTCCTGTAATCTGGGCTCGTCCTGTAATCTGTGCCCGTCCTCTCCTGTAATCTGGGCTCGTCCTGTAATCTGTGCCCGTCCTCTCCTGTAATCTGGGCTCATCCTGTAATCTGTGCCCGTCCTCTCATGTAACCTGTGCCCGTCCTCTCCTGTAATCTGTGCCCGTCCCCTCCTGTAATCTGTACCCGTCCCCTCCTGTAATCTGTGCCCGTCCTCGCCTGTAACCTGTGCCCGTCCTCTCCTGTAATCTGGGCTCGTCCTGTAATCTGTGCCCATCCTCTCCTGTAATCTGTGCCCGTCCTCTCCTGTAATCTGTACTCATCCTGTAACCTGTGCCCGTCCTCTCCTGTAATCTGTGCCTGTCCTCTCCTGTAATCTGTGCCCGTCCTCTCCTGTAATCTGTACTCATCCTGTAACCTGTGCCCGTCCTCTCCTGTAATCTGTGCCTGTCCTCTCCTGTAATCTGTGCCCGTCCTCTCCTGTAATCTGTACTCATCCTGTAACCTGTGCCCGTCCTCTCCTGTAATCTGTGCCCGTCCTCTCCTGTAATCTGTACCCGTCCCCTCCTGTAATCTGTGCCCATCCTCGCCTGTAACCTGTGCCCGTCCTCTCCTGTAATCTGGGCTCGTCCTGTAATCTGTGCCCGTCCTCTCCTGTAATCTGTGCCCGTCTCTCTCCTGTAATCTGTGCCCGTCCTCTCCTGTAATCTGTGCCCGTCCTCCCCTGTAATCTGTGCCCGTCCTCCCCTGTAATCTGTGCCCTTCCTGTAATCTGCGCCCGTCCTCTCCTGTAATGTGTGCCCGTCCACTCCTGTAATCTGTGCCCGTCTTTCTCGCCCTGCAGTCAGTTTGGTGCCGGCTCTTTCCCGGTGGAGGAACGCTGGCAGGGAATATTCCAGCAGGTCCAGAAATACTTGGAATCCGGATGCAAAAGAGAAAGGGAGGAATCTTTCCTGGGATTTCACGTCAAGTCCAGCAAGAAGATGCCGAAGTCCCAGGAGTATCTGTACTGTCCGAGGTGAGCGGGGACAGCAGCACAGAGGATGTCAGGATATACCGAGCACACCCCCAAATAAAATACTATTAAATAACGGGGGGCACACTGGGATCGGCCTTTACACTGCTCACAATGCTATGGAAATGAATGTATGAGAATACCCAAAGACTGGCTGGTGTGCTCCTATCCTGCATCGTGCTGCATATCCAGCATACATGTATCCCTAAGAATAAGCAATGATTTTCATATCAAGTATTGTACTGCAAGCCATGGACTGTAGATGAATGGTGAAGGCCACAGGGTCTGGGAGTGAAGCCAATGTTTAGAATGTTTTAGTAACAAGGGAAGATGTTCCATAACAGCAGACTCCTGTGATTGTTATTGATTTGGCATCAGACAGTTAAGGAGAGGGATATATATGGATATTCCAACCAACCCATCCGCAGCAGCAGTGCAGAGTGTTTCAGGAGACGGCGTGGTTTATAATCAGACCCAATATCCAAAATAAATGTTTGTGTCTGTTCTCAGGAGCAACGAGGAGGACTTGGCTCAGATTGAAGATGTTCTGAAGGAGCTGAGACTGGAAGAGAAATCCCTACAGAAATTCCTGGAAACGGTAAAAACCAGTTAGGACGTTATTGTGGAATTTAAAGAGACGGTACACCCAGATAAGTGGCCTGACATAATGGTGGCGGGTGTGTGCGGATAAACAGTGTGATCAAGGGGAAGGAATGGGGGCATCAGAAAGGGGGGAAAATGAGGGGAAATCTCGTGGATGGGGGAGTGGTTTCCTGAACAGTGGGTGTGGCTTTCTAAACAGTGGGTGTGACTTATGAATATAGGTGTGGCTTTCTAAACAGTGGGTGTGACTTATGAATATAGGTGTGGCTTTCTAAACAGTGGGTGTGGCTTATGAATATAGGTGTGGCTTTCTAAACAGTGGGTGTGGCTTATGAATATAGGTGTGGCTTTCTAAACAGTGGGTGTGACTTATGAATATAGGTGTGGCTTTCTAAACAGTGGGTGTGACTTATGAATATAGGTGTGGCTTTCTAAACAGTGGGTGTGGCTTATGAATATAGGTGTGGCTTTCTAAACAGTGGGTGTGGCTTATGAATATAGGTGTGGCTTTCTAAACAGTGGGTGTGACTTATGAATATAGGTGTGGCTTTCTAAACAGTGGGTGTGACTTATGAATATAGGTGTGGCTTTCTAAACAGTGGGTGTGACTTATGAATATAGGTGTGGCTTTCTAAACAGTGGGTGTGACTTATGAATATAGGTGTGGCTTTCTAAACAGTGGGTGTGACTTATGAATATAGGTGTGGCTTTCTAAACAGTGGGTGTGGCTTATGAATATAGGTGTGGCTTTCTAAACAGTGGGTGTGACTTATGAATATAGGTGTGGCTTTCTGAACAGTGGGTGTGACTTATGAATATAGGTGTGGCTTTCTGAACAGTGGGTGTGACTTATGAATATAGGTGTGGCTTTCTGAACAGTGGGTGTGACTTATGAATATAGGTGTAGCTTTCTAAACAGTGGGTGTGGCTTATGAATATAGGTGTGGCTTTCTAAACAGTGGGTGTGGCTTATGAATATAGGTGTGGCTTTCTAAACAGTGGGTGTGACTTATGAATATAGGTGTGGCTTTCTAAACAGTGGGTGTGACTTATGAATATAGGTGTGGCTTTCTAAACAGTGGGTGTGACTTATGAATATAGGTGTGGCTTTCTAAACAGTGGGTGTGGCTTATGAATATAGGTGTGGCTTTCTAAACAGTGGGTGTGACTTATGAATATAGGTGTGGCTTTCTAAACAGTGGGTGTGGCTTATGAATATAGGTGTGGCTTTCTAAACAGTGGGTGTGGCTTATGAATATAGGTGTGGCTTTCTAAACAGTGGGTGTGACTTATGAATATAGGTGTGGCTTTCTAAACAGTGGGTGTGACTTATGAATATAGGTGTGGCTTTCTAAACAGTGGGTGTGACTTATGAATATAGGTGTGGCTTTCTAAACAGTGGGTGTGACTTATGAATATAGGTGTGGCTTTCTAAACAGTGGGTGTGACTTATGAATATAGGTGTGGCTTTCTAAACAGTGGGTGTGACTTATGAATATAGGTGTGGCTTTCTGAAGACTGAGTGTGACTCAGGAATGTGGGAGTGTTTTTACTGGATGTGGGTGTGGCTCATGAATGTGGGTGTGGCTTTCTGAACAGTGGGTGGGACTCATGAATGTGGGTGTGGCTTATATTGGTCTCTATTTTAGGCCTTTAACACCTCCCACCATCCCCTGAAGAAGGTGATGAAGCTGCTGGTGCTGGTGTTCCAGGCCTCGTACTCCGGGCTGGGGGCGAACCTCCATCTGCTCAGCATGGCGCAGGAGGAGATCAAGTACTACGCCAAGAAGCTGTGGGAGCTGTTCAGGTCTCTGCTCTGTTCTCCTGACATCAATCACACAGGAAGCCGCACTATTATATAGAAGGATTATACAGCCTGGGAATAATAATAATATCCCTGGTGTCCGGTGTATTATTAATGATTATATCCCTGGTGTCCGGTGTATTATTAATGATTATATCCCTGGTGTCCGGTGTATTATTAATGATTATATCCCTGGTGTCCGGTGTATTATTAATGATTATATCCCTGGTGTCCGGTGTATTATTAATGATTATATCCCTGGTGTCCGGTGTATTATTAATGATTATATCCCTGGTGTCCGGTGTATTATTAATGATTATATCCCTGGTGTCCGGTGTATTATTAATGATTATATCCCTGGTGTCCGGTGTATTATTAATGATTATATCCCTGGTGTCCGGTGTATTATTAATGATTATATCCCTGGTGTCCGGTGTATTATTAATGATTATATCCCTGGTGTCCGGTGTATTATTAATGATTATATCCCTTGTGTCCGGTGTATTATTAATGATTATATCCCTGGTGTCCGGTGTATTATTAATGATTATATCCCTGGTGTCCCGTGTATTATTAATGATTATATCCCTGGTGTCCGGTGTATTATTAATGATTATATCCCTGGTGTCCGGTGTATTATTAATGATTATATCCCTGGTGTCCGGTGTATTATTAATGATTATATCCCTGGTGTCCGGTGTATTATTAATGATTATATCCCTGGTGTCCGGTGTATTATTAATGATTATATCCCTGGTGTCCGGTGTATTATTAATGATTATATCCCTGGTGTCCGGTGTAATAATAATGATAATATTCCCGGTGTCCAGGGTGTTAATAATAATAATAATAATAATAATAATAATAATATTCCCGGTGTCCAGGGTGTTAATAATATCATCGTCCCTGGTGTCTTGTGGTTAATATTATTCCTAATTCTCCTCATTATTTATCTTTAGAGTGTTACTCGCCATGAAAGCAGAGAAAAGCCGCCGCTCTGTGCCGGAGGCCGAGGACGACGATGAAATGAGGTGGAAAATCTATTTTTTTTGTTTATTATTTACAAAATGTTCAGAAAACTAAAGTGTCGCAGTCAGAAATCTCTCCGGAGGTTTCCATCATGGTGCAGAATCCTGTAATCTCTGGGTAATGTGCAGCCTCACCTGAGGTCATCTGAGGTCACCTGAGGTCACCTGAGGTCATCTGAGGTCACCAGAGGCCTCACCGATCACCCGGACTCCCTGATGCCGGATTAGCGGGATTGTCTGTGGGGTGTAAAGTTTGTTGTTATTTCTTGTCTCTAGTGAGGAGCTGAACCCCTTCACCCTCGTCCTCCCCGCCATCCTCCCGCGCTTCCACCCCGACCTCTTCATGCTGTACATGCTGTACCGGCAGCAGGAGGACGCCCTCTACTGGCAGGGGATCGTGCGGCTGGGGCACCTGACCGACACCAAACTGCTGGAGTTTCTGGATGTGCAGAGGTGAGGACAAGAGAAACCGGGGGTCACCGTGCGCCCCCATTATATAACTGCCCCAATACTGGAGGAACTAGCGCCCCTATATTGGAGGGGCTGATATCAGTCACATATCAATACTTACTACTTGTCTTTCTTCTTCTCTATTAGGCAGTTGTGGCCCCTGAAGGACGTGAAGCTGACAGCCAATCAGGTGAGAGATGACTGTGGCCCCTTGTAGGTGTTGCATGGTTTAGGAGTTTGTGTGTGAATGTTGTGGG
This sequence comes from Allobates femoralis, assembly GCA_033576535.1. Taxonomy (NCBI): domain Eukaryota; kingdom Metazoa; phylum Chordata; class Amphibia; order Anura; family Aromobatidae; genus Allobates; species Allobates femoralis. The sequence goes on from JARQOC010000005.1 coordinate 574,331,256, forward strand.
TTCAGGGGGTTTTAGAGGATTCGGGGTTCGGTGGTCGAGGGGTGTGAAGTTTGCTCTCCTTGTGAATATGCAACTGCTTTTCTAGGGTTAAAGAGAGATGGAGGCACAGTCCCCACTATTGGGGTCACATTACCCACAGTAAGGGCCACAGTTGCTGCTGTAGGGGCCACATTATCCACAGTAAGGGCCACTGTCCCTGCTTAGAAGCCACAGCACCCACTGTAGAGGCCACAGTCCCTGCTGTAGGGGCTACAGCCCCCCCCATAGGGGCTCCTATTGTCTTTCCTTTCAATACTGTCCCTGAAGAGTGCTATGCATCACCCATATAGTGCCATACATCACCCATACAGTGCCATACATCACCCATACAGTGCCATACATCACCCATATAGTGCCATACATCACCCATACAGTGCCATACATCACCCATACAGTGCCATACATCACCCATATAGTGCCATACATCACCCATATAGTGCCATACATCACCCGCACAGTGCCATACATCACCCATATAGTGCCATACATCACCCATACAGTGCCATACATCACCCATACAGTGCCATACATCACCCATACAGTGCCATACAGCGCCCGCACAGTGCCATACATCACCCATATAGTGCCATACATCACCCATACAGTGCCATACATCACCCATATAGTGCCATACATCACCCATACAGTGCCATACATCACCCATATAGTGCCATACAGCGCCCATATAGTGCCATACATCACCCATATAGTGCCATACATCACCCATACAGTGCCATACATCACCCATACAGTGCCATACATCACCCATACAGTGCCATACATCACCCATACAGTGCCATACATCACCCATACAGTGCCATACAATGCCTGTATAGTGCCATACAATCTATGCAATCTTCCCCATTATAGGGCACCACTCACCTCTTCTAGGAGGGGCTTGGATCTTGTGTGCCCCAAACTTTTGACCCTGCACCCCTTTGTCCCCTCCCATACCTCGCGCTCTGTGCCCTCCGCTCTTTGGAGGTTCTTATCACCCACCCCAGAGCTGCATGTGCCACCCCCCTTGGTATTAACCCTTGTGTATGATGCTGCCCCCTGACCTCACCGCATGTCCCCCCCCTGCATGATACCACAACAATTCATTAAAAAGCAAATTGCCCCCGGTTCTCCTCCAGACCCGGACCCTGCCGCTGCCCCGGACCTCCGCACAGCCCACACCCTACCCCAGGACAAAGGTGAGATATAGTCACATGACGGGGGCCACACATTCCTTCCACCCCCTACACAATATGAAGGGTTAGTAGATGTAAATAGGCCACATGGGTGCAACGGCGCCATAAAGTGACCCAGTGGTGACTCAATAACGGGTTTATTTAGACAAACAGAGGGATAGAACCTAATGTGAAGACAAGGGAAGAGCAAATATACAGATTATATTACACTGAGGAATTCAGCAATACAGAGATCTAGAATGTAAGCACAAGATTACATACACGTTATTCCTTCCACCACTAACAGTCACCATCAATGTGATCTCCTCTATCAGGTCACTGATCGTCCTCTGGGCTCAGGTCACTGATCTTCCTCTATCAGGTCACTGATCTTCCTCTCGGCTCAGGTCACTGATCTTCCTCTCGGCTCAGGTCACTGATCTTCCTCTCGGCTCAGGTCACTGATCTTCCTCTCAGGTCACTGATCTTCCTCTCAGGTCACTGATCTTCCTCTCAGGTCACTGATCTTCCTCTCAGGTCACTGATCTTCCTCTCGGCTCAGGTCACTGATCGTCCTCTCGGTTCAGGTCACTGATCTTCCTCTCAGGTCACTGATCTTCCTCTCAGGTCACTGATCTTCCTCTGGGCTCAGGTCACTGATCTTCCTCTGGGCTCAGGTCACTGATCTTCCTCTCAGGTCACTGATCGTCCTCTCAGGTCACTGATCGTCCTCTCGGCTCAGGTCGCTGATCTTCCTCTCGGCTCAGGTCACTGATCTTCCTCTGGGCTCAGGTCACTGATCTTCCTCTGGGCTCAGGTCACTGATCTTCCTCTCGGCTCAGGTCACTGATCTTCCTCTGGGCTCAGGTCACTGATCTTCCTCTGGGCTCAGGTCACTGATCTTCCTCTGGGCTCAGGTCACTGATCTTCCTCTCGGCTCAGGTCACTGATCTTCCTCTCGGCTCAGGTCACTGATCTTCCTCTCGGCTCAGGTCACTGATCTTCCTCTCGGCTCAGGTCACTGATCTTCCTCTCAGGTCACTGATCTTCCTCTCGGCTCAGGTCACTGATCTTCCTCTCAGCTCAGGTCACTGATCTTCCTCTCAGGTCACTGATCTTCCTCTCGGCTCAGGTCACTGATCTTCCTCTCGGCTCAGGTCACTGATCTTCTCTCTCGGGACTCAGGGTCACTGATCTTCCTCTCGGCTCAGGTCACTGATCTTCCTCTCGGCTCTAGGTCACTGATCTTCTCTCGTCAGTCTCAGGTCACTGATCTTCCTCTCAGAGTCACTGATCTTCCTCTCAGGTCACTGATTTTCCTCTTTCAGCTCAGGTCACTGCAGTCTTCCCTCTCGGCTCAGGTCACTGATCTTCCTCTCAGGTCACTGATCTTTCCTCTCGGCTCAGGTCACTGATCTTCCTCTCAGGTCCTGACTGATCTTCCTCCGATCGTCTCAGGTCAGTCACTGATCTTTCCTCCTCGGCTCAGGTCACTGATCTTCCTCTCGGCTCAGGTCACTGATCTTTCTCTCATGGTCACTGATCTCTCCGGCTCAGGTACGCCTGTATCCTTCTCCTCTCGGCTCAGGTCACTGATCTTCCTCTCGGCTCAGGTCACTGATCTTCCTCTTCAGGTCACTGATCTTCCTCCTCGGCTCAGGTCAACTGATCTTCCTCTCGGCTCAGGTCACTGATCTTCCTCTTCAGGTCGCTGATCTTCCTCTCGGCTCAGGTCACTGATCTTCCTCTCGGCTCAGGTCACTGATCTTCCTTCCTCCTCGGCTCAGGTCACTGATCTTCCTCTCGGCTCAGGTCACTGATCTTCCTCTCAGGTCACTGATCTTCCTCTCGGCTCAGGTCACTGATCTTCCTCTCGGCTCAGGTCACTGATCTTCCTCTCGGCTCAGGTCACTGATCTTCCTCTGGGCTCAGGTCACTGATCTTCCTCTCGGCTCTGGTCACTGATCGTCCTCTCGGCTCAGGTCACTGATCTTCCTCTCGGCTCAGGTCACTGATCTTCCTCTCGGCTCAGGTCACTGATCTTCCTCTCAGGTCACTGATCTTCCTCTCGGCTCAGGTCACTGATCTTCCTCTCGGCTCAGGTCACTGATCTTCCTCTCGGCTCAGGTCACTGATCTTCCTCTCGGCTCAGGTCACTGATCTTCCTCTCAGGTCACTGATCTTCCTCTCGGCTCAGGTCACTGATCTTCCTCTCAGGTCACTGATCTTCCTCTCGGCTCAGGTCACTGATCTTCCTCTCGGCTCAGGTCACTGATCTTCCTCTCGGCTCAGGTCACTGATCTTCCTCTCGGCTCAGGTCACTGATCTTCCTCTCGGCTCAGGTCACTGATCTTCCTCTCAGGTCACTGATCTTCCTCTCAGCTCAGGTCACTGATCTTCCTCTGGGCTCAGGTCACTGATCGTCCTCTATCAGGTCACTGATCTTCCTCTCGGCTCAGGTCACTGATCTTCCTCTCAGGTCACTGATCTTCCTCTCGGCTCAGGTCACTGATCTTCCTCTCGGTCACTGATCTTCCTCTCGGCTCAGGTCACTGATCTTCCTCTCGGCTCAGGTCACTGATCTTCCTCTGGGCTCAGGTCACTGATCTTCCTCTCGGCTCAGGTCACTGATCTTCCTCTCGGCTCAGGTCACTGATCTTCCTCTCGGCTCAGGTCACTGATCTTCCTCTCAGTTCAGGTCACTGATCTTCCTCTCGGCTCAGGTCACTGATCTTCCTCTCAGCTCAGGTCACTGATCTTCCTCTCGGCTCAGGTCGCTGATCTTCCTCTCGGCTCAGGTCACTGATCTTCCTCTGGGCTCAGGTCACCGATCTTCCTCTCGGCTCAGGTCACTGATCTTCCTCTCGGCTCAGGTCACTGATCTTCCTCTCGGCTCAGGTCACTGATCTTCCTCTGGGCTCAGGTCACTGATCTTCCTCTGGGCTCAGGTCACTGATCTTCCTCTCAGGTCACTGATCTTCCTCTCGGCTCAGGTCACTGATCTTCCTCTCGGCTCAGGTCACTGATCTTCCTCTCGGCTCAGGTCACTGATCTTCCTCTCGGCTCAGGTCACTGATCTTCCTCTCGGCTCAGGTCACTGATCTTCCTCTCGGCTCAGGTCACTGATCTTCCTCTGGGCTCAGGTCACTGATCTTCCTCTGGGCTCAGGTCACTGATCTTCCTCTGGGCTCAGGTCACTGATCTTCCTCTCGGCTCAGGTCACTGATCTTCCTCTCGGCTCAGGTCACTGATCTTTATCAACTGTCACCTGATCCAGTGTCTCTTCCAATTTCTTCCCTTGAGGAAACACACACGTTACTGTTTAGTTCCTGCTGCCTCCTTTGACCAGCAGATGGCGATGTTCTCTCGCTAACACTGTGCGGTCACTTAAGTGGGTCTTCTGCTCCCTTACGTATATACCCCCATTCACACTACCCAGAGATGTGCTTGGTCATCCTGTAGTTCATTGTCCATTCTGATAATCTCCATGATTTTCTCTTAACTGTTTAAATCAAGATGGTAACTGCAGCTCTGTAAGTGACTGGAGGATAAGACACGATGTAACCATAGAATAATGACTGCAGATCTGGATGTGACTGGAGGATAAGACATGTTGTAACAGCAGAATAGTGATTGCTGTTCTGGAGGTGACTGGAGGATAAGATATGATGTAACAGCAGAATAGTGACTGCAGCTCTGGAGGTGACTGGAGGATAAGATATGATGTAACAGCAGAATAGTGACTGCAGCTCTGGAGGTGACTGGAGGATAAGACATGATGTAACAGCAGAATAGTGACTGCAGCTCTGGAGGTGACTGGAGGATAAGACATGATGTAACAGCAGAATAGTGACTGCAGCTCTGGAGGTGACTGGAGGATAAGACATGGTGTAACAGCAGAATAGTGACTGCAGCTCTGGAGGTGACTGATGTCACATGATGTGAAGTTTTGCAGTTTCCCCTCCTTTGTTTGCAGAGACAATGTAATGATTTCTTTTCCATTTCTATTTTCAGAGATATTCCATCGTGAGACACAAGTGTTTCCAGTCCGCGACCGAGTGTCTGCAGAAGATAATGTAAGTCCTGCCGGCCCAGGGTTGATCTGGGTTATACACTGTATAGATGATCTAGGGTGATCTCCTTGTAGACCGGGTACCAGGGAGGACTCCCAGGATACAGCGAAACCTTGAACAAGGAAAACAGCCCCACACCGAGCTTCATGAGTGACCTCTTTACTAAAGAACAAAATGTCCGATGTGGCGCAGTGTTCACATTTCTACAGCTGTGGTCACTTTTATATATGGTTACACAAGCTTAGAGAGCTACGTTTGTTATACTCTGATACAATCTGGTGCCTATATTTGCTTGACTACATTTGGTACCAAACTGCCCACCTTTATGTGCACACTTCCCCCCGTGATCACTAAGCTCACAGTGCCGTCACTTTATTGCTGTTATGTCCTGCCGGCAGTGGGCGAGTGTAAAGTAGCAAATTACTAACAGATATACGGTACCACCACCGACTTATGTGAGGCCCCTCCAGATGCGTCACTGATTCCGGCTCCCAGAGCTTTCGTCTCCGCTCCCTGCTGCAAGCATCAGCGACACAACCTTCCCCCTGGCCGGAGGACCTGGACCAGGATGGTGTCCTCTGTTATCTGGAGTAGTTTATGTCTCTCCATGTCACAAGATGCCGCTGACTGAAGACTGGCACTTCCTAACCTCTGTAGATCTCACTCCTCTACCAAGATCACCGTCCACCACCCTCCTGCCAGACACTTCCTTCTAGTTGGCGGCATCCTCCCCTGCACAGGCGCCATCTGATGCTATCAAAATGCAGTCTAGTTTATCAGGACGGAGTCCTTCTTCCATAGCGCACATTTATGTCAACTAAGTATCTGTATTTATCTCTCCTATCCATTAAGCTTTAAACCAGAGTTTATATAAGGATAAGATGGGGAGACGGTGACCTCTTGTGGCCAGTGGTTAGTACTGCAGGCCACAATGTTCTCAATGTCCAAGCAGTACACTGCCATATACAATAAGAGCAGCTGTAAACATATAGGTTACATAAATGGTGCGGCATATGTCCCCTCATCTCCCATCCTGCTACATCCAGCATGACGCAGAAACCCGAAACTGTGGGCACTTCGCTATATTTATAAGAACCTTGTATATATTAATCAAAAGAAAATTAAAGGGGATCTCCATCTACAATGTTTCCCAATACAATTTATAGAAAGCGATGGCGCCTGTCCGCACCTCCTCCAATGACAGGTCTGCCATCGACTACTGAACACCTGAGAGGTCCTTACACTAGCCACACTGACAACCCTGTGTAGCGCCCCCTATAGGCGCAGTCTAATGTCCGAGATCTTTGGATAAAACCTTAGAATGTTTTTCCTATTTAAATTTGTTTCTCAGCTCAACAGTGGACCCGAAGGAGAAGCTGGAAATCATCCTGAAGACGTATCTGGAGATCGAGAAGACGGTGTCCCGGGTGGTCAGTAAAGACTACAAGCTGCCAATGGACGACCTGCTGCCCCTGCTGATATATGTGGTGTCCAGAGCAGGGTGAGCGGTGTACACGTGATACATTGCGGAACATTGTTACTAAACAGATTTTATAGTATTGTACCACGATTAGTTTAGATACACAGGAGAGCTCCATAACACCCTTCTGTATGGATGATTAGGAATCCTAAAGGTCATAAGGTCACGGGGGTCATCCTATCAGCAAGGCTGTCACTACAAGTCAATGTCCTCAACCAAAGTTTTACACATTGTAATGGGGCTGTAATTTCAATTTTTATTTATACTTTCCAACCTAAAACTGATTTGAAAAGCCAAAGTAATATGCCGTGGATTTCTAAAACAGAAAGACACCTTTAAATAATACAGTTCTGTCTGCAGTCACCACTAGGGGGAGCTCACTGTATACAGATACATGATAAGATTCTGTCTGCAGCCACCACTAGGGGGAGCTCCCTGTATGCAGAGATAAATGATAAGATCCTGTCTGCAGTCACCACTAGGGGGAGCTCCCTGTATACAGATACATGATAAGATTCTGTCTGCAGCCACCACTAGGGGGAGCTCCCTGTATGCAGAGATAAATGATAAGATCCTGTCTGCAGTCACCACTAGGGGGAGCTCCCTGTATGCAGAGATACATGATAAGATCCTGAGTGTAGCCACCACTAGGGGGAGCTCCCTGTATACAGAGATACATGATAAGATTCTGTCTGCAGTCACCACTAGGGGGAGCTCCCTGTATACAGATACATGATAAGATTCTGTCTGCAGCCACCACTAGGGGGAGCTCCCTGTATACAGAGATACATGATAAGATCCTGACTGTAGCCACCACTAGGGGGAGCTCCCTGTATACAGAGATAAATGATTAAGATCCTGTCTGCAGTCACCACTAGGGGGAGCTCCCTGTATACAGAGATACATGATAAGATCCTGACTGTAGCCACCACTAGGGGGAGCTCCCTGTATACAGAGATACATGATAAGATTCTGTCTGCAGTCACCACTAGGGGGAGCTCCCTGTATACAGAGATACATGATAAGATCCTGTCTGCAGTCACCACTAGGGGGAGCTCCCTGTATACAGAGATATATGATAAGATCCTGTCTGCAGTCACCACTAGGTGGAGCTCCCTGTATGCAGAGATGCATGATAAGATTCTGTCTGCAGCCACCACTAGGGGGAGCTCCCTGTATACAGAGATACATGATAAGATCCTGTCTGCAGTCACCACTAGGTGGAGCTCCCTGTATACAGAGATACATGATAAGATCCTGTCTACAGTCACCACTAGGGGGAGCTCCCTGTATACAGAGATACATGATAAGATCCTCTGCAGTCTCCACTAGGGGGAGCTCCCTGTATACAGAGATACATGATAAGATCCTCTCTGCAGCCACCACTAGGGGGAGCTTCCTGTATACAGAGATACATGATAAGATCCTCTCTGCAGCCACCACTAGGGGGAGCTTCCTGTATACAGAGATACATGATAAGATCCTCTCTGCAGCCACCACTAGGGGGAGCTCCAAGTATACATAGCTATACGGTAATATTAGTAATGGAGAGCACCATATAATGTTTTTATTTCTTCCTTCTCCAGGATTCAGCATTTAGGAGCAGAGATCCACTTTATTCAAGACTTGATGGATCCCATTAATCGAGGAGGAATTAATGATTTCCTGCTGACGGCTCTGGAGGTTTGTAGATGAAAGGTTTGATCAGAGACACGGGAGAGAATGGGAATCATTTATAGAAATTAGTAACAAACAAACTTCATCTATAAGAAAAAGTTATTAAAATCTTAAATTATAATGAGAGAGTCCTCAGGGGATGACACCATCCAATGGAGAACTGAAGAGATGAATATAGCAGCTGCCGGGACTGTGGTCTCCCATCATTATCAGCCTGATGAAGGGGCTGCAGGGTCCTGACAGCTGCTATCGAAAAATCATTACATCAGTGATGTCATCACCAGGGGGCGGGGCTGAGTGATGTCATCACCAGGGGGCGGGGCTGATTGATGTCATCACCAGAGGGGCAGGGCTGACTCCTCACATGTAGACAGGCTGGTGCTGTAGTATAAGGGGTGTAGTCTCATGTGTGATGTCATTATATTAGTGAGGTCATCCTCAGGGGCGGAGCCGGTACCTCGTGGGCGGGCACATAATGGCACTGTGTTTCTCTCCGCAGTCTTGTTATGAGCACATTCAGAAGGATGAGGTTCGACTCTTCAAATGAAGACAGATTTGTGATTTCTACCCCATAAGACGTACAGATTCCAGTTGCACAGGCTCCTCCTTCCTCCGCTCACATTATATGCGAGATCCCACCTCAATCCCGGAGGATCCTTGTATTACATCACTCAGGAGGTGTCTGGACCGGAAAATCAGTATCAGTTTTCCCCTAAAATAGTCTGAGAGGCTCCCCCTGCTGGCTGAGAACAGAGTCAGAAAAGAATCCAAAATCTGCAGCACCACCTAGTGGCCAGAAATAGAACTAGATACAAATCTGATATCTGCAGCACCACCTAGTGGCCAGAAATAGAACTAGATACAAATCTGAGATCTGCAGCACCACCTAGTGGCCAGGAATAGAACTAGATACAAATCTGAGATCTGCAGCCCCACCTAGTGGCCAGAAATAGAACTAGATACAAATCTGAGATCTGCAGCACCACCTAGTGGCCTGAAATAGAACTAGATACAAATCTGAGATCTGCAGCACCACCTAGTGGCCAGAAATAGAACTAGATACAAATCTGAGATCTGCAGCACCACCTAGTGGCCAGAAATAGAACTAGATACAAATCTGAGATCTGCAGCACCACCTAGTGGCCAGAAATAGAACTAGATACAAATCTGAGATTTGCAGCACCACCTAGTGGCCAGAAATAGAACTAGATACAAATCTGAGATCTGCAGCACCACCTAGTGGCCAGAAATAGAACTAGATACAAATCTGAGATCTGCAGCACCACCTAGTGGCCAGGAATAGAACTAGATACAAATCTGAGATCTGCAGCCCCACCTAGTGGCCAGAAATAGAACTAGATACAAATCTGAGATCTGCAGCACCACCTAGTGGCCTGAAATAGAACTAGATACAAATCTGAGATCTGCAGCACCACCTAGTGGCCAGAAATAGAACTAGATACAAATCTGAGATCTGCAGCACCACCTAGTGGCCAGAAATAGAACTAGATACAAATCTGAGATCTGCAGCACCACCTAGTGGCCAGAAATAGAACTAGATACAAATCTGAGATCTGCAGCACCACCTAGTGGCCAGAAATAGAACTAGATACAAATCTGAGATCTGCAGCACCACCTAGTGGCCAGGAATAGAACTAGATACAAATCTGAGATCTGCAGCCCCACCTAGTGGCCAGAAATAGAACTAGATACAAATCTGAGATCTGCAGCACCACCTAGTGGCCTGAAATAGAACTAGATACAAATCTGAGATCTGCAGCACCACCTAGTGGCCAGAAATAGAACTAGATACAAATCTGATATCTGCAGCCCCACCTAGTGGCCAGAAATAGAGCTAGATACAAATCTGATATCTGCAGCCCCACCTAGTGGCCAGAAATAGAACTAGATACAAATCTGGGATCTGCAGCACCACCTAGTGGCCAGAAATAGAACTAGATACAAATCTGAGATCTGCAGCACCACCTAGTGGCCAGAAATAGAACTAGATACAAATCTGAGATCTGCAGCACCACCTAGTGGCCAGAAATAGAACTAGATACAAATCTGAGATCTGCAGCACCACCTAGTGGCCAGAAATAGAACTAGATACAAATCTGATTCCTGCAGCACCACCTAGTGGCCAGAAATAGAACTAGATACAAATCTGAGATCTGCAGCACCACCTAGTGGCCAGAAATAGAACTAGATACAAATCTGAGATCTGCAGCACCACCTAGTGGCCAGAAATAGAACTAGATACAAATCTGAGATCTGCAGCACCACCTAGTGGCCAGAAATAGAACTAGATACAAATCTGAGATCTGTAGCACCACCTAGTGGCTAAAAATACAACTATACAAATCTGAGATCTGCAGCACCACCTAGTGGCCAGAAATAGAACTAGATACAAATCTGAGATCTGCAGCACCACCTAGTGGCCTGAAATAGAACTAGATACAAATCTGAGATCTGCAGCACCACCTAGTAGCCAGAAATAGAACTAGATAGAAATCTGAGGTATGCAGCACCACCTAGTGACCAGAAATAGAACTAGATACAAATCTGAGATCTGTAGCACCGCCTAGTGGCCAAAAATACAACTATACAAATCTGAGATCTGCAGCACCACCTAGTGGCCTGAAATAGAACTAGATACAAATCTGAGATCTGCAGCACCACCTAGTGGCCAGAAATAGAACTAGATACAAATCTGAGATCTGCAGCACCACCTAGTGGCCAGAAAAAGAACTACATACAAATCTGAGATCTGCAGCACCACCTAGTGGCCAGAAATAGAACTAGGTACAAATCTGAGATCTGCAGCACCACTTAATGGCCTGAAATGGAACTAGATACAAATCTGAGATATGCAGCACCACTTAGTGGCCAGAAATAGAACTAGATACAAATCTGAGATCTGCTACACCACCTAGTGGCCAGAAATAGAACTAGATACAAATCTGAGATCTGTAGCACCGTCTAGTGGCCAAAAACACAACTATACAAATCTGAGATCTGCAGCACCACCTAGTGGCCAGAAATAGAACTAGATACAAATCTGAGATCTGCAGCACCACCTAGTGGCCAGAAATAGGACTACATACAAATCTGAGATCTGCAGCACCACCTAGTGGCCAGAAATAGAACTAGATACAAATCTGAGATCTGCAGCACCACCTAGTGGCCAGAAATAGAACTATACAAATCTGAGATCTGTAGCACCAACTACAAAGCAAGAAGAGAATGGAACAAGAGTAACAATAGGAGGTGTGCACATCACCTGCCGGCCAGAAGAACAAATAATGTGCAGAAATTGAAGGAGCCTCCGAGATCTGTGAAGCTCCTGCTGGACAGGTAAAGAACTAAAGCAACATCCCCTGCTGAGAAGGATGAGTACAATCCTATACATTCATCGCCATCTACTGGCCAAAGTTGGAATAAGAATAACCCAGTTCTGCAGCACCACCTGCTGGCCGGGAGAAGAACTGTAACATTTAATAGAACTACCTAAAGATCTGATCTCACCCCGAGATGTCGCTACGACGGCTGAATTATTATGTTTTAGTTTTGTCCGACATTATTATGAGTTTTCTATTATCGCAAAAGAAGCCGAACATCAAATGTCTCCGCAATCCCCTGCGCTCCTGTCGCTGCTTCTTGTCGCGTTTCCCGGCCGCGTGTTCTAGAGGATTTATACAGATTATTTATTACAGAATATATTTATATAGTGTTAGATGTCTATATGTAAATAGAGCCGGGTCACATCTCACTACACCAACATGGAAAACAACTCTAAGACTAGAGCGCGGTCTGTAAAGGGTTAAGTTGTAAGAATGGTATTTTTTTAATAAAGCTGTAATTGGTTCACAATGAGGATCCGGATCCCCATCATTGTGTGCGGACGATCTGCGAGGCATCATTACTGACCTGCAGGAAAAATTATTCTCTGACACATTGTAACGACTGACACAGCTCCGAACAGTCACATTACACAATCACTTCATACAGCCAATCCTCTCCTGTGTGATACTGTCTGCTGAGCTGTGTATCTAATCCTGTATTGTGGAATACTGTATCTGGGGCTCATACTGTATAATGAGGGCTGTGTGGGGACTCATACTGTGTATATATAGGGCTGTGTGTGGCTCATACTGTATATAGGGGGGCTGTGTGGGGCTCATACTGTATGTAGGGGCTGTGTCGGGCTCATACTGTGTATATATAGGGGCAGTGTGAGCTCATACTGTGTATAAGTGCTCTATGGAGCTCATACTTTTATATAGGGGCTGTGTGGAGCTCATACTGTATACAGGGGCAGTGTGAGCTCATACTGTATATAGGTGCTGTGTGGAGCTCATACTTTATACAGGGGCTGTGTGGGGCTCATACTGTATGCATGGGCAGTGTGAGCTCATACTGTATTTAGGGGTTGTGTGGGGCTCATACTGTATATAGTACTGTGTGGGGCTCATACTGTATACATGGGCAGTGTGAGCTCATACTGTATATAGGGGCTGTGTGGGGCTCATACTGTATATAGAGGGCTGTGTGGGGATCATTTCTGTATATAGGGGGCTGTGTGGGGATCATTGTATATATGGGGACTGTGTGGGGCTCATACTGTATATAGGGGGGCTGTGTGGGGCTCATATTGTATATATGGGGACTGTGTGGGGCTCATACTTTATATAGGGGCTGTGTGGGGCTCATACTGTATATAGGGGGCTGTGTGGGCTGTCTCACCACATCAAAGTGATAGGGTGGATACGCTTTTATGTAGCACTCACTAATATACAAATTAGGCACACTGAATACAGTTTTATTGTAAAACAATAATGTAATAATTTATAAAGATTGCATCAGGATAATGCTCAAATATGGAATGGCAGATATAATATTACCCTGTTCCTTTGATTTATTTCATGTGAATCATACAATTAATGTGAATCATAGTATATAGAGAAATAGGCATCAATACATTACCAAGTATTATGGTTTATGTGGTTCTTCGTGCTAAACCAGCCCTCTTCTTTCTATGGCTACAGGTAATAGATTCTAGGACAAATTGTATTTTTACCCTTGTAGGGATCTTTATTAAACGCTATTTGTACAACAGGTAAATAAAAACTTGTTTTAAAACCTTTTTCAGTAAAAAATGATAAAAATTGTTTTACTTTCTATATAGCATTTAGCTATTTGTGTTTCCCTTTAAGAGAGGATGGATGGTGTCACTGGCTTTTCAGGTGATCTGTTTCAGCTTCCTGTTTAGGGTGTGGTTCTGATAATCCTGATTGATCTTGTGGTCATTCTTGGATGTAGCCCCACAAGATCAATGCTATATAGAAAGTAAAACAATTTTTATCATTTTTTCCCGAAAAAGGTTTTAAAACAAGTTTTTATTTACCTGTTGTACAAGTAGTGTTTAATAAAGATCCCTACAAGGGTAAAAATACAATTTGTCCTAGAATCTATTACCTGTAGCCATAGAAAGAAGAGGGCTGGTTTAGCACGAAGAACCACATAAACCATAATACTTGGTAATGTATTGATGCTTATTTCTCTATATACTATGATTCACATTAAAGGGATCCTGGTTTAGAGTGGAGAACCACATAAGCCATATATCTATAATTACAAATTTGATAAGGGAGGTAATTTCACACGGACACCCTCCGGTTCTTACAGCAGCAACACACCAGTAAATTATCTGGTGAATACCCTCAGAAAAGCGAGCTCCGGCATACAAAAATCAGTTTACATTACCAAGTATTGTAACATCACTTCCCCACCGGAGGGACCTCAGTGTCAGTGAGAAGGAAATACTCTGGTCTTGTCATCACAGAAGTCGTGCGTCCACCTTCTGGAATGTCCCATCGCATCACCACTGAGTTATAACACATCATCTTGTCTTGTGATATCAATCGGAGAAGCACGATGAAGACGAGAGCTCAGTGCAGTCATTCCTGCGACTTTTCTAATGCTGAGACAATGGAAGCATAAAACCGGTTAATGTTTATAAGTTTGCCTTGTCGATAACACCGGATTAGCCAGATTCTGTAATCTCGAGAAGTTTTACTTATAAACATTATTCTAGACAATCGATCTGTGTATGTCTCATGGAACATAATGCATAAATGTACATACACTATTTGAACCAGGATTTTGGTTCCAATAACACTTGTTTGTCAAAGCAAATATCACAGTGGTCACTTGTGAACAAATCCGGATAATGAATCCTTGAAACACACAGCTACAAAGACCATAGAACAATTAACATTGTCTTACTGTATCAACACAGAGCAAACACTTTTGTGGATATCGGGCATCAAGGACAATTCAGGTGGATGAACTCGTTTCTCAGTATCAAAGTTCAGCATCAATGATATTCCACTTTAGTATATTGCAATATAATAGTGTTTGGATTCAAACAACCATATTTCATATTTGCAATACATTCCACACTTGGTCTGGTGACCACACTATATCAAAGCATATAAACAATATGTTACAATATGTAGGCTATAAGATATCCATATTTTTATTAGCACCACATGGGCTCATACATTATATAGGGGGCTGTGTGGGACTCATACTGTATATAGGGGGCTGCGTGGGGCTCATACAGTATATAGAGGGCTGTGTGGGGCTCATACTGTATATAGGGGATGTGTGGGGCTCATACTGTATATAGGGGCTGTGTGGGGCTCATACAGTATATAGGGGGCTGTGTGGGGCTCATACTGTATAGAGGGGCTGTGTGGGGTTCATACTGTATATAGGGGCTGTGTGGGGCTCATACTGTATATAGGGGCTGTGTGGGGCTCATACAGTATATAGAGGGCTGTGTGGGGCTCATACTGTATATAGGGGCTGTGTGGGGCTCATACTGTATATAGGGGGCTGTGTGGGGCTCATACAGTATATAGAGGGCTGTGTGGGGCTCATACTGTATATAGGGGGCTGTGTGGGGCTCATACAGTATATAGAGGGCTGTGTGGGGCTCATACTGTATATAGGGGGCTGTGTGGGGCTCATACAGTATATAGATTGCTGTGTGGGGCTCATACTGTATATAGGGGGCTGTGTGGGGCTCATACAGTATATAGAGGGCTGTGTGGGGCTCATACTGTATATAGGGGGCTGTGTGGGGCTCATACAGTATATAGAGGGCTGTGTGGGGCTCATACTGTATATAGGGGGCTGTGTGGGGATCATACTGTATATAGGGGCTGTGTGGGGATCACACTGTATATAGGGGGCTGTGTGGGGATCATACTGTATATAGGGGCTGTGTGGGGATCACACTGTATATAGGGGGCTGTGTGGGGATCATACTGTATATAGGGGCTGTGTGGGGATCACACTGTATATAGGGGCTGTGTGGGGATCATACTGTATATAGGGGCTGTGTGGGGCTCATACTGTATATAGGGGGCTGTGTGGGGATCATACTGTATATAGGGGCTGTGTGGGATCACACTGTATATAGGGGGCTGTGTGGGGATCATACTGTATATAGGGGCTGTGTGGGGATCACACTGTATATAGGGGGGCCTTCTGCATACTGAACTTTGCTCAATATTATGTGATACAATTAATCAATACACCATGTTCCAAATTATTATGCAAATGTTCTTTTTCTCTGATTTTCCTTAATGGTCGGTGCTTATGGCACAATATTGAAGAACCTGGTGACAATACCTGGTATCTATTCAAATATACCAAATTACGGTTTCCCCAGGTAAGTAGTGAAAGACCAGGGCAATATTCATAAGGTACTGAGGTAGCAACCTAAATGTACACCTGTATTCATTAGTGTAAGGACAGCGATATCACCCCCTATAAAGCCATGTAAATAAATACTCTCTATAGACCATGCAACATACCCAGGACAAAAAGGCCTGTAGTTAAGGAGTAGGGAGAGAACCAGAAGCCCAAACTGGCACCTAAGCCCGGCTTAGTACCCTGAAAATAGGTGCTCTAGTGGCCACATCATGGTTTTGTGCATCAGGTTCTGTCCGGTTTGAACTGGACTGAACCTGATGCGCTTTTGTCTCCCATGTATCCCTATGGCGCCGCATTGGTCATATTTGGCCATCAGGTTTTGTATAACCTGTGCCTGATCTGGTTTGGTCAGGTTTTTACCGTCCCCAAAATCTGTGCCTGCAGTATTTTTTGGATCCAGTGCAAAAATCGGACAAAACCGGGCAGAACCGGATCCAGTTTCCATATAATGGGAGTCTATGGTGCCGGATCCAGTAAAAAACCTGATTCATTTTCCTGATCCGGTTTTTAGCACTGAGCATTCTCAGAATACACCCTATAGTCCTCCATATAGTATAATGCACCCCAAAATCCTCCATAGTATATTGCACCTCTGCAGTCCTCCATATAGTATAATGAACCTCCACAGTTCTCCATATACAAGTAGTATAATGCACCATCACAGTCCTCCATATACTATCATGCACCACCATAGTCCTCCATATAGTATATTGCACCCCTATAGTCCTCCATAGAGTATATTATAACTCCATAACCCTTAGATTATAATACAACCCCCATAGTCCTCCACAGGTCAGAAAAGATCTGAAGCCCAAACTCAGAGGCTTGTATTTTGCAGCCAACCACCCCGCCCAAATTAAAAATGTAACACATCATAACTCTGACTGCAGATAATGTAGTAGATGTCACCTGCAGTCCTATGTAACACCACAGATAACACAGTGACATCTCTGTGTACAGATAATGTAGTAGATGTCACCTGCAGTCCTATGTAACACCACAGATAACAGTGACACCTCTGTGTACAGATAATGTAGTAGATATCACCTGCAGTCCTATGTAACACCACAGATAACACAGTGATATCTCTGAGTACAGATAATGTAGTAGATGTCACCTGCAGTCCTATGTAACACCACAGATAACACAGTGATATCTCTGAGTACAGATAATGTAGTAGATGTCACCTGCAGTCCCATGTAACACCACAGATAACACAGTGATATCTCTGAGTACAGATAATGTAGTAGATGTCACCTGCAGTCCTATGTAACACCACAGATAACACAGTGATATCTCTGAGTACAGATAATGTAGTAGATGACACCTGCAGTCCTATGTAACACCACAGATAACACAGTGATATTTCTGAGTACAGATAATGTAGTAGATGTCACCTGCAGTCCTATGTAACACCACAGATGACACAGTGATATCTATGAGTACAGATAATGTAGTAGATGTCACCTGCAGTCCTATGTAACACCACAGATAACACAGTGATATCTCCGAGTACAGATAATGTAGTAGATGTCATCTGCAGTCCTATGTAACGCCACAGATAACACAGTGATATCTCTGAGTACAAATAATGTAGATGTCACCTGCAGTCCTATGTAACACCACAGATAATACAGTGATATCTCTGAGTACAGATAATGTAGTAGATGTCACCTGCAGTCCTATGTAACACCACAGATGACATAGTGATATCTCTGAGAACAGATAATGTAGTAGATGTCACCTGCAGTCCTATGTAACACCACAGATAACACAGTGATATCTCTGAGTATAGATAATGTAGTAGATGTCACCTGCAGTCCTATGTAACACCACAGATAACACAGTGATATCTCTGAGAACAGATAATGTAGTAGATGTCACCTGCAGTCCTATGTAACACCACAGATAACACAGTGATATCTCTGAGTACAAATAATGTAGTAGATGTCACCTGCAGTCCTATGTAACACCACAGATAACACAGTGATATCTCTGAGTACAGATAATGTAGTAGATGTCACCTGCAGTCCTATGTAACACCACAGATAACACAGTGATATCTCTGAGAACAGATAATGTAGTAGATGTCACCTGCAGTCCTATGTAACACCACAGATAACACAGTGATATCTCTGAGTACAGATAATGTAGTAGATGTCACCTGCAGTCCTATGTAACACCACAGATGACATAGTCATACAGTTAGGGCCAGAAATATTTGGACAGTGACACAATTTTCGCGAGTTGGGCTCTGCATGCCACCACATTGGATTTGAAATGAAACCTCTACAACAGAATTTAAGTGCAGATTGTAACGTTTAATTTGAAGGGTTGAACAAAAATATCTGATAGAAAATGTAGGAATTGTACACATTTCTTTACAAACACTCCACATTTTAGGAGGTCAAAAGTAATTGGACAAATAAACATAACCCAAACAAAATATTTTTATTTTCAATATTTTGTTGCGAATCCTTTGGAGGCAATCACTGCCTTAAGTCTGGAACCCATGGACATCACCAAACGCTGGGTTTCCTCCTTAATGCTTTGCCAGGCCTTTACAGCCGCAGCCTTCAGGTCTTGCTTGTTTGTGGGTCTTTCCGTCTTAAGTCTGGATTTGAGCAAGTGAAATGCGGCTCAATTGGGTTAAGATCTGGTGATTGACTTGGCCATTGCAGAATGTTCCACTTTTTTGCACTCATGAACTCCTGGGTAGCTTTGGCTGTATGCTTGGGGTCATTGTCCATCTGTACTATGAAGCGCCGTCCAATCAACTTTGCAGCATTTGGCTGAATCTGAGCTGAAAGTATATCCCGGTACACTTCAGAATTCATCCGGCTACTCTTGTCTGCTGTTATGTCATCAATAAACACAAGTGACCCAGTGCCATTGAAAGCCATGCATGCCCATGCCATCACGTTGCCTCCACCATGTTTTACAGAGGATGTGGTGTGCCTTGAATCATGTGCCGTTCCCTTTCTTCTCCAAACTTTTTTCTTCCCATCATTCTGGTACAGGTTGATCTTTGTCTCATCTGTCCATAGAATACTTTTCCAGAACTGAGCTGGCTTCTTGAGGTGTTTTTCAGCAAATTTAACTCTGGCCTGTCTATTTTTGGAATTGATGAATGGTTTGCATCTAGATGTGAACCCTTTGTATTTACTGTCATGGAGTCTTCTCTTTACTGTTGACTTAGAGACAGATACACCTACTTCACTGAGAGTGTTCTGGACTTCAATTGATGTTGTGAACGGGTTCTTCTTCACCAAATAAAGTATGCGGCGATCATCCACCACTGTTGTCATCTGTGGACGCCCAGGCCTTTTACAGTTCCCAAGCTCACCAGTCAATTCCTTTTTTCTCAGAATGTACCCAACTGTTGATTTTGCTACTCCAAGCATGTCTGCTATCTCTCTGATGGATTTTTTCTTTTTTTTTAGCCTCAGGATGTTCTGCTTCACCTCAATTGAGAGTTCCTTTGACCGCATGTTGTCTGGTCACAGCAACAGCTTCCAAATGCAAAACCACACACCTGGAATCCACCCCTGACCTTTTAACTACTTCATTGATTACAGGTTAACAAGGGAGACGCCTTCAGAGTTAATTGCAGCCCTTAGAGTCCATTGTCCAATTACTTTTGGTCCCTTGAAAAAGAGGAGGCTATGAATTACAGAGCTATGATTCCTAAACCCTTTCTCCGATTTGGATGTGGAAACTCTCATATTGCAGCTGGGAGTGTGCACTTTCAGCCCATATTATATATATAATTGTATTTCTGAACATGTTTTTGTAAACGGCTAAAATAACAAAACTTGTGTCACTGTCCAAATATTTCTGGCCCTAACTGTATATACACTGCACAGTACCACTTCTCCTGTCCTGTATACTGGGTGTAAACCTCAGTATCTGTATTATTCTGTATATATACACTGCACAGTACCACTTCTCCTGTCCTGTATACTGGGTGTAATCCTCAGTATCTGTATTATTCTGTATATACACACTGCACAGTACCACTTCTCCTGTCCTGTATACTGGGTGTAATCCTCAGTATCTGTATTATTCTGTATATATACACTGCACAGTACCACTTCTTCTGTCCTGTATACTGGGTGTGATCCTCAGTATCTGTATTATTCTGTATATATACACTGCACAATACCACTTCTCCTGTCCTGTATACTGGGTGTAATACTCAGTGTCTGTATTATTCTGTATATATACACTGCACAGTACCACTTCTCCTGTCCTGTATACTGGGTGTAATCCTCAGTATCTGTATTATTCTGTATATATACACTGCACAGTACCACTTCTCCTGTCCTGTACACTGGGTGTAATCCTCAGTATCTGTATTATTCTGTATATATACACTGCACAGTACCACTTCTTCTGTCCTGTATACTGGGTGTAATCCTCAGTATCTGTATTATTCTGTATATTTACACTGCACAGTACCACTTCTCCTGTCCTGTATACTGGGTGTAATCCTCAGTATCTGTATTATTCTGTATATATACACTGCACAGTACCACTTCTTCTGTCCTGTATACTGGGTGTAATCCTCAGTATCTGTATTATTCTGTATATATTGTGAGGTGTAGCGGTGTTGGGGAGGCAGGGAACCAGGCACGGACAGTTCTCAACTCACGGTTTATTGATCTCCGTCCGGTTACAGTCACCAAAACACAGATCCGGAGCGCAGCCGGCACACTTCACACCGCTTGGTGTATCTCCCGACCGCTGACAGGCTCTATCAGCCCCACCAGAGATAATCCCTTCCCAGGACCACTTCAAATTTCCTTCAGAGCTTCTCAATCAGGCTCTGCACTGGAGAAAATCTCACTCCAGACTCAAGGAACCACACCCAGGGTTCCTATGTCCTCTTAACCCCTTCTGCTCTGAGAAGAGGAATCCCATCTAATACCTGGCATGGAGTACATCCTGCGGCACTGGAGCACGCACCCAAAGAGGCACATACCGGTCGCAGCATACCGACCCGGCCGGTGCCTCACATATCCCCCCCCTATGTTCAAGCGTATGGGTTTGAACACCAGGCCATAACCCTGGGCCCTGTGAGGGGACCACGTCACGGCGCGGAGCACCGGCGGAGCCAAGCAGGGGCACCCGGGGGTACCAGCGGTGCCAGACCCCACGAGCAACCAACCCGTTCGGGCTCCCGGCACCCACCAACCCCGGACGGGTACCAACGACAGAGCCCTGGGGCCCTACGAGGGTAACGGGGTCGGCGCGCGGCACTGCTGCACCGTTCCGGACGGGGAGTCGGCGCGGCCGGCACACGGGGCTCTGCACCCGGGGGTTAGTCACATCAAGTCCTCTGGGTATCCCGGGGGCGGGATCCTCGGGCTCCGGGCCCTGTCTATCCTTCATCCGAAGGGCCATATACCCGTTCCACAATACCCGGAACAAGGGCATATCCCTCCCCAGCACAACATCATAAGGGAGATCCTTTACCACCCCAACCACATGTTGAACCCGCCTAGCTGGGGTAGCAAACGTGACACGCTTCATTGGATACCTGCGATGATCCCCATGGACACTCATCACCCTGACCGTACGGCCGGTGGATTTGGTCCTGGAGACCAAGGAGGCACACACGAGGGTCACGTTGCTCCCTGAGTCCAGTAGGGCCGTCACCTCATGACCGTTAAGCTGTACGCGGCAAAGTACATTCTCAGCATCCCGGGGGGCCGAGCCCCGTTTTCCGACGAGGTGGGCGAACATGGACCGCCTCCGGGAATAGTCACAGTCCATTGGTTCCCCGTTGAGGGGACACTGCGCCATCATATGTCCCACCTCCCGGCATCTTCTACATCGGGGTGGTTCCCCGCTATACCAGGGGCCAAACCGCGGCTGTCCGGATCGCTGCTTTGCTGCATGGGGAGGCCCGTTTTCAGCCTGAGCCGGGCGCTCGCCCGCCCGGGGGCCGGGTTGGGGGTCCCTACTGTCTGGTGTGGTGGGCGTGGCCTTGCGGGTAGCCCGCATTGTCCCAGTGTCCCGGATCAGTTCCTGTGTGGCCACATGGCGCTCCACCACGTTCACCAACTGGTCTAGGGAACCCGGGTCACTGTGTCCCACCCACTTTTGTATGGGGACGGGCAGCGTACGCACGAAGCGATCCACCACCACCCGCTCTACCATCTGAGCCGGACTCAGGGCTTCAGGCTGCAGCCATTTTTTAACCAGATGCAACAAATCATAGGCCTGTGAGCGCACGGGTTTGCCTTCCTCGTAGGCCCATTGGCTCACCCGTTGGGCCCTCACATATGTATTGACCCCGGTACGGGCCAATATCTCCCCCTTCAGGGCTCCATAGTCCAGGGCATCCTCAGTACACAGGTCTATGTATGCCTTTTGGGGATCACCAGTCAAATAGGGCGCCAGCACCTCGGCCCACTGGGCAACCGGCAGTCTCTCCCGTTCAGCCACCCGCTCAAACACGGCCAGGAATGCCTCCACATCATCCCCCGGGGTCATCTTTTGCAGCGCTTGTCTTACCGCTTTACGGACGCTGCAGTCGTCACCTGGTCCTCGGGGCTGATCCCCCGGTATGGTCCGCACAGCCTCGATCAACAGGGCCATCTGCTCCTGGTGCCTCCTCTCTTGCTGCTGCTGAGCTTCCTGTTGCTGCTGCTGGGCCAGCACCAGGTGTTTGAGCACCTCCTCCATGCTGGCTGCTGGTTTGTGTTGTAATGTAGCCGGCCGAATCCAGGACATGCGATGCCGGGCACCACGCAAGAGACTGGCTGCAATGATGACTGCTGCTCCTCTTACTTATCAGCCGCTCATTAGCCTCATGAAACGTCACTTCCCCACCGAAACAGAGGGCAACGGTAGTGCCGGCTACACCTCACCGGGCCGGCAATGCCCGCATTCTCCACCATATGTGAGGTGTAGCGGTGTTGGGGAGGCAGGGAACCAGGCACGGACAGTTCTCAACTCACGGTTTATTGATCTCCGTCCGGTTACAGTCACCAAAACACAGATCCGGAGCGCAGCCGGCACACTTCACACCGCTTGGTGTATCTCCCGACCGCTGACAGGCTCTATCAGCCCCACCAGAGATAATCCCTTCCCAGGACCACTTCAAATTTCCTTCAGAGCTTCTCAATCAGGCTCTGCACTGGAGAAAATCTCACTCCAGACTCAAGGAACCACACCCAGGGTTCCTATGTCCTCTTAACCCCTTCTGCTCTGAGAAGAGGAATCCCATCTAATACCTGGCATGGAGTACATCCTGCGGCACTGGAGCACGCACCCAAAGAGGCACATACCGGTCGCAGCATACCGACCCCGGCGGTGCCTCACAATATACACTGCACAGTACCACTTCTCCTGTCCTGTATACTGGGGGTAATCCTCAGTGTCTGTATTATTCTGTATATATACACTGCACAGTACCACTTCTCCTGTCCTGTATACTGGGTGTAATCCTCAGTATCTGTATTATTCTGTATATACACACTGCACAGTACCACTTCTCCTGTCCTGTATACTCGGTGTAATCCTCAGTATCTGTATTATTCTGTATATATACACTGCACAGTACCACTTCTCCTGTCCTGTATACGGGGTGTAATCCTCTGTATCTGTATTATTCTGTATATATACACTGCACAGTACCACTTCTCCTGTCCTGTATACTGGGTGTAATCCTCAGTGTCTGTATTATTCTGTATATATACACTGCACAGTACCACTTCTCCTGTCCTGTATACTGGGTGTAATCCTCAGTATCTGTATTATTCTGTATATATACACTGCACAGTACCACTTCTCCTGTCCTGTATACTCGGTGTAATCCTCAGTATCTGTATTATTCTATATATACACACTGCACAGTACCACTTCTCCTGTCCTGTACACTGGGGGTAATCCTCAGTGTCTGTATTATTCTGTATATATACACTGCACAGTACCACTTCTCCTGTCCTGTATACTGGGTGTAATCCTCAGTATCTGTATTATTCTGTATATACACACTGCCCAGTACCACTTCTCCTGTCCTGTATACTCGGTGTAATCCTCAGTATCTGTATTATTCTGTATATATACACTGCACAGCACCACTTCTCCTGTCCTGTATACTGGGTGTAATTCTCAGTATCTGTATTATTCTGTATATATACACTGCACAGTACCACTTCTCCTGTCCTGTATACTGGGTGTAAACCTCAGTATCTGTATTATTCTGTATATATACACTGCACAGTACCACTTCTCCTGTCCTGTATACTGGGTGTAATCCTCAGTATCTGTATTATTCTGTATATACACACTGCACAGTACCACTTCTCCTGTCCTGTATACTGGGTGTAATCCTCAGTATCTGTATTATTCTGTATATATACACTGCACAGTACCACTTCTCCTGTCCTGTATACTGGGTGTAATCCTCAGTATCTGTATTGTTCTGTATATATACACTGCACAGCACCACTTCTCCTGTCCTGTATACTGGGTGTAATCCTCAGTATCTGTATTATTCTGTATATATACACTGCACAGTACCACTTCTCCTGTCCTGTATACTGGGTGTAATCCTCAGTATCTGTATTATTCTGTATATATACACTGCACAGTACCACTTCTCCTGTCCTGTATACTGGGTGTAATCCTCAGTATCTGTATTATTCTGTATATAACACTGCACAGTACCACTTCTCCTGTCCTGTATACTGGGTGTAACCTCAGTATCTGTATATTCTGTATATATACACTGCACAGTACACATTCTCCTGTCCTGTATACTGGGTGTAATCCTCAGTATCTGTATTATTCTGTATATATACACTGCACAGTACCACTTCTCCTGTCCTGTATACTGGGTGTAATCCTCAGTATCTGTATTATTCTGTATATATACATGCACAGTACCACTTCTCTGTCCTGTATACTGGGTGTAATCCTCAGTATCTGTATTATTCTGTATATATACACTGCACAGTACCACTTCTTCTGTCCTGTATACTGGGTGTAATCCTCAGTATCTGTATTATTCTGTATATATACACTGCACAGTACCACTTCTCCTGTCCTGTATACTGGGTGTAATCTCAGTATCTGTATTATTCTGTATATATACACTGCACAGTACCACTTCTCCTGTCCTGTATACTGGGTGTAATCCTCAGTATCTGTATTATTCTGTATATATACACTGCACAGTACCACTTCTCCTGTCCTGTACTACTGGGTGTAATCCTCAGTATCTGTATTATTCTGTATATATACACTGCACAGTACCACTTCTCCTGTCCTGTATACTGGGTGTAATCCTCAGTATCTGTATTATTCTGTATATTACACTGCACAGTACCACTTCTCCTGTCCTGTATACTGGGGTAATCCTCAGTATCTGTATTATTTGTATATATACACTGCACAGTACCACTTCTCGCGTTACTGTGATCCTCAGTATCTGTATTATTCTGTATATACACTGCAGTACATTCTCGTCTGTATCTGGTAATCTCAGTTTGTATTTTTGTATTTACACTGCACAGTACCACTTCTCCTGTCCTTATACGGGTGTAATCCTCGTATCTGTATTATTCTGTATATATACACTGCACAGTACCACTTCTCCTGTCCTGTATACTGGGTGTAATCCTCAGTTCTGTATTATTCTGTATATATACACTGCACAGTACCACTTCTCCTGTCCTGTATACTGGGTGTAATCCTCAGTATCTGTATTATTCTGTTATATACACTGCACAGTACACTTCTCTTCTGTATACTCGTGTATCTCTATCTGTATTTTCTTATTACACTGCACAGTACATCTCCGTTCATGGGTATCCTCAGTTTGTATTTCTGTATATATACACTGCACAGTACCACTTCTCTGTCCTGTATACTGGGTGTAATCCTCAGTATCTGTATTATTCTGTATATAACACTGCACAGTACCACTTTCCTGTCCTGTATACTGGGTGTAATCCTCAGTATCTGTATTATTCTGTATATATACACTGCACAGCACCACTTCTCCTGTCCTGTTACTGGGTGTAATTCTCAGTATCTGTATTATTCTGTATATATACACTGCACAGTACCACTTCTCCTGTCCTGTACACTGGGTGTAATCCTCAGTATCTGTATTATTCTATATATACATATGCACAGTACACTTCTCCTGTCCTGTATACTGGGTGTGATCCTCAGTATCTGTATTTATATTCTGTATATATACACTGCACGCACCACTTCTCCTGTCCTGTATACTGGGTGTATCCTCAGTATCTGTATTATCGGGATATATACACTGCACAGTACACTTCTCCTGTCTGTATACTGGGTGTATCCTCAGTATCTGTATTATTCTGTATAATTACACTGCCAGTACCACTTCTCCTGTCCTGTATACTGGGTGTAATCCTCAGTATCTGTATTATTCTGTATATATACACTGCACAGTACCACTTCTCCTGTCCTGTATACTGGGTGTAATCCTCAGTATCTGTATTTTCTGTATATATACGCTGCACAGCACCACTTCTCCTGTCCTGTATACTGGGTGTAATCCTCAGTATCTGTATTATTCTGTATATATACACTGCACAGTACACTTCTCCTGTCATGTATACTGGGTGTAATCCTCAGTATCTGTATTATTCTGTATATATACACTGCACAGTACCACTTCTCCTGTCCTGTATACTGGGTGTAATCCTCAGTATCTGTATTATTCTGTATATTACACTGCACAGTACCACTTCTCCTGTCCTGTATACTGGGTGTAATCCTCAGTGTCTGTATTATTCTGTATATATACACTGCACAGCACCACTTCTCCTGTCCTGTACACTGGGTGTAATCCTCAGTATCTGTATTATTCTATATATACATCTGCACAGACCACTTCTCCTGTCCTGTATACTGGGTGTGATCCTCAGTATCTGTATTATTCTGTATATTACACTGCACAGTACCACTTCTCCTGTCCTGTATACTGGGTGTAATCCTCAGTATCTGTATTATTCTGTATATATACACTGCACAGTACCACTTCTCCTGTCCTGTACACTGGGTGTAATCCTCAGTATCTGTATTATTCTATATATACATACTGCACAGTACCACTTCTCCTGTCCTGTATACTGGGTGTGATCCTCAGTATCTGTATCTGTATTATTCTGTATATATACACTGCACAGCACCACTTCTCCTGTCCTGTATACTGGGTGTAATCCTCAGTATCTGTATTATTCTGGTATATATACACTGCACAGTACCACTTCTCCTGTCCTGTATACTGGGTGTAATCCTCAGTATCTGTATTATTCTGTATATATACACTGCACAGTACCACTTCTCCTGTCCTGTATACTGGGTGTAATCCTCAGTATCTGTATTATTCTGTATATATACGCTGCACAGTACCACTTCTCCTGTCCTGTATACTGGGTGTAATCCTCAGTATCTGTATTATTCTGTATATATACGCTGCACAGCACAACTTCTCCTGTCCTGTATACTGGGTGTAATCCTCAGTATCTGTATTATTCTGTATATATACAGCTGCACAGTACCACTTCTCCTGTCATGTATACTGGGTGTAATCCTCAGTATCTGTATTATTCTGTATATATACACTGCACAGTACCACTTCTCCTGTCCTGTATACTGGGTGTAATCCTCAGTATCTGTATTATTCTGTATATACACACTGCACAGTACCACTTCTCCTGTCCTGTATACTGGGTGTAACCCTCAGTATCATTCTGTATATATACACTGCACAGCACCACTTCTCCTGTCCTGTATACTGGGTGTAATCCTCAGTGTCTGTATTATTCTGTATATATACACTGCACAGCACACTTCTCCTGTCCTGTACACTGGGTGTAATCCTCAGTATCTGTATTATTCTATATATACATACTGCACAGCACCACTTCTCCTGTCCTGTATACTGGGTGTGATCCTCAGTATCTGTATTATTCTGTATATATACACTGCACATACCACTTCTCCTGTCCTGTATACTGGGTGTAATCCTCAGTATCTGTATATTCTGTATATATACACTGCACAGCTACCACTTCTCCTGTCCTGTATACTGGGTGTAATCCTCAGTATCTGTATTATTCTGATATATACACTGCACAGTACCACTTCTCCTGTCCTGTATACTGGGTGTAATCCTCAGTATCTGTATTATTCTGTATATATACACTGCACAGTACCACTTCTCCTGTCCTGTATACTGGGTGTAATCCTCAGTATCTGTATTATTCTGTATATACACTGCACAGTACCACTTCTCCTGTCCTGTATACTGGGTGTAATCCTCAGTATCTGTATTATTCTGTATAATACACTGCACAGTACCACTTCTCCTGTCCTGTATACTGGGTGTAATCCTCAGTATCTGTATTATTCTGTATATATACACATGCACAGTACCACTTCTCCTGTCCTGTATACTGGGTGTAATTCTCAGTATCTGTATTATTCTGTATATATACGCTGCACAAGCACCACTTCTCTTGTCCTGTATACTGGGTGTAATCCTCAGTATCTGTATTATTCTGTATATATACGCTGCACAGCACCACTTCTCCTGTCATGTATACTGGGTGTAATCCTCAGTATCTGTATTATTCTGTATATACACACTGCACAGTACCACTTCTCCTGTCTGTATACTGGGTGTAATCCTCAGTATCTGTATTATTCTGTATATATACACTGCACAGTACCACTTCTCCTGTCCTGTATACTGGGTGTAATCCTCAGTATCTGTATTATTCTGTATATATACACTGCACAGACCACTTCTCCTATCCTGTATACTGGGTGTAATCCTCAGTATCTGTATTATTCTGTATATACACACTGCACAGTACCACTTCTCCTGTCCTGTATACTGGGTGTAACCCTCAGTATCTGTATTATTCTGTATATATACACTGCACAGCACCACTTCTCCTGTCCTGTATACTGGGTGTAATCCTCAGTGTCTGTATTATTCTGTATATATACACTGCACAGCACCACTTCTCCTGTCCTGTATACTGGGTGTAATCCTTAGTATCTGTATTATTCTATATATATACACTGCACAGTACCACTTCCCTGTCCTGTATACTGGGTGTAATCCTCAGTGTCTGTATTATTCTGTATATATACACTGCACAGCATCCACTTCTCCTGTCCTGTATACTGGGTGTAATCCTCAGTATCTGTATTATTCTGTATATATACACTGCACAGTACCACTTCTCCTGTCCTGTATACTGGGTGTAATCCTCAGTATCTGTATTATTCTGTATATTATACACTGCACAGTACCACTTCTCCTGTCCTGTATACTGGGTGTAATCCTCAGTATCTGTATTATTCTGTATATATACACTGCACAGTACCACTTCTCCTGTCTGTATACTGGGTGTAATCCTCAGTATCTGTATTATTCTGTATATATAACACTGCACAGTACCACTTCTCCTGTCCTGTATACTGGGTGTAATCCTCAGTATCTGTATTATTCTGTATATACACACTGCACAGTACCACTTCTCCTGTCCTGTATACTGGGTGTAATCCTCAGTAGTATTTTTGTATATATACACTGCACAGCACCACTTCTCCTGTCCTGTATACTGGTGTAATCCTCAGTTCTGTATTATTCTGTATATATACAATGCACAGCACCACTTCTCCTGTCCTGTAACTGGGTGTAATCCTCAGTATCTGTATTATATCTATATATAATACTGCACAGTACCACTTCTCCTGTCCTGTATACTGGGTGTAATCCTCAGTATCTGTATTATTCTGTATATATACACTGCACAGCACCACTTTCCTGTCCTGTATACTGGGTGTAATCCTCAGTATCTGTATTATTCTGGATATATACACTGCACAGTACCACTTCTCCTGTCCTGTATACTGGTGTAATCCTCAGTATCTGTATTATTCTGATATATACACTGCACAGTACCACTTCTCCTGTCCTGTATACTGGGTGTAATCCTCAGTATCTGTATTATTCTGTATATATACACTGCACAGTACCACTTCTCCTGTCTGTAACTGGGTGTAATCCTCATATTTTATTCTGTATATACATACTGCACAGTACCACTTCTCCTGTCCTGTATACTGGGTGTAATCCTCAGTATCTGGTATTATTCTGTATATATACACTGCACAGACCACTTCTCCTGTCTGTATACTGGTGTAATCCTCAGTATCTGTATTATTCTGATATATACACGCACAGTACACTTCTCCTGTCCTGTATACTGGGTGTAATCCTCTAGTATCTGTATTATTTGTATATATACACTGCACAGTACACTTCTCCTGTCCTGTATACTGGTGTAATCCTCAGTATCTGTATTATTCTGTAATATAACCTGCACAGTACCACTTCTCCTGTCCTGTATACTGGGTGTAATCCTCAGTATCTGTATTATTCTGTATATATACTGCACAGCACCACTTCTCCTGTCCTGTATACTGGGTGTAATCCTCAGTATCTGTATTATTCTGTATATATACACTGCACAGTACCACTTCTCCTGTCTGTATACTGGGTGTAATCCTCAGTATCTGTATTATTCTGTATATATACACTGCACAGTACCACTTCTCCTGTCCTGTATACTGGGGTAATCCTCAGTATCTGTATTATCTGTATATACACTGCACAGTACCACTTCTCCTGTCCTGTATACTGGGTGTAACCTCAGTATATTCTGTATATATACATGCACAGCACCACTTCTCCTGTCCTGTATACTGGGTGTAATCCTCAGTTCTGTATTATTCTGTATATATACACTGCACAGCACCACTTCTCCTGTCCTGTACACTGGGTGTAATCCTCAGTATCTGTATTATTCTATATATACATACTGCACAGTACACTTCTCCTGTCCTGTATACTGGGTGTATCCTCAGTATCTGTATTATTCTGTATATATACACTGCACATACCACTTCTCCTGTCCTGTATACTGGGTGTAATCCTCAGTATCTGTATTATTCTGGATATATACACTGCACAGACCACTTCTCCTGTCCTGTATACTGGTGTAATCCTCAGTATCTGTATTATTCTGATATATACACTGCACAGTACCACTTCTCCTGTCTGTATACTGGGTGTAATCCTCAGTATCTGTATTATTCTGTATATATACACTGCACAGTACCACTTCTCCTGTCCTGTATACTGGGTGTAATCCTCAGTATCTGTATTATTCTGTATATATACACTGCACAGTACCACTTCTCCTGTCCTGTATACTGGGTGTATCCTCAGTATCTGTATTATTTCGTATATATACACTGCACAGTACCACTTCTCCTGTCCTGTATACTGGGTGTAATCCTCAGTATCTGTATTATTCTGATATATACACTGCACAGTACCACTTCTCCTGTCCTGTATACTGGGTGTAATCTCAGTATCTGTATTATTCTGTATATAACACTGCACAGTACCTTCTCCTGTCCTGTATACTGGTGTAATCCTCAGTATCTTATACTGTATATATACCTGCACAGACCACTTCTCCTGTCCTGATACTGGGTGTAATCTCAGTATCTGTATTATTCTGTATATATACACTGCACACCACTTCTCCTGTCCTGTAACTGGGTGTAATCCTCAGTACTGTATTATTCTGATATATACACTGCACAGTACCACTTCTCCTGTCTGTATACTGGGTGTAATCCTCAGTATCTGTATTATTCTGTATATATACATGCACAGTACCACTTCTCCTGTCCTGTATACTGGGTGTAATCCTCAGTATCTGTATTATTCTGTATATAACACTGCACAGTACCACTTCTCCTGTCCTGTATACTGGGTGTAATCCTCAGTATCTGTATTTTCTGTATATATACACTGCACAGTACCACTTCTCCTGTCCTGTATACTGGGTGTAATCCTCAGTATCTGTATTATTCTGTATATATACACTGCACAGTACCACTTCTCCTGTCCTGTATACTGGGTGTAATCCTCAGTATCTGTATTATTCTGTATATATACACTGCACAGTACCACTTCTCCTGTCCTGTATACTGGGTGTAATTCTCAGTATCTGTATTATTCTGTATATATACGCTGCACAGCACCACTTCTCCTTGTCCTGTATACTGGGTGTAATCCTCAGTATGTATTATTCTGTATATATACGCTGCACAGCACCACTTCTCCTGTCATGTATACTGGGTGTAATCCTCAGTATCTGTATTATTCTGTATATACACACTGCACAGTACCACTTCTCTGTCACTGTATACTGGGTGTAATCCTCAGTATCTGTATTATTCTGTATATTATACACTGCACAGTACCACTTCTCCTGTCCTGTATACTGGGTGTAATCCTCAGTATCTGTATTATTCTGTATATATACACTGCACAGCACCACTTCTCCTATCCTGTATACTGGGTGTAATCCTCAGTATCTGTATTATTCTGTATATACACACTGCACAGTACCACTTCTCCTGTCCTGTATACTGGGTGTAACCTCAGTATCTGTATTATTCTGTATATATACACTGCACAGCACCACTTCTCCTGTCCTGTATACTGGGTGTAATCTCAGTGTCTGTATTATTCTGTATATATACACTGCACAGCACCACTTCTCCTGTCCTGTATACTGGGTGTAATCCTTAGTATCTGTATTATTCTATATATATACACTGCACAGTACCCACTTCCCTGTCCTGTATACTGGGTGTAATCCTCAGTGTCTGTATTATTCTGTATATATACACTGCACAGCACCACTTCTCCTGTCCTGTATACTGGGTGTAATCCTCAGTGTCTGTATTATTCTGTATATATACACTGCACAGTACCACTTCTCCTGTCCTGTATACTGGGTGTAATCCTCAGTATCTGTATTATTCTGTATATATATACACTGCACAGTACCACTTCTCCTGTCCTGTATACTGGGTGTAATCCTCAGTGTCTGTATTATTCTGTATATATACACTGCACAATCCACTTCTCCTGTCCTGTATACTGGGTGTAATCCTCAGTATCTGTATTATTCTGTATATATACACTGCACATTCCCACTTCTCCTGTCCTGTATACTGGGTGTAATCCTCAGTATCTGTATTATTCTGTATATATACACTGCACAGTACCACTTCTCCTGTCCTGTATACTGGGTGTAATTCTCAGTATCTGTATTATTCTATATATATACACTGCACAGTGCCACTTCTCCTGTCCTGTATACTGGGTGCAATCCTCAGTATCTGTATTATTCTGTATATATACACTGCACAGTACCACTTCTCCTGTCCTGTATACTGGGTGTAATCCTCAGTATCTGTATTATTCTGTATATATACACTGCACAGTACCACTTCTCCTGTCCTGTATACTGGGTGTAATCCTCAGTATCTGTATTATTCTGTATATATACACTGCACAGTACCACTTCTCCTGTCCTGTATACTGGGTGTAATTCTCAGTATCTGTATTATTCTGTATATATACACTGCACAGTACCACTTCTCCTGTCCTGTATACTGGGTGTAATCCTCAGTATCTGTATTATTCTGTAAATATACACTGCACAGTACCACTTCTCCTGTCCTGTATACTGGGTGTAATCCTCAGTATCTGTATTATTCTGTAAATATACACTGCACAGTACCACTTCTCCTGTCCTGTATACAGGGTGTAATCCCAGGGACTGTATTATTCTGTATATATACACTGTACATGTACCACTTTCTGTCCTGTATACTGGGTGTAATCCTCAGTTCTGTATTATTCTGTATATATACACTGCACAGTACCACTTCTCCTGTCCTGTATACTGGGTGTAATCCTCAGTATCTGTATTATTCTGTATATATACACTGCACAGTACCACTTCTCCTGTCCTGTATACTGGGTGTAATCCTCAGTATCTGTATTATTCTGTATTATATAACTGCACAGTACCACTTCTCCTGTCCTGTATACTGGGTGTAATCCTCAGTATCTGTATTATTCTGTATATATACACTGCACAGTACCACTTCTCCTGTCCTGTATACTGGGTGTAATCCTCAGTATCTGTATTATTCTGTATATATACACTGCACAGTACCACTTCTCCTGTCCTGTATACTGGGTGTAATCCCAGTATCTGTATTATTCTGTAATATACACTGCACAGTACCACTTCTCCTGTCCTGTATACAGGGTGTAATCCACAGGGCCTGTATTATTCTGTATATATACACTGTACTGTACCACTTCTTGTCCTGTATACTGGGTGTAATCCTCAGTGTCTGTATTATTCTGTATATATATACACTGCACAGTACCACTTCTCCTGTCCTGTATACTGGGTGTAATCCTCAGTATCTGTATTATTCTGTATACATACACTGCACAGTACCACTTCTCCTGTCCTGTATACTGGGTGTAATCCTCAGTATCTGTATTATTCTGTATTTATAAGCTGCACAGTACCACTTCTCCTGTCCTGTATACTGGGTGTAATCCTCAGTATCTGTATTATTCTGTATATATACACTGCACAGTACCACTTCTCTTGTCCTGTATACTGGGTGTAATTCTCAGTATCTGTATTATTCTGTATATATACACTGCACAGTACCACTTCTCCTGTCCTGTATACTGGGTGTAATCCTCAGTATCTGTATTATTCTGTAAATATACACTGCACAGTACCACTTCTCCTGTCCTGTATACAGGGTGTAATCCACAGGGCCTGTATTATTCTGTATATATACACTGTACTGTACCACTTCTGTCCTGTATACTGGGTGTAATCCTCAGTGTCTGTATTATTCTGTATATATACACTGCACAGTACCACTTCTCCTGTCCTGTATACTGGGTGTAATCCTCAGTATCTGTATTATTCTGTATATATACACTGCACAGTACCACTTCTCCTGTCCTGTATACTGGGTGTAATCCTCAGTATCTGTATTATTCTGTATATATACACTGCACAGTACCACTTCTCCTGTCCTGTATATTGTCAGTATCGGTTTGTGTCCTGAATGTCATTAGGGGGTGTGGTCTTTATGGCGGTCTGTTCTTTATAAGGCATAGTCTCTATGGGGGGCTTGGTAAATGTCCGTAAAAATACTGGACTGTCTGTGAATTTCTGTCCAGTTGAAGTCTGGGAACTTGCTATCTACCTTATGGAGAGACGTTTTCCTGCAACCATAAGAAGACAGTTAAGTAGGTGAGGAGATTGTAGCCACATCCCTCCTCTAGGAAATATGCTACTTAAAGGTGGCGCTGGAGTCCTGTCCAGTTGAAAAAGTTGAATAGTAAGTTGGTAACCATGTCTCCTAATACACCTGCAAAGCAAAATAGCAGCCGCAGAGGCAACATTCCAACATTGGTGAAAATAACATGTTATTGAATTAACAAAAGTTACATAGTATAGAAAGTAAACACCTTCCCTTTAAGAGCAACAGTATCACTCCGAGAACGTAAAAGGACCATAGGAAGCTGTGGATTCACAACATCATGAAATTGTGTTACAATCTGACAAAATAATATTTATTCATCAAAAAGGCTTTTCTGGAACATTTTCTTATGCTTGTACAGAGCTGATTTCCAAATAAAACATTTATCAAATTATGAACATGAAAATACTTTCTCTCCTGTGTGAAGCATTTCATGTGTGAATTTTCTTGTGAACAAGAAGATGTGATTTAACTGAAAATCCTTTCCCACATTCTGAACATGAATATGGCTTCTCCCCTGTGTGAACTCTCTCATGTGTAACAAGATTTGATTTCTGAATAAAACATTTCCCACATTCTGAACATAAATATGGCTTCTCTCCTGTGTGAATTCTCTCATGTGTAAGAAGATCTGATTTCTGCGTAAAACATTTCCCACATTCTGAACATGAATATGGCTTCTCTCCTGTGTGAATTCTCTCATGTATAACAAGATGTGATTTATGTGTAAAACATTTCCCACATTGTAAACACGAAAATGGCTTCTCTCCTGTGTGAAATCTCACATGTCTAACAAGGTCTACTTTAATAGTAAAACATTTCTCACATTCTGAACATGAATATGGCTTCTCTCCTGTGTGATGGTTTTGATGATGAATAAGAGATAATTTATGAGTAAAACACTTTCCACATTCTGAACATGAATATGGCTTCTCTCCTGTGTGAAGGTTTTGATGTCGAATAAAAGATGATTTATGAGTAAAACACTTTCCACATTCTGAACATGAATATGGCTTCTCTACTGTGTGATGGTTTTGATGTTGAATAAGAGATGATTTTTGAGTAAAACACCTTCCACATTCTGAACATGAATATGGCTTTTCCCCTGTGTGAATTCTCTCGTGTGTAACAAGATTTGATTTAATAGTAAAGCATTTCCCACACTCTAAACATGAGTATGGCTTCACTCCTGTGTGAATTCTCTTATGGGTACGAAAACTTGATTGACTTATAAAACATTTCCCACATTCTGAACATGAATATGGCTTCTCTCCTGTGTGAATTCTTTTATGTGTAACAAGATGTGATTTATCTGTAAAACATTTCCCACATTCTGAACATGAATATGGCTTCTCTCCTGTGTGAATTCTCTCATGTGTAACAAGAGTTGATTTAGAAGTAAAACATTTCCCACATTCTGCACATGAATATGGCTTCTCTCCTGTGTGAATTTTCTCATGTGTAACAAGATTTGATTTATGTGTAAAACATTTCCCACATTCTGAACATGAATATAGCTTCTTCCTTCTTCCTCTTTTATTTTCAGCATTTTGTCTCTGACTATATATTTTGTTTAACAGTCTCTGATGAATTTGCAGATAATACTTCATTACAGTAATCAGATGACAGAGTTTTGCTGTGAACGGCTAGGGGTATATTGGAGATATCGTCATGCTGTTCTGGTGTATATTGTGTGATACTACGATCATCAGCTTTACATTCTGAAGATATCAGATGTCCTGCAGAGCTCCTGGTACAGTCATCTGCCAAGAATAAAACTGATACTTTTGAATAATGTACCTTAAAAAAATTTCTGTATATATAATAATAAAATACAAACAAAGAATTCCATACAAAATGCAAGGTACATAGCAAAACTATATTAACTGCAAAGATTGCATAAACAATTAATTCTAGTAAAGTTTATTCCAGATATTGCCCAGTGCGGTATCCTGGTACCATTCTACTACTGCTGAGTGATATAGTTGTAGTGTCCTGGTATCATTCTACTACTGCTGAGTGATATAGTTGTGGTGTCCCGGTACCATTCTACTACTGCTGAGTGATATAGTTGTGGTGTCCTGGTACCATTCTACTACTGCTGAGTGATATAGTTGTAGTGTCCCGGTATCATTCTACTACTGCTGAGTGATATAGTTGTGGTGTCCTGGTATCATTCTACTACTGCTGAGTGATATAGTTGTAGTGTCCTGGTACCATTCTACTACTGCTGAGTGATATAGTTGTGGTGTCCTGGTATCATTCTACTACTGCTGAGTGATATAGTTGTGGTGTCCCGGTATCATTCTCCTACTGCTGAGTGATATAGTTGTGGTGTCCCGGTATCATTCTACTACTGCTGAGTGATATAGTTGTGTTGTCCTGGTACCATTCTACTACTGCTGAGTGATATAGTTGTGGTGTCCTGGTACCATTCTACTACTGCTGAGTGTTATAGTTGTGTTGTCCTGGTACCATTCTACTACTGCTGAGTGATATAGTTGTGTTGTCCTGGTACCATTCTACTACTGCTGAGTGATATAGTTGTGGTGTCCTGGTACCATTCTACTACTGCTGAGTGATATAGTTGTGGTGTCCTGGTATCATTCTACTACTGCTGAGTGATATAGTTGTTGTGTCCTGGTATCATTCTACTACTGCTGAGTGATATAGTTGTGGTGTCCTGGTGCCATTCTACTACTGCTGAGTGATATAGTTGTGGTGTCCTGGTATCATTCTACTACTGCTGAGTGATATAGTTGTGGTGTCCTGGTATCATTCTACTACTGCTGAGTGATATAGTTGTGGTGTCCTGGTACCATTCTACTACTGCTGAGTGATATAGTTGTGGTGTCCTGGTACCATTCTACTACTGCTGAGTGATATAGTTGTGGTGTCCTGGTATCATTCTACTACTGCTGAGTGATATAGTTGTTGTGTCCTGGTATCATTCTACTACTGCTGAGTGATATAGTTGTGGTGTCCTGGTACCATTCTACTACTGCTGAGTGATATAGTTGTGGTGTCCTGGTACCATTCTACTACTGCTGAGTGATATAGTTGTGGTGTCCTGGTATCATTCTACTACTGCTGAGTGATATAGTTGTGGTGTCCTGGTGCCATTCTACTACTGCTGAGTGATATAGTTGTGGTGTCCTGGTATCATTCTACTACTGCTGAGTGATATAGTTGTTGTGTCCTGGTATCATTCTACTACTGCTGAGTGATATAGTTGTGGTGTCCTGGTATCATTCTACTACTGCTGAGTGATATAGTTGTGGTGTCCTGGTATCATTCTACTACTGCTGAGTGATATAGTTGTGGTGTCCTGGTATCATTCTACTACTGCTGAGTGATATAGTTGTGGTGTCCTGGTACCATTCTACTACTGCTGAGTGATATAGTTGTGGTGTCCTGGTACCATTCTACTACTGCTGAGTGATATAGTTGTTGTGTCCTGGTATCATTCTACTACTGCTGAGTGATATAGTTGTGGTGTCCTGGTACCATTCTACTACTGCTGAGTGATATAGTTGTGGTGTCCTGGTATCATTCTACTACTGCTGAGTGATATAGTTGTGGTGTCCTGGTATCATTCTACTACTGCTGAGTGATATAGTTGTGGTGTCCTGGTGCCATTCTACTACTGCTGAGTGATATAGTTGTGGTGTCCTGGTACCATTCTACTACTGCTGAGTGATATAGTTGTGGTGTCCTAGTACCATTCTACTACTGCTGAGTGATATAGTTGTGGTGTCCTGGTACCATTCTACTACTGCTGAGTGATATAGTTGTGGTGTCCTGGTATCATTCTACTACTGCTGAGTGATATAGTTGTGGTGTCCTGGTGCCATTCTACTACTGCTGAGTGATATAGTTGTGGTGTCCTGGTACCATTCTACTACTGATGAGTGAGATAGTTGTTGAGCGGCCGTAGATCTGTCCTAGAATTCCTGTGGGCGCTGTGAGTTAGGAGATGTATAATGCATTGTATGTGCGGACACTGAGGACTGATAAATGTGCATTGTGCTGTGTACTGTGCTGCCCTCTACTGGCTGATGTGTGAATATGAACATTAGGTATTCAGTCTTATCACTACAAGCTGCCATAGACCCTGTGGGAGAAGCTTTCGCACTCAGCGCTGACACCTCCTGTAAGCTGCTACAAATCAGACCAGGGAGAGGGAGGAAGCACTACTACTCCCAGCATCTATTCCAGTCTATGTTGAGGAGACATCTTTCTTCATATAGTCGCCTCAACAGAGGAGGGAAGCTTCATACAGTCAGGAGAGATAAAGCTGAACAGGGTTCTCCTCTATACTGGCTCCTTTATGGCCTCCAGCAGGATCCAGGACAACGCGATTTCCACACCTTGAACTTGGCCCGTCTTACCCCCTAAAACTGTGTGTACCTCTATACTTCCAATGTGTCAGGGCTTTTCGTCGACCCATGGCGGTCCCTCCATCAGCAAAGCATTACCTGGACTGTAAGTAACAACTTCTCCAATGAAAAGTGAAGTAAAATGCCCAATATCCTCACTGTTAATATTTATTCACTTATATAGCGCCATTAATTGTACAGCGCCTTCCATACATCAGCAAGTGATGAGCGAATAGTGAAGTATTCTGAATATTCTAGCCGAATACTTCTTACTATTCGAGTATCCAGCTCAAATGCTGAGCCTAATACAAGTCAATTAGTCATGGGCTCCGTCCACATAGCCCTACATAGAACGAGCACTTCCAGGGGGAGAGCTTTCCCTTGTGTGTTCTCACAGTATAAAACACATTTCTCTACCCTCTAGTGAGAGCCTTCCATTCAAACTGCTCTCACTAGTGTGCCAGCTCCCATTGTTTACTGAAGGGAGACAGCAATTTGTGTCAGATCATTCACAATCGACACATCACTCCCGAGCACCAACGAACATCCCGAATACTGTACTAACCGCGCAAGTAACCAATATTGCCGAATACTATTTGCAAATCACTAATTAGCAACACAGTCCCCGCTGGGGCTTACAATCTAAATTCCTTAACACTATGTCTTTGGAGTGAGGGAGGAAATCATAGTATCTGGAGGAAAGCCACGCAAACACAGGGAGAACATACACTGAGTGTGTCCGTGCATGTTCATTCGGGTTCACCTGGACTTTAAAAATTGCACAACAAATTTTATGGTGCAATTTCTTCTGTTACCCTTGTAAAAATACAAAGTTTGGAGCTAAAAGAACATTTTTATGGGGAAAAAAGTGTTTTTTTAATTTTAACATTTAAAATTCTGTGAAGCACCTGGGGGTTCTAGATAAATTCCATGAGGGGCCTGGTTACGAAACAGGTGGTGTGGCCCCTGTGGGGTATTTCCACTGTTTAGGCACATCAGGGTCTCTCCAAACACAACATGGTGTCTGCTAACGATTCCAGCCAATCTTGCCTTGCAAAAGTCCAATTTCGCTCCTTTCCTTCTGAGCCCGGCCTTGTAGTTTTCCACCACATATAAGGTATTCCTGTACTCAGGGCAAATTGCTCAACAGATTTTATGGTGCATTTTTTTCTGTTAACCTTGTAAAATTGCAAAGGTTGCAGCTAAAAGGACATTTTTGTGGGAAAAATGTGTTTTTTTTATTTTTTTATTTTCACGGCTCAACTTTCTAAACTTTTGTGAAGCACCTGGGGGTTCAAGGTGTTCACCACACATTTAGAGAAGTTCCTTGAGGGGTCTGGTTTCCAAATCGAGTGGGTGTTTCCACTGTTTAGGCACATCAGAGGCTCTCCAAACGCAACATGGTGTCTACTAACGATTCCAAGCAATCTTGCCTTGCAAAAGTCAAATGGCGCTCCTTTCCTTCTGAGTCCGGCCGTGCGCCCAAACAATAATTTTGCACCACATATGGAGTATTGGCGTACTCAGGAGAACTTGCACAGCAAATTTTGAAGAACATTTTCTAGTATTAACATAAAACAAAATTGAGCTCAAAGAACATATTTGAGGAGAAAATGTGAAGCACCTGGGAGTACACATCTAGAAAAGTTTCTTGAGGGGTCCCGTTTCCAAAATGGAGGTCCTTTAGGGGGACATCAAAGAAGGGTTCCTGTTACCATGTAACTTGGCCTGTTAGGAGGTTTTGGAGTTAAATAGCTTTTTATTTCAGTGAATGTGACCTCCTAATGCTGCAAATTCAATAAATCACCATCTTCCGGTCTCTAAAGTGGAGCATTTTTATCAGGATCGGGCGAGCTTGGTCTCCCGGCTGTGGCGGCCTGGCAGGCACTCTGTGAGCTCTCTCAATAGAGAACATTTTAGAAAACTTATCCTGGCCAAACGTTTTCAGCAGCCATGCCTCAAAATATTCCACAGCATCTCTGCCCTCCGCCCTCTCTGGAACTCCTACAATGCGCACATTATTTCTACGTAGACGGTATTCTATATCGTCCGTTTTATTGTGCAGGTACGTAATAGAATCACCAGCAGCCTTGAACTTTTTGACCAAGGGAGCCACAGTGTCCTCCAGTTCACCCACTCTCCCTTCGGCCGCAGACATACGTTCTCTCACTTTCTGCATATCGTGGCGAATGGTGGATATCTCCATCTTTATAGATCCAATGTGGCAAGCAAGCTGAGCATTTCCTTTAGCAATAGCTTTAAGGACATCTCTAAGTGTGGGTTCACCCTCATCGTCAGCTTCATCATGCGTGTTAACAGTCTCTGAGCCCTCAGGCTCCACAGTATCATCACTATCCTGGGCTGCCTCCCCATTGCTGCACAGCTTTCTCCCTTGTTCCTGCAGGGGCTCCCCCTCACAAACACCCATTGTCCCTGGGTTATATGCTGCAGTATTGTCACCTGGGGTCCGTGGGGCACCTGGCTGCTGCTTCCTGGCGAACTGCTGTAATTTGGCCGCCGTTTCCAGCCGCTTCTCCCGCTGCCGCGGTGTCTCTCCCTCCTGGAGGCCTCCCTCGGCGCCATCTTGCGCGCCATGCGGCGCTCCCCCAGCCGCCGACCGCAGCCGTCCATCCCGCCGCGACATTATGCAGCCTGCCGGTCTCACAGTGCTCACCGCGTTCCCGGAGCTCCTCACCCGTGCGACAGCTCACATAGCACGCTAGGCCACGCCCCATAAATCAGCATTTTCAGTTCTTTCAAACATATCAAATGTCTAGAAACTCTCCTGTGCATAATAATGTGGAACAGGGCATGTAGAGAAGATTATACTGATATCATTGGGAGATTTCTTCAATAAAATTCGATGTATAATCTAACGGGTGATGACTTTTATTACACTGACTGTCATCTGCACCGACCATTAAGGAAAATCAGAGAAAAAGAACATTTGCATAATAATTTGGAACACAGTGTATAATAGATGGGGCAAAAGGAGTTGATTTGAACTTATGTTTTTTTTTTATTTGTAACTTGTCATTTATTGTATGTGGCCCCTTAGCGCATCTCAGCACTGCAGTGCAATCCCTTGTGTTCTCTCTGCACACCACAAATGTTCACATCCTGTC
Source organism: Allobates femoralis (assembly GCA_033576535.1). Classification (NCBI taxonomy): domain Eukaryota; kingdom Metazoa; phylum Chordata; class Amphibia; order Anura; family Aromobatidae; genus Allobates; species Allobates femoralis. The sequence goes on from JARQOC010000005.1 coordinate 574,374,246, forward strand.
TGTGACTCCGCTTGAGCATCACGGGCAAGAAGTGATTCATGACAGCATCCGGGGTCATCAGTTAACCCCCCCCCCCCCCCCGCTGTCAAAGCATCGCATTGAGGCCCCGTGATGGCATCATGGGGCCACCAATGCCGGTGGAGAACAGCATGATCCCCCACCGCGGTGCTTTACATCGTGTTGTCAGCGATTGACTCAATGATGTAGAGGGTTATCAGTGCTGATCGGATCGCTGCTGTTAGCTACACATGACAGCTGATCAGACCAGTTGACATGTGGGGGATGATGTGAGCTCACTACATGAGCTCACATCAGAGGGAGGGAACACGGCCAAGGATGTACATATAGGTCCTTGGTCGTGAAGGGTTTAATGCCAGCTAAGTATTGCCAGCTGGTACCAAGCAGGAGGTTCATAATGTCAGGCCAATATTAGACCCGGCCATTATGAACCTTTAATGAAATAGTAAAAATTAAACCACACACATAAAAATAATGTATTTGGAAAAAGAACAAACACATCATTGTTTGCCATCTTTATTAGTCCCATAAAAAAACCTCTGACAGTAATCCATGATAATCCAGAGCGCTGTCTGTTCACCACAGGATCCGCAGAGGAACTCATGGCATGTGAGCGGGGGGGAGATGTCACAGTCAGGTTCAACTGAGGTCAGCTGCTACAACACGGCTGAGCTCTGATGAACTTTCTTGTGTTTAAACTAATAAATATGATGGAGGTTCCTGTGTAATTGTCTGCAGGTGGGGGGATGTCCAGGGCCTGAGACCCCCAACTGCTTCATAGACTGCTGAGAAGAGCAGAGCAGCTTGTGAGGTCGGAGCACAGAACAGGGAACGGGTTACATAGAAGATACAAAACCCAACACATCATTGTACCAAGCGGAGAATAAGTGACTGTAGAGGCCACTACTCACCTGGGCGGTGATCTGTAGGGATCTCCTCTGTCCTCCGCTCATCACCCCTCACATAGGTCTCTGGAGGATTAATATGGGGCAGATCTTCACCCTGAAACAAAGATAGTAAAAGTCACAGACAGATGGAGAAGTCCCATCTGTGATCAGCTGTAATCTGCCATCTCCACCCATCTCATTACACAAGTATAACACATCTAATAGTGGGGGAGAAAACAAGACTGAGACAAGATCTTCACAGCCGTCTACACATCATAGGGAGATCTCATCACACCTTCTCTCCATCTACCTGATCATCCGGAGGAACATCGGGATCTTCTGGATTACAGTCCTGTGGGAGAAGAGGACGGGGACATCTCTCTGGTGTTGTCCTCTTACTGGATAGACCTGGAGGAGACACATACAGGACTGAATTCATTCTTTACATACAGATCATTATAGGCCGTGTGTATTTAGTCCTATTACCTGGTGATGTGAGGGGATCCTCCATCATGACTATGTCCTTGTACAGATCTCTGTGTCCTTCTAAATACTCCCACTCCTCCATGGAGAAATAGACGGAGACGTCCTGACACCTTATAGGAACCTGACACATACAATGATAGCCGCATTGTCATCATTCCCCCATCCCTTCATAGCGTTACTGTATAATGTCCCAGCAGCAGCAGCATTCCCAGCAGTGTCACCTCTCCAGTCAGCAGCTCCATCATCTTGTAGGTGAGTTCTAGGATCTTCTGCTCATTGATGTCCTCATGTATCAGGGGGTGAGGTGGAGGCCCCGGGCCCCGGGCTCTTCCCTCACACTGGACAGGGTCCTGACTGCACAGATCACTCCAGCTCTTCTTCACCACTGTGTAATCCTGGTTATGGAGAGGAGACACATTAATAAATCTCCAGTCTCCAGACATCTCCAGAGTCCTCACCTCTCCAGCTCTGTCCGTTATTCTGTCCATAGATAAGAATGATGTCATGTGACATCTCTCACCTCTCCAGTAACAAGGAAGAGGATCTCTAGGGTGAGGGGTAAGATCCTCTCCGCCATCTTGTCCCTGTCCAGATCCATCCTTGATGGTCAATCAGGAGAATTCTCTTCTATAGAAGATGTGAGAGGAACCGATATTGTAGAGACCTGAATGGGGGAAGAGACGATGGAACATCAGAGAGATCCTGGGGAATAATACAATTACTGGAGACTCCGACCACACGTCTGGAGCATCACTACACACCGTACACACTCAGCTCCGCTCCATACACCTCGTACACACTCCGCTCCGCTCCGTACACCTCGTACGCACTACACTCCGATCACCTCACACGCACTCGGCTCCGCTCCGTACACCTCGTACACACTCGGCTCTGCTCCGTACACCTCGTACACACTCCGCTCCGCTCCGTACACCTCGTACACACTCCGCTCCGCTCCGTACACCTCGTACGCACTACACTCCGCTCACCTCACACGCACTCGGCTCCGCTCCGTACACCTCGTACACACTCGGCTCCGCTCTGTACACCTCACACGCACTCGGCTCGGCTCCGTACACCTCGTACACACTCGGCTCTGCTCCGTACACCTCGTACACACTCGGCTCCGCTCCGTACACCTCGTACACACTCGGCTCCGCTCCGTACACCTCCTACACACTCGGCTCCACCCCGTACACCTCGTACACACTCGGCTCCGCTCCGTACACCTCGTACACACTCGGCTCCGCTCCGTACACCTCGTACACACTCGGCTCCGCTCCGTACACCTCGTACACACTCGGCTCCGCTCCGTACACCTCGCACACACTCGGCTCCGCTCCCTACACCTCGTACGCACTCGGCTCCGCTCCGTACACCTCGTACACACTCGGCTCCGCTCCGTACACCTCGCACACACTCGGCTCTGCTCCCTACACCTCGTACACACTCGGCTCTGCTCCGTACACCTCGTACACACTCGGCTCCGCTCCGTACACCTCGTACACACTCGGCTCTGCTCCGTACACCTCGTACACACTCGGCTCTGCTCCGTACACCTCGTACACACTCGGCTCTGCTCCGTACACCTCGTACACACACCCTGAGGCCTGAATAGACGGTGATTGTAATATAAATCTGAAAAAAGGCGTCAATCTTCCAGATTGGACACGCCCCAGAGGCGGGACCTCATTAGCATAAGGCGATCACAGGTGATATTATAGGAACAAAGCATCTGCTGAGGCTCCAGGTGTATTCTCCATCTGTTACCTGGAGGCCCATAGGAATCTATTATATACTCATCTCGTGGCATCTGTCATTAACTCCCATCACTGTGTCCTCCTATGATGCGTTGACGGCAGCCATATTGCCAAGTGATGGGTGTGCAAATATGGAGCCCACTGGCAGCAATAACCTCGCACAATACAGTCAGCGATGCCACTGACTCCTGACACGACAACACCCGAAACTGACCTTCAACCTGCCGCACAGGCAGCCTGCCGGCCTCACCACCGAGTGACTAACTGTGACTATATGCAGTCAGTCAGGTCATTCGGCAGTGAATGATACCTAGGTATAGAAAGATGGCGGAGGCATGACCCGTCGTAAATGCGCAGTCACACCGCCGCGCATGGGTGGGGAGAGAGATTGTATGGTGTACACTGGAGAGAGAGAGCGCACAGAGGAGGGGGAGAGAGAAAACATGGGAGAGAAAGTGCACAGGTGAGAGGGCGAGAGAAAACATGGGAGAGAGAGGCACGGGGGGGGAGAGAGAGTGCACAGGGGAGGGGGAGAGAGAGGGCACAGAGGGGAGAGAGAGGCACAGGGGAGGGGAGAGAGATGATGTCGACAGGAGAGGGAGAGAGGGAGAGAGCGCACAGGGAGAGGGAGAGAGAGGCACAGGGGGGGAGAGAGATTGTATGGTGTACAGGGGAGAGAGAGAGAGAGAGCGCACAGGGGAGGGGGAGAGAGAAAGACATGGGAGAGGAAGGGAGAGGAAGAGAGATTGATGGTGTACAGGGGAGAGAGAGAGAGAGCGCACAGGGGAGGGGAGAGAGAAAACATGGGAGACTGGAAAAGCGAACAGGTGAGGAGGAGAGGAGAGCAGGCAACAGGGGAGGGGGAGAGAAAACATGGGAGAGAGCGCACAGGGGAGGGGGAGAGGAGGAGCGCAAGGTGAGAGGGAGAGAAAACATGAGGGAGAGCGCACAGGTGAGGGGAGAGGAGAGCGAGTGCACAGTGAGAGGGCGAGAGAAAACATGGGAGAGAGCGCACAGGGAGGGGAGAGAGAGAGGCACAGAGGAGAGGGGAGAGAGAACAGGGAGAGAGCGCACAGGGGAGGGGAGAGAGAGAGAGATGCACAGGTGAGAGGGGAGAGAGCGAGAGACAGGTGAGAGGGCGAGAGAAAACATGGGAGAGGAGCGCCAGGGAGGAGGAGCGGGAGAGAGAGAGAGCGCACAGGTGAGAGGGGAGAGAGAAAAATGGGGAGAAAAGCGACAGGGGGAAGGAGAGGGGAGAAGAGGAGTGCACAGGTGAGGGGGAGAGAAAGGAACGAGGCACAGGGAGGGGAGAGAGAGACGCAACAGGGAGAGGGAGAGAGAGAGGAGTGAAGGGAGGGAGGAGAGGAGAGAGCGCACAGGGAGAGGGGACGGAGAGAAGGAGAGAGGCACAGGGAGGGGGAGAGAGGAGTGCACAGGTGGAGGAGGGCGAGGAAAACATGGGAGAGAGCGCACAGGGAGGGGGAGAGAAACGGAGAGAGCGCACAGGGGAGGGGGAGAGAGAGTGCACAGGTGAGAGGGCGAGCGAAACATGGGAGAGAGCGCACAGGGGAGGGGGAGAGAGAGCGCAACAGGGGAGGGGGAGAGGAAAACATGGGAGAGAGCGCACAGGGGAGGGGAGAGAGAGAGGCAAAGGGGAGGGGAGAGAGAAAACATGGGAGAGAGCGCACAGGTGAGGGGAGAGAGAGGAGTGCACAGGTGAGAGGGCGAGAGAAAACATGGGAGAGAGCGCACAGGGGAGGGGGAGAGAGAGGAGTGCACAGGTGGAGGGGCAGAGAGAAAACATGGGAGAGAGCGCACAGGGGAGGGAGAGAGAGCGAGTGCACAGGTGAGAGGAGAGAAACAGGAGAGGCGACAGGAGAGAGAGCGCACAGGTGAGGGGGAGAGAGAGACGAGGCACAGGTGAGAGGGGAGAGAGAGCACAGGTAGGGAGAAGCAGCACAGGGAGAGGGGAGAGAAACATGGGAGAGAGCGCACAGGGAAGGGGGAGAGAGAGAGAGGCACAGGGGAGGGGAGAGAGAGGCACAGGAAGGGAGAGAGAAGCGACAGGAGGAGGAACAGGGAGGGGAGAGGAGCGAGTGCACAGGTGAGAGGGCGAGCGAAAACAGGGAGAGAGCGCACAGGGGAGGGGGAGAGAGAGCGCACAGGGGAGGGGGAGAGAGAGAAAACATGGGAGGAAAGCGCACAGGGGAGGGGGAGAGAGAGCGAGGCACAGGTGAGAGGGAGAGAGAGCGAGTGACAGGAGAGGGGAGAGAGAGCGAGTGCACAGGTGGAGAGGGCGAGGAAAAAGGAGAGAGCGCACAGGGGAGGGGGAGAAGAGGAAAACATGGGAGAGAGCGCACAGGGGAGGGGGGAGAGAGGAGTGCACAGGTGAGAGGGCGAGAGAAAACATGGGAGAGCGCACAGGGGAGGGGTAGAGAGAGCGCAAAGGGGAGAGGGAGAGAGAAAACATGGGAGAGAAAGCGCACAGGTGAGAGGGAGAGAGAGCGAGTGCACAAGTGAGAGGGCGAGAGAAAACATGGGAGAGAGCGCACAGGGGAGGGGGAGAGAGAGTGCACAGGTGAGAGGGCGAGAGAAAACATGGAGAGAGCGCACAGGGGAGGGGGAGAGAGAGCGAGTGCACAGGTGAGAGGGCGAGAGAAAACATGGGAGAGAGAGCGCACAGGGGAGGGGGAGAGACAGCGAGTGCACAGGTGAGAGGGAGAGCAAACAGGTGAGAGGGCGAGAGAAAACATGGGAGAGAGAGCGCACAGAGGAGGGGGAGAGAGAGAGAGCGCACAGGTGAGAGGGAGAGAGAGCGAGTGCACAGGTGAGAGGGCGAGAGAAAACATGGGAGAGAGGCGCACAGGGAAGGGGGAGAGAGGGGAGAGCGCACAGGTGAGAGGGAGAGAGAGCGCACAGGTGAGAGGGAGAGAGAGCGCACAGGTGAGAGGGAGAGAGAGCGCACAGGTGAGAGGGAGAGAGAGCGCACAGGTGAGAGGGAGAGAGAGCGCACAGGTGAGAGGGAGAGAGAGCGCACAGGTGAGAGGGAGAGAGAGCGCACAGGTGAGAGGGAGAGAGAAAGAGCGCACAGGTGAGAGGGAGAGAGAGAGAGCACAGGTGAGAGGGAGAGAGAGCGCACAGGTGAGAGGGCGGAGAGAAAGAGCGCACAGGTGAGAGGAGGAAGAGAGAGCACAGGTGAGAGGGAGAGAGAGCGCACAGGTGAGAGGGAGAGAGAAAGAGCGCACAGGTGAGAGGGAGAGAGAGAGAGCACAGGTGAGAGGGAGAGAGAGCGAGTGCACAGGTGAGAGGGCGAGAGAAAACATGGGAGAGAGCGCACAGGGGAGGGGGAGAGAGAGCGAGTGCACAGGTGAGAGGGAGAAAGAGCGCACAGGTGAGAGGGAGAGCAAACAGGTGAGAGGGCGAGAGAAAACATAGGAGAGAGCGCACAGGTGAGAGGGAGAGAGAGAGCGAGTGCACAGGGGAGAGGGTGAGAGGGGAGAGCACAGGCGAGAGGGCGAGAGAAAACATGGGAGAGAGCGCACAGGGGAGGGGAGAGAGAGAGCGCACAGTGGAGGGAGAGAGAGAGAGCGCACAGGTGAGAGGGAGAGAGAGAGAGCGCACAGGTGAGAGGGAGAGAGAGCGAGCGACAGGTGAGAGGGAGAGAGAGCGAGCGCACAGGTGAGAGGGAGAGAGAGCGAGCGCACAGGTGAGAGGGAGAGAGAGCGAGCGCACAGGTGAGAGGGAGAGAGAGCGAGCGCACAGGTGAGAGGGAGAGAGAGCGAGCGCACAGGTGAGAGGGAGAGAGAGCGAGCGCACAGGTGAGAGGGAGAGAAGCGAGGCACGTGAGAGGAGAGGAGCGAGCGCACAGGTGAGAGGGAGAGAGAGCGAGCGCACAGGTGAGAGGGAGAGAGAGAGAGCGCACAGGCGAGAGGGAGAGAGAGCGCGCACAGGCGAGAGGGAGAGAGAGAGCGCGCACAGGCGAGGAGGGAGAGAGAGCGCGCACAGGCGAGAGGGAGAGAGAGCGAGCGCACAGGTAAGAGGGAGAGAGCGCGAGCGCACAGGTAAGAGGGAGAGAGAGCGAGCGCCACAGGTAAGAGGGAGAGAGAGCGAGCGCACAGGTGAGAGGGAGAGAGAGCGAGCGCACAGGTGAGAGGGAGAGAGAGCGAGCGCACAGGTGAGAGGGAGAGAGAGCGAGCGCACAGGTGAGAGGGAGAGAGAGCGAGCGCACAGGTGAGAGGGAGAGAGTGAGCGCACAGGTGAGAGGGAGAGAGTGAGCGCACAGGTGAGAGGGAGAGAGAGAGCGCACAGGTAAAAAGGAGAGAGAGCGCACAGGTAAAAAGGAGAGAGAGCGCGCAGGTGAGAGGGAGAGAGAGCGAGCGCGCAGGTGAGAGGGAGAGAGAGAGCGCACAGGTGAGAGGGAGAGAGAGAGCGCACAGGTGAGAGAGAGAGCGCACAGGTGAGAGGGAGAGAGCGCGCGCAGGTGAGAGGGAGAGAGAAAGCGCACAGGTGAGAGGGAGAGAGAGAGCGCACAGGTGAGAGGGAGAGAGAGAGCGCACAGGTGAGAGGGAGAGAGAGAGCGCACAGGTGAGAGGGAGAGAGAGAGCGCACAGGTGAGAGGGAGAGAGAGAGCGCACAGGTGAGAGGGAGAGAGAGAGCGCACAGGTGAGAGGGAGAGAGAGAGCGCACAGGTGAGAGGGAGAGAGAGAGCGCACAGGTGAGAGGGAGAGAGAGAGCGCACAGGTGACAGGGAGAGAGAGAGCGCACAGGTGAGAGGGAGAGAGAGCGACAGGTGAGAGGGAGAGAGCACACAGGTGAGAGGGAGAGAGAGCGAGTGCACAGGTGAGAGGGAGAGAGAGAGCACACAGGTGAAAGGGAGAGAGCGCACAGGTGAGAGTGAGAGAGAGCGAGTGCACAGGTGAGAGGGAGAGAGAAAACATGGGAGAGAGAGCACAGGGGAGGGGGGAGAGAGAGCGAGTGCACAGGTGAGAGGGAGAAAGAGCGCACAGGTGAGAGAAAGAGCGCACAGGTGAGAGGGAGAGAGCGCACAGAGGAAAGGGAGCACGCACAGGGAAGAGGGAGGGAGAGAGCGCACTGGGGGAGGGAGAGAGCATGTACTGGGGGGATGGAGAGAGCGCACATATGGAGGGGGGAGAGAGCAAACAGGGGAGAGAGCGCACAGAGGGAGACAGCTCAAGCAAAACAGCACAGAGGGGTGAGAGACAGCACACTGGGAAAGCGCACAGTGGAAGACAGGTCAAAGGACAGCACAGGGGGGAGAGAGATCACACACAGGGAAGGGGGGGGGGTTGAGTGGACAGGGGAGCCCCCATCGTGCCATCACCGCCCTCCCGATGTGATAGCATAGGGCACCTATCTAGTAGTCTACAAAGGTCAAAATGGTGACAGGTTCCCTTTAATATGGGGGAGAACGTGGCGGTCTGTCACAGTGTCACAGGAACACAAGATGGGGGAGAACATGGCGGCCAGTCACAGCGACACAGGAACACAAGATGGGGGAGAACATGGCGGCCAGTCACAGTGACACAGGAACACAAGATGGGGGAGAACATGGCGGCCAGTCACAGTGACACAGGAACACAAGATGGGGGAGAACATGGCGGCCAGACACAGGAACACAAGATGGGGGAGAACATGGCGGCCAGTCACAGTGACACAGGAACACAAGATGGAGGAGAAACATGGCGGCCAGTCACAGTGACACAGGAACACAAGATGGGGGAGAACATGGCGGCCAGTCACAGTGACACAGGAACACAAGATGGAGGAGAACATGGCGGCCAGTCACAGTGACACAGGAACACAAGATGGGGGAGAACATGGCGGCCAGTCACAGTGACACAGGAACACAAGATGGAGGAGAACATGGCGGCCAGTCACAGTGACACAGGAACACAAGATGGGGGACAACATGGCGGCCAGTCACAGTGACACAGGAACACAAGATGGGGGAGAACATGGCGGCCAGTCACAGTGACACAGGAACACAAGATGGGGGAGAACATGGCGGCCGGTCACAGCGACAGGAGAACAAGATGGGGGAGAACATGGCGGCCAGTCACAGCGACACAGGAACACAAGATGGGGGAGAAATATGGCGGCCGGTCACAGCGACAGGAGAACAAGATGGAGGAGAACATGGCGGCCGGTACACAGCGACACAGGAACACAAGATGGGGAGAACATGGCGGCCAGTCACAGCGACACAGGAACACAAGATGGGGGAGAATATGGCGGCCAGTAACAGTGACACAGGAACACAAGATGGGGGAGAACAATGGCGGCCAGTCATCACAGCGACAGGAGAACAAGATGGGGGAGAACATGGCGGCCGGTCACAGTGACACAGGAACACAAGATGGGGGAGAACATGGCGGCCAGTCACAGTGACACAGGAACACAAGATGGAGGAGAACATGGCGGCCAGTCACAGCGACAGGAGAACAAGATGAAGGAGAACATGGCGGCCAGTCACAGCGACACAAGAACACAAGATGGGGGAGAACATGGCGGCCGGTCACAGTGACACAGGAACACAAGATGGAGGAGAACATGGCGGCCAGTCACAGTGACACAGGAACACAAGATGGGGAGAACATGGCGGCCAGTCACAGTGACACAGGAACACAAGATGGGGAGAACATGGCCGCCAGTCACAGTGACACAGGAACACAAGATGGAGGAGAACATGGCGGCCAGTCACAGTGACGCAGGAACACAAGATGGAGAAGAACATGGCCGCCAGTCACAGTGACACAGGAACACACAAGATGGAGGAGAACATGGCGGCCAGTCACAGCGACACAGGAACACAAGATGGGGAGAATATGGCGGCCAGTCACAGTGACACAGGAACACAAGATGGGGGAGAACATGGCGGCCGGTCACAGCGACACAAGAACACAAGATGGGGAGAATATGGCGGCCAGTCACAGCGACACAGGAACACAAGATGGGGGAGAACATGGCGGGCCGGTCACAGTGACACAGGAAAACAAGATGGAGGAGAACATGGTGGCCAGTCACAATGACACAAGAACACAAGATGGGGGAGAACATGGCGGCCGGTCACAGCGACAGGAGAACAAGATGGAGGAGAACATGGCGGCCAGTCACAGCGACACAGGAACACAAGATGGAGGAGAACATGGCGGCCAGTCACAGCGACACAGGAACACAAGATGGGGGAGAACATGGCGGCCAGTCACAGCGACACAGGAACACAAGATGGGGGAGAACATGGCGGCCAGTCACAGCGACAGGAGAACAAGATGGAGGAGAACATGGCGGCCAGTCACAACGACACAGGAACACAAGATGGAGGAGAACATGGCGGCCAGTCACAGTGACACAGGAACACAAGATGGGGGAGAACATGGCGGCCAGTCACAGTGACACAGGAACACAAGATGGGGGAGAACATGGCGGCCAGTCACAGCGACAGGAGAACAAGATGGAGGAGAACATGGCGGCCAGTCACAACGACACAGGAACACAAGATGGAGGAGAACATGGCGGCCAGTCACAGTGACACAGGAACACAAGATGGAGGAGAACATGGCGGCCAGTCACAGTGACACAGGAACACAAGATGGGGGAGAACATGGCGGCCAGTCACAGTGACACAGGTACACAAGATGGGGGAGAACATGGCGGCCAGTCACAGTGACACAGGAACACAAGATGGGGGAGAACATGGCGGCCAGACACAGGAACACAAGATGGGGAGAACATGGCGGCCAGTCACAGTGACACAGGAACACAAGATGGGGAGAATATGGCGGCCAGTCACAACGACACAGGAACACAAGATGGAGGAGAACATGGCGGCCGGTCACAGCGACACAGGAACACAAGATGGGGGAAAATATGGCGGCCAGTCACAGCTGCTCGGGTCCCCGGTGCTTCTCTGACATCAGGGGCTCAGGCTGCTGCTTTCTCCTCCATTCTTTACACTGCAGCAGAATTTGGTAAAACGTTGTGCTGTGTAAGTAGATCAGGTGGAGATCAGTACAAGGAGAGCGGCTGCAGTGTAAAGCATTGTGAGGCATGATGGTGGGCAGTCAGTCAGGAAGAATCATGGGAGATCAGTGGTGATAAAGGGGAGGGGTGTCAAGTGATGACATCATACAGTTGTATATAGGGGGAGGGGCATCCAGTGATGACATCATACAGTTGTGTATAGGGAAGGGACGTCCAGTGATGACGTCATACAGTTGTGTATAGGGCGAGGGGTGTCCAGTGATGACGTCATACAGTTGTATATAGGGGGAGGGGCGTCCAGTGATGACATCATACAGTTGTATATAGGGCGAGGGGCGTCCAGTGATGACATCATACAGTTGTATATAGGAGGAGGGGCGTCCAGTGATGACGTCATACAGTTGTATATAGGGCGAGGGGCGTCCAGTGATGACATCATACAGTTGTATATAGGGGGAGGGGCGTCCAGTGTTGACATCATACAGTTGTATATAGGGGGAGGGGCGTCCAGTGATGACATCATACAGTTGTATATAGGGGGAGGGGCGTCCAGTGATGACATCATACAGTTGTATATAGGGGGAGGGGCGTCCAGTGATGACATCATACAGTTGTATATAGGGGAGGGGCGTCCAGTGATGACATCATACAGTTGTATATAGGTGGAGGGGCGTCCAGTGATGACATCATACAGTTGTATATAGAGGGAGGGGCGTCCAGTGATGACGTCATACAGTTGTATATAGGGGCTGCTCTCTCTATACACAGCTGTGACCCCCCAGGATGACGCCCGGCAGAGGGAGGAGCCTGTCACACCGCTCCCTACAACAACCAATAAGAATCTTTAATCGTAGAGAAGGAATTGACAAATCAGATAGCAGCACACCACCACAAGATATATGTAAATATGCAACATTTTCATTTAAGGACCAAACAACAAACATCTAAAAACAGTTAAAAACATCATCAGACCACGATCCATTAGGAGATGGGTCCCCTGCATATATCTGTAATGAATTAACATATCAAGTCTTCCTTCAATACATAGATTAAATGCACAATATCCATAGTACAAAAAACTCAAAACAATTCCATAATCAATTTAAATGAGTTCACATAGCCAGGGAACTGACAAGAGTATTGTGTAATAAATTATAATGTTAAGGGACATGTATCACCAATAGATTCAAAACAGAGCCTTGTATGCGATCACCCTGGCAGCGGACAATTCAAACAGGCCCTATACTAGTAATGGTCAAGTGTATCCCCAAGTGGGTTAGGGGAATCCTAAGAAAGAAGGTTTCTCATCCAGACCTGGTGCCCTGAGTCTTTCCAATGTCCCAGCCAGCGGATCTGTGCCTAGAACGGTGCCTGGAAGTCCTGCGCCAAGGGCAGAGTGTAAATAGAAGGTAGGGGTCATGTGTCCCACGCGTATCGCCGCCGTAAAGCAGCTTCGTCAGGGAGGCGTGGCTATACATCCGGCGTTCCGCAGACAAGGATCCCTCGGGCGGCCACAAACTGTATAAGCTCACCCAAGGGATAAATCTCCGCCACCAGGTGACCAGCAGGGGACGTGCCATGTGTACCAACATATAAGTGGGGATTAGAAGGGGTCATTCCATGTCAAGTGATCCAAAAATGAATATTTGTTTTCCCTGACGTCCTCAGATTTTTTTTATTTTTTTTCTATATGAAGAACAACTTTAGTTAATTACACAAAAAAAGTTTTGAATTTTTTTCTCATCAGTTAATTTTTTACAGATTTTTAAAAAATGTGAATTTTGGCCTGGTATGGCGTTACATTTTCTATCATATCTCGGGCTAGAAATAAGATAGAGAGACAAAATAAACACCAATCTACTCAGAACTATACAGGCTTTCACCAGATATGTCACAAGAGGATCTTTGTTAATATTTTACCCATGTGATCGCAAGCGCAAAACTTTAAAACGCATTTCCGAAAAATCGGCGCGCTTTAAATATTTCAAAAACTGCCCATGTGTCTGCTTTGCTCTTAGCCACATCTGTATCAAATTTCAAGTTGGGATCGCAATGGGATCATATTTTAACATATTTTACTATTAATAGCATCAATGGGTCATTCCATATCAAGTGATCTAAATATGAATATTTTTTTTTACCTGACGTCTTTAGATTTTTTTTTTTTTTTTTCCTTTATGAAGTACTACTTTAGTTAATTACAAATTAAAAGTTTAGAATTTTTTTCTTCATCAGTTAATTTTTTACAGATTTTTAAAGTTTAAAAAAAGTGTGAATTTTGGCCTGGTATGACTTTACATTTTTTTTATCTTGGGCTAAAAAAAGAGAATTTTGTTTACGTACCGTAAATTCTTTTTTCTTTAATCATCAATGGGAGACCCAGACAATAGGGTTTAGGGCACTGCCCTCCGGAGGTCACACTAGGTACTACAAGTTTGTAGACACCGCCTCCTCCGCTTATAAACCCCTACCGCAGGGAACATCCTCAGTTTGGTCCATAAGCTGCGAGGAGGAATAAACCACACCCGAAACATCGGGAAGAAACCGTGCACAGACGGTCCAACAACCCGGCAAACACTGTCCCAACAGGGAACAGATCAACTGCAAAACATGCAACGGAACAACTGGGTGGGTGCTGGGTCTCCCATTGATGATTAAAGAAAAAAGAATTTACGGTACGTAAACAAAATTCTCTTTTTTCTGGTCATCATAATGGGAGACCCAGACAATGGGGATGTCCTAAAGCAATACCCCAGGGCGGGAAGAGTTCCTCAACAAGACGGATAACACATGGTTCCCTTTAAAGGTGGGCAACCGCCGCCTGGAGAACCCGCCTGCCCAAACTTGCATCCGCAGAGGCATGGGCATGCACCATATAGTGCTTAGAGAAAGTGTGTAGGCTGGACCAAGTGGCCGCCTGACACACCTGTAGAGCAGACGCTCGATGTCGCAAGGCCCAGGAGGCACCTACGGCTCTGGTAGAGTGAGCCTTCAATCCCACCGGGAGAGGCAAACCAGAAGACCGGTAGGCCTCTTGAATGGAAACCTTAATCCATCTGGCCAAGGTTGACTTCGAAGCCGCGGACCCCTTACAGCGACCTGTCGTAAGAACAAATAAGGAATCCGAACTCCTAAAGGAGGCGGTCCTGGACACATAAATGCGTATAGCTCTCACGAGATCCAGAGTATGGAGGTCGCGTTCCACCTGATGAACGGGAGCGGGGCAAAATGATGGAAGAACAATCTCCTGGTTCAGGTGAAAAGTTGAAACCACCTTCGGCAAGAATTCTGGCCGCGGGCGTAACACCACCTTGTCTTGGTGAACCACCAGAAAGGGTGACTTGCACGATAGTGCAGCCAATTCTGAGACCCTCCTCAGAGATGTAATCGCCACCAGAAAGGTCACCTTCTGGGACAGACGAGATAGAGAAACATCCCTCAGAGGCTCAAACGGCGGTTTCTGCAGTGCCGCCAGGACCATGTTAAGGTCCCACGGGTCCAGAGGTCTCCTGTAGGGCGGAACCATCCGCGACACCCCCTGCAGAAATTGACGGACCTTCGGGAGGAGCGCCAATCGCCTGTCAAACAGCACAGAAAGTGCTGATACTTGACCTTTCAAAGAGCCAAGGGATAATCCCAACTCCAAACCCGACTGTAGGAAGGCCAACAACGTCGGGATGGACAAGGGCCACGGGGACCGTCCACCAGAGGCACACCAGGTAAAAAAGATTTTCCACGTCCTGTGGTACATCTTCCTAGAAACGGGCTTCCTGGCCCGATTCATAGTGGCCACCACTGTAGGAGAGAAACCCCTGGAAGTCAGCAGCCAGGCCTCAAGAGCCATGCAGTCAATCTGAGGGCCTTGGAATTGAGGTGGAAGAATGGGCCTTGCGCGAGTAAGTCTGCGCGATCTGGAAGAGCCCACCTGTGTCCGCCTGACAGTTGCCACAGGTCCGGATACCAGGACCTCCTGGGCCAATCCGGAGCCACTAGAATGGCTACTCTGCACTCCGACCTGATTTTCCACAGAACCCTGGGAATCAGAGCCAGAGGCGGGAACACATATGGCAGCTGGAAACTGGACCAACTCAGGATCAGGGCATCCGCCCCCAGAGACTGAGGATCCCAGGATCTCGCCATGTATTGCGGCACCAGATGATTGAGCCGCGAGGCCATCAGATCCACGTCCGGAGTGCCCCATCTGCCGCAGATGTCCCGGAAGACGTCTGGATGTAGAGACCACTCTCCGGCGTCCATCCCCTGCCGGCTCAGGTAGTCGGCCTCCCAGTTCTCGACCCCTGGGATGTGAACTGCGGAGATCAGGCAGGCGTTTTCCTCTACCCACGACAGAATGCGGTGGACTTCGGCGAGGGCCTGAGCGCTTCTGGTCCCTCCCTGATGATTTATGTAGGCGACGGCCGTCGCATTGTCGGACTGTACCCGAATGGGCTGTCCTGTCAGGAATTTCTGAAACGCCAGGAGCGCCAGATAGACCGCCTTGATCTCCAGTACGTTGATCTGCAACGTCGACTCCGACTGAGTCCAGAGGCCTTGAGCCCTGTGGTGTAAGAACACCGCCCCCCAGCCCTTCAGACTGGCGTCGGTGGTCACCACTAACCATGACGGTTTGAGAAATGACCGGCCCCGTGACAAGTGACGTGGCTGGAGCCACCACTGCAGGGAGTCCCTGGTCGGTTGTGACAGTGCCACCAACCGATTCAGAGATATCGCTCTCTTGTCCCATCGGCGAAGAATCTCCAGCTGGAGAGAACGGAGACGAAACTGTGCAAAGGGCACCGCCTCTATCGCCGCTACCATGCGTCCCACCAGTCTCATCAACGCCCGAAGGGATGAGTGAGGTGACAGGAGAACATTCTGTACTCCTGAGTGGATCGCCAGCTGCTTGGCTTGAGGTAGAGACACCAGGGCCGAGTCCGTGTGGAAGTCCATGCCCAGATATGTCAATGACTGGGTCGGAACCAGGGTCGACTTCTGAGTATTGAGAAGCCACCCGAACTGTTCCAGAGACCTCATGGTCACCTCCAGGCTCACCCGACAAAGGTCTTCCGATGGCGCCCTGACCAATAGGTCGTCCAGATAGGGTATGACGGCGTGACCCTGCACATGCAGGAGAGCCATCATAGAGGCCATCACCTTCGTGAACACCCGTGGTGCTGAGGCCAACCCGAAGGGTAGGGCCACAAATTGGAAGTGTTCGTCCCCCACTGCGAATCGTAACCAGCGCTGATGAGCCGGTGCAATGGGCACGTGAAGGTAAGCGTCCCTGATATCGATGGACGCTAGGAAGTCTCCCTGCGACACAGCCGCGATCACGGAGCGCAGGGATTCCATGCGGAACTTCCGAACCAACACGTGACGGTTGAACAATTTGAGGTCCAGGACCGGTCGAAAGGAGCCGTCCTTTTTCGGGACAATAAAGAGGTTGGAGTAAAAACCCCTGAACCTCTCTTCCGTGGGCACTGGGACCACTACTCCGTCTCTGCGGAGTCCCTCCAACACCAGGTGAAAAGCCTGAGCCTTTTCTGGGGATGGAACAGACCGATGGAATCGGGATAACGGTTTTGATGTCAGCTCTATCCTGTAACCTCGCGAGACTACGTCTCGAACCCACTGATCTTGAACGTGAAGTAGCCACCTGTCCTGAAATCGAGACAGGCGGCCCCCCACCTGTGGGGAGGCAGGATGAGAGAGCGAGTCATGTAGAGGCGGGTTTGGGGGTGGTAGCTGCTGCCCCCGCCGGCTTCTTCTGACGACTCTTGGAGCGCCACTGAGTAGCTGGCTTGCCCCCTCGGTCCGCGCGAGCGGACGTCGTGGATGACTGCGAGCTGGAGCGAAAGGACCACTGTTTAGGGTTCCTTTTAACGGTATACCGTGGCTTAGGCTTATTCTGCGGTATCTTAGACTCAGCAGAATCCTTTATCAGCTTGTCCAGCTCGGTGCCAAAAAGCCTGTCACCAGCGAATGGAAGATTCTGCAAAATCTTCTTAGATGTGGCATCATAGTCCCAAAGACGCAGCCACAACAACCTGCGGATCGCTATCGCATTGGCCGAAGCCACAGCTGAGCGAGTGGCAGTTTCCAAAGACGCCGTCCTGGCGTAGTCCGCATAGGCCCTTGCTCTCTCGGTAAGCGCCAGGACCTCTGGACTGGATCTTGCCAGGTCCGTGATACCATCCAAGCAGGTAGTAATCGCTTGTAAGGTCCAGACCGTGGCAAAATTAGGGGCAAATGAAGACCCCACAGCCTCATAGGAAGACTTGGCGAGTTGCTCGACCTGTCTATCCATCGCATCCTTCAGTGAGGAGCTATCAGAGGCAGAAAACAGGGAGCGTGCAGCAATTCTAGTCATGGAAGCGTCCACCTTTGGAGACTGCGACCATTCCTGAAGCACCTCCTGGGAGAAGGGGAAGCGATTGTCCTTAGGTTTGCGGACATAGCGCCGCCCAGGATGTAACCTGGGCGCTCTAACCACCCTTCCAAAATTAGTGTGGTCCATGAAAGAGCCACTTGGTCTAGCCTCAGGCCGCAGCCATTGATAGACCTCCTTCGGGTGCACGATAACCTCTTCAGGGGGAGTCACGAGACGTAAGGTCTCATTGATGGAGGACACCAGATCCTCCACCCCATCTGGAGGTTCAGACACAGACCCGAGAGTAGACCCCCCATCATCTTCCTCTCCATCAGAGGAACGCTCCTCCTCAGAGAGAGCCTGGAGCTCGGGTGACTCCTCACGACGAGCTCGCTTAAGGGGTCTCACAGCAGAAGAGGGAGACACCCGGGGTAACTGGAAGGAGCAGCTGGGTTTTCCAGTCTCCTATGAAGTGCCTCCAGTGACTGCGACATGGAGGAGAGTTGGGACAGCAGGGATTCATTGATCCTATTCTGCGTTTCCCATGGTCCTGGGATCACCTGAACCTCAGGGTACAGCACCGGAGCTGCTGCCTCAGCAGTGCCAGTCCGGGCTTCTGGGCGTCCGCAGTTATTGCAGGACCCCTCCACCAGTGTACCATTGCATGTAGTACAGGTAATGGTGGCATCCGCCGCCTTAGCAGCAAGCTTCCTTACTGAGGACATCGCCACAGTAGGGGATGTATAAGCCAAGTCGTACAGACAAACAAACCGGGAATCCCGGTGGCTTACCGACCGCAGTAAAGCGGTGGGAGGAAGCGGTGTGTGTGTGTGACCTCCGCGAGTTCCGGTCTCCCTCTGAAGTGCAGACACGCGCTGCCGTAGATCCCAGCCGGGAAGAGAGGGAGAAGATGGCCGCCGCCAGTAAAGTCGTGGGCGGCGCCGAGAACACGCGGGAAGCACACACACACGCCCCCCGGTGACGTCACCGCAAGGGCTGCCTCCTCTCTTCCAGGCAGCCTCAAAATGGAGGTGCTGGAGCCCGCAGCGCGGGAAATAGTGTAAAACACAGTACACACACACGGACTGCAATTACATCCAAAGATCAGCAGTCTACGGCCTCAGCCCCTGTGACACACAGGGCGGTCAGCCAGGGTGCCCCCAGCACAGGGTACACCTCCAGATCCGCGGACCCGAGGGTAACGCGCGGTCTGAGTGTCAGGACACATAAAGTGACAGACACTACCCCCAGGCACACAGGAGACACAGAGTGCCTCAGTGCCGGTCCGGTCTGTAAGCACCATTTAGGGAGGCCTCGGACGGGGGTGCAGCACCAGTCCGGAGTGTAAGCACCATTTAGGGAGGCCTCGGACTGGGCTGGCTCCGTCCGGTCTGTAAGCACCATTTAGGGAGGCCTCGGACGGGGGTTCAGCACCAGTCCGGAGTGTAAGCACCATTTAGGGAGGCCTCGGACTGGGCTGGCTCCAGTCCGGTCTGTAAGCACCATTTAGGGAGGCCTCGGACGGAGCGGAGCTGTGCAAGGCTCCCATCTCCCACTCTCCAGAGCCCCCCAGAGAGGGATGGAAAGGAGCGCAACAGCGTACCGGGAGAACACAAAGTGTCCAGGCTCTAGGCCCTCCGGTACCTCCACCTGCGTGTGCCACTAAGGGTGAGCGGGGAGGCTGTCGCAGGTCCCGACCGGGACCATATTACCTTGTCTTCAGACGCCATCACGTAAGATGTGAGAATGCAGTGAAGTGCAAGCAAAGCGTGATCCTCCGAGCACACTAAGTTTAAAACTGAGGATGTTCCCTGCGGTAGGGGTTTATAAGCGGAGGAGGCGGTGTCTACAAACTTGTAGTACCTAGTGTGACCTCCGGAGGGCAGTGCCCTAACCCCATTGTCTGGGTCTCCCATTATGATGACCAGAAAATAAGATAGAGAAACAAAATAAACACCATTCTACTCAGAACTGTCCAGGCTTTCACCAGATATGTCACAAGAGTATATTTGTTAATTTTAATTTTATTATTAACCCCTTTATTTCACTATAATACCATAATTATGGATTTACATGAATTCTCATCTGTAAAAACTGAGTGATCTAAGAATAGGATAACACCCACCTCCAAGAGACCTGATTACCGAAACCCCTTCCTATATCATGTATCCAAACCTCCCACTCTCATAATGTAAGGCTGGCTTCACATTTGCGTATGTGAATGCAGCGTATGCTGCGTTCCCATATGCAGTCAAGCGCATGCGCACTGCGTACCTATGTTTAACATAGGAATGCATAGTGCCTGCGTTTGCTGTGCTTGGGTGCGGATGCGGAAGATATCTGCTCCCTCCAGGGTCCAGCGTCCGCACCCAGGACGCAGCATGTTGCATTTTTTGTGCGCTCGGGGATCTTGGAAAATCAGCAAGCTTCCCCAAGCGCACAAAGAAAGCATTGGCGTCAATGGGTCCGCAGTGTTCAGCGCTTGACAGCGCGGGAGAACGCTGCGGATCCATTGAAAAATCTCACGGTGGCCGCTGGTGAGGTCACAGGAGATCAGCTCAGCCTCTGATGGTCTCCTCCTCCTTGCTGCCGGTAATACCCTAGCGGTGTCCGGGGGTGGAGATCAGTGGCGGAGATCTCCTCCTCCCGGCCGCCGGTAAGCTCCGGGACATGTCGGCGGGGAGAAACAGCTGATGTGACAGCAGTTTGAATCCGAGAGGAAATGTCGGCGCGGGAGATTCAAACAGCTGTCACATAAGCTGTTTCTCCACCCAATGTCCCGCAGCTTACCGGCGGCCGGGAGGAGGAGATCTCCGCCCCCGGACACCGCTGATTGGCTGCCCGGGCTCTATAGTGATGTGTCCACAGGCGGACATTCTCCACTGCGGACACATCATTAGACCCTGCTTTTCACTGCGTTTGTGTCTGCACGCCATCAGCCTTAATGAGTAACATTAGCACAAACCTTAGATGATACAAAGTTTTTCATGTACAAGATTCTCTTATGCTTTTTTTTAAAAAAAAAGGATTATTTCCCTGTGGAAAGAGAAGCGCAGACATGACCCGAGCGGGGTCCAGTGCATGGCAACAAACCAACAATGTTCACAGATGTTATGGAGATTATTATCAACAAAGTAAGCACCTTGAGAATCCCACAAAGTAGTCACACATCTGGTCTGGTGGTACCCATGTGCTAAATATCTTTCACATCAGCGGTAATTTCAAATCGCGGCAGATGTGGTGAAAAAAACCGCATCTGCCGCGATTTCCGCATACCGGCTGCACTTGCGGCACGGCTGCGGCGCGGTTGCGGTAAACACCATACAAAGTATAGGCGTACTTGCTGCAGGTGCGGCCGCGAAAAAAACCGCGGCTGACAGCAATTGTTTTCGCGGCCGCACCTGCCGCAAGTGCCAAAACCGCACATGCCGCACCTGCCGCAAGTCTGCTTATATATTGTATGGCGTTTACTGCAACCGTGCCGCAACCGCGCCGCAAGTGCAGCCGGTATGCGGAAATCGCGGCAGATGCGGTTTTTTTCGCGGCCGCACCTGCCGCAAGTCCACCTATACCTTGAATGGCGTATACCGCAACCGCGCCGCAAGTGCAGCCGGTATGCGGTAATCGCGGCAGATGCGGTTTTTTCACCGCATCTGCCGCGATTTGAAATTACCGCTGATGTGAAAGGGGCCTATGCATTTTGGGAGCACATGTACATCACAATACGAAGAGATCAACAAATCAGGAAAACAAAGAAAGATGTAAAAAAATCTCAATCCTCACCAATCAGAATCCTTGTCTCATCCTCACACACAGCAGGAGATGGGAGCAGTGATCTGATTGGTTGCTCCGGGTAACGGCTCTCCGCTCTTTCTCCACAATACACTCACATCTCTCGGGGTCGCACACACAGAGCGAGGAGCGGGTCACATGACAGGAGGAGGCGGAGCTACCGAGTCACATAAAGAGGCGGAGCTATCGGGTCACATAGCAAGAAGAGCGAAGTTACCGGGTCACATGACGAGAAGAGGCGGAGTTACTGGGACACATGAGGAGAAAAGGCGGAGTTACCTGGTCACATGACAGGAAAAGGCGGAGTTAGCGGGTCACATGACAGGAAAAGGCGAGGTTATTGGGTTACATGACGACAGAGGCGGAGTTACCAGGTCACATGAGGAGAAAAGGCGGAGTTACTGGGTCACATAACGAGAAGAGGCGGAGTTACTGGGACACATGACAAGAAAGGCGGAGTTACCGGGTCACATGACAGGAAGAGGCGGAGTTACTGGGTCACATAACGAGAAGAGGCGGAGTTACCGGGTCACATGACAGGAAAAGGCGGAGTTATCGGGTCACATGATGAGAAGAGGCGGAGTTACTGGGTCACATGATGGGAAGTATGCGCCACCATATTTATAGTGGCAAAACGTTTGGTGTTGAGCGGCCGCAGTGTCTCCTCTCTCCTCCGCTCTTCTTTTTCTCTTCTCTCCACTTCCTGTCTTCTCATTTCTCCTCGGACCTCATAGGATCTCTATGTCCCAGCAGGCAGTGACTCCTGACACCTCTGGATCTGCAGACACACAAACTCACCAAAGTAAAGGCCAGACATCACGGCTGTGCGTCTAAGGTAAGAGGGCTGTGACATCACGGCTGTGCGTCTAAGGTAAGAGGGCTCTGACGTCATCGCTGTGCGTCCAGGGTAAGAGGGCTCTGACGTCATCGCTGTGCGTCCAGGGTGAGAGGGCTCTGACGTCATCGCTGTGCGTCCAGGGTCAGAGGGCTCTGACGTCATCGCTGTGCGTCCAGGGGGAGAGGGCTCTGACGTCATCGCTGTGCGTCCAGGGTCAGAGGGCTCTGACGTCATCGCTGTGCGTCTAAGGTAAGAGGGCTGTGACATCACGGCTGTGCGTCTAAGGTAAGAGGGCTGTGACATCACGGCTGTGCGTCTAAGGTAAGAGGGCTCTGACGTCATCGCTGTGCGTCCAGGGTAAGAGGGCTCTGACGTCATCGCTGTGCGTCCAGGGTGAGAGGGCTCTGACGTCATCGCTGTGCGTCCAGGGTCAGAGGGCTCTGACGTCATCGCTGTGCGTCCAGGGGGAGAGGGCTCTGACGTCATCGCTGTGCGTCCAGGGTCAGAGGGCTCTGACGTCATCGCTGTGCGTCCAGAGGGAGAGGGCTCTGACGTCATCGCTGTGCGTCCAGAGGGAGAGGGCTCTGACGTCATCGCTGTGCGTCCAGGGGGAGAGGGCTCTGACGTCATCGCTGTGCGTCCAGGGGGAGAGGGCTCTGACGTCATCGCTGTGCGTCCAGGGGGAGAGGGCTCTGACGTCATCGCTGTGCGTCCAGGGTGAGAGGGCTCTGACGTCATCGCTGTGCGTCCAGGGTGAGAGGGCTCTGACGTCATCGCTGTGCGTCCAGGGTGAGAGGGCTCTGACGTCATCGCTGTGCGTCCAGGGGGAGAGGGCTCTGACGTCATCGCTGTGCGTCCAGGGGGAGAGGGCTCTGACGTCATCGCTGTGCGTCCAGGGTCAGAGGGCTCTGACGTCATCGCTGTGCGTCCAGGGTCAGAGGGCTCTGACGTCATCGCTGTGCGTCCAGGGTCAGAGGGCTCTGACGTCATCGCTGTGCGTCCAGGGGAGAGAGCACTGACGTCATCGCTGTGCGTCCAGGGTCAGAGGGCTCTGACGTCATCGCTGTGCGTCCAGGGGGAGAGAGCACTGACGTCATCGCTGTGCGTCCAGGGTCAGAGGGCACTGACGTCATCGCTGTGCGTCCAGGGTCAGAGGGCACTGACGTCATCGCTGTGCGTCCAGGGGGAGAGGGCTCTGACGTCATCGCTGTGCGTCCAGGGTCAGAGGGCTCTGACGTCATCGCTGTGCGTCCAGGGTCAGAGGGCTCTGACGTCATCGCTGTGCGTCCAGGGTCAGAGGGCTCTGACGTCATCGCTGTGCGTCCAGGGTCAGAGGGCTCTGACGTCGTGTTACTGAAGCCCGGAGCTCATCAGTCTCCCGGAAGTGACATCATCTGCATCGCTTCATTTAAAAATTCTTGCCCTGGTTATCCCTATGGTGATAAGACACGCCCACTAGCATCGCATCCTGAGTAACAGGACTTGTCATAAAATGCTGAACACGTGACTCCGCCCCTTAGTCTGACACATCAGCCCGAGACACCCGGAAATTCCTCACAGCTGCGAAGTCTGCAGGTAAGGCTGCGTTCACACATAGCGTAATTTCTGCATATTTCTGCTGTGGTGCGTATTTGCACTCGTACGATGAAAAAAAGCTGACTGCATTCACACACCGCACTTTTTTCAGCGTGCTTCTCTTGAGCTCATTTTATAACGTAGCCTATGGTAAAAGCTCGCTGAAAAAGGCGCAAAGAATTGACATGTGACAGTGACACTTTTGCAGTGACAGCGCACGCACAGAATCGCACGCGCAGAATGTGAACTCATTTCAGCAAAAGCCATAGATTTTGCTGGAGTGCATTTACATAATTGCTT
Organism: Allobates femoralis; assembly: GCA_033576535.1. Taxonomy (NCBI): domain Eukaryota; kingdom Metazoa; phylum Chordata; class Amphibia; order Anura; family Aromobatidae; genus Allobates; species Allobates femoralis. Next base: position 574,398,273 of record JARQOC010000005.1, read on the forward strand.
TTCACTGCATTTACACAAGTGCAAAATATCGCTGCATAAACGCAATAAGGCGCTACGTGTGAACGTAGCCTAAGAAACCCTGGAACCGGAAATGGTGGGTCGCGGTGTATGAAAACAGGTCTCCCCCACCTGTATATAATGAGGCCCCCTGCTCCTCCCAGTTATGGTCTGCTCCACCTGTATGTAATGAGGCCACCCTGCTCCCCCAGTTATGGTCTGCTCCACCTGTATGTAATGAGGCCACCCTGCTCCCCCAGTTATGGTCTCCTCCACCTGTATATAATGAGGCCCCCTGCTCCCCCCAGTTATGGTCTCCTCCACCTGTATATAATGAGGCCCCCTGCTCCCCCCAGTTATGGTCTCCTCCACATGTATATAATGAGACCGCCCTACTCCCCCAGTTATGGTCTGCTCCACCTGTATGTAATGAGGCCACCCTGCTCCCCCAGTTATGGTCTCCTCCACCTGTATATAATGAGGCCCCCTGCTCCCCCCAGTTATGGTCTCCTCCACATGTATATAATGAGACCGCCCTACTCCCCCAGTTATGGTCTGCTCCACCTGTATGTAATGAGGCCGCCCTGCTCCCCCAGTTATGGACTCCTCCACCTGTATATAATGAGGCTGCCCTGCTCCCCCAGTTATGGACTCCTCCACCTGTATATAATGAGGCCGCCCTGCTCCCCCAGTTATGGTCTCCTCCACCTGTATATAATGAGGCCGCCCTGCTCCCCCAGTTATGGTCTCCTCCACCTGTATATAATGAGGCCCCCTGCTCCCCCCAGTTATGGTCTCCTCCACCTGTATATAATGAGACCGCCCTGCTCCCCCAGTTATGGTCTGCTCCACCTGTATATAATGAGGCCACCTGCTCCCCCAGTTATGGTCTGCTCCACCTGTATGTAATGAGGCCACCCTGCTCCCCCAGTTATGGTCTCCTCCACCTGTATATAATGAGGCCACCTGCTCCCCCAGTTATGGTCTCCTCCACCTGTATATAATGAGGCCACCCTGCTCCCCCAGTTATGGTCTGCTCCACCTGTATACAATGAGGGCCCCTGCTCCCCCAGTTATGGTCTCCTCCACCTGTATATAATGAGGCCCCCCTGCTCCCCCAGTTATGGTCTGCTCCACCTGTATATAATGAGGCCGCCCTGCTCCCCCAGTTATGGTTTGCTCCACCTGTATATAATGAGGCCGCCCTGCTCCCCCAGTTATGGTCTCCTCCACCTGTATATAATGAGGCCCCCTGCTCCCCCCAGTTATGGTCTCCTCCACCTGTATATAATGAGACCGCCCTGCTCCCCCAGTTATGGTCTGCTCCACCTGTATATAATGAGGCCACCTGCTCCCCCAGTTATGGTCTGCTCCACCTGTATGTAATGAGGCCACCCTGCTCCCCCAGTTATGGTCTCCTCCACCTGTATATAATGAGGCCCCCCTGCTCCCCCAGTTATGGTCTCCTCCACCTGTATATAATGAGGCCACCCTGCTCCCCCAGTTATGGTCTGCTCCACCTGTATACAATGAGGGCCCCTGCTCCCCCAGTTATGGTCTGCTCCACCTGTATACAATGAGGGCCCCTGCTCCCCCAGTTATGGTCTCCTCCACCTGTATATAATGAGGCCCCCCTGCTCCCCAGTTATGGTCTGCTCCACCTGTATATAATGAGGCCGCCCTGCTCCCCCAGTTATGGTCTGCTCCACCTGTATATAATGAGGCCACCTGCTCCCCCAGTTATGTTATGCTTTTAGTATCAGATGTATGGAGCGGAGCCGCACGTGTACTGTGTGTAGTCCTGTTCTATACGTGTCCCCATCATTTCTGCCTGCAGTGATGGAGTCTCCAGTAATTGTATTATTCCCAGGATCTCTCTGATGTTCCATCGTCTCTTCCCCCATTCAGGTCTCTACAATATCGGATCCTCTCACATCTTCTATAGAAGAGAATTCTCCTGATTGACCATCAAGGATGGATCTGGACAGGGACAAGATGGCGGAGAGGATCTTACCCCTCACCCTAGAGATCCTCTTCCTTGTTACTGGAGAGGTGAGAGATGTCACATGACCTCATTCTTATCTATGGACAGAATAACGGACAGAGCTGGAGAGGTGAGGACTCTGGAGATGTCTGGAGACTGGAGATTTATGAATGTGTCTCCTCTCCATAACCAGGATTACACAGTGGTGAAGAAGAGCTGGAGTGATCTGTGCTGTCAGGAGCCTGTACAGTGTGAGGGAAGAGCCCGGGGCCCGGGGCCTCCACCTCACCCCCTGATACATGAGGACATCAATGAGCAGAAGATCCTAGAACTCACCTACAAGATGATGGAGCTGCTGACTGGAGAGGTGACACTGCTGGGAATGCTGCTGCTGCTGGGACATTATACAGTAACGCTATGAAGGGATGGGGGAATGATGACAATGCGGCTATCATTGTATGTGTCAGGTTCCTATAAGGTGTCAGGACGTCTCCGTCTATTTCTCCATGGAGGAGTGGGAGTATTTAGAAGGACACAGAGATCTGTACAAGGACATAGTCATGATGGAGGATCCCCTCACATCAGCAGGTAATAGGACTAAATACACACGGCCTATAATGATCTGTATGTAAAGAATGAATTCAGTCCTGTATGTGTCTCCTCCAGGTCTATCCAGTAAGAGGACAACACCAGAGAGATGTCCCCGTCCTCTTCTCCCACAGGACTGTAATCCAGAAGATCCCAGTGTTCCTCCGGATGATCAGGTAGATGGAGAGAAGGTGTGATGAGATCTCCCTATGATGTGTAGACGGCTGTGAAGATCTTGTCTCAGTCTTGTTTTCTCCCCACTATTAGATGTGTTATACTTGTGTAATGAGATGGGTGGAGATGGCAGATTACAGCTGATCACAGATGGGACTTCTCCATCTGTCTGTGACTTTTACAATCTTTGTTTCAGGGTGAAGATCTGCCCCATATTAATCCTCCAGAGACCTATGTGAGGGGTGATGAGCGGAGGACAGAGGAGATCCCTACAGATCACCGCCCAGGTGAGTAGTGGCCTCTACAGTCACTTATTCTCCGCTTGGT